>CM077031.1:54446903-55167049 GCA_039090855.1 Macrothele yani
AACTTCAGCTGAGGGTTTATCTTAAGGGAAATTCCTATAGAGAAAAACGGAAGGATTTCATTATAATTAATTTTTCATATCTTGAGAGAATAAAACTAAAATATATATTCGGTAAGAAATTCTTCAAGGCTGAATTCCTTTTCTTTAAAATGAAAGAGTAATACGGAAAGCGAAAGAAATTAATCAGATACTTTGAAAGAATTCATCTTGTATTTAATGCCTTTTTTTTTGAAAAACGAGTGAACCATGAAATACTTTGTTCTTCACATAAAGAAAACACAGTGTACGATTTCAATAATTCTTATTTGAAAAAAAACTGTGTTGTCCTGAAAAAGACAGTTGGGATTATTTTTTTTTACCAATAATAAAATTCGTCTAAATCTCGTAAAAATTTCTCCAACGTTTGCAATGACTTAGGTCAACTGAGTCCAGAAATGCTTCGCCTACTTTAGTATTTTTGATTCCAATTCCGATGGAGTTCTTTCAGATATTGTTCAGCGATTTTCTTCTCAAAATCTAGTTTGTAAAATAATTTTGGTCATATTTATTTGATTGTCGTTGTCGTAGGAGAAGAATTCCATTCCGTTCATGTCCGCTGTGTCATACATTGTACGTCCCCAAGAGTTTCTTCAAGCATAAAAGAGCCATCATCATACAGCCGAAATCCTTCTTTTGGGTTTTTGTAATGTTTCCAAAGTCAAAATTATTTTTTTCCAATGCTTTCTTAATTAAAGCGGAAAACTAAATGGAACGAAGAAACGTCTGTTGTATGAATCTTAACATAGTTGACTTCCTTATCAACCACTTTAGTCCAACAAGTTCTCCGCACATAGAAATTTCAGTTTTCAAAATTTCGAATTTCATCCTGACCGACTTTTTCCTGAGTGAAATCCAATACCATGGTAAAAAATCTCGATCTTTATGCATTCCACAGAGTGGGGATTCATTCTCATAAAAGGAGTCAACGGATCTAAATGATGAGTCGCTGTAATATTTCCACTGGAAACGTAATCATATTTCGGCAGGCTCTGCGACTTTGAACAACATCACGCAGAAAGACAAAGCTGTCTCAGAAGTTCAAGCTTATTCAGCACACTTCAAAGCGATTCCCATAGCTGTAGGAACGTATAAGTCACCAAAGCAAATATATTTTCGGACATGAATCTGTAATTCTCCATCAAAACAAAATATCCAAATGAATCGGGATCGTCTCCTAAAAGGGAAAGCAATTTTCAGGCATTTCATTCTTCAACTAAAGATGGTGCGATTTTCATCGTATAAAGCTATGTGGGCGATTCCATTATAAATTTTTTCTTTCAAGAAACACAAAAGGCGACCACTCTCCTCGACAGATCGAGTTCAACTGAGAGAATCTTAAACCCCTACGTCAATCAAGCACCTTATCAGTAATGGACCATAACGATCATGTGACCTGGGAAGCGAAGCTATTCCTTTGAAAGCGGTGAAACCTGATGCTGAACATAAATCAACGGGGACGAAATATTTTCTAAAAAAGAAAGCATTTCTTCATCTAAATTAAAATTGGAGGGATGAAAATTATAACAATTAAAAAAAAAAATGCAACCTCTATAAAACTCCTAATACCTAACGGAAGTTCTAAAAATATAAGTTAATTAAAAAATCAAAAAAAAATCGAGGGAATGGTTTGACAGGAAAGACTTCCCAAAAATTTGTCAAAGTCCAATAAATCTCCCGAAAAAAATAAAGTCTCCAAGAAACACCGCTAGGGAGGTAGCACATCGAGTAGACATCATCTTTCCTCACTCTGTCGTTGCTATCCCTCAAAGATCCATCGAAAGTTCCAAGAAGCACCGCTAGGGGCCAGCACATCATGGGGCCGATCACGTGACATAAACTCTGCGAAGGGAACAGCTGGGGCAGCCTCTGGGACAGCCTAGTGAGCAGCCATTGTTAAGTCTATGGGGGCTACTACCTGTACCAGAACTCTCCCTTTTCCTCTACTCACTATTAAGGACATCGTGGTACAATTTTGATACCCTGTCAATGTTGTGGATGCCGAAATCAAGAAGTTACTTAGAAGAACTTTCACAACCCATTCACGTGATCCTTCAGAATCTAGGTACATCTTCTGAATCGACTACATATGTACCTTGTATTAAATCAATACTGCTTAACGTTTGTCTTAAGCAGTATAAACTTAATTCAGATGTGAAAACAACAAACATTATTGCTTTGCTTAAAAAATGACAGAGATCCCATTGACATTACTAATAAAATTGGTATTTTTTGCGTACCGTTGAACCCCGTGGGACCTGCACAGTGCATCAACAACTTGTATATATTGGATCCACGGTACGTAACTTGCCTACTCGTCTGGACGAACATAAAATACAATATAACATATGGGTTCACAAAACACGTCTTTAGCCAGTCTTCACAGTAATGAATATGGCCCAGATTGGGGACAATATCACGCATCCTTGCGTCACCACCTAACAGGTTTTTGACTTCAATTTATTAAAAGCGTGTATATATTACAATATGAAAGGAGTGTCTGTAACAATGATCTCCCGTATCATGTTCCCTATCCTTGGAAAATGTTCATAGGCCCTGATGTATTAACTTTATTTTAGCTTATAGCGCTTCCCATCTTCTTTACTGGTTTTGCGCATGCGTCAAATATTTATCCTATGTCACTCATTCTTTTAACTATATAATTCTGTAAGTTATCTTGCTCTGTTAATCACACATCCGAAGATGGGAGTCGCAGGCGACCCCGAAAGATGTAATGCGGGTACATTTATTACTCATGTGCTGTTTTTAACTGCAGACTTAAGTTTAAAATATCATATGGTTTTAGATATCAGCATCATGAATCGTGCTTCGATGGCTATTTAGTTTTGATATACAGAGGAGTGAGTCGAACGTTTTGCAATATTTGGATCACTTTTACGTCTTCATACGTACCTTTAAGACAAAAAGCTGACTAGCATTCAAAGAGTATACAGGTCATCATGTTGCACCCGTCTTTAACCATCTGTCCGCCAGTTCTACTATTCCGGGGCGGTATCATCAATTCTTGTCCTTCAAGGCAAAGAACTTCTTCATCCCAGGTGCCACTTCCTTAGGTTAAGAGTTGAACTCTCCGCCCACGAAGCTGGAAGTGGGCCATGGAATGGAAAGGTAATAATCCGACTGGGCAAGTTCCGGACTATATGCTAGATTTGGCATCAGTACGATGTCTCAAGTTCCTGGACTCTTTGCCAGGCTTGTTCGCCCGGTATGAGCCCGAGTGTTGTCCTATTGCAGGAGAGCGTGCGTGCTGTTCACCACTGCCGGGTACTTTCTGCTCCAAAACGGCACGCATCCACTCCAGCTGTTCAGACCAGATAATGGCATTGATGGTCCGACCGTCTGGAACAAATTTGTAATGAATTATCCTATCGAAATTTCACAAGACGCAGAGCATCACCTTGTGCTCGAAGCGCCCGCTGTTTGGCAACAAGTTCAAGAAGTTGGCCGATGCTCAACTACTGCCGTTGTAGGTTAGGATTACAGAAATAGGCCCTCTTTTCATCGCACAAAACAATTATCTTGATGAAACACACATTGCGCGAGTTTTCTAAGTGTTGGTTACACAGTTCCACTCGACGATTTTCTGCAGCTCGCGTCAGTTCGTGAGGAGGACACAATGCGGCAGCTCCTGCAGATTTTGCCGTTGTCCTGAAGATGACGTGCCACGCTGTAGTGTGATATTCCAAGCTCGCCTTCAATAGCCTCCGGAGTGCTGGTTGTCGGATTTGTCCCGAAGGCCTGGCTCACGTTCTCACCTGACCTTGACTGATCGTCGAGGTTTCTGTCACCTGGGCTGAAATTTCTTCAAACATCTGGTTGCGGTGCCGTCGTCCACGGAACCTTCCCTTTTCGCATTACAAATGTTTCGTGTTGCTTGAGCAGCGTTATGGCCGAGTTCAAACGCGTAAAACAAAAGTTCCCTAATGAGCCGGTAGTGGTTTTGATGTTTAAGAAGGCGTTCCAAATACAGACAGAACGATGAGACATGCAAAGCTGTTCATAGCAACGACTACCACTTTACATCCCCTTCGACTGACTGGTGTATGACTTAAACTAGTTTAAACACGTGACATACCCGCCACAGCACAAGTGTTTATGCAAATATTGCAAAACTGCTTCGGTTCACCTTTTGTACTGTATGCGAGGAAATACTTATTTTACTTTTAACAAAGGTACTTACTTCATAATGTCCCGGTAAGAGTGTTGCTACGGTCAGCCATTTATTTCCACACTTCTTCGGACTGTCGCATTTCTTTTTTAATCAATGCTAACTTCCTTTTCCCTGAAATATATTTTTTTAATCCTACACTTACTATTTTCGTTGTCTGAACAAGAGCCTTTTTTTTATTTGATTTGAAAAATTTTTTTCTCCCTAGTAGATCTTAAGTGAAATTCAAAAGGCCGCAATGACATTTGGAACTTCATGAATTTCAAATATGATGATATGCAAAATCTATTGTTATTAACTTATTAGTATGAATTGGCAGAACAGAAAACAATTTGAAATTAATATTATAACTCTGGAACTCTTGAAACGTAAAATTTTGAAAAATATTAATTTTTATTCGAAAACCAATTCCTTAAATGTTATTTTGAAATCGTGTTTTATCAATATTCATATCAACTTTAATTTTCAATAGCTGTACTTATTTCGAAAACGTTTTGAGAAACATGTATCTAAAATCAGATGTGATACAAACGGGAATGTTTTTCTATGTAGTACTTATTTTTAAATTTAAAGACACTAAATAGTTTGAAAAATAAAATTTATTTTTTGGGTTTCAAAACAAGAGGTTGAACCTGCACCTATCTGTTAGTAATTGTCCAGTAACTCGTGAACAAGTTTACGGGCTCTAAGATTTTTCATATATACTTTCCTTAACAGCAGTGTTTGTGAGTTTTTGGTAGTTTCGTTTTTTGAAAAAGTTTTTTTCCTGATTGATCCTCAAAATGCCTTTCCTTTTTTGGGGGGTTTAAAGATTAGTGTTTTCCATGTTTCTGCCAATTTCCAGATGCTCTAAATGTGTTTTCTATGTATATGTTAGTGCCATATCGTATTTCCCGTCTTCAGATTGTGGATAGGTTATTTCACTTTCTTCGTGTTCTTTAAAGTGTTCTGCATTTCTTTCTGGATAAGTGGATTACAGCACGAGGCCGAAGAGTAGACTGACTGGGAATATCATCGTTGTTTCTGCCTTAGTTCCTGTTCACAGTTATGATTTTTTGCGTGCTTTCAATATCCTGTGTGCTCCTTTGGATTTTTGAATTAGCCTCAAGGGCGAAGACTTCAAGTGTAGGTGCTTTTGATATTATTTTCCTCCCAAATGTACTTCTACATTTACCGTACCTTTGCGGCGGAGTATACGGGTCCCCCAGTACAGAATCTTAGCTGAGCTTATTTGTAAAGAACATACTGTTTCCAATTTTGATATCATCCTGGGATTTTTCGAAGGTCTTCAAGTAATCTCCTCTAATAAGGTGCTTTTTTACCTTTTTTTCCTGACAAAGCTAACTGTTTATATAAGTTGCTTGATGCTCCTTATACGGTAGGAAATGGGCTGTTGGGCTACTATCGCTACATGTCCAGGAAGCGGATAATTGCTTCTGATGATGCCGCTTGAGATGGAGAATACTGTCGTCAAAAAAACGTTTTACAGAATTTGGCAAAGTGATTTCATATGAGCTAGAGGGTAGAAAAACAGATGATTCTTTTTTGAGTGGTACCTTTACTGGTAGAATAATTCTTGTTATGGAAGTGAATAAAGAAATTCCTAATATTTTCTTCATAAAGGTATATATAGTGTTTCTGACTTACCCTGGTTTTAAATTTCAATGCCGGTTTTGGAAACAGATGGTAAATACTACTTCGAGGAGTGATAAACAGACTAATGGATCAATCATACTATTGGAAAAGAAAATTTTCGATCAATCTTAAGTCTTGGAGGATAATGATCTGAGAGGTTCTGAGGTGGAACCGAGCGAGGGATCTTTAGATGATTCAAGGGGTAACATTTCAGGCAAAGAAACGGAAACAGTTGTAAGAAGTTTTGGATTTGATAAAATGGGGGAAAAGATAGAAAATGTGCAATCTGTTTAAAAAAATCTGAGACTGCAGAAATAAAAAATAAATTATGTCAGTGCAGATGTATACAGTAATGAGAGTATGGTAATTGGAAATAAGACAGATGGGATAAAAAGATAAAAAAATTGCGTAGCCCTTCTCTCTCTCCGATTCGTTTACACTCTCAGAGTGTAATACAATCCTCGTCGAGGAAACAAGAAAATAATGATAACATTCTGTCGCACGGTGAAGAGAAAATTTGGTACAGAAGTCAACCCAAGTGTCTAGTAAACATAAAGGAAGAAAAAACGAGTGTAACCATGTCCAGTCTTTAGTCATCAACAAAAAAAAAATCCAAAATAATTATGAAATAGTGCGAATCGGTTTTTCCGAGCTTTTATATATATATATATATATATTTTCTCACTGTTAATTTATTTTTATTTGTAACTTGAGTAAAGTCATGGAAACTTAATTTAAATTGCGAGATTAGCAAATTTCTGTTTAACAAAGCGACATTATCGAAAGTTTCGTCGTCGTTTCTCTTTACCCTTCGTTACCTGTTCCGGAAGCCATCGGAAAGTTAAAAGAAGCCATAACTAAATCGTCACTTTATTCCCACGAGTCCTACCACATCATCTTAAAATTCATGGACTTGGTCTCAAATTTTAGCTACTTCAGTTTCCAAGGACAAATTTACGAACAGGTAAATGGCGCTCCAATTAGATCATCTCTTTCAGCCGTCCTAGCGGAAGTAATACTTCGTCCAATTGAGCAATATATATTCACCAGCATCACCCCAAGACCTACCACCTGGCTAATATATGCGGACGATATATTCTTCATATGGCCTCACGGAAAGGACACCGTCCCGGTTTTTCTAGATAAAATCAATGATATTCCCCCACAATCAATTTCACTATGGAATTCGAACGCAGTGGCGCCTTGCCTTATCTTGATGTTATACTGAGTAAATTATTAGAAAATCGCCTTCGTACGAAAGTCTATTATAAACCCATATCCATAGCAAACCTGATGCTCCGAAACTCATTCCGACCCGCTGACTACAAGACAGCGTTATTCCGTTTCGAATCCGAAGAGACTGTAAAGGCTCTTCAGATCTTCCTTCCAGACAATGCGAATTGAGAAACGTTATCGAGCTGGCCACTGAGGCAGGATACACCCCGAACCTGGTACATCGCTACATCGAGAAAACCCAAACCAGTCGTTCTAACCTTTCTACGCCGCAGATACGCTACCTGGGATCAATTCCTTATATACCAAATATTTCCTATCAGCTCAAGCACGCGCTCAAGAAGATAAAGCTCGGTGTTGGCATCAAAAAAAAAATATCGAAAGGTTTAGAAGCCAATTCATCAACTGCTGTATGGCTTGAAGGATGAAATTTTCTCTAGGAGTTGGCAGAGCGCCTTGTAAGTAGTTTCATAGGGGAAAGATGAAGTAATAGAGTTTAAGGAATATGTCACAGGTGGGAAATCTCCCTTCTCTGGGGCTAAGTAAAAAAGCACCTTTAATTGTTAAAATTTTGGAAACCATGGCTCGGCGTGGAGAGGGTGAGTGGGAAAATTAACGAATTGGCCAAAGAGGACTGGAGGTCTCATGGAAGTTGGTAATTCCTCTAGACTTGGTAATTCCTTGGTTGCAGGTGGTGTACTAGATATCGAATTATTAGAGGACTGAGGAATCGGGAATAATTGCTAGAGAATTGAAAGTCAGCATCATGCCAAATCGTGAATTCTCGTTGGTTCGTGGGCAAGAGGCAGAATGCCGACTCCGGAAACCAGACTGAGCTAAACGTAGTTTTGCTCGTTTCAGGTTTCCGTGTTCGCTGGAATTATAAGATATCAGAAAAAAATACAAAAATTCAGATAGGAAGTTCGGGTAAGCAGAAGTACATGCTGGGTTTGCCATACGGTCGGAATTGCGTGTTTAAGGTTACTTGGCTCTCCTATACTTTTAAGGGCCGAGCAAGGTTACATGTGCAATTTCTGCTAGGAATAGATCCGGATACTAAATATCATACAACCGTTATCCTACATTATGTGTCAGCAATTTGTTTGAAAAATGTTAATAAAATACAAAATTCAATTTTGGCTATATTAAAACTTTTCCAACAAATCGCTGGTAAAATGACTCTTGCAAAGAGAAATTATCGGGGGTCGTTGATTGTTTTTGCTGTTTTGTTTTTCTTCTTTGGAAGACGTGGAAGTATGTTGAGTATATGATTAGGTCGTTTATATCGTATAATAATATCAGTGGAGTAATCGCTAATAAATTTCAGCGTCGGGTTTGGGTGCGTGTCAAGCTTGTTGTAGAAAATTTCTGCCAGAGTTCCAATTATCTGTTTCAGAATCTGGAACTTATATTTGTCTCTAATGTAACGGTTCGTTTGACTGAGGTGTGCGGAAGTAAGCTATTTTAGCATTCGATTTTGGAAGGACTGAAGTTTCTTGTCATGGGATTCGGCACTAATGCCCCAAATCGAGGATCCATACAGTAGTTGCGGAACGAAGCACTTTTTCCAGATAAGAATTTTGTTGTTAACAGATAATTTGTAGTTTTTGTAGATAATGGGTCGTAGTATGCTTTTAAGCGTAATCGCTTTATTTATGGCTTGTTTGATACGAGGACCCCAAAATAGTCGTTTGTCAAACTGGATTCCAAGATATTTTATTTTGTTTGTCCATTCGACCGGGGTTTCGTTGACGGTGATGGGGGTTGGATTTAAGAATTTGCTGCGGGTAAAAATAATCCCTTGTGTTTTCTTAGTGTTTATCGCAATTTTCTATCGCGCATAGTAAATCTCCAACACATGAATATATTTTTGTAGTTTCTTTGCGATTAGTGAGACATTTCGTGAGGTGCATAGAATTGCCGTATCTTCGGCGTATAATGCAAGTTCGATGCAAATTTGTTGAGGGATATCCACAGTAAAAATTAATTAGAGGGTGGGACCAAGTACTGATTCCTGGGGTTTTCCTGCACAAATATTTTTTCGGTGGATTTTGTTGAGCTCAGCTTCACAGAAAATCGTCGGTTTGTAAGGAAGTACGCTAATATCGTGATGATCCATCTTGGGAATTTAAATTTGATCATTTTTTATATGAGACCGGCCGTGTAGACTTTATCGCAGGCTTTCTCTATATCGAGAAAAATCGCACCAACAGATTTTTGGTGATCGAAAGCTTGGTGTGCTATTTCTGAGACTCTGGATATTTGGGGATTCGTGGGGTATGCAAGGACGAAACGAAATTGACTATACAGAACAATTTGATTTTCTAGATTGTAGGTTTGGATGTACTTCAATAGTACTCTTTCCATAATTTTTCTGAGGCTAGGAAGAAGTGAAATCGGTCTGTGGTTTTTGGGGAGTGTTGGATCGGTTCCAGCTATGTGAATAAGGATCATATCAGCTGTCTGATATGATCCTTATTCACATAGCTGTCGTAGGGATTAGGGATTTGTAATAGGTAATTCGGTAAATTGTGATTCCTTTTTTATGTCGTTGATGTGATCTTGTAATTTTCCAATTTCCTGGCCGATGTCAGATCTTGATTCACATCGTGAGATTTCCGGGATTGGCAATTCCTTAAGGTGCATCTGCAAGTGTTCCCAATTTATAATCCACCGTGGTGGGTTGGTTCCTGTTTCACCGTAAATGCACATTACGACAAGAAGATGATCGGAGTGAAGTTTATGGATCGTGTTTATTTCGTAGGAAGCATTGAAATCTTTTAAAAGTGCAAGATCCAGGGTATTACTTGTACCTCTCGATCATATAAAAGTTGGAGCGGAAATATCGATGTTCTTTTTCGTTGAGAATCCTGCTAGGGTTCTGCCTGCTCTATTCTTGCGGATACAATTCCATCGAGGGTGCATAGCATTCATGTCACCTGCAATAAAGGTCGGGAATTTATCTTTAGTGAGTTTTTCAAATCACTGGATATGTCCGAATTTCTTGAGGTCTTATAGACGCTGATGAATTTCTTTTTGGAGCCGTTTTCGAATTTAACTAAAACACCGTGTGCTTCGAGGAATTGTAGAGGAGTGTTTATGGGGAAATCGCTGTGCTTAATTTTATTATTAACAATAATGAAGACTCCTCCACCTCCATCTGTGGTTCGATCTTTCCTCTAGACCTGATAATTAGGGATAGTGAATCGGTCTTGGGGTTTTAACCAGCTTTCGGAAATTATTGCGATGTCAATTGTTTCCTCTTGAAGAAATTGCATGAATTCGAGCTTTTAATTGAAAATACTTCTGGCATTCCAAATAAGAATGTTTAGGAGTTCCTGGGAATTTCCGGTGTAGGTTCTGGTTCGTGAGGGGGCCACCGAAGTAATGGGGTCAGAATTCAAAATTGCAGTGACTAGGGAAGAAACATCATTACTAGAACTTTGGTTAGGGTTATTTGGTGTAATTTTATTTTTAACATTATTCGTGAAGTTAACATCGTGCTGTCGTTTTGACTTTCGTAGAATTGGAGTATTCGTGCTAGGTTGGCTTGGCTGTCGTGTACTTGGAGCTTGTGGGCTTGGTGGCTTGCGATACGTGACTTCGATCAGTTTCCTTTGCTTTCTTGTAATTGAAACTTGTGGGCTTGTAATTGGAGCTTGAGGGCTTGGTAGCTGGCAACACGTGACTTCGATCAGTTTCCTTTGCTTTCTTGTAATTGGAAATTGTGGGCTTGTAATTGGAGCTTGAGGGCTTGGTGGCTGGCAATACGTGACTTCGATCAGTTTCCTTTGCTTTCTTGTAATTGGAACTTATGGGCTTGTAATTGGAGCTTGAGGGCTTGGTGGCTGGCAATACGTGACTTCGATCAGTTTCCTTTGCTTTCTTGTAATTGGAACTTGTGGGCTTGTAATTGGAGCTTGAGGGCTTGGTGGCTGGCGATTTACATCATCGAGCAGAATTGGCGGTATATAACCTTTATCAAGGGAGGGGTGCTCAGACCCATACGGATAATTAGTAATAGGTGGCAAAACAATCGAAGTTAGAGTCTTGGGAGTTCGTTGATTGATGGCAGGGAGTATATTGGCGACTAAAGTAGCCAAGTTAGCATCGGAAATAGTATTCGTAATATTCGAGGTGGAAGTAGCTGACATTCGTTGCTTATTACCATGTTGAATAGAAGAATAATTATGTGTAGAGGGAATACTTGGATCGCGAGGATCTGTCGAGGCAAAAAAGAAATCTCCAACATCTTTATATACTATTCTTAAAGGAAACACTGAGAAGACCCCACCTTCCAATGAATCAGGTGTTTATGCCATTCCTCTACTATATCCGGACGGATCGGCGAGATACTACATTGAAAATAACTAAGCGTTCGTTTAGAATTAGAGTTAACGAACATAAAAGGGACATAAAGAACGGCAAAGTAACCACGGCCCTATCCAGAGAAATCAAGTTCAAGTCCGCTGCTCTATGTGGGATGACATAAATAAATTAGCTTCCTACTCCACCCCAAAATCTACTGCCATTCGCGAAACTTTGGAGATCATAGCCAACAGCAAATCGTGTAATGACAACGTCTCACTGGAGTTGCCACGACTTTGGAACCAGTTTTTCAAATAGTGACTGCCTCTTGGTTTTCCTTTCAGGATTACGCGTGCCAAAAATGAAAATAACGCCTCGTGTCTTTGAATACCTGATTACGTTCGCATCTATTCGTTATTGTCATGTCAGCACGTTTAAATTGCTGAACCGTTCTATTATCCAGCTGGCAGTTATCTGTCTACCTTCCTTGAGAAAGCCATCTGGTTGATGTGCGAAAGCCTGGAAACGTTTATTTCTATTCTACGCCAAGGAATTTCGGATCACTAGTATAGTTATACTATTTAAGTACAATTGGTGTATTGTTCCTTGTTATATTTATTAAAACTATAATGTTTAGCGTAGTAAATACCTAACAGTAACATGATGATGTCACAAATATCTTTCAAATACGTAACAGTTATGTAACGAAGTTACGAATATCTTTCATCTACGTAACAGTAATATAACGGTTACAAATGTACAGTATTTCAAATACGTAACAATAGCATGAAGTTGGGATGTTGAAATTACAAGACCTTTCACTGTAACCTATCGGTTATTTTTCAAAATTATGTAACGTTTGAGGACATTCTGACTTAACCGTAAGGTTTCTGAAACATTACTGTTACATTGCGCAACGTACCTGAAAAGTCTCAATTGTTCAGTGCTACGTACTTGTAACATATACGAAATATTCTGTGCTGTGTAGATGGCTTGTACGCTCGCCCCTCGTGGACAGCAAGGTATGGAGTGTTGGGGATTTTACTTTTATAGCAGACTAAATGTTCTGATAAATAACTTCTTGATGTACCGGTTGCCTATAAAAGTAAGAAAAAGGAAATATCAGGAAAAATTTGATAGGCTGCCGATTGAAAAAAGCGAAAAAAAATCGATTCAAAGGGGGAAAACCTTGCTCGTATTTTCGACGCTCGGGGAACCACGGTACTGCAGGACACACGAATGCATCTACTGTTTATTGACAGCACAAACGTTTCAGAAGAAATTCTCCATGCCAACAGAAGAAATGATGTGTTACAAACGACGAAAGCCATGTGACCCGGTTACCAGCAGCATGTCGCTGTTAGTGTTGGTTACTGCACATCTGATTCTCGCTTTCAAATCTGAGATCCAGCGTATGCTTTCCCGATAAACTGAAATCTGAGATCCCGCGTATGCTTTCCCGATAACATTTTCAGGTTTCACCAAAGCTAGAAATTGAAGGGCGTAATGCACCATGAGCACACTGGAAAAAACTGCTTACAGTCCCACCCCGAGAAATTACACATTCATTGCCCAATGTTCGGCTGAACGATTCTGCTGTGGCGATATTGTCGTCACGCACAAGTTGAATTACTCGGATTTCTATAACAAAATTTTACCAGTAGTAAGCGTTCCTTCTTTGCATGGGCCATAATGACTACCGGCACCCTGATCATTGTTCCTTTCATCCTCCCAGACGCGGCATGCCATATTTGCATACGACAATTTCCATTTAAACGTTGCGGAGTTTCGCGGATTTTAGCAGTGACTGTGAATCACAGGTAATAATAACTACTGATGGCCAGCATATCCGACAGACCTTGTCCTGAAACTTTTGTGCTGTCAATAACCAGTGCATTAACGCACAAGTCTGCTATTTTCATTCATTTGCAGCGCTAGTTGTCACCTACTGGCGGAAATTTAAAGGATTTTATTCTCCCTAATTCGGTTCGGCATTCTTTTAGTAAGCTAGCTTCAAAGTTTCTTCGCAATATCACCATTTCTTCCTTTTCTAGTAATACGAGAATAAGAGGGCTTATTTTCCCGAAGATTTCTTTTCATGAGGATATAATAAATTAATTTTTAATAAGGATACTTATTTTATGAGGGACCTTATTTTCGCGAAAATAAGGACACTTACTTTATAATGTCCCGGCATGAGTGCTGAATTAGTGCCATTTCTTTTCCGCAGTTTCGGGCTGTCACCAAGTATTTAAATGTCTACTAATCTCTTTTTTCCGTAGTCCTGTTTTTATTTATTGCAACCCTATACCTACTAGTCTCGTTGTCTGCACAAGTGTTCTATTCCTTATTTGATTTGACAATTTTTTTAGGATCATATAAAATTGGAAATACGCCCCGATACTTGGAATTTAATGTATTTCAAATATGGTGATTTACAACACTGTTGTAATTGGCATGGACAGGCAGAATATGGAAATAATGTGAAATTAACATTACGAATCAGGAACTCTGAAATTCTAGGATTGGAAACATTTTCTTTTCAAAAACCGTCCTAATTGTTGATTGAAAGTGTCTTATCGATATTCATATCAACATTCATTTTTCGGCTGAAATTATTTACAAATTTTTTTGAAAATTATATATCGATAACCCGAAGTAAGAAAAACGAATATTTTTTTTATGCAACACTTATTTTTTTAATTTAAAGAGGTTATATAATTTGAAAATTAAAATATATATAAAACATAAGAAAGTCAATCGTGTTTGAGATACTCGTATCATAATAAGCTCTTGAACGGACCTGGGGGTTCAAATATCTTAATTCTAAACATCCTGGGATAACATTCCCTTCGAAGTTCAATGATTGGCTGCATTGCCCCAGCAAATAGAAGTTGCTAGAAGGGATGTTCAGCATATCCAAAGTGCCTTCAGGAGGGGTGTGACAAACGACATTTGAATGCATTTGGGCTTTTGTTTTTCTCTTTTCTCATCCTTGTTTTCCTTTGTATGGGCTCTTTTTCTTTTTTCTCTCAAACCGCTTCCACCATGATTCTAGTGATGCTTCTTCCCTGAAAGTTTTTTTGCATTCGAGAATTGTTGCCCAAGTTTAGTAAGCAAGGTAAGTGTTTTTTTTAATTCTTTTTGTTGTGTACGTCTGGCTCCGTGATGATATAATAGTGTATTGGTTGACCCACATTACGGGTTACAGCGGAGCAGTGTGCCGCTTTGTGCTGTACAGCAGTTCACCAACTTAAGGGATCCTCCAATCAACAAGAAAAACCATTTGTTGTCCCTTCCACTCTTTCCGATACTAATCTATGAAAAAAAATGGCTTCGAGATCTCAACAAAATTATTCATTTTAGGTTACCCAGAATATGATTATTTTTACAGTGGTCTTTCTGTTCATATGGTTTTCGAAAACTATCACATGCAGCTTGTGATTGTTTTATTACACATAATAATATTTAAGATTTGTCATACATTATATTCAGGAGTTTGCGCTTTTTATATTACAGTTATCATAATTTTTAAGGATTTTGGGATATCTTTCATGGGGAACAAATTAGAAAAGTTAAAACCGGGAGAGATTTTGTTGGGTAAAAAAGAGCCGGAATTTTTTTAACAAAGGCTACTGAAGTACAGTATTGGCCTTTAACATATTACATACGGTTACGTCATGGTGCTGCTTTTACTGACATTTATGCCACAATGCCTGTAGGTTCTGCTTTCGCATATTATAATATTTAATCCCACTGAAACTTACCTAAAGAGCCGAAAATAGATGAAGTCGATTGCGTTTCTCGTAAAACTGACTTTTCCTGTGCGGCTTTACTTGTGTGGCCATTATTGTCTCTTAAACTGGGCTGAATGAAAAAACAGGAATTTTAAAGGAAACATGAGCGGTCGAATTATATACAAAACTATATGCAAAATGTTTATTGTATTCTAACTAAATCTGCCAAAATATCACCCGAATCTCTGAGCACAGCTGTAGTGCATTATTAATGGAGTAGCTAAGATTTTCAAAGAAGAACCAAGAGCTCATGCGCAACTTGCCGTGACACGTCCATGTACGGAGCCCCATATCTTACCTTACCGATCGTTTGAAAAACAAGTTTGTATACAAGGTACGGTTCATTAGAGAAACTAGGACTTGCTGTGAGAGTACAGAAAGTTTTCTTTCAGTTCTTTGATTCTATACATCTTTCTCAGCAGCAGTAACGTAAATGCCGTGCAAAACAATTCCGTATAACGTAACTGGGTAACGGAAGTAGTGAAAACTACTGTTGAAATCTGATCCTGCCGCTTGCTGTCCTATGAAGTGAGGCAACAATAATTAATTTCACTGTTACTCAACAATATATTTTATTAAACTCTCGCCGAAAGTAATTTCATCACGTTTTAAATGAACGTAAAAATACCTCATTACAATCTGCGTAAATTACGAGAACCTCTTGCTAAATGTGATGAAAGCTGCTACAGAAAGGCATTTTAATGGTATCAAAACAGAACGTTACAGAGAAATTTGTCTTCCTCCTCAAGGGTACTCCATTGAGGAAGGGGGTGGTTACTTTCTTTTGACGGGGGCTTTAAAATGGTGTATAACAGTATGGGGTGTAACATATAAATATCCC
Organism: Macrothele yani; assembly: GCA_039090855.1. NCBI lineage: Eukaryota > Metazoa > Arthropoda > Arachnida > Araneae > Macrothelidae > Macrothele > Macrothele yani. The sequence continues at coordinate 54,462,943 of CM077031.1, forward strand.
AGATCGAAAGTTAACAATGCCATCAATAACATACTTGCGATTCAGCTTTTCTTTCACCTTTAGGTCAGATTTCAGCTTGGGCATGCTCATAATTCCTCGGTGTCGAGGTATTTTCCTGCGCGTCGTCTAAATTATAATGATAATAATAATAACTGTTTCTGTAAAATTAATACGGTGAAATATCTACTATTGTCGCCACAATAGTTTAATAAATAGTAACTTTCATTGTTCACATACTTTCTTTCATTGGTAATGCGATAATAACTTTCCTTATTCCATCAACCTAAGTAAAGCTCAGTGTCAGGAATAAGTAAACCTTGTTGTTTGTTGTTATTATTTAATTCCACTTAGTATGTGCCGATTTTGGCTTGGTGTGTTCGTGAGTGCGGCAAATAAATGCAATGTGTTGTAAGCAACTAAATGTGTGCTCCCAAATCACTCGTTTGATTTCACACCGACGAAGATCTTTGCATGCAAAAGGTACATAGCATAACTTATCTACAAAGTGTAACAGGATACTCTCTCGATTTTTGTGTCATTGCATGATTTTCTATTGTTTACAACATTACAAAGAAATTTGTTTATGACACTTTTAAGAGGATGATGATCATCATCATCAACAACAATTATTATAAACTCACTGCTGCATGCAGTTCTTACCAAGTTTCTTTTACATGGTCTGTCTTGGAGCAGTCTCATCCATGTCACTTCCCCGTGCTTCCGAATTTCATCCACCTATATCTCCCATGTGTCTTTTCTTGTTACTTGGAATCCAGTGTAGAATTTCGGTTGCCCATCTGTGGTCTCTTATTCTGGCAACATGTCCAGCTCATTGCTATTTCAACGATTTATTCTAATCGTGATATCTTCCACTCTTGTCACTTTCCTTATCTACGAGTTCCTCTCCTTATCTCTCCTGGTTACACCAAGCATGCATCTCTCCATGGTTCTTTTCAGTTGTCTGTGGTTTTTGATGTTTTTTCCAATGAAGTTCATGTCTCTGATCTGTACGTAAACAATGGAAGGATGCATTGATTAAAACTTTTCTTTTTAAGAGATAAAGGCACTTAAAAAATTGAATTGTTTCTTCCAGAAGCTCTACAACTGAGTTTTATACGCAGCTAAATTCTTCACCGATGTGACCTTTATTTAATGTGTGATGCCAAAGGTAGGTATCGATTATCTCCAGCTTTTCCTCATCGATTGATATATCTTCATTTCTTGTAGAAGCATGGTACACCAAGTTCATTTTTATTCCTCTTCTTTAATCTTGTAAGCAAGTTTCTGGATCATACTCAGCAGTTCTAAAGGGGAAGTTGCTGTAAATAATTTTTATTTCAATACCAATAAAGGGAAATGCATCAGGTCTTTAAAACGTACGAAAAATCGATTAGCGCTGTGCAGTAAAGAAGCGATAAACTACATATGTTCTTTTAGGTGCACTCATTCCATACTCTTATTAAAATCGAGGTGAAATAAATAAGTAGGAAAAATAATTACTTAAAATGTTTGGGACCTTGAATCACATCGTTTGAAGTTCACGGGATTTGGACAAAAAAAAAAAAAAAAAAACCATCTTCAAGAGTTTAGAAATTCAAGATCAACACAGTTAGGTAGTTGCCATCTTTGGGAGAAAAAAACAAAAAAAAATGCGCATGAAAGATCCCGAGGCAAAAGGAAGTCACGTTATCTTTATATTGGCACCTCTTATCATGCATCTTATTGCTATCTGTGTATTGGGTGGTTTTATGAATTAACAATTTGTTGTTAGACTGGATTGGATGATGTTATTAAGCAACTATGCATATTGTCCGCTCTCTACTTATATCCACTGGTGTGTCCCCCTCCACTCGACAGAGAGGTGACGCTTTTGCGGATATTACTCTCCTCAAAATTTGGAATCAATGGTTTTTTCTGTATGAAGAGCGTTATTATCATTAAGAAAGTGTATTAAAATAATTGGTGGTTTTCAAAGTAATCACGCGAGCAACACATGTTGCAGGTGTGAATGTACACTGCTTTAAAAGGGTGCTATCAGATCGTGATTTTTTCAAGTTAAACCACGGATTTTGAGATTTGACACGGAACATAGTAATTCGGGACCAACCCATTGCATAGTTTCAAAAAAATTCTTCTTATTTTCCTTTTTGGGATTGAACTCGGTAAGGTGTCATTCGAAATACCAATTTGAAAACTCTTTATTGTGATTTATAATAATAATATAGTGTTTTTCAAAAAAACTGATCACCACAATTATTTACGTTCACAGCTTATAGCCTGCAAAATTAAAATACATGATTTCCACTGCATAAAATCAGATTACCAGGTTATTAATTAAATGAGCTTGGCTGTACTTTTAACTCTGGACCACTCTGCTGGATAAAGAAGTGAGAGCTGCTATATAACACCAATGGAGGAATGAGCTGTAAAGAAAGTTCTTTCTTTTTTAATAGGACAAGATATAAGAAATGGTGTACTGACGTACTTAGTTTTGGAAAATTACAGTAATAAATATTTGCTGTGAATTTGGAAATAAAGTGTACTGTTCTAGCTTCAGAAAAAGAAGATAAAAACAGAGGTTCAGAAATGACTGGGAATGCTAGAGAGGAAGTGAAAAGTCCAATTGTTCATGAAAAGCAATGAGTGTGCCTTGTTCTGATCTTAGTAACGTCTGGTATGATTAGTAAATAGAAACAGGGAAAAAAATTGCGGTTCCTCAAACATCATATTTGTCACGTGTTTTCATTGTGAGCATAAGATGTGCCTCTGTGTTTCTACCTTTCATCAAGTCTCACCCTGGCACAGACAGAAGAGCTCTCTGAATATTCATAAATTGAGATGATATGCTCAGACGGGTGGTATACGTTAGCTATGTACTTTTATTATACTTTTTGTTTGTCTGTTGTAATTTCCAAAGTTCATGGAAGCAGCTCAAACGAAGGTGATCGGATTTTCTCAGTTTTTACTTCAACCAGATTTCATGTTCGAAACTTTAGTTCTTCTAAAATCATTGTCCAGCAAATTTGTTTGCTGTAAATTCATTTTTAAACACACTTAATTAGTCATGAATTAAAAAGGATTAAAACTACAGTAAAATATCGGGAATAGAGTAGAATTATATAAAACATTGCAAATCGCATAAATGAGGATCCCATATGTGTGTGTGTGTTAAAAACATCCGACATTGCTTAGCATTTCAATGTGGAACTGTTTTTATTCCATAGTGTCAGACGAAGAGAGGTGGTCTGTAATGTAAACCATCCCGGCATCAAATGACCCGGAGTGATACACGTGACACTCCTGAAATTCTTTCGCACAGACAATTACTTTTTCCGAGACATGAATATTATTATCTGTTTTAAACGCTATGGCTCATTGGCTTGATTTTCATAAAAAGCTCTCTATCAATTATGAATTTTGGTGAGACATAGTGGTAAGAGGAATCAACACATCCACGAAAGGTTTGAAAAAAAATGCAGACCAACTTGTAGGGTAGCATCTTCAGAGAAAGATCGCTACAAAGTTCTATTTAAAAACTTCTTTTGCTGCTCGCCAATCCTTCGTTGCCTGTTTCTAAACACCTCCTCATTCTTTTTTTAAACCTAATAATGAAGGAAGAATTAGCGAGTGTGAACGTTCTCTCGAACAGGAGAAGAATATTGATTTATGTGAACAGATGGACTGACAAATGTGGATGAACGAGTAAAAGTGCCTTTCAAGCAGCTGGAATTTTAAGAGCAGAAAACCAGTAATCCATAAATACAAATGATTGTGCACAGAAATAAGGACAGATGTTTCAGTAATCGTTATTCTTATCACTGATATAATCTTTGTAGGCTGTACTTTCCCTTCTATTCCAAGATTAAATCTAGTGTGTGAAAATGTTCTGAGACTTTCTTTCGAAATGCTAGCTTTATCCCTCCGCTGTATTAACCGTCGCGTTTATTTAGACTTGAAATCGAGCGTTTTCTTATTTAAACCACAGATTGTTAATTTTGAGATGAGTTACATCTTTGGTTATGACTCCTTGCCTTTAAGGGGTTATATCTTGCTGGGTTACCCCTGCTGGGAAGAGGGCGACAGAGCACAATATAACTAAGGAGCTGAATTATAAATAATTTAACAATAAAGCCATGGAATCGTATCCAACGAAAAAGGATATTGGCTGGAGACATATCTCCTTCCAAACCCAAGCAAGTTTGGAGAGTGAGTTCAGCTGAGTTTTATCAGTAAACACCAAAGTATTTGACGTTTCCAAGAGACTGAGACACAGCGTAACACATACGTAGTAGAAAAGCAATTTATTCATCAAAATAATTACCATGGACATCAAAAACGTTTTGCCAACGAGTTAAGAACTTATATACATACTCCTGCGATAAAATGCTATGTCATGAGAAGAGAAAACGTTTTGGAAGGCAGCGTACAACTCACCAAAATTAGCGAAGTTGTGTCCACGAAAATAATCGTTGAGTGAAAGAAACAAGTGATAATGTGAAGGACAGATTTCTCGTGAGTAAACTTGATAACTTAAAATCTCCCACCGTAGTTCTTTGATAATGTTTCTGTTAAATGCAGCCGAATGCGCATCAACGTTTTCTAGAAGGAGTAGAACTGGTTTGCTGTAGACCTGTACTGCATCCTTTTTTTCAGGTCCTGGTGCACACGTTTCAATTGTTCACTGCACATTGCAGCGATGATCTTCTGGCCGTCTTGCAGAAGTTCGTAATAAAAAACACCACGTGATGTCCAGCATACACGCAACAGAACTTTACGGTGATGCAGTGCTGCCTTCGATTTGTGAAGAATCGAGTCACTGGTGGACAACAAGTATGTGGAACGTTTTGGGGTGCTGTTTTGAACACACGTCTCATCACATGTGAGTATCATATCAAAAAATGGTCCTTGTCATAGCGAGACGGCAATGCAAGACAAGCTGGAGACACCTTGCTCTTAGTTAACAAGCAGACAATCGTTCTGGACCCACTTAGACAATTTGTATGCCTCGCCTTTGGTATGCACATGTGTTCGGACGACTTGATCACTAACACTAAATGCCTGGGCGAGAGTTCGAAATGTTTGGCTATTGTCCTGGTCATTAGCAACCTCCAGGGCTTCTGTGTCAATTCTGATAGGACTACCACTCCGGTTGTCTTGAAGGGATCCATCTCCATAACTAAACTTTCGAAACCAATTCCTACTTGTGCGTTCCTTTTAACATCTGCCCGAATGCTAAGCAACTGCGACGAGTTGTTTCTGCAACAGATGAACCGAGATTCAATTCGTGTAACAAACATGCACGAATAATCTCCACTGATGCCGCCATTGTAATCGCACGTAGTTTCACTAACAAACTGTTGACTCATGCGGTTCATGTGCTCAAGGCATCTTGGGATATCAGCTGAGGATATATTGAGTGCGGGACGCCGTCTCTTTGCAAACTCAATCATTACACGGTGATTCTTTGCTCCCTCCAAGAAGTGCAAATTATTTTGTGGTTACCTGATAAACACCGTCCAATCAAAAATAGCACTGCATTTAACTTTATTAGAGCCGATTACTATTCTACTCGCAAGCTATCACGCTTTGTTTAGCAATTCGTTCTGGAACTATTTGTATCACGTACACTCAATATAGGAAACCTACACATACTTGCCAACCTGCGTCATCTTCTGCAGCGGATAATTACCCCCTAATGGATTTGGGTAATATCGTCTGACCAAATTTACCTCACAAACAATTTTCTCCAACGAAATGTGTCTAACCAACCTTTGCCATTAACAGACTTACCGGCTGGATATTTATGGCCTAACACTCCGTCCAAGCCACACCGTCGTAAAAGTCACAACGATAGTTTAGTGTTCTTACAAAAAATTCGTTGGGTACGAACTGTCTTGTCGTTTTTGTTAAATGCTTATGAATGAAAGTATCGTTGGTGTGCTCGAGACAAGCAAAAAGTTACACCAGTTTTTCGAGACATGGTTGTAGGGAAAAGCGCAATATATATTTTATAAAAATCTATAGAAACAGATGAATAGGACTCCAGATGCATGTTGAAGTCCGTAGAAGGACAACACCGACACAAGGCGACCGATATGTGTTCCTCATGGACCGATGAAACATAACGGCTAGACCATCACAGCTCGCTGCAGGCGAACGATAGATAGGTGTTGAGTCAAACACTCGGTCGATTGTTGAACAAGATCGGGTAGTATGCCCGGAAGTGTGTCGAGTTGTCATTCCAGCATCGTGGTGCCCGGTTACGGTGCTGTAAAGCACATCAGAGAGTCAGTGGTTGGCTACAGAAACGTTTGCCGATGAGAGTCGTTTCACTTTATCGAGCGACTCAAGACATTTTTTTTTTTTTTTTGATTGGAGGTTTAACGACTACCGTGAGCAACTCAATGGGCTATAAGCAGTCGCCCGTCCCTAATTTAGGGTCACTGGTTCCAGGGAAGGGAGAGAGCCAGTGCCGTAAAACAAGAACAACATCCATGCCTCACCGGGATTCAGAACCCGGACCCCGTTCGGACGAATGATCAGAGGCCAGCGCCGTAGACCACTGCGCCACTGGGGCTGCCGACTCAAGACATCAGCTGCTGTCAACCTCATAACATCCGTGAACAGCTCAGTTCTGTTGGTCCAGGAGCCCTAGTGTAGGTCGGCATAATGAGGAATTAAAAGACGTCGGCGCATGTGTTCAATGGAAGGACTGGCACAGGTGACAGATATAGCAGATACTTCTTAGAAAACCATGCTCGCTTATTCTTTGGCACAGTGGGTACTAGCTTCATCTTCATGGATGATAAAGCCAGACTTCACAGGGCGACCCAGGTATCTTAAGTATCGCAGACCGAGGATACTCATCCGACCTAAATCCGATACAGGACGCATGGAAAGCTTTTGGGAGGTATATTTCTATACGATCCCGGCCAACTCAGAATTTCCAGGAGCTGGAAATGGTATTGAATACGAGTGGGATATAATCCAAAACAGAACTTTTAAATACTCTCATTCTCAGCATGCCCAACAGGTTTAATATGTGTAATGATCTCCAAGGAGGTCATATCCCCTACTGACCATACGTTGTTGATAATAAATATCGTTGTTTAAAGCTTTTGTTTTGGTCACCGAGTCAAGCCATTCGAAAGTCCAATCTGTACATATCTTGCATTTGTTTAATTGTCTTTTGTTTAGAGTGAATAATAAATTCATGGCCTCTGTAATGTTTCTAATTTCATTTTGGACACAACAGTGGCTCCAACTTGTTGTTTTACTCAAAATTACGGTTATTCTTTAGCAAGTGTGAACTAGCATATCTAACTAACGATGTTCTATCCATTCAGCCTATTTGGACAAACAACAATCCTGATGAAGTGGAGCTTCAGCTTCTTCAGTATATATATACGACCCTGATGTTCTACTCCAGTCGTTGCTGCTAAATGTAAGCTTTTCTGGGCCAATAAAGCCTTTAAATTATACTACGCGATTTTATGCACACCCTATAATCACAAACTCTGTTTATCCATTAATGCAATGAAATTCCTAACTAATGTAACAGGTAGGAGTAGCAGGAAAGGAAACTGATGTTTCCTTTACTTTCTGTCTTTCGATTTCTTTCCTTTTTCTTTCTCGTTGTGGGTAATCTAATTTCAGGAGTTCAATTCTACCAAGCACCACGCTTGCATTAATATCAGTAATTTAAAGGTTATCAACAAAACTTTTTTTACTAAACATGATGTGCCTTTCTAAGTTTTTAGCAGTGTAGCATGTGAATGTGTGTGCCTAATGCTACACTCTAAAAACACCCGTTTTTCTTATGATTGTCCCCCGTTCTCGTAAACATATATTGTAAGTCACAATTTCAGTAAATTCTATAACCTCATCATGGATACGCAGAAAAGAGCAAACTAACACAGGCAGGTAAAAAATTGAAGCATTTCTGCAAATAGCCTCCAATAATGATCTAAACGGGTATGTTGCTTTTGTAAAGAACTCCTGGGTTCCGAAACATTTCGTATTTTGATCGTCATTTCTTTTAAATTCTCACACGAACCAAAAAGTTTTATCAGAAATAATTCCATTTTGGCAAATATTTAAATTTGAAGCCCAGTTGTGGCTGCTACATGAAAGATACAAAGCATGTCCATCTAGTTGTCAATTTATTTGCTACACCTGCGTCCGTCCCATAAATGGCTCACTCCAAAACGTAAAATGGTACGTGAGCGAGGTATGCTGTACAAATATGGCAGATATACATGAACCACTTAGGTCTAGAATGAGGGACACAATTTGCATATCGAGTGATATAAGTGACTTCAACGTGGCATGGTAGTTGGATACCGGTGTGTCTGTTCGAGAATCATCCGGAAGCCTGTCCGCTGAGGCTTTTCAGGTGGAACCATAACAAAGATTTACTGCTAATGGAGCAACAAGCAAAACAAATCTTGCACAAGACGGCGACCATGTGGACGAAAATAGTTGGCGGTTACGTCTCAGGAAACTGCGACGTGGTTCCATATATGGTGAGTTAGAAAATGATAATTGACACACATATGCTTCACATAGTTTTTTGGCGAGTTCTTCATTCGTTTGGCGGATTACTCTCGCTCCGATATTTAAGCATAGGACTGGGAAACGCGTCCAGACCAAGTTGCCCTCCAACGTTGAGCTTCCGTCTAGAGCAGGTGGTCTCTTTCACATACAAACTGCTTCTTTCACTGAACAGGTGTCAACATGGGCGTTCGTTTGCTTTTATACGAGTCGCAGCAAATGCCATGTACCGTGTTGCTAGCAGTTCATCGAGATACAGGCCGGTCTATATGTTCTCTCCACAGTTCTCTACTTCCATGAACGAACTAGGTTGGTATTTCACGTGAAGACTACGCAAAATTCGATCTTCTCTGGAAGTAGTTATTGGCGGTCTACCGATGCCGCATCCAGGCGCGCGATGCAATTGGTTCCCTGGCAGTGTTTGATGAACTTTCTGGCAGTAGAATTTCAAGCTTTGGAACAACACAGATACTGCATCAGATTGTATACTGTTCTTCGTTTGTAACATGACGATAAAATGGGCTGGATAAAGTTGTGAAATTTTGACGAAGATGTAAAAGAAAGTAGATCATGGCTACGGAGCTTTAGTTCTATATTCGTCCATTGATGCGTTCCTCGACTGATATTTGTGGGGTAAATCTTAAGTCAAATTCGTTCCATCAGCCTTAATGGAAGATTCACCTACGGATCTCCTAGTCTGTGATCAGATTTCCAATTCATTTCTTAATCCTTTTTCAAGGCAATCCAGAAAATTTAAATTTTAATAATATATAACCCTCATAAATAAAATATTTAGAGTTAATTCTTGCATTTATTTCAAAATTATCTTCGGTACTTTAATACTTTACAACTCAATCTTAACGAAAACTATTGTAAACCATTTCCGAACGTTTGGTCTTTCTACTTTACTTAAACAGCATGCTACTCCCTATCAGGCGTAGTGAGTTTCAGTGATACATGACAGGATATTATCGAAGAACGATCGCCATTGAAAAACTTGACAAGACACAAAAACTAGGAAATGAATATCCACTCATTTAGCACTCTCAACGAATGTGAAAAAAGTCTTTGGTTATTCAATGGCTCATAATAAAGGAATATGCATATTCCAACATGATTCCTGATCGAAGGAGTTCATGTGCATCTTTCTACTGTCACCTTGATGTATTGCACAAAACGGAAATAAGACTACTTCAATTGCACACACCTGAAGGAAACTACTGGATGGATTTCACAAGCGATCGTAGACGGCGCCCTGATGAAAGACGAAAGTCTTTATTAAAACTTTGTACTTGACGCAGGAGAAAAAGGGTATCGTGATAGTCGTAATCTAAAGCAAAAAAAAAAAAAAGAGAGCAGCTGTTTCACGTGATTGATTTATTTAGGTGAAGCACCCAAATCGTTTTGGGAGGAGCTTGAAATGCCTAATCCAAGTAAAAAAACCCTTGGACCCGCAGAAAAAGCTTGGTAATTCTTATTTGTAATTAAATTCCTAAAAGTGTATACTGAAAATCAATAGTGCTTACATATACACGTATGAAACTCACAGCATAAATTAAACACTTTACTTTCACTGAACAAAAAGCAGAAAAATTCGGCTATTCATGAAGTAAGATGAGCTTGTACTTCTCCTTACTCATTCGTGAAATAAGCATTTAGATTTATAGTTGAGGGGCATCTGTTCACAATAACATAATCCGTGGGATTTTGAATGAAGAGAGGGTATGCCTACTTGAGACGCATTGATAATGAAGCATACAACCATGTATTATTAGGAGTTTTTTCGAATTTCTGGCAGGGACCGTAGTTCAAGTGGGCTATGCAGAGCGATTGTGTGACGTCGTTAATTCAAGATGGCGGCCGTTAAGGATACTCAATTTCATTTTTCAGAAGTAACTGCTTTTAGTGCGGTTCTATAAAAAATGTGGCGAGTAGGTTTCTTGTTAAACCTGATGAAAGGAATACAGTAGAAAAGTTCATAAGGAATTTTTTGATATTTTTTTCCGTTTCCGAGGTATAGCCTTACACTGAATCTCACAGCATAAATTAAATACTTTACTTTCACTGAACAAAAAGGCAGTTTATCGCAAACTTTGATTATATTCTCACTAAATTAGAAATTTTGAAGTGATTTGTAACTTTCTCGTTTATAAAAAACAACACTATCTATTTGCATTTGAATAGAGAAATAAAGGTTTTTCAGGTCATCATTAAGATTCATATTCATCATCTGCACGATATCCCAGTAGCCTTTGTCGCCACAATACTTACACAGTTTCGGGCAAATTAGTGACTAAGATCAGCTTGTGCAATACACAACACATTGTGTTTTGTCGCATGCACACCGCACCAGCTGTATGATTGATTGCGATGCACATGGAAGCGTACACATAGTGGAGGAAGCGTACACATAGTGGAAGAATATTGATTATCTGCCTTCTCCCACCCAAATCCTAATGGCTCTGAGAGACTCGGGTGTTGATCATCAGTCGCCACTCCATCAACTGCAATGAGTTCTTAAGATGTAGGTCATTAAAGGATCTTGGATCTTGTTGGCGGCAGAATTGTATCTCTTTTTTTTTACTGTCTCACATATCGACGTGACGCATAACCGGTGAAATTTCAAACTTTTGGCGGTTCCTTTAACTTTTACATTCGTTAAATGGTAAGCTTTGTACAGATCTCTCTCATGTTACTTTACCAGCAATAGTTTTCAGTTTACAATAATTATTTACCTTCGATTCATAGATAAAACATTTTATGACTAACTAATATTAAACTGACATAACGAAATGGATCAAAAATCGCTCTCTTTTCCTTCTGTCCGGCTATAACGAAGTTCGTATTCTGCTTCAAATGTATTAAAAAGCCAACACTTACAAAACCGATGCTACGACAGAAGCAGAATGCATTGAAAAATTTAGCAAAAAGTTTCTTCCGTCTTATATCTTTAAGGCGCGCTTACTTTTTAAAAATGTTATGTAGAATACGAAATGAAACAGGTTTTTGAAAGAATTGCCCCCTTTTGTTTTGTTTTGTTTTTTGTCCAAATCTCGTGTTTGAAAAATTCATACCTCGTTTCTCGTATTAAGTAAACTTTTTCTTATCAGGCGATTGGTTAGCAATTTCGTTAACTTATGAGCATTAAAATGACTGCAAAACTGTAATATAAATAATTTAGATTGACTTCATAACATAAGAAGTAAAAGACATCTTTTACATTTCCTGTTCGAACACCCTATTAGATTTAGTATTTACTTTTTTCTTAAAAAACATTGTTATTAATAGTACAAATTTAAAAACTGGTTGTCGGAGTTGCTTATAAATGTCTTAGCGTCTGGAAATCTTTGGAATTTCAGTGTTCCAAGGACATCCCGAGCAGAGCGGGGATTGATGCGCTGGTGACGTGTTGTCAAAACGTACATGTGTCTACTAACAATGGTGTTTTACACGTACTAGTAGCTCACAGGGTCTACTAACAATGTTGTTTCGCAGTCAACTGAAAATCGGCAACGTAACTGTGGCCCGAAAACAATTCTCACCAACAGGGACCACGTTTCACCTAGTAACTGCAAATCGGTTTCAAATCAGGCGACAATTTCCGAAAGGTCATTGCCACGAGAACTGCATGCGATGGACATCTGGAGCAGAGTACTATGAAAGAGGCCTCTTTTAACTACAAGTCACAAAGTAATGAATGGACACGTTATAAATGGGCTCAGAGGCAAAAACCTTTACCGTGGAGGATTGAAATGAGTAATTTGCTCTGATGAGTCTTGTTTTAGTTTGTACTCCAACGATGAGCGGTGACGATGCATTGCAGGCCCAATGAAGCCTTTATTCCTAAATGCGTCGAAGGTGTTCGTACTGGAGGGGGTTCTGTGATGTTTTGGGGATGTTTTAATGCCACGGAATGGGCAATCTCGTTGCAGTGACGATGGAATTTTGAACCAGCATTCGTACCTCCGCATTCTGAATGACGAAGTGTTGCCCTTTGCCCTATATCTCCAGGAACAGCATCACATTGACACTCCTGTCTTCCAAGACGACGATTGCCTTGAGCACATGACTAAAATTGCCTGAGTTGCACGACGAACAATTACCAACACTGTCTCACCTCGTCTGGTTTGACAAATCCCCAGATTTAAATCCTTTTGAACAGCTATGGGATCATTTGGAACAGAAAGCGAAACGCCGGAATAGACACATACTTACTCTGGCGGAACGTCGGGACTAATGGACGCCCAAGTGGCTGGAAATCCATCTTCAATACATCTGCAACCTCGTGGAGTCTCTACCGCAAGGGACTCATGCTATTATTAAGGCAAGATGTGCGTTCACCTGTTATTAAGTAAGTTCTGACAGGTATGACTGATTTTTTGCCTGGTGTGATTATCTTTGAAGGAACCAGACCAGTTTCTAATTCGCAAATGAACCTGTAAAAGAATCACGTCGTCGAAGTATTCTTATAACTAATGTTGTATTCAGCTGGGGAATGCGTAAAAGTTTTTCGCAACATTGGACTTTCACTATTACGCCAATCAAGGACTAAACAGTTGTGAAAAGTTTTCTTTTCAGAGAAGAATATATTTATTTCAAGTGATTCAATGTTATGTTTTGATGTCTTTAATTTTATCGTTTACTTATTTTAAAGTGTGTACGTGTGACAGAGTAATATTTTTAAAATCGTTTGCGGAAGAAGTACTTCCCACATCTTCTTTATGAGCAGTTTTCCTTACAAGAGTTCACAGTTCTGTGCCTCTGCCGGTGCTTCTTCAGAGTGAATGCGAAATACTCCTGTAGTGTCACAAAACTGTGTTGGGTGTGAGATAATACCAGGCTTCTGATACGGTTCTCTATGTTCACGTAGTGTTTTTCAGTATAATCGGGCCCTCTTTAAACCCCACACAGTAGAGGGAGGGGATTGTTCAAACCTTTTCCAAAGCTATACGTTAGGGGTCCTTATTAACACAGTAAAATGTCTTTTTTTTTTACTTTTTCATAATCGTACCACCTACTATTGTTGTGTTTGTGCCAAAAACGTTACATGAAAGATTTGGGCATGATTAGATATTTTTATGACGTCTCACACCGAATCCAAACTTCGTAAGTAGTTTGTATCGGCAGTTAACATAAGGAATTTAAGAATACAACAACGGTCGCGAAATTTAAGCTCACGCGGAAGATGAAAAAGAAGTCCACAGGAAACATCCATCTTTTCTGCTACATAACCTTACAAGCGCGACCTTCTCCTCCGTAGGTTCGCGCATGCACCGTTGGAACGTAGTACGGGAATTCCACTTATGTGATTGCGCGGGCTGCAGCAATTGAACATGCTGGTCTCCAGTCACCAGTAAGTTAGTGTAACATAACAACAACAAGACAAGTGTGAACAATGAACATGGCTTTAGCTTCACGCGTTTCAGTTGTAACTCGCAAAAAACTCCGAAGTCTGGCTGTTCGGGCAATCAATTAATATTATTCCGGATAAGGGGCTCCCGTCAAAAGGAGAGGTACTGCGTCGTTTGTTGTTCCTTATAAGAACGAAAAAGAACACAGTTAAGAATGCTTCAAGCATTAACACGCAAGAGCTTCTGTCAATCTGGGGAAAACCCGAATACCTAACATGGCTGACTACAACATCCTCCCGAAGGTTCAAAAGGAGTACAGCCAGTGGCGTACTCTTTGGAAGGGAAGTTCTCGGCGATATGAACCTCAGACAGGTAAAGAAAAACTCTTCACCGAGAAATTGGCCAATCTTTTCGATATCGCCCATGCCAATGCCCTTGAAAAGATTACCATTTGTGAAGGCAAAGAGTTTCTATTGGCCCAAAGACAGAAGGGTAGGAAAGGATACATTTGTAGGGAAGACATAAAGTTAGCAAGGCAGGAAGCCCGAAAGAGAGAGAGAAAGAAGACAATTTCGAGGGACTGAAACGAAAGTACGCGGAAGAAAGGGATCAGTTATTTGCGAAGGTTGAACTAGCCTCATCAAGTAGCAGCCGCGCTGAAGAGGAAGATCGCAAAGCAACCACAGCAGCAGCAGGTTAACCAAAGAAAATGAAACGAGCGAGTGAAATCATTGTTTCGCCAGCGCTTGCCTCAACACTTGATCGCACTAAGGTGAGCGACCGAAATGCAGTCTACGTGCTCTTAGCAACTGCTGCTACTCTGGGACATAATGTAGTAGAATTTTCAATCAGCCGTAGCACCATACGTAGATCAAGACTTGACGCAAAGAAAAAGATCGCAGACTGCTGAAAGAAACCTTCCATGACCAAATTCTCCTCACAGTCCACTGGGACAGGAAAATCCTTCCGGCGCTCACAGGGATAGCATGTAAAGTGGACAGACTTCCAGTTTTTGTTTCTGGGACAGGAGTGTCAAAACGTCTTGGCGTTCCAAAACTTCATTCCGCAACAGGCGAGGAAACTGCCAAAGCTGTGCTGGACTGCCTAGAAGAATAGGGGCTCAAGGATCACATCAAAGCGATGTCATTCGACACAACGATTAGTAACACCGGTCACAGGGCAGGGGCTTGCAAACTTAGTGAATTCAATTAGGGAAGAGACCTGCTGAATCTCGCACGTCACCACATTATGGAGATTGTGTCTTAAAATGTCTTTGCCGCATGCAACATCCACTCAACTGGTTCTGACATACTGCTTTTTAAGCGCTTCCAACAGGATTGGCAATTTATCAACCAGAATAATTTTGAAGTCATCGAAGAAGAGAACACGGAACGGGTAAATATTATCAACTTCTGCGAGCAGAAGCTAACTGAACTGCTAGAAATGACTATAATCTACCTAGGTGCCAGTCCTTCCTGAGGAAACCTGTTCATGCAGCCCGGAGCCCTCCACCGGGCTAGATGGATGGCTCGCGTCATTTACGCAATAAAAATATGCCTTTTTCGTTCTCAATATAAAATGACAAAACGTGAGCAAGCCGCCATGAAGAGATCAGCCTGTGCTGCATCTGCTGCCACAGCAAACGACCTTGCTTTTTTGAAACAACTGGCGATGTATAATGACAAATCATATCAAGGGCAGCTATTAAAGCCTTTCCTAGACATGTGTGGTACCTGAACGAATTGTTGGTGACTCTGTCTTTCTTTTGACTCTGAAGTATCCTTGATAGTGAAAAGGGACACAATCAATGCGTTAAATAAGGATGGCACAGATAACCCTGTAAAGAAAGTCAATCTGATCATGGTGACCCAATGTATTCATGAAAAGACGGTGGCCGACTTTGTGACCAGCTTGTGCCGTCTTTTTTTCCAAATGCTGGATATAGACACCGAGTTTATGTCTGTTGACCGCAGCAAGTGGGACAGATCATCCGATTATATTTCAGCAATGAATACTGTTAAAGCTCTGAATGTAGTAAACGACTCTACCCAAGCGAGGAGTGGCGCTGATGAAGGACTAAAATAGCATTTTCACAAATAACGAAGACCAGAGACAGTACCTGCTGCAGATTGTGGAGGAACACAGGAAAACATTTCCAAATGCATTAAAAATGACCGTGAGTGACAGTAAACAGCAAACTGAATAATAATTGGAGAGTGTTTAATGTTTATTTACGGACAATGGACAGTCCCATTCCTTTATTTACTTGTACAATACAAACATTTAAGAGGCCGATTCTTATGTAACACCTCGTGTTTCACTGTTTCATTAAGTCAAGAAATATAGAAAGTTCGAACTCAGTGTGACACCTCTTAAAATTCCCTGATCAGCTGAAAATTCAAGGGTCATTACTTTCTCAACCTAGTGAGAAATATTAAGAGGCAAGAGATTAACATTTTTAATCTTGGTTTATAAGGACCACCCTACTAAACGTACAATCTATATTATTTATACCAATAAACGGTATCAAATCTTCCAAATTTGTATTATACCACATGTGTTATTATACGGGAAGAGGGAAACATAACAATTAGAGGTGTCGAAGACATGGTTCACATTTCAAAATCATTCAATTTAGAGAATTTCATGGTCAGACACACTCTTCCTAAAATCCTATCCAACAAAATTCATTCACTCATCGGAGTGATTTGTCTGTTTGTATCGTGTTGGTTAGAACAACCGGCTGTAAACTTGACGTTTCCGACTGCTAAACCTGCTGCTGTTGCCCTGAATACCCAGAACGCCATGGAAGTGCCTTATCTCAACAAACCCTGGGTAAGAACTCCCAGATGAAAATTAGCCGATCGCTTTGTTTACCCATCTAACCATTCTACGGCTTCCTTATACAGGTGCCCATAGAAGACGCTTTCGTTCTTATACCTGGGACAAAAGTTACTGATTGAGAAAGTTCTATCTAAGCCCAAGATTGGGAGGAATTTGTTCATGAAAATGAAGCCTGTATGATCGAGCCGCCCTCGTTGATTCTGTTACTCTTTTTCTTCTGACATGTAGTTGCCAAACCGTCAGGTATTACAGATATCTTCTCGTTTGTCTTTCTGATCTAGCAACCGTAACTATCACGGAAAATAAAGGTATGATCTAATTTCGTACAAATAGTTTAGCTGAATAAAATGTAAATTATTTATCGAACATCAGCTTATAGTAAAAATGAAATGTGCTTTTAATGTTAAAAGACCATTTTCATGAGAAGTACAGGCGATCATTTTGTGAGAAAGGAAAGCCATGAGAATAGACATACTATCGTCAGTAGTACAATGTGTTTCTGATCTGTACTTAATCTTATAGTCAGTGTTCATAAAAGATCAGCGTCAATTAGAGCGCAAAAGGAGGAAAATTACTTCTATATCTTAATGGTGCATAACATTATGGTAGCCACATCAAAGGGTATCGTCACTTGGGCCGCGTAGTGCCTTAAGCGCTAGCCTATGACGATTCATCCTAAATGGGTCCGTGTTCGAATCCCGGTTGAGCAAGGATGTCGTATTCGTCCCCTCCAAACAATGACCCTAAATTTGGGACGGGAGGTTTCTTATAACCCATTGAGTTGCTCATGGCTGTCGGTAAACCCCCAAATAAAATTTTATACAAAAAAGTCTTATTTTTTCTGACTAAAAGCAGTAGACAGTTACATGTGTATGATACTGAAAATAATTCGATTTTTTGTGTTAGTAAAGTTGTACTACACCTGTACCGCTTTATTAACAACTCGGTTGACACTGCTACTCTCAGAAAGGCAAATTGCCATAAAAAACAAGGTTTTGACAACGCTCTTGAAATTATTGTGTCTGACTAAAATAATGTTCCCACATTGCGGAAGATTAAGAGCGAGAGAACGAGTGTAGCCAGGGAGTTTGCCAACGATATAGGTCGCACCGGGAAGTTAAAAACCAGCGCACACATACACGTTCGGAGGAGGTAGATGAGGCCGTCAGGCAAACTAAATGTTGGATACCCTTTTCCCCTGTGGAGGTGGTGCTGAGCTATAGATGGTAACCTTTGCTTATGGTAGTGGGTGCATTCGATAGCTGTATAAAAATATATACAAACTCAATCTTCACTTCCGTTTCCCCGTTAGAGAACATACGCAGAAATGTTTGATAACAGTTGCGTATGACCATCGGTGGAATTCATAGTTGTATTAATGTGAAGAAACTGAGTTTTATCTTCCCTTCGTTCTGTTGGAATCGCTTCGCAAATATGGATAATAATTGTTGCGTATGATGTGTGGTGGATTTGAAAGTTGTATTGATGCATCAAACTAAATTTAGGATTTTCTGTGGACAGCTATATATGGCCCTAACGAAGAGAAATGATGCAGACGATTTCAGGGAGGGAAATCTCCTGACTCTCTACTTAGAAGCCTGACTCCGTCCTTTGAAATAGGGAGCCAGAAAATGTGTGCTACTCTGTATGATGATGAAGACAAATGAAAAAAGCTAGCTAAGGGTTTGTCCAGTGTGTCCACTAAAATTTCAGCGGTAAGGCGAAAAATGTAGCAACAAAGTAAGTTAGAGTTCCCCCTCACTTCCTCATAGGGATTCTTTCAATGTAACGTTTATGAAAGCCTTCGTTAGTTTAAAGTTTATCACGTATGTAAAAGAATGTGAATAAAGAGCACGTTAAAGTGCCGTGATGATAAATTCGTAAGATAGGACACCACAGCTAGTTCATTTATAAACTCGGTTGACACACAGGATCCTAACAAGGGAAAGAAAGTTGGAAGATATCTTTGAACAACAAACAATTCAAGCGACCAAATTCATCCAAATCTTCGAAAGCGTTGCACAGAGTGGAAGTACTTCTGCAGTTCGACTTGTTTGTTGGTATACCTTTCCTATCGTGACTTTCTGTTGCCACTGCGCGATATAGATAGTTCCACAACGAAATTCCAAAGCACTGATGCGTGTTTCCAAATGAAATAATAACACATTTCTTAAAGTCGAAGACCCTTTTTGGATTGTTACGATGGTTTTTACTGCGCAGTTGGACTTCCTTTCTGAACTTGATTGTATTTAGAAAAATACATGACGTTAGCCAATATCCTTTTTCGTTGGATTAGTTGACCATTCCTTCGGATGGTTTTAGAGCGCAAGTATTCATATTGTTGGCTTCCTAGTCTTATCCTAAAACGTGTCACCACACGGAAAAAAAAGAATGGGTGACAAGCTGAGTATATAACTCGTCTCAAAATTATAAAATATGGTTTCAATCGCAAGAGCTACCATCTCAAACTAAACAAATTATTTGGCAAACGCCAGAGTGGGTTACACAAAGCACTCCAGAAGTTCTTCCGTCAGAGTAAAGAAACAGAAATATTTGACTCTGGAAAACTTGTTTTAGGGACACATTCAGCTAGCTGTGACAAAACCAATGTTTAAGACAGGCGGATGGGCCTGTAATGGGATGGACCTGTATGGGACGGCAACTCGTCGTCCGGTTTCAACATCGTCTTTCTTGTAACACTGACAAAATCACTGTTTAGGACAAGCGGAGAGAGTTGTAATGGAAAAGTTTGTCATCGTCTCTCTTGTAACAGTGACAAAATCACTGTTTACGGCAGCACTGACGGATTTGAAACCGGACGACGAGACGCCGTCTTGCTTGAAACATTGACAACGTCACAGGTTTTGACGTGTACGGTACGAAGCAGGAACATATCGGAAAGTCGTTGGGACACGCAATACTTTCATTTGCTGCAGTTTTTGTCAGCCCAAAAACATTAACAGAAACTTTGGAAGAAACGATGTCTCTTTTTCTCTTTTTGGAAAAGTAAGTTTCTCTACAGATTTGCTCTAGTTTTGTTACCTTCACTGTCTTCATGACCATGTAAAAAGTTCTAACTTAGTTATCATCCTTAATGTCTTACTATTTGGTTCCAGATTACCTACTTTCGGAGAATGAAATATAAAAGCTTCATAAGCACATAATGTGTAATCAAATTGCATGCCAAATGTAACTTTCAAAAGTTTAACATTACTGGTCGAAAAAAGCTAGCTTTTTATCTTAGACACTCTGGATCGGTTTGCTTTGACTTCGTTGTTTACAAGCCGACGAATAGCGAAAATCAAAGGAACGTGTATTTTATGCGTGTTAAAAGGGGTAGGCGAAAAAAAGGCTCATGTAACTAGCAACACCTATAATCTTTCATCAGAAAAGGAAACAAATTGCTTAGACATGGCAACAGAAACGGTGACATATTAACAGACATTTTGACCCCAAGAATTGCTCGGCCGCAGAAATATGGTTACATTCTAATAACTGAATTTGGAAATCTTATTTTTTGTCGCTGGTCATAACGGGGACTGTAATTTTTCAGTAACGGTGAAAACATAAGGGCATTCCAATTTCCGATACGTCTTTAGTCCGAAGGCTATGATCGTCATAAATAGCAACATTTCGCCAATAGATTTCGACAGGAAACACACCCTCCGCGGTAAGGCGAGTAATTACCAATATTTCGTCCTCTCTGTAGCCTTCAGTAGCCATACTATTTAGCCAAACAACAACGTAGAAACTACAAAAAGCACCTTACGAAATGACTGTGTGTGTTTGCGTGTTTGTGCGTGTGTGTGCTACACAATACGTGATATCGATCGTTCTACGCAGACAGACTGCGCACTTCAATAAAATACAGCACCTCAAAGACGATCGTCCACCATGTTTTATTTGACTATACCAAGTATAAGTAAAGAGATAAATCATAATTAAAATCAAATGTTAAATATCAAATTTTGACAACTTCCGCATTCGGAGAAAGCAAAACTGGTGATTCCATTGTTTTATTTCTTGAGTATTAAAGAAATCTTAGATAAAATATAATGCTATATCAGGAATAAACTTTTGAATTTCAACGTTGCTTTAATTTCATATTTTGATAAATTAATTGCTTGCGTGTCCAAGTGTTTCAGTAATTTATTTTAACAACTGTGCATAAGAAAAGAATTAAAAACCTTAAAGCCAAGCAAGTCCCGAGAGTTAAAAAAGTCACGTCCACGAAAGGAACTCGCTGTATTGCGTGAGTTTCGAAAAAGTACAAAGGTAACGTAAACCTGACGTTTAAGGCTTATCGTTTGGCAGGCGGAGGATGAAATTGGGTTTCTTCTGCAAGTGTCTAACGTATAAGATTTCCAGTGGCCTTTAGTAAATGACCAATAAACACTGAGGAGCAATTGAATTAGAGACATTTGGCGTTATGCAAGTATGGCGCTGTAAACAGAAACGACACGACGTATGCAGCGATCCGACAATATAAGGAATAGTGCGACGGGAATCAGTGAGAGTCAGACGCAGTATGGGTGAGACGAAGGATCTAAGCGCATTTGATCGTGGGCAAATTGTCGGGGCCCGGCGAATGGGTCACTCCATGTCGGAAGTCGTGCAGACACTAAGATTTTCACAAGCCACTGTATCACGGGTGCACCGTAAGTATATCGAATCCGGTAAAACCATCCCTTCAAGTGCCAACTGCCGTGGACAACAGCGTGTCGATGAGTGGGGTCATTGTCGGCTAGCTCACATTGTAAATGCGAATAGACGGGCAACAGTGCCAGAAATCACTCTGAAATTTAACGCTGGTGCACAGAAATGTGTAAGCAGCCACACCATCCAGAACCATCTCCTCGCTATGGGGTACTGAAGCCATCGTCCCACGAGGGTACCGCTGCTGACGGCACATCACAGGGTGCAAAGATTAGCTTGGGCGTGGAAACATCACCACTGGCCCCTAGACATGTGCAAAAAATGTTGCCTGGACTGATGACTCGTGATTCACGTTGGTACATGCGGATAGCAGGATACGAGTACGGCGCAAACCACATGAAGCGATTGATCTTCCTCCGGGTTTTAAATGTTCAGAGTTTTCTAGAGAAAACTCTGAACATCACCCGGAGTTTTCTAGAGAAAACTCTGAACACTTAAAACCCGGAGGAAGTCTAGAAATTTCCAACTTATGTCAGTACATCGCAAAAATTAAGTTAAAGGAAGCTAACAGAACGTTGCTTCCAAATTGTAAGAGCTCTTACAATGCTTCCGCTGTCTTTTCGAGTCCACGTTTTAGTGTTCAGAGTTTTCTAGAGAAAACTCTGAACACTTAAAACCCGGAGGAAGTCTAGAAATTTCCAACTTATGTCAGTACATCGCAAAAATTAAGTTAAAGGAAGCTAAATAGAACGTTGCTTCCAAATTGTAAGAGCTCTTACAATGCTTCCGCTGTCTTTTCGAGTCCACGCCGAGAGGAGCAGGGTACTCTTCAATCTGGCGGGAGTGGCATTCTCGTCTGGGGACTGTTTCCGTGACTGAAATGGGACCCCTAGTACTTGTGACATCATCCCTCACAGGTCAACGTTACCGTGATATACTGGACGACCATTTGCTCCCTGTTGTGTGTCTTCAACATCCCACTGGGGACCTCCTCCTGCAACAAGACAATGCACCTTGCCATCCCTCCCGAATTGTATCCGAATTGTTGGATGAACACTCTACCGACGTGACCTCGCTTCCTTGGACAGCTAGTTCACCTGACCTCAATCCTATCGAGCAGATCTGGTATGCCATCGAGAGAGATGTTCGAGGCTCTGAACCCCTCCCCCATCAAACCTTCGTGAACTGCGGGAGCTTGTTCAGGGGTTGTGGATCCGTATGGCTTCCCAACGCTTCCGGTGTCTTTTCGAGTCCATGCCGAGACGAATCGCCGCCGTCATCAGTCACTAAACAGGTATCTCTAATTCAATTGCTCCTCAGAGTATATTATAGGACTTCGGCATTGTAAGAGCTCTTACAATTTGGAAGCTACGTTCTATTTGGCTTCCTTTAACTTGTTTTTTGTGATGTACTGACATAAGTTGGAAATTTCTAGACTTCCTCCGGGTTTTAAGTGTTCAGAGTTACATCGCAAAAATTAAGTTAAAACCTGGAGGAAGTCTAAAAACCGGAGGAATTCTAAAAACCGGAGGAAGTCTAAACACAAAACAACACCTAAAAAGTTCGGCTCCTGAAAACGGTGAAAATCCACCGTTTTAACTCCTGTTCAATGATAATACATGAACTGATAGACATTCGTAAATTACTCAGAGTTACCGACTTTCAGTTTGGTTTTAAAAGACATATTTTGTGCAAATGGAAATAACTTCGGAAAGCACCTTCATCGTTAATTACCTACACAATTTTAAGAAGCTTATGAGTTTCTCAATCAGATCCCTCGCATAAAAAGTTATACCCGCAGAGGTAGCTAGTTCAGCTGAAACCATTTGGTTTTTAACGTCCTTTAACAATTCCAAAAGAGCTGCTGTCTACACTTATTTCTTTGAAATCTGAGCTTTCAAACAACGCACTATTTTTCGGAAGTAGGTAATTTATCAGTTATAGAGTTCAGTGTTTGTCCATTAATTGGTTAAAACCCAAAGCACTACAACTAATTATGCCGATCATCCTGTTTATTGAGTATAGGAGTTATTTTATGTATTGCAGAAGGTGTAGCAACTGTCCAGTAAAACGTATGTTTAAAGACATTTGTATATGAGAATACAACGGTTTACCGGGTACAATTTCAATTACGTTGGGACAAATGTTATCATTCTCCGGATCGCATTAATTCTAATGATTTATTTCGTGAAGCGTAAGACCGGGATGATATTATTAATCTGTGGTTAAGCGTTAAAAAGTGTTGTGTGAAGAACTGGCGTCATTTGAAATTCCTTTCATTTGAGTTTACTTCAAGTAATACATCTACTTCGTCAAAGGTGTATATTTAAAGAAAACCTGACTACTGCTTTCAGCAGATTGTTCCTGAGAACACTAATGACGTGGCTCTGCGAAAATGAATGGATACTTATCACTGTTTTTGTGTTTCACATTTTAGACGTTCAGGCCGCATTTCCGAAGTGCTACTTCTCGACGAACTCGTTTACGTTTTCCATCGTGACTGTGAACAACTACGCGATATACACTGAGTAATTACTGAGTTATGGCCACCTACCTAATACTTCGTAGATCCTCCTTTGGTCCATGTGGCATCGATTCAATAAGATGCCGGAAGCAGTTGGGAGGTATGCCCATACAAGCTGTGTGTAATGAGGCATTCATTGAATGAAGAGAGATCATTGGTGTATCCAGGCGCTTGACATGCAGTACCATAGTGTCCCATAAGTGCCTTATGGGATGGATATCGTGGGAGTTCGGAGGTTAATCGTTACGCTGAAACTGTGTTCCTCAAACAATTCTTGCGAACCATTGCACCTGTGCCTTTGCGCATTTTCAACTTTTAAGACATTGTCGCCATTATTATTTTCACCTTAACTTCAGCTTCACTTAAAGCTCTACTGCAGACTTAAATTGTAACTTTATAACTAACTGGTACTTGTTTCAAAAGCAGACGCAATAGGTGAATACTTAAGTATGGATAATCAAAACACATTTGTAATAAAATGCTGAAATAATTTTTCTCATTCAGTAGTCTTACAGCACGTCAGAACTTTCGGTAATTGTCATCAAATTATACGCTGAAGAAATAACAATCTTTTGCTTCTCATAAATGTCGCTCCTTTTTTACACAAATCGCCTTAGCCCAGTCGAAGACTAGATAGCCGTCTCAGC
Organism: Macrothele yani; assembly: GCA_039090855.1. NCBI lineage: Eukaryota > Metazoa > Arthropoda > Arachnida > Araneae > Macrothelidae > Macrothele > Macrothele yani. Next base: position 54,487,518 of record CM077031.1, read on the forward strand.
TCATCTACAGAACAACGCAGTCGGAACAAGGTAACACACAGTTGAAAAGAATAATACACGTAGTCCAAAACAAGAATGCATACTTAGTCCAAAACAAAGTGCATGCTCAGTTTTGAACATCCGAGCTCTTATGTTTCCAGACTCATTAGGTAATTCCACTTTTATCTCATTTCAGCTTATTGCCGAAGCTAAATTCATCGAGATGGAAACTATTTTGTTCGGATAGAAAAGGTTTAAACAGAATAAACCGAATTTGCAGAAGAAGGAAGCGACATATGATTAAAGTTAAATCAGAACTGGCGTTAAAGAGTTTAGAACTCACAGTGGTATCACACGTGAAATATTATGGACACAATCACTCTGATGCCAGATTCTACATCCACCTACGAAACGAAGTGTCGTTTTTGTACGAAATGGGTGGGACATGAAATAGGTAACTATCGGATAGAGAAAGCTTGTGACTGTTTAGAAGCGTAGAAAGATCTCAACGCCTTCCAACGCATACAGTTTTTCGCGATTAATTCTGAAAGTGTTACTTAACGCCTTATCCCCTTGCAGCAACACTCACATCCTGTTTATGGGCGCTAGAGAGCATTGGCACAGAGCATCAGAGCCGGCTGCAGTTTATCTGCATAGTTCCCGTCCAAAGCCTAACGATCTGCCCCGAGTTCCCAGTGCACAGGATCCTCACAGTTCCATCAAATTTTCAGAATGACTTTCCTCTCAAGTTACGCTCTTTTCTTCACTGGCTGTTTTCTAGTGTGATTTCAGCAACTGGAAACTAGTGGTAGAATAACAAAGCATAATTAATTTTAATCATCTTGGACGATAAGACGTCAAAGACTGCCCGCTTGTGGATTTGAATACAATTTGCAATATAGAGCGACACGTTGTTTTGCACGCTGACGAGTCAATTCATGAGGAAACATTTTATAGAACCTGGAAGAGGAACCATACTCAATAAATAAACGAACAGTGGTAGATTAGGACGACACCACCTCGGCTTGCAATCTCTGCCACAGATTCGACTGTTTCTCAGAGGTGGTGGTCTTTAGACATCCTGATCTCGGCTTCATTTCGATATTTGTGTCATCGGCGTTAGAAAGCTCGGACCGATTTCATGCATTGCTTCTCTTCACAGCTTACTCGTTTTCAACTGAACAAATTTCTCTTGGTGCTGCCACGTTTAAACCTTTTATTTAATAATGGCGTTGGAGCACTCGAAATGCACTTTCTCGATCACTCCGTCCTCTGCTCACCTGAAAAGCACTACGCCTCATCCATCATCTGACGTGCTTGCCCAAGTCATACCCAGTTAACTCTGATTGCGAAGTCAGTACAAGAATTGTCGTCGAACATTGTGTGCAGATACAAAATGAACAAACTTTTGACTAATCATAGCAACAGCTTTGTACAGCCAGTTTCCTCCCAGCATTGTGAAAGACTCAGACTCAGACCGGCTCCTTCTGCTACATTCAAGCCGCATGGTAGATGTGTCGTCGTGTAACCATGTTGTGTCGTTTCAACTAATTCACGCGATGTTTGCCAGCATTTAAATTTACCATCCCTCCCGCTTTCTGAGCATATCCCATGGTATTATGTGCTACTTCCTGGGAAAAAGAAAAGTTTTGAAATGTCCAGGAACAATCTAGATTCCCTGCGCAAATCCCAGTTTCAGTAACCAAAGAATTGTTTGTGAAGTGAAGGTTGTACAAAAATACTGCTTCCCCAGTGGCGCATTGGTTTACACGCTGACTTCTGACCATTCGTCCAAGATGGGTCACTAATCGAATGCTGGTGTGGCAAATATGTTACGTTTGTCTTTAGCACTGGCCATCTCCTTTCCCTGGAACCAGTAGCCCTAAATTACGGACGGGTGACTGTTTGTAGCCCACTGAGTTCCTCATGGTGGTCAATGGTCATTGAAACCTCTATCCTCCCAATAAAGACTCGTAAACCATTTGGAACACTGGCGTATACGATGGTCGCTCGTGAGCGGCAAGGAATGGAGTATTGACGATTATACTTTAACAGCTCCCTAAATGTTCTGTTCAATAAATTCTTAATATGCCGAGTGGTTAAAAATTAAGCATCCCGATTATGGGATGTCTAAAAACCGAGAAATGGAAATACCGGATGAAACTTCAGAGGTTGTTTATTGACAGCTGGGAAAAACGGAACAAAAATTAGTTACAAGTTTTGCCGCGAGGGGAACCACTGCACTGGATTATCAAGAAAAGAGCAGGACGCGCATGCATTTACTATTTAAAGGGCAAATATTTGTGGACAAGAAATGCTGGTCATCAGAAAATATAATTTGATGAAAACGAAGAGGGGAGGTGACCCGGTTTCTCGCAGAATATGGCGGATAATGATGGCCATTTCACATCTGATACTAGTTTTCAGATATGAGGGGAAGCGTATGCCTCGCCAATAAACTCTGTTTTTAAGGTATCGCCAAAGTTAGAAATCGCAAGGAGCAATATCCGGTGAGCACACTCACAACTGCAACACCCCCGAAAAGTTACGTATTCGCCCAATGGTCCAATGAATGACTTATTGGCACGATATTGTAGTAGTGAACAATATGCATTACTTGAATTTCGATAAAATACTTTTACCCATAGGTGGCGTTACTCCTTTGCGAGAACCATGATGACTTCTTTGCGAGAGTCCCTGCCGGACTCAGGAGGCCATATTTGCATACGAAGCAAATATGGCCTCTTGTGTCCGGCAGGGTAAAAGGGAGACAATACTGAGGATATAACTCACCTCAAAGGTAACAATGCGAGATCGAACTCCCAAAAGCCACAATCTCAAACAAACGTGCCGGCAAATGCTGCGGAAGGATACACGTCGCACTTCGGAAGTGCTTCCAAGATAACATTTTTGCAAAAGATTCTGTAGTTTCACATAAAATATTTTTGTATTCCACTAAGCGTTCTTACGCCTAACTTCCATTGATCACTACCGGTTTCCTACTCAGTAATCGTTCTTCTGGAAGATTTCAAGCTAAACTTCCGCATTTGCCCCCCAAGCTATTTTCCAAAACGATGATAGATCCCTCACTCCCCTGCTGTAATTTAAAGATCTCTCCTCCTCTCTTCTCGCACTTTTACGTACAATCCGTGGTACCTCCGGATTTTTGAGTGACAATCTCTGTTCCTGTGATTTCGCAAGTTATTTCTGCCTGTTGTCTGTGGAAGAAGACGAAGCGAAAGTCTGCAAGCGGAAGTAGAACGGCGATCGTATGGCATTCTATTGTCGTTTTGCAGAACTAGCCTGAGGGGGGGGGGTGCGGGCGAATGTGAAAGATTTAACGGCACTTTTACAACGTAAGGAACCGCTAAACGATGCAGCGATAGCGTGACGCCATCTAAAAAACTAGCATTACAAAAGTAGCTTGTGGTCGTATGCGAAATGTTTACCTTCTTCTGACAACTGAAAGCCATTCAGTACACTCAGCAACAGCGATAAAGAACTTGTATCAAGAGGGCGACGGAGTCCCTTCCCTACCGTATATCTTGATCCAGTTTCAAAAAACAGGAACTAAGTAAGTAAAACTGAGTTTCTTAGCCTGCAAAAAAACAAATGATGCTGTTTGCGGTGTTTATTTTATGTACCAAAGAATGTTTGGAACAGTAAAGAACATATTGACTTAAACAATTTTGGAATTTTTTTAAAAAACCGTCATGAACAAACTAAAGTAGACATTTCTCTTAAAGTATTTGAAAAATCAGAAACAAGGAAAGGGTCCTATCTAAGAAAAGCCTATCAACAAATTTGGAAAAAACACAATGTCATGATGAAGAACTGTTGAATAGACGCAACCATGTTTATTATCACTTCAAGAAATACGCTTCTGTGGTAACAATGAATCGGAAATCACTGCCAATAAAGAAAAGTATAAAGAAAATGTGAAACTGAACCACCACTTAGGGTCAAAATGTCTTAGTGCGACTCTACCGTAAGTGTCAAGACTTTTGAACTTAAGTTTGACTATTACCGCTCCAAATGCTTTAGCAGAAAGGAGCTTCTCTGCATTGAACCCAAAGAAAGGTACAATTTGATTTCTTTTTATTGTTACGTCGTTATTTATATTATTGGGTTTTTTCTATGCGTTCATCTTCAGGACATACAATATTTATTTTATAAGATTTTCATATATCCTTCTACAAGGCTTAATTCCCGCGCTCCGTCCCTTTACATCATGCACGCCATTAAAACCAGGAGTCCCGCTGTTTGCTCCTATTAAACACTTCATTGCTTACTGATTTCTTTCCATCATGACATTGTGTTTTCTATATTTCCTTTACAGGTTTTACTTCGAAAGAACTCTTTTCTTGTTTCAGATTTTTCAAATTCTTTAAGAGAAATTGCTGCGGCGATGTGTTCCTAAGTTTCCTGATTTCGTTTTTTAAACATACATATATACATATCATTACGCTGATCTCTGAGATTCAGAGGTTAGCTCCTCAAACAAAGATCATCTGCCAAGCAAACATTTAACTCATAGAACTAGAGTTTATTTACCGTTGGTGTATCAAATGTCTCCATTTACAATGATCTCTGCACACCGCTCGAGCTTCATTAACATCCATCACACTATGGACACAAGACCTTTTATACTTCATACTGATAATCTTTTCTCAAGTACATAGTCATGATCTGGTCCCCTCATGATTACTTTGACCTTCCTGTACCTTTCTTACCTGCGACTTGGGCTGAACAAATTATCTTAGTTTCTTAAAATTTTCCCTAAATTGTTTAATTGTTTCGTTTTCTTAAGACATTCCCTAAATTGTATAGGTGAATGGCTACTTCACTGTTCCAAACGCTCTTTGGTACATAAAATACACACGGACAACAGCATCATTTGTTTTGTTTCTTACTCACACAGGGACACCCGATATGAGTATATTTGCAGGCTAAAAAACTACTTTGCTAGTTTTTCTCCGGTCTTTCCAAGCTGGATTAAATTAGGTAGCAAAGGCGTGGGTCCTTCCTTTGATACAAGATCTTTCTCGCTATGACTGAGTGCACTAAATGGGTTTTGGAAAGGTTAATAAACACTTACATCGACTTGTATTTTGAACTAGTGGAGAGGGAGTACTTGCCATTTTTTTGGATTATGCAACAGAGAATAACATTAAATGTATAGAATAGAAATTAAAACATAAAATAAAGCAGAAGTAAAAACTTCCAAAAATTTAGCTAAAAGCAAACCACTTCATTTTCATTTCAGAGATCTCTCTTGAGATTTTAAGGTCAGTAGATTTGAGCCCCACGTTGCTCAGTAGGCGTCACGTAACAAAAGCTTGTTGCCGTATCTTTCAGGACAGGGCCATCGATCATTGGAACGAGAGTAAGCGATATGTAGTGGCAAGCAGGATGACTCTAGACGTTCTCAGCCCTCCGATTAGATCTGCTCTCTATACCCTCGGCCCAACCACCGGTGCACTCAATGGAGAGAGAGCTGATAAACGAGGACGGTTGATGGATACAATTCCCACACTAACTATGACGCACCACTTTATAACCCCGTAAACGTAGCGAGGATCATTCAGTTATACTTCATTTGTGGGTTTTCTTCAAAGTTTATGAGTGCAATTATCTAAAATTGAAGTATAGGATCACTGACACTCTATTGGCGACTCAAGCACATGCCTTGGAGCTACGCAAAGTTGAATTCTAAGCTGTAGCTGAATTCGGCTACACTAAGTATTATGTTTTTTTTTGCAAAGTACTGCTATTAAGTGGGAGATCACAGTACTCAATAACTGTGATTATTTCCGCTTTTTGCTCTGTATTTACAGAGATCATAGTATTCAATAATTTTGATAATTCGAGCCTGTTTCCTCTGTATCCACACAGAGATAACCGTATTCAATTGTTGTGATTATTTCAGCCAACGTCTTCTGTTTTCTAGATAGTTAGCTTTCATCACATTTAATAATGTGTGGTTTTGAATCCGAAATACTATGATCTAAAACCAATTGAAACGAGTCTACAAATGTCGCCGAGGTATACTCGGCCACAAGTGGGATTTTAAAATTGCATATATGTTCTATTTTGTTACGCGTACGTACGTTTAAAAAGTGAAGATCTTAAGTTCCGTGTATTTAAAAAATTACAAATATTTGTACCCTGGATATGTGATTTTCATCTTTGTTAGCCTGCCATGATAGTAAAAAAGGCTATTCCCCGAGGATATTTAATGCGGGTGGGAAGGCAGCCGGAGAATCAAATTGTTTGTGGGTACTACGTTCCTTAGGAAGAAATCGCTGATAGAATGATGAGAAGAAAGTTTCTTTTGTTCGGCCTCTATCTCGACTGAAACCCATTTGTACAGAAATTTCTGAAAAAACATGATATATTTCCGTGAATCGACTGTCTCAACTTTCACTTCATAGTACGGTTTGGTCTTTCCTACGTGTAGGCACTTTTCCTGTACAACACGCTTAATCATAAACTTTGTATCACATATTATAGTGATCCTTACCTTACATCGTGAATGTTGTGCATCATTGTTATTCAAACTATATGCAGTTTTTAATTACTGTGTGTAGGTATCTCCTGCGGTTCAACACTCATCGTTTTCGCGATGCACTCGCAAATATCAAAACGCGGCTGTAATCATTTATGAAATACCATGGGATGCGTTGGAAAGGAAAAAGTGAGACAAGAAATGCAACGAAACGCAGGAGATTTTTGAAATAGTGAATGCCGCACAGTTTACACAGATCTCGGTATTGATTCAAATTCACTTTATGTCTGTGGTTAAGCAGTTGTTTTCACTGTTTCTCCATACTGCAGAATGAATTCCGATGGTCGCATGCATAGTTACCCTCGCAAAGGGAAATAGCTTGTCTTTTTGATGAGGAGACGAAAAGAAGAATCGTCTTAAGAAGTCAAAAGGGATTTCAGAATTATGAGATTTTTAGGACGGAAACACAGAATTCTCAGAAATAGGAAACAATATGATCAGTAAGACAGATACAGACATCACAATTTTGATTCTAAAATAAAATCAGTCTGCACGGATTTCCCTCAATAGCTGAGATGCACAAAATTGCAGTAAATAATCTGCGAAAAAACATTTAAACCCCGTACCGGAAAGTCAACCATTGATTTTGAATTTACCCTGCAAAACATGTACTAAGCAGCACAAAAATAAAATTGCAGTAAGTTCAGCTTTTCTCTAATTTGATTACCCAGCAACTTTCGTAGGGTTTACGAGCATGGAAATGATTCACACACAACTACGCATCTCCCACGAGAAGTTTGTGCTCCGTATCAGAAACGAGAGGCGAAGATGCGTCACATTGTAATCAGGCCAGAGAAGCAGGAGTCCCAGTTTGAAAGTGCGAGTCGACATATTTGGGACTAGAAGATTCTGACGTCACAACGTGAACTTTCAAGGAGAAAAAAATACAGTATTGCAGAGATGAACAAATTATCATATTTGTAACTGGCATCCAGTTACCCGCGGTTGACGCACTAAAGTGTTCATCCAACGCACCGTGGGCCTTTAGTGTGGTTCACAGAAAATCGTCAAGCCATGATGGATCCCGAGAACCCGGGATCAGAAAGCCGTTGCTCCAATCATGAGCCACAAAGGGTGATGTGCCTGCTTCAAATACGGTGTATATGTAATATCTGTTTAATACAGTGACATACCTTAAACACACAATCTATAAATGTATTCAAAGTGTAACCAAAGCAAATATTGACTCGTATGATATTCTGCAGAATAAAATGAACGTTGCGAAGAACATGATTCGCATCAAGTCCGTACACAGAATCAAATTCCCTGATAGACACGGAGATAATAACATTAGTCAACATTTTAAAACTTTGTTTTCATAAAACTTTGTATTTTATAAAACTTTGTAAAACAAGGTGTTTTTAACTAATTTCGGGGTGTTTAATTCAGATATAACTATAAAAACTCTTTATCATGCACAGTTTTTGTGTATGAACATTTGCTATATTTCCAGATACATATATACAATGCAAGATTAACACATTACAGCATTTATATGTCTTGTTATCTATATAATTAAAGTTACAAAAAACAAATACCATATTCATATAATACTGAATATGAGACAGAAAAAAGAAATAGAATAAACAATTTTAACACAAATGTAAATGAATGCACACATACTCATATACCCGTACAAGTAGTTCATTTTTTTCTCTTATGTGTCGTGTTATTCTCTTTTTGCAAAACCCAGAAGTAATCACTCATCTTTGAGGGATCTCATCTGTTTTGATACATCTCCGCCATCGTTCGGATATATTGCTGGAACTTTTGTCCTTGTTCATTGCTGACTGTTCCAGGGTTGTCAGGGAAAAGTCTAGATGCGAATGAAGGAAATGTATTTTTAAGGACATCCGGTGCCCAAGGTTTTTATAGCTCTTGAGAAGGTTGTGAATCAGCTGTTTGTACTTGCCCTCTTTGTGGTTACCCAGAAATCCCTTGACCGCAGATGTGAAAGATTGCCATGCGGCGAGTTCCGTGCTGTTCAGCTTTTCGTTAAAAAGTGAATCACGCAGTAGTTTCCGTATCTGAGGACCGACGAAAATGCCTTCTTTGAATTTTGCATCACTTAATTGCAGAAATGTTTGTTTTAAGTGAAAGAAACTTGGGTCATATTTGTCCATGGCCCTTTATAAAGTTTTCCGTTAGCCCCAGTTTGATATGAAGTGGTGAAAGCAGCACATCAGAGGGATTAACTACAGGCTTGTGACGAACGTAACTCTCTCAAGGAATGAAAAAATCTCGCTTAAGTCTGTCCGTCCGTAGTGTTCTATTGGCACTACTGTCACACATACAAACAAAACAACAGAATTTGGTGAAGACACTTAGAAGCCTGAGAAAGAGGTATATCACTTTCAAATCACCGCATATTGACCACCTAAACTGGTCATATTTTATTGCAGTGAGAATTTTGTTCATGCTCTCATACGTCTCCTTAATTCCCACAGCATGTGTTACTGGAATGGAAGAATTCTGGTGTCCGTTGGAGAAAAGGGCAGCTTTTAACCTAACCTTGGATGAGTCGATCAATAAATTCCATTCCGTACGATTGTAAAGTATCCTAATTTTGTCATAGTCCGGAATATTTGAACAAAAACACATACTATCCTGCATTTCATAGAAAGAACATAAACCCAAATTTCTATTTCTGAACACAGACGCACGTGTACTCTTCGCTAGGGGGTTCCACTGTTGCAATCGGGAACCTAAGAGTTCAGCTTGTTGTTTGGAAAGATGTAGGTCTCGAACGAGATCATTCAGTTCATTTTGCCCAATCAAGTGGGGCTCGTCTAAGTATTTAGGAGTGTATGTAGGGTCCGGATCTTCAGGTGCGTCAATAACGTCATTGGATGAATTAAAATGTATCTCTTCACAGTCTTACGGAAGTTTTGGTATAGAAAGATTTTCCCCACGCCGTCTGTTCCGCATGGGGAAGATCAAAGGCTATCTTAAGGCTGATAGCAAATTTGGCTACTGTATTTTACTTTTATTCCCCTTCGAAAAGCCACTGACTCTGGTTCAACAAAAATAACAATCTTCCACGTGATCACTTAGATCACGCCAAATCATCGGAACTGCAAAATATATGGATTTCAGTTTACCTTTCAACCATTCACTCAGGCCAACAAAGCAAGAAATGCAGCAGGTATGTGGAGCCCACTATGTAATATTACTTTGTACTTTGGATATCATGTGGCAGACAAAATATATAAAGACTGGGCACTATCCTCCTAGTCTTTGTCAATGGACGACTCTGCGATTTTTTAGCAAGCTATCCACATACATAGCAAAATTTATCCGGAACATTAATACATCCACGACGATCCCGTTTTTCCATTTCGACAACTTTTGCTCATAAACATGCAGCACGTGTTTCTCCTTCGATGTAGAAAGCAGCAATGGAGGTTTGGTTGTCGTTACATATATTGTCTGCCTGTAAAATAATAAATGATGAGACCCATAACATGACTGGTTGCGAAATATGACAATAAAAAGGTCTAGTGTCCATTTACATGCCTAAAGGGGGCTATGTGGAACAATAGCACATATTTAATGCCCCATAACAAATAAACGTGCCATAGTGGCAGATATTAAGGTCAGATATGAAATCAGTAGCCGAAATTAGCTAAAAACTACATTTGTGCATGGTATAAAAACCATGTAGGCCAGGGATAACAGTGTTATGTTTAAATAATTATAAATAAATATTTATGTTGCAACGGTTTGGTGAAGCTTGATTTCCTCATCATAACTTGTCATCTAGTTCCGCGACGATAAGGCCTATTTAAGATCGATTGTTTGCGAACACTTTGGATTTGTGGCAGGAATAATTGCAATGTTCTTTTATTTGTTCATAGGCCAAGGGAATCCTAAGTTGAAATATGCCGCCAATATACATTATGGAAAAAAATTAAATAAATATTCGAAATACAATGAAAACCCAAATTGTTTTACAGTATGAACAAGAACACTTAGGAGAAACACGGAAGTAATTCAATAAAAGCATATCAGTGTTCCACAAACTAAAATGACGATCCTAACAAAACGTTTACGACCATCCGAGAGGAGGGGATGTACTCAGTAGTAAAACCATTATATCAGACTCATTACACTTCATTCCACCCACTCTACTTTACTGTCTCCTGGAGGAGAATCTGAATGAATTCACCGAAGAGTAGTTTTCATGATGTAGCCTGAAGACTTTAAAAGGACAGGATACAATTATGTTACTAAAAAAGGCCTCTAAGAGTCGAAGCACAGCACAGGAAATTTACATATAAATACAGTAAAACCCGCAAGCTCGACTCCCGATCACTCAACACTTCGGAAAACTGGACGTTCCCCATCCACATGAAAAACCAATAACAAAAAACCCCACGAAAATCTAAGGCCATTTTATCTTTTCTTATTTGTACCAATTGAGCTATCTGGTTGGAGGACGATTCCATACTTTATTATCTGAGTGAGCTTGAAGAACTGGTTCTACTCTCCGACTCACCCCTGGGTAGCGGAACATTTTCCATGACCGATTAGATGCTCACATTCCTTTCCAAACTTTTGGAATGGTATAAGCTGAATTGTCCATTTTTGTTCTTTTTGAGAATCATTGTGTTGTCTGAAGGCAATCTCTTTCACGTAGTGTGTGGCTACCTGTGCGTAGTAAAAATGTCTTGCAAGAAAAGAAGGAAACAGAAGAATGTTTCGATAGCGATGAAATTAGATGCATTAACCCTTTCGCTAATAGGATGCTAAAAAATTTTGTAACTCAAAATACCACAATGCCCAAAACTGCCTGCTGCTCCTTTTCGAATTTCATTCCCCCTCCCTTTGTAAAGTTAACAAAAGAAGGATTAGTGCTGGACCACCACTCGAAACTTCTGATCTCTAGTCCTGCTATGCGTTGACCTTTGGACGTTTCCCTACGGCAATCTGTGCATTCTTCTACTGAGACCCTAAGAAAGTTGGGAGTGGCAACAGCTGGAAAATCTTTTCCCTTTCCCCTTTTCTCTAGTTCTTTCATGTAGAAAATACAATCTCAATCTGTTTATTCCCACTGAGCAAATATGAAAGAATTTTTACGGCAAATTTTCTCCCGTAAACTCTGCTTTTACGACAAAGGATGAAACCGCAGTTTATTTAAAATTAAATATTAGTATTTTATGCTGTTTTTGAGGCTGAAAATCAGTATTTGTTTGCTAAATGAATTTTTTTTTTGCTCGTAGTACAAAAACATTTTATGACGCCCGATTTCTTTTTTTTTTGCTGTAATAACTACAGAATATATGTGCGCATATTTTGTGTGTAGTCGGTTAGAATCAGGCCCTCCAGGCACAGTAACGTAGGCTCAACACTGGGCCAACGGCTTCTGTTACTAAAAGATGGTGCTTCAGTGTTGGACCTACGTTAGATTGCAAGGATGGTGCTACCAGGGCCATATTTCCGTCCACGAATTTAGGTGTCTAGAAAAATGTAATTTGTAAATTTATTTGTTCCACGAACTTTTAGATGTCCAGAAAAATATTAGTAAATTTATTTGTTCCAACAACCCTTAAGTGTCCGGAAAAAATGAATTTGTAAATTTATTTGTTTCACTAACTTTTAGGTGTCCAGAAAAATGTTCCAAATAATTTTTTCAGCGCATGCACTCCTACAATGTTTTTATGTAAATTATTTTTACTGGCTTTATAATATTTTAACTACAGGTCGGACTTTCTTTGCTTACAATTTCAGCAATTTGTTTATCGCTATATCTCGTTGCAGCTTTCCAACTAAATCATTAAATGAGAAAATACATTTTTGTTTTCTGTGATGAAACTGCTTGACACTAGTTGATGAATACGTTATGAATTAATGTGTGCGAGTGTACGCAATTGGGGTGTGGGGTTTGTGGATCCAGCAAATGATATTGAGCGTAGGGCACTGTAACTTAAAGCTGGCTTTGGCTACAATGCTCACAATTTCCTTCGGGATGTACCAGCAATGTCGTTTATGTTCAACCAGTACACGTGTCCCCAAACAACTTTAACTTTGGGGATTGCGCATTCCAAAATCCAGAGTGTTCAACGCACAATTGAAATCCTATTGAGATGTTCCGTTTTATCTAGTACGTAGACAGCGAGCAACATAGTTGCTTCAAATAAACAGGTACATAAGACTAGAAATACAGGCTTTTGAAGCAGCTGCGCGATGAGGGTAACGATCATCTTCATTTGTGCATGGATTCATTTACAACTTGTTGATATTTTGTATTAAGGGTTTCGACCACACCACCGTGATCAACTCAATATAATATATGAAGTCGCCCGTCCCTAAATTAGGGCCAATGACTCCAGGGAAGGAACGATGCCACAACATCTGTACCTCACTGGGATTCGAGCCCATACTCATCGCAGACGAACAATCAGAAGTCATCATTTAGACCACTGCGCCACAGAGGATGCATGATGTATGTAGTCTCAGCATTTATTTCGCGCATTAAAAAGACCCGTTCTTTGAATCGGAGGGTTGATCGCGTTTCTCGTTTGTACGTGTGAGTCATCTTTCTTTACATTTATTTCAGGCACTGAAAAGTGCCATTTTTGGGGGGGGGTCAAGTGTGCGTAGGATACACATGCAAATATAAAAGTGTTTTTTGTATAGCATATTTTTGAAACAGGTAGTGGTAAATGTGCATAATATATAATCTTTTATTATTTAAGGCACTAAAAAAAGTGAATTTTTTTTGTGAAATACATTTTGCTTTTTTTTTATTCGCCAGTCTGACTGAAGCAACTTTTGCAAAGACACATTTTGCAAATTTCACACTCCCACGTGCTTTCTATTTGTCTATCAGACATTGTCCTTTTCCCGATTTCGCTACATTTTAGGCAGGTTCATTTTCATTTTGTTCCCTCTAATTTTCTTCTTTTAAGACTATGAGATGGAGTGGGGGAATATGAAGCAAATGTACGTTTCCGCAATATTATCTGCTCTGTTACTTGCTGTATTACTTCAAGTTTAAAATCATGCAATTTCTTTGGTGTCTTTGGAAGGGGATAGTTGAAAGTTGTTTGTATGATAAAAGCATTGTTTACAGCATTGTCCAGACGAAACCAAAACACATACATCCACCATTTAGAAGATTTCCTTGCAACCGTATAATACTTGCGACGCAGATCGGGCAAGTCTACTCTTCCCAAGAATTAGTTATATAACGCAAAGGCTAGTGGACAAGAGACCTCAGGCTTTTCCGAATTTGTTCTGCATACCCGGGTGTCTTCATTTTTTCGAATTTGTGGACAGAAGACAAATTTGCTTTTTATACATCCACATGGTACAAAGTAAATTTGGCGAAATACTGAATTGCATTACTTTGATGTCACTCTGAGTAGTACGCTTTAGTTGTTTAACTTCATTGGGCATGTTTTTCCTATTTGGCATGAGAGTTCTACAAGCTAGATTGCCCGATCTGTACAAATCTAACATTAAATTTGTGCTGGTAAAAAAATGATTGAAGTAAATGTGATGACCTTTGCTTCCTAACGATTTACTTAAATACATTACTACATCGTAGCCAAGACCCTTTCCTGATCTTGGAATGCTGTCTTTCTTCCTGCAGTAGAAATTCAAATTCAATGTGTATCCCAAATGAGATGCGCACAGCACCCAAATTTTAAGTCCACGTTTCAAGGGCATGTATTGAAATATGCCAAGTCTTCCTTTGAAATTTACTAAAGCTCTTTCAACGGGCAACGCTTTGCACTGCCAAAAATGATTTACAATATTTTCTTTCAGAGATAAAATCATTGTTTCCAATTTTTTAGTAAATTTAAGATCACTTTCATTTTCTGTCTCAAATATGAAAATAATGGCGTATTTTAAGAAAGCTCCGTTGACTCCTAATCCTTTTTACCATTTCGTTCCCAAGTATGTAGTTTTCTGACCAATAATCTGAGACTCTTGGCATATGCACAATGCTCATAACTAGAAGAACAGCAAGAAATGCCCAGATTTCTTTTACAGAAGGCAAAGGCTCCCATGTTTTAACAACTGTTCCGCAGTTTTTAGAGCAAAACTCAGCATATTTGCTTGTATTTTTTATAATTTTTTCACACAGTTCATATGTTAATAATAATTTTAAATATTCTAATGCTGGTGAAGATGCAGGCAAATCATGCCATGATCCTGCATGGCATGTAAAAGGTTTTAGATTTATGTCGACATTATTAATTGGCGTACTCTAGTCTTCCCAAGTAATTTCACTAAATTCGACAAAATCCACTTTTTCCTCTTCCACAGGAATGTCATTTCCCTAAAAGATGTCAGCTTCAATAACAGAACATTCTTCTGCAATTTCTTCTTCATTTTCTGGGTCTGAATCACTAGGCCATCCATCTTCTTCATCGGATTCTTCATAACTAGACTCATCTGTTTCTTTAAAAAATATTTCACTAATTTCTTCTCTAGTCAGTCCTCTTCTCGCTCCAGACATACTGAGTAAAAAATAATGAAAAACGCAAAATATCACAAACGAATGAAGCACGTTTCAACAGAATAACAGTTCTACTGAGCGATGTCAGAGGACTGAATTATATTGCCCCAGGACAAACAAACTCCTGGTTCCCTTCTTTGTTTAACTACAACAAAGACGACTGGGGGTGACTTCTCCTAATCCGTCAGGCCGTGCAAATTCAAAGAAAAAGGGGGGTAAGAAATCCTAGTCGAGTTTTTGGGTGACCTATGCGCTTCTGGTCGTCTGAATGGGCGGGCGCCCTGGGCGTTGTGGTAGCGAAAGGGTTAAGGGCAAAGGAACTGCAGTGCTTAACAAGAAAACTAGGCCGCAGCTTAAGCCCTACTTGGGGAGAATTTGCCTAACCTAATTAGTTTCCAGCCTCCTCAAGAAGAACCTAAAGAAAACCTAAAAATTAGCACATGCCTTATTTGAAAAAAGATTAAAGACAAAACTTAAAGCTCAATATATTGATCTGACTAAGAGGAAAAGCCCTTTAATCAGCTGATTTAGGACCATGTGTCGCGAACTATCAATATGGAAACGGAAGTTCTGAAACACTGAACCGTGTTTTGTAGAAGTTCTTTTAAACACACAGCAAGAGACTTTGCAGATCAATTTGTAGTTCTGATCTCCATGAAAAAACTGTTGCAGTCGTACTCAGTATGAAAGTCAATTTCCACATACTGATTACATTTCTCATTTTAAAAATGCTTTGTATTCAGTGATGTCCATCGAAAACGTTATGGTACAAAAAAGATCGACGTTAAAACGTAAAGTACGAAGCAAAAGAACACAAACATTGAAAACCAAGAAAACACATCAAATAATGTCACTCTAAGCAACAGAAAACCAATACACGCAATGGTTAGGACTAAACACACTGTAGTTATGAAAGTATAATCTACAAGTCAAAGTTCAGACACGACAGAGATGTAATGCAAAACATATCATTATTAGGCATGTACGATATTTGCAGACATTTGTATTAGTTCAAAAATATGTTTCTCCGTATAATACTAGTAAATTTAATTCCCCTGGGGTTTACTATTAATTCAATTTGAGGTTAGTAATTGATTAACACTTCGTCGTGTAAATGTTAAGCAGTATGTGGTTTTTGCACTTATCAGAAACATTTTTCGTACGATTTATTAAACCGCCTAGTATAAATGCGACAAATAACCGCATCGCATTATACTAAAGATATTTTTGCCCACTTTCAACCAGTTCGACTATAAAGAATATTCACACAAAGCTTGGAAATATCAAATTTCGTCCTGATCGGTTAAATAGTTTTGAGTTATTTCATTTTTAACGTAAAAACATCCCGGGTGTACCTCCTTTTTTGGCACTTAAAGACACCAAAGAAGGAGCTGCTCTGGCGATTAAATTATTTGCACTTATTTATATAAAAAAATTATTTCCTAGCTTGGTCTGAGTTACTGTAACATCCTCTCTTAGAGTTCACTGCTAGTTAGGCTCTAATGAACAATGCCGTAGTTAACAGAAATTGTATACATTTCGTTATTTTTACAATGAAAATTTAATTTAAATTTTATTCTAATTGATTAACATAAAGCGCATTAAACATGAGATCACTAATGTATCAATTCATATTAAAATTTGCTCACTGTATTATATTTACTAATGTCGGAGAAAGCTTCGCCAAGAAAAAATCAGCCATTTTTCCGGGATGCACTCTCTCCGCCGCCGAAAGCCAAGATTGGTACTCAGTATAACTTGGTATAAAATTAACTTAAATATCAAGGTGTATCGATTAGTAGTAAATGAAAACGTTATTGTAGATGTATTTTTGAGATTAGGATTGCATTGTATTATCGCGTGCTATGAAATTTAGTACTTTCAGAACTAGCAGTTTACAAACGACACTCCATTGAGTTCCTAAAAACATAAAACTTAATACTGTACGCAAAATTACTCTTGAAACGTCACAACAACCTGTGCTTTAGTTTTTGAATTGACTCACCTAAATGCACAACACTATTCTATTCTAAAAGAAGTGTACGCTTTTTAACAGAAAACCGTCCATTTCCTATGTCCAACATGGTGAAAAAATTCGTAACGTCTCAATGGAGGCGGCAATAAGTTCGGAGTCGTCAACTCAAAAAACCTCACGTTTTCACGTCATGCTTCTCTTCTATTGCAACCTTCTTGGGTTACCTTTTCCCCGAATATCCAATACATTATCACCACCCACTAATATGATGTTGTTCTTCAGCGAGCCGCCTAAATAACTTATTCGTAGAAGAATAGACGCTACAAGATTTGTAATGTTGTCTTCCGGTAGCTGTTTTCAGCATGTTACCAGCAGATCCTTTAAGGTTTGTACGGTAGACCCGCTGCAGGTCAGATTTGTTGTTCCAACACATACCACACGATGTCTGACTGGATTAACCTTTAGGAAATTTGTAGGCCAGGGTAATACATGGAAGTTTTTTTCATGTTCTGCGAACCATTCTAAAAAATTCTGGGCTGTGCAGCATGGCGCATTATCATTCTGAAAGCAGGCATTTCAAGAGAAGAATACAGTTGCCATGAAAGGACGTACCTGGTATTTAATGATGTTTAAGTAGGTGGTAGACGTCACAGTTTCTTGCACATGAATGACTGTAACCAGGGTTTCTCTGCAGAACTTTGCTCAAAATGTTTCACTTCGGCCTCCAGCTTGTTTCCGTCTCACAGTGCATTCTTGTCCCAAACCCTCCCCAAGAAAATTAAGCACACATACCCCTCTATCCTCATGGTGCACCAAGAAACGAGGTTCATTGGACCTTACGGATTTCTTCCAATCATTCAAGGTCCAGTTTTAATCCTCGCATGCCCATTGTAGGCACTTTCGACGATGAACCGTAGTTAGCATGGCACTCAGAGCAGCTTGCAGATACGCCGCCCTATTTTTTGCAGCGTTCGATGTACTATGTGTTGTGACACATCATTCCCGCCACAAGTACTCAAATCCCCCGTGAGTTGGGCCGCAGTATCTCTTCTTTCTTTTAGCTCCTACCGTACGGATAGCCTTTGTTCATCTCTAACATCGATCAGCCCAGAAATTGCCGGCGATTCTCGGTTCCTTCCTCCTGGGACTACTTTGCGAAAAAACAGAACGTGACCAAAGCACAAGGGTTGCCATCTCGGATGTGCTCGGATTAAGTCGTCTGGCCATGTCACTTTTTATTAAACGAACAACCCAGCTTAATATGAAGTTTTACATACACCGTTTCATGACGGTTATGCGCTTAACCGTACGCTTGCTGATGCTTCAATTGCCATAAAGGCGCTGCGGTCATGATATTCTTGTTTTCGGTGTATTTTAGTGGTTATATTATACAGAAATCAAAATTAAAGAAAAAACCAGATGTCTTTCAGAAAATAAAACGCCGTGCAGTGCCAGAGAGGAGTAGCAATAACAGTTTATATCACAGAACAGGAAGGAATGACTCCAAGAGGAAGTTGAATTACCGTGGACATTTTACAGAACGCCAGAGAAAAAATCGAAACTGTGCTTGCGCGCAAGATTTTACCAAATGCCTTATCGAAAGAAAAATTCCTGTGGGCTGGAACAATGCTTCAATTATTCTGCCACACAAAAAAGGTGACCTTATATACCTCAGGTACTGTTACAGATTTTTACAAAATCTTTGCTAAGGTGCTAACGCATTGCTTCTCGAAAACAATGGACCTGGCTTGCTCAATAGAGCAGGCTGGATTCAATGACGGCTACAGCACTATAGATAATATCCATGTATCAACAGAACTGAGAAAACAAATTAATGTTTACTCCCGCAATTCATGGTTTTCACTGATTATGAAAAGGCTTTTGTTTACAAGAAATCATCAGCAGCTTAATGTCTTTAAATTCATGAGGCACTGAACATAAATACATCAATATTATTAATAATGTCTACGAAAATGCAATTATAAAGAATAAACTGCTAGAGGACACGAGACTTGTATATATTGAAAGCCGAGTTAGGCAATGTGACACGATATCTTCCAAACGCCCTAATGCCAAATTGCAAAATGTCCTTCAATCAGTAAACCGGGGAAGAAGCAAGGGTAAAATGATATATTCGAAACTTTCCACTGCAACATTGCAGAATGTCTTCTAATCAGTGAACCGGGGAAGAGAGACAAGGGGATAAGGATACCTTCCAAACTCCCAAGTGCTACCCTACAGAATTTCCTTCAATCTTTGAACCGTAGAAAAGAGACAAGGAGAGAAAGGTATCTTCCAAACTTCCGAAAGCCACATTGAAGAAATGTCCTTAAATCATTGAACCGGGGAAGAGAGACAAAGGAATAAAGATATCTCCCAAATTCTTCAATGAGACACTAAAGAATGTCCTTCAATCATTGAACGGGAAGAAGCAAGAGGAACAAGATTATTGGAGATTATTTAACCCAGGCTTGTTATGCTCACGCCATATTCAATTTTCGAAGTACTTCTTCAAAGATGTAGAATACGATCGCGGAACTTTCTCTCATAATCAAAGAAGTAAGTTTAAAACTAAAGTTGCAGAAAACAAAGTTGATGTACAATACTAAAGATTTGAACATGAAATCTGATTGAAAAAAAACCATGAGAAAATCCAAGCAGGTGTTTGAGCTGCTTCTATGAACTTTTCAAATTCGAACTGACAAACAAAACATGTAATAGAAGTACATAGGGTTAGTGTACCAGCCAGTCGAGCGTATCATCATATCGTATCAATGTTGAAAGAGCGCCGGCGGTACTATCTGCCATAAGCTAAGACTTGAGAAAAAGGTAGATACACGGAGGCACATTTTATACTCAGAATGTAAATTCGTGACAAATATGGTATCCGAGGTACCGCGATTACTTTATGGGTTTCCAAATTCTAAGATACCACCGAACAATACTAAATATGGAACTAAACTTATCCTTTGCTTTTCCTACACAGTCAAAGACTCTTTTCCCTTCGGCTATGAGCTTTCCCTATTTCTGTACCTCGGTTTTAATCTCTTCTTTTCATATTTTCTTTGGCTGAAAATAGAACAAACCCTTTATCTCCAAACTCACAGCCAAGTATTTATTACTGTAGTCTTCCAAAACTAAGTACATTGTTTTTTATATCTCGCCCATTTATAAAGAAATAACTTGCTAGCCACTGACATCTCAACAACAGACATGCAGCAGGTCTCACTCCTCTGTCAAGCAGAATAGGCCAGAAGATGAAGTATAACCGATCCCATTTCATTAATAACCTGGTAATCTGTTTCAATACAGCCGAAACAATATACTTCATTTCCCGGGTTTATATGTGTGTAAATAATTGTGGTGATTAGTATTTTGTTTGAAAAATTATATATATTAAAAATAATTATGAAGCAATTGTTGTCTTTTATATATTGATGATATTTTCGTTTCGAGTTCGTTCCGACGGGAACAACCAACAAAATTTCTTGTAGAAGGTTTACAAGCTTTCGGCACTAGAGAGGGTGCCGGTTAAAGGTTTCTTTGATAATAACTATAAAGTTGTTTACCGCATAATAATATTATTGAATGAAGTTTTCATTTGTAAGTACGCAGGTGCGAATTTAAAGAAAAGCCACGAATAACACAGAAATAAACATTGTGTAATCGGATGCAATATTTGTGTTTCCACCTAATGTGTATAAGATACTTGCGGTTAACTGACAACTGGCTAAATTAAAGCAAATCTGGGCCTCTATAATTTGACACTTTCATAACAAACGGAAAACAGTGGTTCCATGTTGATGATTTTTCAATTTATACTGAGAATGTCTTTTGCAGAAGTTGAATCCGCAAGTGCTTTGTTTGCCCTTTCAGAAACGCGCATTTAAGGGATCCGTTCTGTTCTTACGGAAACGCAGTAGAAGGAGTTCTTATAAGGAGTCCGTATTTAGCGAGAGCTTCGAATTTGTGGAACCAAAACCAAACTCTTGTTTCGTATAATGTTAAGTCAAGGCAAATTCGATCGGTTTTAACAAACAAAATTTCATGAAGACTCCGAATTTAAAGAGGGAGAGAAGAGCTGACATGAGAGTTTAACAAGCAAAGTAACGAATTTAAGGAAATTATATATTTAACGAGGCAGGAAAAACCTGCTCCGCAGTAGTTGGAAATGAAAGAATGGAAATGTCGGCAAAGAATATGAAATTGTAACAGCACAAATCAATCCAAATGAGCTAGCTGGAGAATTTTAATAAATGAAACAATGGGCAAATAATGAATCAAAATCTCAAGAAGTTTGTTGTGCCAGAGACTCTCCCTGCTACACACCTCAGAGTGGTATACCTTAGGTGTATCGAACTAACTGAAATAAAAACAGACCACCAATTTGTGGGCAATCAGAGGATGGGTGGGTCTCACGCGTTATAACGTGGATTTATGGTGGAAAGTTGCAGCTTAAGAAGTGTGTTGTACAAAAGTCTCTCCTTGCTACCCAAAAGTATTTCCTTGCTCTCTCCTTACTACCCACTCCAAGGTGTATCGACTCAACAAAAATAATAATAGGCCACTAAAACTTAGGCAAACAGGTGAGGGGTGGGGCTCACGAATTTGACCATGGATTTTTGATGAACAGTTGCAGAGAGAGTAGGAGAGTAACGGAATAGGGACGTTGACGGAAGTAGACAGGACATGTCAATTCCTAGTAGTGTTTCTATTGCCCCTTTCACACTCAAAGTGAGCTCTGCATTGGCAGGATTAGTTCAATGTTTTATTTTATGCGTGTTGTGTAGTTAAATGTGCGATCGGTCCAACGTGGCCGTTAGAAGTTTGATACAGCACTTTAAAGTTTTCAAAAACTGAGTATAGTACTAATGCAGTAAATTACATATTTCAGGTATATCTCATTTTTATAGAAGTATAATATTGTTAGAAATCCAATTCTTTGATATTCGAGTTGAATATTAGAAGTACCGCTTTCCATTTGGTAGGATCGTTTAGAGCTGAAGCCTCCAAACGTGCATCTTTATGTCTCGCTGTTCATGCCATAAAGGATATGAAACTGTCTGTTTACAGCAGGAGAGAAAAAAATGTTTTTCAATGTCTGAGTATCCCTGCCACCCATGACAGCGCGTCGGGAGTCAAGAAGTCACGAGAGAAAAGAAACCTAACGAGAGTGTACAGCTGAGCTAACTGTGGTCAGCAGTTTGGTTGAACAACACGTTCATAGAAGATTCTCAGTGAATTTCTTTTTGCACCACTGGGAACGCGCTATTGATGCCCAGCTACTCTTGAAGATAAGCTATGTTTTTTTTTCTGAAAGAAAAAACGAAGATCAAAGTAAACGAGCGACAGTAACCACGACGGGGCAGGGAAATTTTGCCAGGCTACCGAAGAGGAGTTCGGGAAGTTCTATATACTTCTGCAGCTGTGTCTCCGACCCGCGTTCTGTTCCGTGATTCTGCACCAGATCGCCTCGTCGGCGAGTATATAAATGTGCGCGTGTGTGTCATCTGAAGGCTGATTATTTCTAACGAGTTCCTCAAAGTGTGTTTAAACTGGTGGATTGTCATACAACAGAAACGGATACCAACATGTCAGTTTCTTTTCTATGCTAACTGTGGTCAGCAAAACTGTTCGCCAAACTGATTAGACTACCATTTACGGTTCTTCGGTCTGATATTTAGAAGTTATCTTGTTTTCTTGGGGCATATTCTCGCCTCCGGTTCTCCCATCCAAAGGCGGGAAAATAAATTCAATGTGTAAATAATCTGAAAATGTTGACAAATAATAATTAATTGTGCTTGTGTTGTCCTAATTCCGGAGCTCGTCAGTGTTAACACGTTTTTCTTGTTCTTCACTCACAGGGATCCAATACTCGAAAATTTCCCTATGACTAATTCTTGGTTTGTTTAAGAGAGATTCGTATACCAGGTGTTCCAGAATAAATGACCCACGTAACAACATAAACGTGTATGGATGTTTTCACAAATGCATATTTTTACATTGTAAGAATATTTACCCAACAGCGGATTTAGGTGGCGTCAGGATTTAACGAGGGACCCGAGCTCCTTGATATGAATTGACTCTACTGTATTTGATTTCGCGAATGACGGGATGACAACATTCTGAGAAAATTCCGCTTCCTTGGAGATATTCTGAAGTAATCACCTGGAGACGGGATTTAACAAGGGACCCCTAAATCCTTGTTATGAGCTGAATCTACTGTATTTGGTTTTCACGAGGGAGAGGACCTCGCTATTCTAAAGAACTCGTTTCTTTGAAGACATTCTGAGGCGTGTTCTTAAATTCGAAAGTGGTGCTTTAGGCCATCATGACAACGAAAGTCCATCACGCCATCATGTGGTGCTTTAGGCCATCATGACAACGAATGTCGTAACATTGTCGATCGGCAATAAATAGCTGGCGTAAAACGAATAATTCGGACTATTTACTTTTACGAAGAGCTGTTTGATTTGTCTCTTAAAACATCGCCATGAAGTTTACTTTTTATTGTATAAAATTGTTTCTGTGGTACATATATTCAGGCGATATCCATGAAGGGATAACAATCCGCGAAAAAATATGGGCTAGTTACTTTTCCAAAATGCTACGCGTCGGCTGGGATGTTTACGTTTTCTATTCTGACTGTCAGTGTATCACTACGGGATAAAAATAGTTCCAGAACGAACAGCAAAACAAGGCGTGCGTGCTTGAGAGTATCGGCTATATTAAAGCCAAATACTGTTTTTGATTTGACGGTTTTTAAAACTATCAGCTGGACTGACTTCCTAAACTTACCTGTGTTTGGAAGGAGACATCTCGTTAGCCAATATCGTTCTTCGTTGGAATGGGTGGCTTTCGGTTGGAAAGAATTCGATAGTTTTATTGTGAAAGTATTTGCATTTCGACTGTCTAGTTACATCTTGTTGTGCGACCACCGTTCGAGAAGGGGGACGACGTAGCTAACGATGTAACTCAAATCAGAAATAGAATCCCTGGTTTAAATAAGAGAAGGCGCAATCGCAAATCTAAATAATCTCCGGAATCGGTACTACATTTTTTTAGATATCTGTCCTTATTTCTGTGCACATACTTTTGTAATTAGTGAATTACTGGTTTCTGCTCTCGGACTTCCATCAGCTCTTAATGCACCGTTTGCTTGTTTAGCCCGATTCGTCAGTCGCTCTATTCACAGAAATCCACACTATCCTCCTCTTCGAGGGAAAGTGCGCATGCTTGTCGTCTGCTCTATTTGCTAGATTTTTAAGCGCATAGTAAGGAGGTATTTAGCAACAGCCAACTAGAAGATTGGCGAAGGCAAGAGTATGTCCAAAATAGAGATTTGCCCCGATCTTTACTTGAAGTGTGTGCTCTGAAAGTTATTCTGCATTTATCTTCAAATTTTGTTCGGGTGTGGCTATTTTTCTTATCAGGTCTCATCAAAATTCATAATTCGATAAAGACGTTTTTGTGAAATTCAAACCATTATTGCAGTAAATTTTAAAATTTATAATTATATTCTCATCTTAGGAAAAATAGTTGTAGGTGCGGACAAATTTCAAAAGTGTTGTTATACGTATCATCCCGGGCAGTTGACGGCGGGTTTGTTTACATTGTGGATCGTCCCTCTCCGTGTGGTACACTACAAGATAAACATACACTGAAGTCCATAAACTAAAGGGAAGAGTAATATACAAATTTTCGGACATTGAAGTAGGTTTTTATTGGTGGAAAATCTCTTAGGATAGCAACGGGCGTAAAAGGCAGATACAACCGATTGGCTGCCCATAATTAACATATGTGGAGACACGTGAGGGCACAAGATTCCTAAACAGTGTAAACAGCTGAAGCTATAGAGTGATCTTTAGGGGTGTTAAACTGTTGGTTACTTCTTTTTGTTGGTAATTTCTTGTTATGGTGATTGGCACAAGATTACGAAAAATACATCTCGATGATTTTACCCGTGAAGGAATTGTGGAGAAATTGAAAATAAGACGTTAAACGCGAGATGTAACCAATGAGTTCCGAGTTGTCAATTGCATAGTCGTACGGCTAGGGAAACAATTTTCCGAATATGTAACAGCTCCCAGACGGTACAGCAGCGGTCGACCAAGCAAAGCAACCCATGCGATGATCGTTATACAATTGTAACGGCTAAAAGATATCGCTGCATAATTGCTGGCATGTTAGCACGAGAGAGAGCTTCAGACAAGCACGGGGACCACAATATTACGCAAGACTGTATCAAGGCATTTAAAAAATGTTGGTTTGTATGCCCACTTACAGGTTCCATGTGTACATTTGACCACATGAAACTAAGCACTAAGGTATCGATGGTGTCGTGAATACGCCAACTGGACTGATGCGCAATGCACCAATGTTCTTTTCCCGGACAAATGTAGATTTCGTTTATCTTCCTATTCGAAGCACCAATACATATAGGATGACCACGCACTACCTGTTTTTCCACCAACATCGTGGAAATTGACCATTGCAGAAGTGGTGGGGTCATGGTCTGGGCCGATATCATTACGAATGGACATACCGAACTTTATCTAATGCAATGTGGAATAAAACAAGCTCAGCGTTATTGTCAGGATGTTACTGTTCTTCATGTATGAAATTTTTGTCGGGGTAATTCCTTCATCTTTATAGAAGAAAATGCTCTTTTCATCGTTCAGTCTGTGTCCCTGAAAGTGGAAGCTCTAATGAGGATAGCGCTGAATACTCTTAAACTAAGATTATTATTTTTCAGATAAATACCCAGTTTTTTCGCTCTTGGCGTACGTTAAAATTCAGGGGATCTTTTACGTTGATATGAATTTTAAAATGTTTTTGTATCGTCAGTTATAATAATATTCCAGCATGAGACTTTGCACTTTCAACATATTTCACCATTCCCTGGAACCACAGCCTCAAAGCGCTCGTAGAAATACTAAATCGGTAAACCTTGAATGTTTCTTGGTTTAAACACCCTACTGCACCTTTCTGGAATAGTATTTTAGGAAATCGAATTGAGGTTTTTGTAAAACGGTGTGTTAAAACAGAGTTCATCAGATTATATGCAGACGGTTTTAGAACGGAGTGTCTGTCCCTAGGTATTAAACAACCCTAATCAAAAACACTTTGTATTAAGAACTAATCAACGTGGGATGCAAAGTGCATCTCCTTTTGATGTTGTCTTAATCTCCCTTCACCGGGCACTTCCCTAATAATGGATCCGGCGGATGAAAGATATAAACTTTTGAATGCAAACACATAAGGACGTGTAAAACATATAAAAAATACAATTAATTAAAAATATTTTTTTCTTTTTGAGTATAAACTAGGGACATGCTTCCTCATTTTGCAAGTTGCTCTAAGCCTAACCTCTCTTTAACTGCATTGCGCAGTTTCCGCTATATGCACTGGAAGATGTGAAACGAGGAAAGAGACATGGTGTACATAAGCAATCCTTCTAAGACCACTGTGAAGTGCCCGCTAGGAAAGTGAGACAGATGGAAAGTAGAAAGGGGTAGGAAAACTAACTTATTTAATAGCGGAGGGGCAGCACGCGGGAACCGACGCACATTTGGTAGCTCAAACCTGAGGTTATATCCGTGATATTTTTTATATACATATACATTTACACATTTGCAAGACTATGCTGCTAATGATTTAAAGATCGCGTAAAAAATTTTTGGAATCAATGGCAAGGAAAACTTCTGTCTAGCATATATCCTGAATAAAATCACATTCTAAAGGTAATTAAATTTTTAGAAAACAACAAATTCCATGGGACGAGTCTTGTGTAGAAGCGTAACTCATAATTAGACTGTGTCAGAAATAAATTATATCCTGAATACAAGTAACGCATAAGGTCCCAGTCTAAATTTAATTAAATTCTAAAATTCCAATTCCTTGTGACGTATTCTGAGTAAAAACGTAACTTAGGATTGAATTGTGTCAGTAATTAATTATATTCTGAACAACAGTAATCAATACGGTCCCAGTGTAAATTTAATTAATTTCTAAAAATCAAATTCCACGCGATGCACAGACTGAGTCATAAATTATTTTCGCCAAGGCCGTGTAGAACGTACAAGCTCACGATATTGCAGAAATGAGCTCCCTCCGTTTGTGAAGTCATTCTACATTCATGTTATACGGCCTGATACGTCGGAGTAGTTTTTGACGTCATACACGACAGTGTTAGAAAATGATCAGAAGCCTTCTTTTCTGCGTGACTTTACTACAATAAGAAACTCGTCTCTCTAAAGTAATGGTCTTGCGTTTTCTAGATAGACCTAAGTCTTCCCCCAAAATGCAATACTTTCGAGAGGATCTTATCAACGGACTAAAAGAGAAACATGAAGCAGGAAAGGACTGTAGTACAAGAGAACTCAAGATTAAAGCGGTCTGATTTAAGTTAAGGAAAATGCATACTCTTACAAGAACAGATTTCTTTCGCCAGCATCACACATGGACCAAGGAAAAGCAGAAATCGCTAGACATGATAACTTGCACGCCAACCACACCTAGCAGTGTCACAGGCCCTCGGCACAACAGGTTCCAGCCAGGGAAGAAACTGATTTGAAATATCTTCGAACCAGTTCCTTCCCGACGAAATTCCGTCATTCAAATATTTGAAAACGGCATAAGAGGTAGCAAAGATTTCTCCCACATTCATAGATTTTATTTTTCCTTTTCCTGAAAAGTTTGTGTTTCAGCTTAGAAGTAAAGGGAGCCACAGTTTATTTCTCTGTGATTAAAATTCTTTTCACTCCCCCTGTCCTACGTTGTTGTGAAATACCAGTTAGTTACATAATGTTTAAGATTGAAAATAGAAGTAGAAATTTTTCGCAAACGGAAGTCGATAAAGCACAGATCTCTCGTCGACTTTTTATCTCACGATGATCCATCTGACAAGTATTGATGTTTATTTTATTGTATAAATCTTTGTTTCAGTTGGAAAATAGAGGCAAGAATTTCCGACAACGAAAGTTGGTCGGATGTTCTGAGACATTCTTTCTTTATTATTTTATTTATTTTATTTATTTATATATTTATTTATTTATTTAATATTATTGTTTGTACCTGTGCAAATTATCATCGATTTTCGCGCCGAAGTTTTGCCTCGCAGATTATTTTGTATAACCTAAATAACCGTTGATGTCTCATGAGGAATTTCTGCAATGCGGGTGTTCATATCGCGTAATGGTGCCCGCAAAGTCACGACCCCAATAGAAAAAACACACGTCGGTGGACACCAGGGAGGGATACCGGTAGCACGTCGGTGGAGGGTTACTGGTAACACGTCGGTGGAGGGTTACTGGTAACACGTCGGTGGACACCATGGAGGGTTACCGGTAACTCGTCGGTAGTAAAAAGTTCCGATTACTTGAAGTATAAGGAAAACGAGTTGCCATGGTATGCGTTTATGAACAGCAATCTTCGATATTATCATGGATATGGTATTAAAGATATTCTACTCTGGGTCTTTATATGGATACGACTGCGGAATCGATGGAAATAATATCAGGTAATTTTTCTAGTAATCATAAGTAAGATACAATAAATATTTTAAATGTGTTTATATGTCCTTATTCGCCATAGCGAGCCGCCTGTATCCTAGTGGGTAACGTTCGTGACTGCCACGGAAACGACCTCAGGTTCGATCCGCCGTGCGTTGGATGGGCACGTTAAGCCGTCGGACCCCGGGGTCTGTTCCCCCGGTAATAAATAAGGACGTCGTCCTCCTCCTTTCTACTTCGCTTTCGTGTCACTTTCTTATCGGGCATTCTAAACCAAATCTCCTAGCTTCCTATTTCTAAGAGTTCTTTAAGACCTGGGGTCAGACACTCCCTTCATAAAATCCTCTACATATGATCATTTTTTCCGCCAAAGCGTTGTTGATCAATTCTTGTAAAACATTGGTTATTCTATATAGGGAATCTTATTTTCTGCAATTGATTGTTATACAGATTTTTTTTTACTTTGTGTGAAGCGGTGCTTCTTTCCATCGAATTTAGGAGCAGAGAACGCCACTCACAGAATTGAGCTAACTTCTACTTTTTTCAGCGAATCAAACTCAGCACTCTGGACTGCTACCTCAGATTATTGAAACTTATTGAAAAATCCTCAAAAGCTTACCACGCGGTTATCCCCACACTTCGATCTTTAAAACCCTTTCTAAAAACTTTTATCATGCAAGTTTTCCACTGAGAATAAAAAAATCACTCATTTGAAAATTTTCGTTGTTCAAGACAGCTCATTAAAAGAACTTTGCCTGGGTCACAAGAAAGTCCGAACGAAAAATCCTTTGTACGATCTATGTCACTAAAAACCTTAAAACAAAAGACTTCCAGTTAAGATCGGAAAAAATGGCTGCTGCATGTAGTGCCAGATATCGGTAAAAGCAGTGCAGTCTTGTCTTTGAAAATGTGTACACTAGACAAAGGTTTGAAAAACACCATTGAGCTCTTACATGGCCAGGTTTCGAACACAGTTACAGAGAATCCTTAAGCGCTCAAATGCCGATTAATGCACATCACCGGATGCAAATATCACCATACTCGTAAAGAAGGTGAACCTGCCGCACCATTGGCGCAGTGGTCTAAGCGCTTGCTTATAGTAATTTGTCCAAACAGGGTCCGGGATCGGATCGCGGTGAGGCATTGATGTTGTTCTTGGTTTACGGCACTGGCTCTCTACCTTCCCTGGAGTCAGTGGTCCTAAATTAGGGACGGGCGACTGCTTATAACCCATCGGGTTGCTCACGGTGGTCGTTAAACATCCAATCAAAAAACAATATACCTTTTAAAGTTGATTCTAATAGAGCATCGCTTTCTTCCACTTAACGCGAACACCAGAACCTACATCTACACCACACGTTCATCCACAGTATGTACTCGAAACCTTTAAAACAGAAATACGCGAGGCTACAAAGGAAGGGCCTCAAAACAAGACTCTGCTAAATAAAAGCAGTCAAGAACAGCAAACCGAAGACACACGCTTCTTACAGAATAATTTTCGGAAGCGCACGTATGTGCTACAGGTAGGGCTTAAAGGGTTCTACGTCAATTCGTCGCGTGCGTCAATTCGTCGACCGCGTCAATTCGTCGACTGCGACGATTCGTCGCGCGTCAATTCGTCGCCTACGTCAATTCGTCGCGCGTCAATTCGTCGACTGCGTCAATTCGTCGCGCGTTAATTCGTCGCGCGTCAATTCGTCGACTGCGTCAATTCGTCGCGGACAAGTTCGTCGACTACGTCAATTCGTCGCGTTTACAGATTTTGGTTACATACAAAACGAATGCAGGAAAACGTACGATTTCGAACGTCTCGCTCCCTGATCAAATTTATAAAGTTTGGACACGCAGACAGGATAGGAATATTACGGTTTTCTTTGGCACTAAAAATATTAGACGGTAAACGGTTTTTAGAACGGGGCAGGGGCCCGGTTGGTCAGAGCACCCCATATACAAAATTTTCGTAAAATCTACAGTTTTCAATTCAGAACCACCAAATCTGGTATACTATCTCGTGGTATTCTAACTTAGACTGTAGACGGTTTTGGGAAGCGGTTGCAGAGAGGGGGGGGGTGTTAGAGCCCTCCCCCTACAGAATTGCCGTAAGATATAGTTTTCAATTTAGAACTACCAAATTTGGTATATTATCTCATGGTATTCTAACTTAGACGGTTTTTGGAACCGGTCAGGGGCCCGGTTGGTCAGAGCCCCCACACACAAAATATTCGTAAGATCTAAAGTTTTCAATTCAGAACCACCAAATCAGGTATCCTATCTCATAGTACTCTAACTTAGACGGTTGTCGGTTTTGGAACGGGTCAAGGCTCGGGGAGTCAGAGCACCCCCCCCCCCCTACATACAAAATTTTCGTAAAATCTAGTTTTCATTTCAGAACCATCAAATTTTGTATCATGAAAATCTAACTTAGACGCTAGACGGTTTTTGGAAGGGGTTGGAGCCCGCGGGGTCGGAGCCCCCCCTTATAAAAAATTTCGTAAAATCGACAGTTTTTATCTTAGAACCACTAAATTTGGTATACTATCTTATGGTACTCCAACTTAGACGGCAGACCGTTTTTGGAACGGGTCAAGGCCCGGGGGTGAGAACCCCCACATACAAAATTTTCTTAAAAACTACAGTTTTCAATTCAGAACCACCAAATTTGGTATACTATCTCATGGTACTCTAACTTAGACGCTAGACGGTTTTTGGAAGGGGTTGGAGCCCCCCCCCCCCTCATAAAAAATTTCGTAAAATCTACAGTTTTCATCTTAGAACCAGCAAATTTGGAATACTATCTTATGGTACTCTAACTTAGACGGCAGACCGTTTTTGGAACATGTCAAGGCACGGGGGTCAGAGCCCCCACATACAAAATTTTCTTAAAAACTACAGTTTTCAATTCAGAACCACCTAATCTGATATACTATCTCATGGTACTCTAACTTAGACGCTAGACGGTTTTTGGAAGGGGTTGGAACCCGGGGGTCAGACCCCTCCCCCGAATAGACACTTTTTCGTAAAATCTACAGTTTTCAATTTAGAACCACCAATTTTGGTATACTATCTCATGGTACTCTAACTTAGACGCTAGACGGTTTTTGGAAGGGGTTGGAGCCCGCGGGGTCGGAGCTCCCCCATCATAAAAAATTTCGTAAAATCTACAGTTTTCATCTTAGAACCACCAAATTTGGTATACTATCTTATGGTACTCTAACTTAGACGGCAGACCGTTTTTAGAACGGGTCAAGTCCCGGGGGTCAGAGCCCCCCACATACAAAATTTTCTTAAAAACTACAGTTTTCAATTCAGAACCATCTAATCTGGTATACTATGTCATGGTACTCTAACTTAGACGCTCGACGATTTTTTGAAGGGGTTGCAGCCCGGGGGTAAGGGCCCCCCTCATATAAAAATTCGCAAAATCTACAGTTTTCAATTTAGAACCACCAAATTTGGTATACTATCTCATGGTGCTCTAACTTAGACGCTAGACGGTTTTTGGAAGGGGTTGGAGCCCGGGGGTCAGACAAACCCCAATTTTTTTTTTTTTTTTTTTTTTGTAAAATCTACAGTTTTCAATTTAGAACCACCAACTTTGGTATACTATCTCATGGTACTCTAACTTAGACAGTAGACCGTTTTTGGAACGGATCAAGGCCCGGGGGTCAGAGCCCCTACATACAAAATTTTCTTAAAAACTGCAGTTTTCAATTCAGAACCACCAAATCTGGTATACTATCGATTGGTACTCTAACTTAGACGCTCGACGATTTTTTGAAGGGGTTGCATCCCGGGGGTAAGGGCCCCCCTCATATAAAAATTCGCAAAATCTACAGTTTTCAATTTAGAACCACCAAATTTGGTATACTATCTCATGGTACTCTAACTTAGACGCTAGACGGTTTTTGGAAGGGATTGGAGCCCGGGGGTAAGAGCCCCCCCCCATTAAAATGCCGCGTAAAATCTACAGTTTTCAATTTAGAACCACCAAATTTGGTATACTATCTCATGGTACTTTAACTTAGACGGTCGACGGTTTTTGCGACGGGTCAAGGCACTGGGGGTCGGAGCCCCCCGCACACACGCACAGACATACAACATTTTCTTAAAAACTACAGTTTTCAATTCAGAACCACCAAATTTGGTATCATGAAACTCTAACTTAGACGCTAGACGGTTTTTGGAAGGGGCTGGAACCCCGGGGTGAGAGCCCCTCCCCCTCCTCATAAAAATTTCGTAAAATCTACAGTTTTCAATTTAGTACAACCAGATTTGGTATACTACTTATGGTTATCTAACTTAGACGGTAGACGGTTTTTGGAAGGGGTCGGGGCCCGGGTCAAGGTAGCCCCATGCAAAATTTTCGTAAAAAGTTCCGTTTTTTACTCTTAAGAATACCCTATTTACGTTCTAAGGCGCTCTTTGGCCCTTTGAGGGCCTTGCACCATAAACCATCAACCAACCAACCAACTAACCAACCTACGGTCTAAGTTAGGGACTGTAGATAACAATAAAGTGCAAAAATATGCGTTTAATGGTGTATTAAAAACACAAATCTATATAGTTTAGCTTTCACTACCAACGAACGGCTTATCAGAAAGAAATATAATGTAATGTAAACAGAGAGTTCCAGATATTCAAAATTCAAAACGGTAAGAAAAAAGATGATCAATGCCAATGTGAAGTCGTATGCATGCGACATCACATAGGTACATTGCATTTCTGTGTCGCGGGATTCACAGAAGCACACGCCAGATGTACGGCAGTTCTATAGATGTCTCCTAGAAGGTAAGTATTCCCATTCCTTTTTCTTTCTTTTTTGTTTCGCAAAATTAAATTAACTAAATCAAAAAATTTAAAATAAGTTTACTGGAAAATTGCAGGAATATCTTTTACATTCATTAACTTTCACCCGCTGAACTTGGTGATTTCACAAATAGTAATATTTACCTGGCAAATAACTGGTATCCCTGCTAGTACAAATTATATTAATGATTTATTTGCGTCCAGTTCAATCTAGTATGTCCATAAGAGCGTTTGGGGCCGTATGAAAAATACATTTCAACGTGTGCCGCTACGGCGGCGGAGTGATCTAGGCGCTGGCTTCTGACCACTTGTCGAGAAGGATCCTGGTTCAAATCCCGGTGAATCATGGACGTTGTGCTTGACTTCTGGCACTGGCTGTCCCACTTCCCAGGAACCAGTGGCCCAAAATTGGGAATGTCAGACTGCTTATAGCCCACTGAATTGATCACGGTGGTCGTTAACCCCACCCCCCTCCCTAAGATTGCGACGTGTCCATTGCTATTTGTTGTGGACCGTACAAAAAGTATGTTTTTGATATCAAAGTGTCCACTTCCATGTAGGCTGGCCATAAAATGTTAGGGGACCGTACAAAATTGCACTTTTGTTTTCACCTTGTCAGCGCTTCGGTATATGGTTGAAGTATACGTACATATAGTTGGGCCATTTCAGCACGTAGTTTGGTTTATATAGAAAATCAAGATAATGTTACATTTTTACTCAGCTACAACACATTAATCCCAAAGGCTATTTGTTGAAATCTTTAATCCGCCGTGCTCATATTCACAACGTTAACATAACATGTCAAGTTATTAATGTTGCAGTTTTACCCTGTCACAAAACTTTAGTTACAAGACCTTAGGCGTACACTTTTTTTAGGAATTTTTAGTCCGACGTATTCATAAGGTTTCGATAACATGCCAAGGTTATAGTACTGCGTTTTGACTGAGGCACAAAAATTAATAAACAGGCCTTAAGCCTTTTTATCAGTTTTCAATCAACCGTGCTCATATACATAAAATTTTCAGAGAAAGTCAAGTTTACTGTGTTGCGCGTACAAAACTATAAACAGCCATTAACTTTCACCCGCTGAACTTGGTGATTCCTCAATTCATCCATTAACAAGTCTTTTAAGTGATTGTATGCTATGGTCATATTGATAATGTTTGATGACAAATCAGGTTAATGATGTTGCACTTATTAAAGACTTAAAAAGGTGTAGAGGCTAGTAATTATTATTTGAAGTCTAAGTAAAAGCTCATTTTTAACTTGACTCGTCATGAAATCCTTGTGAATATGGCATTTATTTTATTTTGTACATTTTACAAAGCGTATGCATTTTTTTTGGCATTTGTTTTATTTTGTGTTGTACTTGTTACATAGCGTTTCGCATTTTTGTAATGCTTGTGACTTGTGATTGCATTTTGAATTTTTATTTGTTTCACATTTTGAATTTTTATATGTTTCACATTTTGGATTACTTTTTGACATTTTATGTTTTTGACATGCTATTTTGAAAATTTTGACTTTTTTAATTTTGCGTTGTGTTTTACATTCTTGCATCTTCGGCGGAATTACATTCTTGAAAAATTCAAATACAAGTTAGTAAAAGGTATAATTCAATTAGTGAGAAATACCAGCACATTTTAGTAAAGGGTAGAATTATATGAAATTCCTCTTAAAATGTCCAGCATGTTATCATTGTCTCTGTGCACCAAAGAAGTTCGAATTCCTTTTTATCTTGCCAGCGTTTCTCTTCTGGGTGGATTTGTTGGAATCTGTGCTATCACTCTTTCGATTTTAGCCATAGTTGTTCTCTGCTCTTTCGCAATTTCACTGATTATTTCATACAGTCACAGTTTTTTCTCTCCCAGAATTGTATTCCAGCGTCTGTCTAATCTTTCAAGTTCGTTTTGTATTCTGGGAAAGCCAAATAAATTGTTTTCACTAACTGACCAAATTGTTGGCGGGAACAGCAAAGGGCTTCTGCTTGGATTGTTTCTTCTGCTTCCACGAAATTTTCCAAGAACATAATTTTCCTCAAACCACTGAACTACAGAATCTGCATATTCTAGTAAAATTGATTTCACTTCTTCAAAAGCAGCTGGAATTTCATCAGATGAAAAAAATGCGAGTGCTTGCAAATGTCTGACTTTGAGAGCAAACTCACTGTTTTCCTTATATTCCAAGGCTATGCCAGAGGATGGATATTCCTCAGCACATTTTTTCCGAGATGAAACCCACAACATTTGTGTGTGCTGCTTCCAAATTCCTTTTTAGCAGCATTATGAACGGTAGCTATTTCAAAATCTATTATTATGCGTATATTGTGGTGCAAGCTGAATATCATAGTCTGATGCATAGTCTTGTAAATCCTACAAAAATACTTTATAATAGTATTATATTATTTATACTTGCTGGAAAGTAACCCATAAACTAGTGGGACAAGTCTGTGCATAACTGGATTCGTTTCAACCATAGCATGAATGGAACATAATTGCCTAAAAAGGGTTGGCCAAGTTTCAAATGTCCCATCCATAATCCAGAGGGGTGCTTCTTTAAGCTTTCGTAAATTATTCTCTGTTAAAAATAAAATAATTCTTTGATGTCCAAATGCGCTATCTCTGCCAAGAAATTTTGCACCATCTTCTCCTGTAAATTTATTGGGGCATCGATCCGTTCTGAAGTCGTAGGCTCCGCAGGCATGTCTTGGCATGTCTTCTCTTTTTTACAACTTGCCTTAGTGCATCCATATTAGGCATGTAAGCTGCATTTACTGTGGCCATTGACGTTGTCACAGTTTGAATAATTTGTGCAGGGGGCTTCGTCCGTATTTCTCGCTCGTTCTTTTATTTGCGCTCTTGCAACAGCAACATCACTTTTCTCCGGTCTTGGAGCATGATTATGTGGTTTCTCATTGCGCATCCTGTGTTCATCTCCAATAAGAATAGTACTAGCAAAGCCAGTACAATTTCCATAATTTCTTTCAATACAGTGACAATACCGTAAATCACCTCGCACTCTGTTATGGCAAAATAAATACCCTTTCCATTTCAGCAAATCATTTTCTTTTTGTGAGTTAACTATTTATGTTGCATTCTTCATCTGCATAGTGCCTTCGGAAAACAATGCACTTTCTCTTTCCAAAATATTTAGAATGATATATTTCCACTATTATCACTTGACAACGCACAACAAAGGTTTCAACAAGCACGTTCTCTGTTCTCCAGTCAACTGCGAACTAATGAGCAACCATTCAATAAAACACTCAGAATACAGACAATCACGTGAAGCTTGTTCCTCCAGTTAGGGTTTAAGCGAAGTTCAAGATTTTCGTACCTGCGGTCACAAGAAGTGGTTAATTTTAAGGATCGGCATCTTATCTTTTGTTTTTCCAAAACGCAGAGGTACATGTATTTTACAGCTGGGACGCTCCAGGCGGGGATCATCAGATGCGAAGAACCCGGGAGCCTGGTTCCGGTGGCGGCAGCAGGCGCGGACTGGGCAGCTGTACTCTGGGCCGGTAGGCGTCATGCTAATTCTCAAAAATAAATTCAATTTTTTTGTGTTGCACCATGCGTATGAAAGAAAATTGTTATACTG
This sequence comes from Macrothele yani, assembly GCA_039090855.1. Lineage (NCBI taxonomy): Eukaryota > Metazoa > Arthropoda > Arachnida > Araneae > Macrothelidae > Macrothele > Macrothele yani. The sequence goes on from CM077031.1 coordinate 54,524,429, forward strand.
AAAAGACAATTTGTTTACCCCGTAACATATTAAACGAAACCTACGTCCCTACGTGCCAAATGATCTGCAAGCCAAACACAGTTTTTCATGCAACACCTTCTCCCGACTTTCTAAGTTCAGATCTGTCTCGTTCGACTTATTTCCTGTACCGCCCCTCTCTTTCGCTAATTGCAGTTAATTGCCGTGAAATTGGTGTTTTACGTTAGGGTGTATTGCCGCCTGTCCTGAAGACTATAGTGAAATCGGTGAACCCCAGGGGAAAAGTATTCCATCAAAAGCAACAGAAATCCAATGCGAGAGCAAAACTTTGTTCGTTGGCATTACATCCAAGCAATTTAGGCGAAGTAGGAAGTGTGTTTTTCTACTACGACACCAGAAGATTGTCGCGAATGCTCAGGCAATTACGATACAGATGTGTCCTTAAAACTTCTCTTTCAAGACGTCCAAAGGCCGGCACTAGGGGATGGGGAGGGATACAGTGCGGATGCTCTTTTTTGTTGCAGTTGAAAATTCTTAAGCTCATTCTTCCTAAAAACTTTGCCTGGTTACCAGTAAGTACTGTCTCATGCCTCAACCATTGCACAGATTTGTTGTTTTTGTTTTCATTCTTTGAGTTAACAGAGGGAAAATATCTGAACTGCGTTGTTTCAGTTGGAAATATTTTTTTTACTTCAGCAACAGGGCTTCACGTATAATTGCAAAATACTTCGATAGAATAAACATACCTTACATAAAGAGTTTGCACGAGAAAATAGATTAATAATAAGGAAAATATTCTAAAACCAAAAAAAGAAATTGCGGAACAGAAAAAGCTAGGTAGAGGAAACAAAAGGCTCTAAGAAAACGTTCATATTTAAAGAAACCTGTAGTCGCTTAATGAGTAAGTGGTATAACTCAATACAAAATCATGTGCTGTATTTGAAAAAAAAATTAGAAGCAAGTAGGCATCGTGACTGTCCCCAGTTTCCCCTTTTCATCCTGTCGACATTACAACTACCACAGAAAAGAAAATAACAAAAACATAACAAAAACACCCATACAAAGTAAAATGCCCAAAACATAAAAAGAAGTAACCACACAAAATGAAATGCCCAAAACATTAAAAAAACTGCAACCACACGAAACAAAATACCCAAAACATGGTAAGAAATTCTGTTGAAAGCACAATGAAGGTATACGATAGGAGAAATATATGTTTTTAAAACTTAATACAAGTGTCAAAACTGAAATAAAAAGAAAGAAAAAAGAAATATTCCAAATTTCATTGTTACTTTAGATATTTTGACCTGTTGACATTTCGTAAATTGTACTTGCACTCGGTCAAAAAATATTACATACAAGGACTGTTTAGTAACTTTTAATCGCTCTGGTCGTATTTATAAGGTTTGCATAACAAATCAAGTTAATAATGTTGCGCTTTCACTTACCGTCTCCCGCTAAGTTAGAGTTTCATGACACAAAATTTGGTGGTTCTGAATTGAAAAATAAAAATTTTAAGAAAATTTTGTATGTGGGGGGGGGGGGGGGTCTTATCCCCGGGCCTTGATCCGTTCCAAAAACCTTCTACCGTCTAAGTTAGAGTACCATGAGATAATATACAAAATTTGGTGGTTCTAAATTGAAAACTATAGATTTTACGAAAGTTTGTGTGTAGGGGGAAGGGTAACCGCCCTTGCCCCGACCCGTTCTGAAAACCGTCTACCGTTTAATTTAGAACACCATTATATAGTATACCAAATTTGGTAGCTCTAAATTGAAAACTTTAGTTTTTACGAAAAATATTTATGGGCGGAGGGACTCTGACCCCGTGCCCGACCCGTTCCAAAAACCATCTACCGTCTAAGTTAGAGTACCATGAGAGAGTATGCCAAATTTGGTGGTTCTAAATTGAAAACTGTAGATTTTACGCGGCATTTTTATGGGGGGGGCTTTACCCCCGGGCTCCAACTCCTTCCAAAAACGGTCTACTGTCTAAGTTAGAGTACCATGAAATAGTATACCAAATTTGGTGGTTCTAAATTGAAAACTAGATTTTACGAAAAAATTTTATTCGGAGGGGTGGTCTGACCCCCGGGCTCCAACGCATTCCAAAACCCGTCTGGCGTCTAAGTTAGAGTACCATGAGATAGTATACCAGATTAGTTGGTTCTGAATTGAAAACTGTAGTTTTTAAGAAAATTTTGTATGTGGGGGGCTCTGACCCCCGGGCCTTGACCCGTTCCAAAAACGGTCTGCCGTCTAAGTTAGAGTACCATAAGATAGTATACCAAATTTGGTGGTTCTAAGATGAAAACTGTAGATTTTACGAAATTTTTATGAAGGGGGTCTGACCCCCGGGCTCCAACCCCTTCTAAAAACCGTCTAGCGTCTAAGTTAGAGTACCATGAGATAGTATACCAGATTAGGTGGTTCTGAATTGAAAACTGTAGTTTTTAAGAAAATTTTATATGTGGGGGGGCTCTGACCCCCGGGCCTTGACCCGTTCCAAAAACGGTCTGCCGTCTAAGTTAGAGTACCATAAGATAGTATACCAAATTTGGTGGTTCTAATATGAAAACTGTAGATTTTACGAAATTTTTATGAGGGGGGGCCGACCCCCGGGCTGCAACCCCTTCAAAAAACCTTCTAGCGTCTAAGATAGAGTACCATGAGATAGTATACCAAATTTGGTGGTTCTAAATTGAAAACTGTAGTATTTACGAAAAAGTTTTTATTCGGGGGGTCTGACCCCCGGGCTCCAACCCCTTCCAAAAACCGTCTAGCGTCTGAGTTAGAGTACCATGAGGTAGTATACCAGATTAGGTGGTTCTGAATTGAAAACTGTAGTTTTTAAGAAAAATTTTTATGTGGGGGCTCTGACCCCCTGGGCCTTGACCCGTTCCAAAAACGGCCTGCCGACTAAGTTAGAGTACCATAAGATAGTATACCAAATTTGGTGGTTCTAAGATAAAAACTGTAGATTTTACGAAATTTTTATGATGGGGGCGACCCCGCGGGCTCCAACCCCTTCCAAAAACCGTCTAGCGTCTAAGTTAGAGTACCATGAGATAGTATACCAAATTTGGTGGTTCTAAATTGAAAACTGTAGATTTTACGAAAATGTTTTTATTCGGGGGGTCTGACCCCCGGGCTCCAACCCTTCCAAAAACCGTCTAGCGTCTAAGTTAGAGTACCATGAGATAGTATACCAGATTAGGTGGTTCTGAATTGAAAACTGTAGTTTTAAAGAAAATTTTGCATGTGGGGCGCTCTGACCCACCCGGGCCTTGACCCGTTCCAAAAACGGTCTGCCGACTAAGTTAGAGTACCATAAGATAGTATACCAAATTTGGTGGTTCTAAGATAAAAACTGTAGATTTTACGAAATTTTTTATGAGGGGGGGGGGACCCTGCGGGCTCCAACCCCTTCCAAAAGCCGTCTAGCGTCTAAGTTAGAGTTTCATGATACCAAATTTGATGGTTCTAAAATGAAAACTAGATTTTACTAAAATTTTGTATGTACGAGGAAGAGGGGGGGGGGCTCTGACTCCCCGGGCCTTGACCCGTTCCAAAAACTGACAACCGTCTAAGTTAGAGTACTATGAGATAGGATACCTGATTTGGTGGTTCTGAGGTGAAAACTGTAGATCTTACGAATATTTTGTGTATGGGGGCTCTCACCAACCGGGCCCCTGACCCGTTCCAAAAACTGTCTACCGTCTAAGTTAGAGTACCATGAGATAATATACCAAATTTGGTAGTTCTAAATTGAAAACTATATTTTACGGCAATTCTGTGGGGAGGGGCTCTACCCCCCCCTCTCCAACCGCTTCCCAAAACCGTCTACAGTCTAAGTTAGAATACCACGAGATAGTATACCAGATTTGGTGGTTCTGAATTGAAAACCGAAAATTTTGTATATGGGGGCTCTGACCAACCGGGCCCTGCCCCGTTCCAAAAACCGTTAACCGTCTAATATTTTTGGTGCCAAAGAAAAACGTAATATTCCTATCCTGTCTGCGTGTCCAAACTTTACAAATTTGATCAGGGAGCGAGACGTTCGAAATCGTACGTTTTCCTGCATTCGTTTTGTATGTAACCAAAATCTGTAAACGCGACGAATTGACGTAGTCGACGAATTGAGTAGTCGACGAATTTGTCCGCGACGAATTGACGCACGACGAATTGTCGTAGTCGACGAATTGACGTAGTCGACGAATTGACGCACGCGACGAATTGACGTAGTCGACGAATTGACGCACGCGACGAATTGTCGTGACACCGGCTTAAAGATGGTTCTCGTTACCATGTTTATCAACCAGCCTGATACAACGTGATATTTGTTTTACTGGAGAGATTTCCCAGCGTTCCTAAATGGCAAGCGGACAATTTAAATACCAATCAAACGTATTTTTAAATTTCCAATGTATATATTTCAATTTTGCAGTAATATAGCGCAAAAAAAAATTCCGCTATTTTTTTTTTAATTTTACTTGATGTGTTCAAATGAAATTTTAAAAAAATCAAACGATTCTCAACAAAAGAAGAAAAATGCCACATTGAAAAACTTTATTATTTTAAATCTACTTAAACTAATCTTATTAATGTATTATTATAATATTCACATTCTTAAAGATGCACCCGTATATTATGAAAATTCGCTTTAAAAGTAAAAATATGACTATTAATATTTATTTACATAACAAATGAAATTTTTACATGTACAGAACAACTCATTGTACTGTGCGTCTCAAAATTCCTTGGTACATTCTAAAAATTTTCTGAATAAAAAAGAATCTATTGGGTATACGAACATATTTTTTATAGGTTTTGTCAACTTACTTAACAAAGGTTTGTTTTCTGTTTCCCAAGTAGATCAATAGGAGGCGATAATGATTCCATCGCAATGTTAGTTGAAAAACGCTTACTCTAGCAGATTAAGCGATATATGTGAGTTCGTTTCTCGAAACGAAATAAAAACATTAACCCAAATGAACAAAATTTCGTTCGAATTTTAGAAAAAATCATCCTAATGGTGATAGCATCTTAGCTTGGCACAGGAAGTTTCTGGAAAGTGAAAGTGTCCTTGATGGGTCAAAATATGGAAGACCAAGTACGGGTGAAGGCGATGTCCAAAGCATTCGTGAAGCCCTTTCTCATAGCCCTACTAAATCGATACGAATGACCGCAAAAGGAATTGGCAATTCCTCGTTAAACACTGCATCGAGTCTTACACCACAAACTTCGCCTATATGCCTTAATAATGAGATATTGCAAGCTGTACAGGCGGAAGACAAGGCATTGTTGTAACTTTGCTGTGGACTTACTAAATCATCTAGATTTCGATAATGACTTCCTACGAATCATTATTTTCTCAGAAGAAGCAACTTTTCATGTTTCAGGTAAAGTCAACCGCTACGGTATCGGAACTTAGGGGTGTGAGAATCCACATCACTTCATCGAAAATGTCCTGCATAGTTCTAAATTGAATGTGTGATTTGGTTTAATGGCTGACTTTGTGGTCGGGCCTTTCTTTTTTACAGAATCCACAGTTAAAAAAGGCACCTATTTTGACATGATTCAAAATTGTGCTGTCCCACAAATTTACCATTTGTATCATAAACTCATTTGGCAACAAGATGATGCACCTCCACATTCTGGGTAAGGTTGTGCAAAAATTTGTAAATAAAGAATTTCCAACCAGATGCATTGGACGAAATGGGCCTATCTCATCGCCTTCCCGCTCTCCTGATATCACACCTTTCGGCTTATTGTGGGGATATATGAAAGACAAAGCTTATTCATCGAAAGGGCAAAATGTTGACGAATTGAAAACTCGAATAGTTGCTGAAATTGTGTCTGTTACAGAATCCACTTTATCACATACACGGGCAGAAATTGAATATCAGCTTGATGCAATCCGCGCAACAAAAGTTGCATACTTTGAACTTCATTAACTGGACTTAAAAACCAATTTCAAGGATACAAGATCTGAAAATTGTTTGTTCATGTACCGAAAAAATGTTTTAATAATTTTTTCTAATGGGTCAGAGACTGTTTTGGACACCTTGTACTTTTATCAAACATAAATTAAAATGCAAGTGAACCAACATCACATCTTTGTGATATAGCAAATGCCTTTTTTTTCTTCCATTTAGTTATTTTAATTTTACTTATCATTTCATCCAAACCGACGAAGAATGCTAACACTATTCGCTTTACAAAAGTGTGGCATCACTGTATCGTATACACAAGGTGTTAAGAAAGTCAGTTCAACTGCTTACCTGATTGGTCCGTCTCGAAAAACGTTTATTGACTTAGGACGTTATTTGACTTGTTTGGTATGTTTTTTGACTAAGAACGTTTAAATAACGTTACTTGACTTGTTTGGTCGGTCTCAACGAATGTTATTTGAAAGTATTTTATTATTCTGCTCGCACGTTAGCTCTTATTTTTCGCATTTCCTTGTGGAAATATTTATATTGTGCAATGACGCACTGAGAGTTGCAACGGAAAATGAAATAGCCAGCCAATAATAACACCTGGGAAGACCAGTCCAGGCAATGTTCTTTAAAGCATAGCACAGATATGCGAATGAAAATTTCGAAATAAGACGGTTCATGCCTTGGGAAAGTGCGTTTCTTATTTCTTTATTCCCTCTGCACCATTATCCTTTAAATTTCGCACTTCGTAGTGAGTAATTGCAGCATTAAAAAGAAGAAAGATGCAGCCATTTTTAAAATCAGAAACCTTAGCGAATGTCACGAGACGAAGCCCTGCAGCAAAGTACCAATATTTTTGTAAGTGTTCAGTCAGCTCATATGTCCTTGGTCAACAGACGTATTAAGAGAAGTTGAATGAATGAATGTTGTGAAGGATTTTAGGAATGTGTGTGATTCAATGTCAAAAATAACTCCTAAAAGTAGGATTCTAGGAGGTATGGATGGAACTGAAGAGTACAAGTGCAAGTACACTAAGAAAATCAAAAACAGTTGTGCAAGCAAAATTTTAGCCAGGTATATGTGAGCTGGGCAAGTTAATAACGAAGTCATGATATAAAGTCACTCACTCGTGCATTCTTGATAAGTAAGAAAGAAACTGTCGCCGTCTCGGCACGAACAAACAAAGAAGCATGTTCAAAACCAATGAACTCAGAAGCCACAAACTTTAGGTCCATTAGTTTAGTCTAAGGAAATATTTTAGGACCACTTTGGTCCCATCTTCAGATGTGAAGTGAACATTTGAACCATACTACTATTTTTGCAGAGCAGTGGCAGTATGAGTAGACACAACATGTGTGTATTACGTCAGCAATGTTTCAGTAAAGCTCACTGGAAAGAGGCCCTGAAACGAACCGTTGTCATGTGACCAAAATGGTCTGAATTTGGTGCAATTTCTCCAAATTTTTACCGCAGGTGAATACAGTTATTATTCTTGTGGTTAAAGTCTCTTAAAAATCCTTATTGCATTATGTTTTCCAGTTAAAACTGCTTTATCCTTGTGTCAGTTTTGTAAAAAAAAAGTAAGTGGGTGTAACATTAAATTTTGTGTAGGGTTTATATTACTATATCTGTGGCACTTATAAATATCATTTGCTTGCAGTAGTAAAAAATGATAAATCATTACTAATAATAAGCAGAAAATTCGGACTAAGTTGGTCACATGACCGTTCGTTTCAGGGCCTGTTCTTTCCTGTGGGCCTTGTGTATCAGGTGGAGCCCCATATTTTTTGTCTAATCTTTTCTGGGTTGTTATATAATATTTCTCCATACAGGTAGTATGTCGTGTGGTACATAGTCGATACAACATTCCAACGAACTTTATAAATAAATAAACTTTCAGTCAATAACAGCATAGAACTGGGACCTGGTGTTATTGGAACTCTTGCATGGTCCCAGTCTGATTAGAAAGTTCCATCATTGACAGTTCGTGCCAAACCGGTGTTATGTAGCCATGCATAAACTTCACCATTGAAATTTAACAAAACTATTAGCAACTTCTACTGTATATGCTTATATCAAGCTCACCACTGCATAATAACGTAATGTCTTTCTCTCTCTACAGGAAACCGACAGCTATTCGAACGATGATTCCTTATGACTCAGGACATCCACCTAGCCAAAAACTTTCCTGTTTACGTTATCTTTTTAGAAGAGCCTATATCCACTCCTCTGACCGTCCAGTTCGCATTGAGTAGATCCAATGGATAAATGGACTTGCTAAGGCAATTAGATACCCTACTCATTTGATCAACAGAACTCATTCACCTGTCAGGACCACCTTTACCTTTATACTACAACATGTTACCCACCATTCTAAAAGATACGTGGGCTCAATATACTTTATTCCATTTCTTACCAAACCTCTTAAAAACATTTGTCGCCGCTTCTCCTTGGATGTTGGTACCAAATCACATAATATGCTAACCATAATCCGAAAAGATCGAGAAAAGAACCGCGGAAGAACAAAAATTGGTTATCTGTAGCACAACTTTACCTAATGGTACAGGACATTTTTTGTTCTCGATATATCGGATATAAATGTTGGAGTTTTGCTTGCAGAATCCGGGAACACAAATGCAACATCTAAGCAGGGTTACAAAACACCGCTTTGGCACGATCTGTCAGTCACGGAACTTTCTACGCAGACTGGGACCACGCAAGAATTCTAATAATGCCAAGATCTTGTTCTATGCTGCTATTGACTGAAAGTTTATTTTTTATTAAGCTCATTACGAATGCTGTAGCGACTATGTACCACGCGACATACCACCGGCATGGAAAATATTATAAAATAACTCAGAAGAGATTAGACAAAAAATATGGGGCTCCGCATTAAGCATAGATGACGTAATACACATATGCTATGCCTACACATACTGCGACTGTTCTGTATAAATAGTAGCACTGTTCAAATGTTCACCTTTCATCTGAAGATAGAACCAAAGTGGCATGAAAGTACTAATGTATTTCCTCAGATTAAACTAATGGCCTGAAAGTTTTGTCTTCTGAGTTCATTGGTTTTGAATTTGCTTCTCTATTTGTTCGTGCAGAGACGGTGATGTTTTATGGGCGTCCAAGATTATTCCCCAAAGAGGTACCATGACGGAAGTACTATACATTATGAAAGCCGCTGCATTAGTTATGCAGCATCTCAAAAAAATAACTGTATTACAGTTTGATGAAGTCAAAGCGAAAAATCATATCAATATAACCAAAGGTATGATCAAGTAATTGGTCCTTATTCATTTATGCAAGTTGTGATGGAAAGGGATTTATTTGCTAAACGGAAACAACCCGTTTACATCTATTTTAACTGTAAAATGCCTCCAAATATTGTATGCAATGCATTGAGTTGTCGCAAAAGTCATGACGTATTTTGGCACCCGATGACGGTTGGGCGGTTTTGGAAGTACTACATGCATGCGCATCTCTGTTATCGCTATGGCATTCGACAGGTGCCAGTTCTAGCTGCAGTCTAAAAGGAATAGTAAGCGATTTGGTTGATTTGCGGAGATTTGACATCAAGCTGAAGATGGAAGACCATACTGTGCATTTACGCCACATTTTACTTTTTTACTTCCATAAAGGTAAGAACGCGCTTCAAGCTTGTGAAAAATTGCGTAAATTGTACGGTGACAATGCCCTGCAAAAACGTCAGTGCCAGCGGTGGTTCGCAAAGTTCCATGCTTTTGATTTTGACCTCACCGACGCTCCTCGGTTTGGGAGGCTAACCGAGGTTGATGACGACCAAATCAAGGCATTGATCGAGTCAAACCCTCGTTACACGACACGAGAGATTGCAGACATATTGTACATCCATCATTCAAGCGTTCATGACCACCTGAAGAAGCTGGGATACGTAAGCAAGCTCAATGTGTGGGTTCCTCATGAACTCAAAGAAGCTCAATTCACGGCGCATATAAACATCTGCGATTTAATGAGAATATTAAACGTGAGGAAAACGAACCTTTTTCAAAGCGACTGATAACTGGTGACGAAAAGTGGATTGTGTACAACAATGTGCTGCGCAAACGGTCTTGGTCCTGACGTGCTGCTTCGCCTCAAACGACATCCAAAGCAGACATTCATCAGCGGAAGGTTCTGGTCTCAGTGTGGGGGGATTTTAAAGGTGTCGTGTTTTTCGAGCTCCTACCACGAAACTAAACAATCAATTCGAATGTGTACTGTCGGCCATTGGAGAATTTGAACGAATCCATCATCCAGAAACGTCCAGATCTCGTTCATCGTAAACGTGTTGTGTTCCATCACGACAACGCGAGACCACACACAAGTTTGATCACCCGCCAAAAATTATTGGAGATTGGGTCGGATGTGTTGCCACACCCAGCATACTCGCCTGACCTTGCGCCGTCAGACTTCCACTTCTTTCGCTCTCATACACAGACTTAATCAGGATTAATCAGGATTGCTTGGCATTCTGCAGCTCACTGAAAGATGGCAAAACGTTATCGAACAAAACGGGCATTATATCATTGATTGATCTTTGTTCTTTCTATCAATAAATGACCTTTGCAATACATGGCTAAAATACGTCATGAATTTTCCGACAACCCAATATAAACGTCGCTATCCGAAAGTGATTATAATGCGATGGCTTGTGTTTCTGACATGGGTGGAGAAAATGTTGGATTGTGGAAACAATTGGGGATAAATATGAATAAAACCTATTTCCCTCATCTTTTAGACAATAGTAAAAAATATATATATATATATATTTGCCGACGCACCGGATTTAATTAGATTAGTAAGGAACTGGCTATTAGACACTGGTTTTGTTCTTAACGACAAAACGAAAGTCGAGAAAACTCCACTGCCATAGCTGTTGGAAAAAGATGATGATGAAATTAAAGTGTGTCATAAATTAAAACCGATTCATATAAAACGTTCGTGCTGCTGCTGATCTATTGTTAAATACAACAGTAACAGCTTTAGAACATTACATGACAGGTGACTGTTTAGAAAGTGCAATCGGTTTATGAAAATTCATCAAGTGTTTTAATGATTGGTTCGATGTAATGACCAGTTATGTTGCAAGAAATGGTTTTCTTGCTAAACGCGGTTACGGGATGTATTATCTATATAAGCAGAACACGATTTTGGACAATGCTTATGAAATGTTTAGCGAAATCAGGTGCGTCGGAAAAACATGCCTGCAACAATTTCAGAAAGGTATTCTAATATCAATTGGCTCATTAAACGATATGTTAACTGATGCCCGTGATGTGTTCGGAATCGATTATATACTAATACACAGACTTAATCAGGATTGCTTACAGAATTTTTTCGCAAATTCGTACAAGAGGGGAACTGAATGATCATCGCACCCCTTTGAATGTATTATACGGAATTCGCATGTTTGTCATGGAAAATAATCTGGGCATAATAAAGAAAATCACCAATACCCAGACTGATGAATCACACACGAAAGCATTCATAGTTGCAAAAGAGCTGCGCCACGTTGGAGTCAAAAGTGATGAAAATATGTCCCAAGATTTATGCGACGCATATTCTACGCATACAAGCGACAACGATAATATGTCAAATACACAACAATGCGTATCCACAGTAACTAAAGATGATGGCCGAGAGTATCTTGCTTGTTGGGTGGCCAAAAAATATAAAGAAAATACCAACATCTGGGAGATTACACATAAAAAAATAATACTGTACATATTGAGGAATCATGGCTACATCATCTGTCATTTGGAGGACTCGTTCAACCATCTCTTGAGTGGTCTAATATCGCTAAAAAATTGGAATATGAATTTCTTAAACAACACATAACTTACACTATAAGAAAAAAGCCATATATCGTAAAAATGTTAACCGAAACAGCATCACTCTTGTTTCATGGATTTCCCACAGAGGTACTTAGGACATATGTTAAAATGAGAATTATAATTAGGATTAAATATTTCGATGAGAAGCTGCAGTCCGTGCACCCTAACGGCCAAAAGAAATACCAGAAATGAAAATATGGAAATAGTAAATTAGGAAAAAAATAACTGAGACCAACCCATTTAGAAATAACCTCTAGTTTTGCGAATTGGTGTGATTAAATCAATTATAAATATAATAATTGGATTATAGCTCGTGTTCTTAAATTATGAAAAGCCAAAGAAGCAGAACTGCAAAAACAGTAAACATAAGTACAAAATAATTTACTTTATGCTTCAGTCGGAAATGTTCAATTTTTATAATGCATATGCATGGTTTTTTTTTTCATTTTTCTAACGTTTTAAATGTCTTTAATCTAAAGCAGGTTATGGCAATGTCCATTGCAAGGGTCCTAAGCTTTTTTAAAAGAAAAAGGCTTTAAAAAAGAAAGAAAAAACTCAGTTGTTTCCAAACTCCGGACGGGCGGGCGAGACCTCGATTCAAACCCTACGATTGGTCTGTCAAACACGTCACGCTTCTCACCCTCTCCAAGATTTTCCGCGATCGATGCAACCTTCTCTTCTAAGTACAAAGCTTGATGTTGGGTAACAGATCGCTGGTAGCATGAGCAGGTAAGTACGACGGGAAGGCTAGGGATTGTGAGCCAGCTTATAGGCAAGGTTGTGCAAGTGAGTTTTGGTCCGCTTACATACTCACACCTGATAAACAGACCCCATTAGACATTGTTTCATTTTGGGAGAGGAATCGTCTTTTTCACGATGAAGTAAAAAAAAATCAGCCACTGCGCTATTTCGGAATATCCTTAAATGATTTCTAACTCTGAAAATTCGCAGCAATTACGACGCCCTTTCGCTTCAGTGTGGAGGGCGTCGTAATTGCTATTCCTAAACACCAGAACATATTCCTAAACACCAGAACAGATTGAACTTGTAACGGAACGGATGACATGCCATAGAGGTAGTGTATTATTTAAAATATCCTAATTAGTTTGCATGAAAGCTACTGACAAGTTAATGAACATTAGCATTTTTACGTTAATAAAAATATAGCAACAATATGTAAAAAGAAGCATACTACGTTAATAAAAATATAGCAACAATATGTAAAAAGAAGCATACTACGTTAATAAAAATGTAACAAAAACAACAAAAGTGTTTCTCCTTTCAGGTAAGACATTAACATTTGTAAATCATTTTTAAAACAAGAAAAGTAACGGATATCTGAAAATAAAATGATAGATTTCATTTCAACGTAGCCCTGGTCCGTTTAAAATAGTCACTTTATGAAAAATAATCTTAACTCATGAATCATAGTACTGAAAAATTTGGTATTGTAATGTTAATGAGGAAATAATATTTCATTCCCTTCAACGCGCCACATAATGAGTTGCGTAGATTCAAAATGAAAGTTTATTTAGTCAATCATTAAAGAAGTATGCCCTAATCTGACTTCATTATTATACGGATAATTTTTCTTAACATGATGGTAAAACAGTAAATACATTGTGCTTTGTAATGTTGGCTTACAGTAAATCATTTGAAAATAATAAGTATATAAATATTCTAAGCAGAGGAATGGCGTTTTAAGTTCTGTTGAACAGCTCTTGTCACAGTTGGGGAAATAAAGAAATGTTAATTTTTTCACTGTTGGAGTCTTAGGAGGTATTCATTCATTTGATGTACGTATCTTCAAGTTGTTATTGCTTCTTTGCTATGGCATCAAACAATTGGAATAATGTTCGTTTTAAACGCAACATACGTACTTTCCATTTTGCCCAGACCTTTCCTCACATGGCTGATTGTTATTTCATTCCTAATTTATTTACGTTGGTCAAATCAGAGAAATATTTCATTGACCAATAAAAATGCAAATTGAGAGCTAGGCGCATCTTGGAATACATGCAGCTGAAGTTCTTTTCACAATACTTCAAATGTTTCTTTTGAGAGCGTTATTTAAATTACAGGTGCAAAAAATTGGCATATTGCTGAGCACTACAGAATATTTTAACACTTCACAATTGTTTCCATTTGTTCTTGGTTTCAGCTTTATTTTCTCTACTGAGAGACTGGTACCAGTATATGACACTAAAATTTAATGTTCAGAACATAATATTTTGGCATATTACAGAAAGAGAACAACACATTTCATTAACTGAAGGGAATATTAAAACTAATTTGATTGTGTTTCATTAGACACATTAAAGAATAAAAGATGTTTCTCAATCTAAGGATTCCCTTAAACCACAAGCTTAGGATTAAGTAACTGGATTGGGAATTAAACAAAGAGATACTGTGCTCGCGGATTAACTGACAAACTAACGGAATGACTATAACAGCCTTAGTGTCAGATCAGATCAAATCCTAAGTTGAGGATTAAAGGAAGGGAGTGTCCTACCCCAGGTCTTAAACAACCCTTAGAAATAGGAAGCTAGGAGATGTGCGCTAGAGTGCCCGATACCCCCCCTCCCCCTCCATCGATGGTACATTCACCTTGTAGTGGTGAAGGGGGTCATGCGTGCTTTGACAACCCCGAGGCCTATGCTGGCGGTAGTTGGACTACCAGCAGGGACACCCAAGGCGGACAGGTCTTCGTGGGGTAGAAGCCAGACTAACAGATATACCTAGGGGATGAATAACTCTGAAATCAAATCCTGTAAGTGGGAAACATCATTTACAGAATGGGCTGGAGGCTAAAGGTATGTTAGATTTGCTGCAGTCCAGCGAGGCAAGCTAGGCCCAGTGGACCAGAAGGTTTCATCACTGCGATGTGGAAAGCAAGGAGGAAACTACCACAGTATACTTCCAAGTAATTGGTAATAGAAAAGTCTAAACAAATGAATGATTCTGGCAACTCCGATCCCGGGACATTTTCTGGAGTCGGGCCCGGCCGCAGAAGAGGCAGGGCTTCTCAGGTCGACATCATGCGAAATCCCTGCACAAATATTGCAACATGGAATGTTAGGTACAATGATGAGAATGGGCAAACTAGAAAATATTAAAAGAGAAATGGAGAATCACAGGATTAATATTCTTGGTCTGTCTGAGACTAGATGGAAGGAGGGAGGAGAATTTCAGAGTGACAACTATCACGTGATTCATTGTGGAAGTGAATATGGCCAAGGAGGATTGGCTCTGGTGTTGGATAAACAGGCTGTGGCTGCAATAAAGGATGTTTGAGAATTGAGCCACAGAGCGATTATGATCAGGCTGTTTAGTTCAAGTCTACATGCCGACTACAAGACATGATGACCAGGAAGGGGAAATTATGTATGAATGTTTAGAAGAAATACTGAGTTAGACAAAAATCAGTTGACAATGTAATCCTAATTGGAGACTGGAACGCTGTGGAGGGGGAAGGTCCGGAATGAAATATTCAAGGAAGATACGGATTGGGACTGAGAAATGAGAGAGGACAACGTTTAACAACTTCTGTGAACAAGAAAAATTAGGAATTACAAATACGTGGAATCAAGTTCATAGACTGGGAAGATACACATGGAAAAGCCCGGGGGATAGGAATAGGTACCCAATTGATTACATTTTGGTTAAGAGACGTTATAGAAATCAAGTGAAAAGTCGATAGCCTACCCGGGAGCAGATGTTAATTCCGATCATAATCCCTTTATAATGACTTATCATTTAAAATGGAAGAAGATAGAAAGCCAAAGAGAAGAATGAAATTTATTCTGGAGGTGTTAAGACATAAAAATATAAGGCAGGATTATCAGACCAGGAAAATGAATGGTATTGAAGCAGTTCAGATGGACATTCAAGGACCTGAACAACATTGGAAGATGATAAAAAACATAGTAATAGATGCTGCAAAAAAAGGAAGTCAAATCTTAGAAATTAGAAAGAAATGGCTAACAACGAAGGTGATAGAGAAAATGGAAGACGTAAATGCAAAATTATTAACACAGAACAAGGAGTATTCATGTATAAGAAACTAAAAAATGAAATGGATAGAGAATGTAAAAAAGCAACTGAAAAATGGTGGATGGATCGTTGTGAAGAAATAGAGGGAATGGAAAACCAGGGGCGGTCAGAACTTGTTCACAAGGCTATCAAAAGCACGGCACAGAGGAAGAAAGGAGTGCAATCCCGTATCATCCAAAACAAACAGGGAAAGCACCTGACTGACGAAAAGGAGAAAAACGAGGGGTGGAAATTATATGTGTCAGAACTATATAATCAGGAGAAAGAACAAGAACCAAATCGGTCAAATTGATACTTAGTCAATGATGGAATAGAGAGGTGTCAGGAAATTACAAGAGAAGAGTTTGAGGAGGCGCTTAGATCAATTCCAAACAATAAAGCTCCAGGCGTAGATGAGATACCCATCGAACTACTTAAAGGATCTGGTGAAGCTTTAAATAATCAATTATTCGTCTTTGTAAATTGTTGCTATCAAAAAGGAATTTGGTCTGATGACTATTCGACCTCCATAATAATTCCTATACCAAGAACAGAGTGTGAACAGTACAGAACCATAAGCTTAATTTCAGATGCATCGAAGATTCTGCTGAAGATTATTAAAAAGAGATTGAATTTTAAAGTGGAAGAGGCGTTGGGAGAGTACCAATTAGGGTTTAGAAGAGGAAATGGTACTAGTGATGCGATTGACATTGCCTCGGGTGGGTGCTGTTACGAAAAAAAACCACGCAATAATTTTATCATGTACTCCGAGCTGAAAAATTCACGCATTGATTTTGAACATAGGAAAGCACTTTTTTTATTTAATTGTCGTTTAATTACCCATGGTAAAGATCTTTACATTCACTGCGTTGCAAGAAAATCTGAATTTCCTATGCAAATACTGTACTCGAGTGAGGAACGAACTTTCGGTATTTTTTTTATGATTTCTAAATACAGTCAAGTAATTCGTAAGGAAAAATACCGATACTTACATATTTCTAAATACAGTCAAGTAATTCGTAAGGAAAACTGTAAATGTAATCACTCGGTAAAATAATATTTTTCCAGATATTATGTTTCTAACAAGGATGCTTTCAAAATTTATTTACCTCACTTATTTATATTCTAGCTCCAATCTCCTGTTTTGCCGCAGGAATTGCGGGATCACATCATCGTAAAACGAGTGACTTTTCTTCAGTTCTACCAGCAATGCTTTTTCGAACGCGAGTAAACATAAACCGCATAACCTTTCCTATGTTTGCGTTCCTCTGCAACAGGTGTGTATTCGCTTCATCGCAAAAAATGAGCGTTCGACTGTAGCGGTGGAACTCGGAATCGTATTGAACAATTCCGCTAATTTTTAAGTTTCTTCGAATGCACACCGAAGTTGATTTTCTTGTATGAATTTTCCAAGTACTGGTTTCCTCGCAAATTCCTCAGAAGAAAAGAGCACTTTTAGTGCATTTTTTAAGCGAACGTAGTCAAAAAGTGGCACGTAGAAATATTTTAATTTTTCCAAAATTCCATCAAGAAACGATTTTGCATACTAATCATATTTTTCGTTACAAAGTAGTTGAAAAAATTCAAGTTTCCAAAGTGAAGAGTACCTTTTTTCCATCTTCAGGCATATGCCGACGATTATTTACTGGTATGTGATCATGTTCATATGTAGAGGATTTTAGGAAGGGAGTGTCTGACCCCAGGTCTTAAACAACCCTTAGAAATAGGAAACTAGGAGATTTCAGCTAGAGCGCCTGATAGAAAAGTGACACGGAGGCGAAGTAGAAAGGGGGAGGAAGACGGCCTTATTTATTACCGGGAGGCCAGTACCCAGGGTCCGACGGCTTAACGTGCCCATCCGACGCACGGCGGGTATTTAGTGGATCGAGCGTTCGTACTTGCCTGGGATCGAACCTTAGGCCCTTCCCGTGGCTGTCACGAACGTTGCCCACTCGGCCACCCGCTGCACATTTACTGGTATAATCGAATGCATGCGCTTTTCATCTCTTCAGATGTTTTTCGCCTTTTAGGCTTTGATTCATCAATCGTATGGTTTTCTTTTGCTACAGAAACCCAAATGTCATCAAATCCATGTTCGTGATCACTCCTAAGCTCTTTCACAGTATAATGCACTTTTTTACAACAGTACAATATGTCATACGATGAATTTTGTAATATACACTGCTGGCCACCCAAAATGCAACACCAAGAAGGACACGAGATAGCAAAGCCAGATTTACTGGACCCATAACTACAGATACAAAGATGAAACGATTGAGCTTACAGGCTCGTGCGACTTGCGGAACACGCAGACATCAATAGTGGCCCTATGGCTGAAAATACAGCTACTACAGGCCGCGGCATCGAATGAAAGGGGCTTTGGATGTGGGCTTGGGGTATGTCGGTCCAGGCTGCTTCCACGCGTTGCCGCAGTTCATCAGGCGTAGCCGCGGGTGTTGCTTGCCGGGCCCCTCGTTTGCCGACCAGCAACAAGACGTGTTCGATGGGCGACATATTGGGAGAACAGACGGGCCACGGCACCAGTGACACCTGGTGAGCCGTGAAGAATTATTGCACGATGCGTGCAACGTTTGGGCGCGCATTGTCCTGTTGAAACGTGGCTGCTGGCAGGTCCTTCAGGTAAGGGAGGACTACAGGCTCCAAAATGTCGGAGAAGTAGCGGTGGCTGTTGAGTGTACCGGCGATGCGTACCAGAGGGGTGTGGGTGTCATATCCAATTGCGCCCCAAACCATAACGCCAAGCGACGGACCGGTATGGCGAATCATAATGCAGGCGTCATACAGTCTCTCACCGCGGTGCCGCCACACGCGGATCCGACCATCGTGGTGTTGCAGGCAGAAGCGGGATTTGTCGGAGAAGACAATGTCGTGCCATTCCATAGTGCAGGTGCGGTGTTCAAGGGCCCACTGCCGTTGCACTCGCCGGTGTTGTAACGTCAAAGGTAATCTGAGAAATAAGCGCCTTGCGACAAGTCCCCGCTAATGCAGATGACGTTGAACGGTGCGTGCTGACACAGGTTGTTTCTCAACACACCCTAATTCCTGCGCTAACGTTCGTGATGTGGCGGTGCGAGCCGTCAATGCCCGCCGCACAACATGCCTGTCCTTTCGTTCGGTGGTGTGCCGCGGCTGCTGCAATCGCTCACATCTGTCTGTCCCTCCCTCCTGCACCCACCGAATCCATACTCGCCTCACTGTGGCTGGATGTCGTCCCACACGGGCGCCGATGTCTCGGTATGATAAACCGCTGTCACGATAAGCCACTATTTGTCTTTTGTCGAACTCTGAAACGTGGTGGAATGACTGCCATATTCTGCGACGAGGCATCAGGAAGCTTCCCACGCACAGGTCCGGCAGCAAAACACACTTCCACTACATAGACCCTGCCTTCTGTGCACCCTTCTTATAGTGCTTCTCGGTGACGTGCCTTGCGCACATGATTTGCATATTCCCTGCAATGCTAGTCGTTTGCATGTCCTCTCGCCGGCATGCTGCGATATTCAGGCTAATCGGATGTTTCCTTCTTAGTGTTGCATTTTGGGTGGCCACACCGTATTATTCAAGATATCAGTATAGGCAAACAGTTTAGAAAATATTTCTAGAAACAAAATGGTTCTAAAATTTTGCAAGAAATACCAAAACCCACGTGCTTTGATT
Organism: Macrothele yani; assembly: GCA_039090855.1. Taxonomy (NCBI): domain Eukaryota; kingdom Metazoa; phylum Arthropoda; class Arachnida; order Araneae; family Macrothelidae; genus Macrothele; species Macrothele yani. The sequence goes on from CM077031.1 coordinate 54,543,921, forward strand.
TCAGCATCCACGTCCCATTCACCAGAATTCTCCACAATGTTTTCAAAGAATTCAATAAGTTGACTTCTGTGACACTTTACAGTGTTCGTTAAACGGGAAGTAAAGTTCCACTTGGTTGGTACGACGAACGGAATTTTTTTAGCAACAAAAATTTGCAAAACATATATAATTTTTGATGATTTAGAAAAGTATGCTGCTAATCCACTGATAGTTTGAAAAATGCCTGATATTCTTTGATATTTGAGAGGCTTTGCTTCAGAACGAAATTCAAAACATGTGCGTAGCAATGCGCAAATATTGCTAAAGGGTAGGCTTCAGTAAAATTTCTCTGCAGCCCTTTAATAAGTCCACTTATTACACAGTCACCATCATATGTAGTGCCGACCAACTTGTCCTTAATATTAAATTTCTCAACTGTATTTACAACATGTTTAAATAGACTACTAGCAGTTCTGTCATCACTTAAGTCGGTAAAACCGAAGAACCTTTCGTGTATTTGCCCATTATGAACAAAACGTAAAATAGTTGATAGCGGGAATTTTTGTCATGACATCAGAAGTTTCATCCAGGAGAATGGCCACAAATGTGGTTGAAGTAATTGCTCTCATTATAGCATCTTTAACCACATTGGATACAGCGTTAATGATATCATTCTGTACAGTGGAAGAAGTTCCTCGAAATACAGTCTATGATTTTAAATGACTGTCTGAAAGGGGGCCATACTCAAGGAGCACATTTAAAAATTTGACATAATTGCCCTAATTACATGAAACTTCAGACTCGTCATGAATTCTGAAAGGAAGTTCTTGCTTAGCCAGATAGCATACAGCATCAATTATTCTTTTCAAGATGTCTCTATTTTTCTTCACTTCTTCATTATGACGGGTTATTTCAATTTCTCTCTGCTTGTCAATGAGAGTGCCAATTCTTTGTTTTCCAAATACCTTGAGATTTAGAAAAGACTACTCGTGTGACTGAAAGCGCTCATGGTTTTGCATTGCTGTGGCTAAATGATTAAGATCGCAATAAGCGTTCTCATTCCAAACACTTTTCTCTTTGGAGAACAGTAAGCAAGGCCAACAAAAAAGTCTTGACCGCACGTCACATCTAGTTAACCATTCTACTGTATCATAATGTGAAACACAGAAATATCTCGTGTACTCGGTTCTTTTATCTTTATGCTTGCACAGTAAGTTTGGAAGAGGATGACGAGGCTTACCGTCCTTAACTATATTTAGGCAATCTGGAAAAGCTCTGGCCGAAAATGGGGCACTTAGTACATCGTCAACTCTGCTCCCCATTCTAAATGGATAACAAAAATTCAAATTCTATTTTTAAATGTGTGCTCATCAACACATCGATTCACACTGCGACGAAAAGACAGAAAAACAACTCGCAATAGAACATTGGACTGTATGATGACTCTACGCGATTCCAAACGGAAAAAAGTGACCAGTGGTGCTTTTTTAGGTGCGCACACCCAGTAAAAATTTTAGCAGTGCGTTGGAACCAGTGGAAAATCAAAACGTGACCTGCAAAGCTATCTGGAGAGCTTTCTATCACAGCTGCTATACGTACCTAGGTGTCCGCTGATTACACAGCACACCTGCAGAGGCAAATATTACTTACTATGTTTTGTTTACTCGACAAACTTCTCCTCTTTACGAAAACATTGTATAAAGGAATTAATTTTAGCTCCTACGCGAAGCTTTCGGACAAACTTTGGCTAGTTTTGTTAACCAAAAAAATAATATAACAGCATCTGGAATCAACGCTGAATTGCGTTACGCAATGGGATTGCAATTGGTGCCGTATTTCGCAAGCACACCCTGAGAGATCAGCGGTAATTCTTGGAGAAATATAAACGTGACCTGCAGTGCCATCTAGGGAGCGCTTGTACCACAGTTTCTTGGGCATCGTCGGATTGCTAGCGGTGCTCTTTTTGGGCAACACTCCCTGAGAGATTAGCTGTAATGTTTGAACCGCACAGAGATAAAAACGTGGCCTGCAGCGCCATCTGGGGAGCGCTTGTATGCCAGTTGCTTGACGGTCGGACGTGTGCTCGGTAAATAGCACACCCGAAGAACGTAGCGCTAATGCGATATGCGTAATGAAAGAACCTTCTCCACTTAGTTAAAACATTATATGGGAGAAATTAATTTTAACCACCACTCGAATCTTTAGGACAAACTCTGGTGAGTTTTATTAGAAATAAATCCGAAACAATAATATCGATAATGTAGGTTAAATTGCGACTCTGTGCAGCTGCTGCACACCTAGCACATCCCGAATATTCGACTCTGGTGCAATGCCATACGAGATCACACCCACTCATTGTATTCCGGGTAAATAGGGTTCAGATCCGGAAATTGGGGTGGTACGGGAAGATTGTGGAAGTCGCTGTCATGTTTGCTGAACCTCCGCAGAACGTATTTAGAGCTATGGATAGCAGCACTGTTGTCCACGAAATACGCGTCAAATGCTAAAAAGTCAGTTTTGCAGGATGAACTTGATCGGCAATAACGTTCCGATAATCCTTGGAGAACATGGGTATACCAGCAATATTAGAAGACCCGTTCCGAACCAAGATAAATTGCACCACACCATGACACCACATCAAAAACAGTACTTGCTCCGCACAAGCATTCTCAGACGACGGCGATCTCGGTCCACACAGACAGTCGTCAAGCCACAGGTACGCTGCATACACAAGCCACATGGGATATTTCCCTTTGATTAAAGACAGGAATCGATCACCTTCAGACAAACTAATCAGGTCTCTTTTTTTAAAATCGTCCCTCCAGCAAGACGGGAACACCAAATAAGCACTTTATGGAACTGCGAAAGATCCACTACTTTTCCGGTTATGATAACTGAAACTGAGAGCAGCTATCTTAAATAGTTGCCTACATCACGTGGTGTCCTACGCGACAACGTATTTTGTATATAAACTGTGCAAGTGACGTTTACGTATATCTTCGTAAAAGTTACTAATTATGTGCATTTGTTTTAAGAGAGTGTCTGCCGTGCTAGCCGTTCCTGGTGCGCGTTAATAAAATGGCGATTTCTGTTAGTATAATTTACTTAATTTTCATGTAGTTGTTATTTTGCCTAATATTAAATTAGTTAACAAATGTTTATTTCAGTATTCTAGTTGCAACGAAGTTGAGTTCGCCGGGATCGTTCAAAAGTAATTCTTTACGATGAAATTTCGTGCGTGGTAAAAGTTAAACACATATCATCTCACACAGCAAAATGTCCTGTTTTAAGTGTAATTAATCTCCACTTATAGAACTGCCGCTGCGTTCTTTAACGCAATTGCGGCCAAGTGTTGTCTAACAGACCTGTTGAATGTCCTGTTTCTGTCCGGCTTGTCAATTACGCCGTATAATAAATACTTGGAATTAATTTACTTGCGGCAGATGCTGGCGGCTTTATCTGCAATTTAAACCACAGGCTGTTCATTTTAAGAGCTGAGAATATATTGAGTTTTCGGAAAAGCCATGATGTATTTTAGATATGTTTTGCAAAGGTTATTCGTTGATAGAAAGAACAAAGATCAATCAATGATATAGTGCCCGTTTTGTTCGATAACATTTTGTCATCCTTCAGTGAGCTGCAGAATGCCTCGTTCATAGAAGGACCTGTCTTTCGTGGCGAAAAACTGTACAAGGTGGTCATTTACAGCCTCATCTGAATTGAACGTTATACCGCGCAAGGACTGTTGAAGAGAGCGAAACAAGTGGAAGTCTGACGGCGCAAAGTCAGGCGAGTATCCTGGGTGTCGCAATACATCCCACCCAAGATCCAATAATTTTTGGCGGATGATGAAACTTGTGTGTGGCTTCGCGTTGCCGTGATGGAACACAACACCTTCACGATGAACAAGCTCTGGACGATGGATTCGTTCAAACTGTCCAATTGCCTACAGTACACATGCGAATTGATTCTTTGGTTCTGTGGTAGGAGCTCGATAAACACAACTTTAAAATCCCAACAAACTGAGACCAGAACCTTCCGCTGATGAATGTCTGCTTTAGATATCGTTTGAGGCGAAGCAGCACGTCGGGACCAAGACCGTTTGCGCAGCACATTGTTACACCAAATCCACTTTTCGTTACCAGTTAACAATCTCTTCAAAAAAGGATCGTTTTCCTCACGTTTAATTAGCATATCGCAGATGTTCATAAGCTCCGTCGATTGAGCTTCTTAGAGTTCATGAGGAACCCACACATCGAGCTTGCTTACGTCTCCCAACTTCTTCAGGTGGTCGTGAATGCTTGAATGATGGATGTGCAATGCGTCTGCAATCTCTCGTGTCGTGTGACGTGGGTTTGATTCGATTAATGCCTTGATATGATCGTCTTCAGCCTTGGTGGTCCTCCCCGAACTAGGAGCATCCTTGAAGTCAAAATCACCAGCACGGAATTTTGCAAACCACCGCTGGCACTGACGTTCTCTTAGAACATTATCACCATACACTTTACGCAACTTTTTACAAGCTTGACGCGCGTTCTTACCTTTACGGAAATAAAACAGTAAAATATGGCGAAAAAGCACACTTTGGTCTTCCATCTTCAACTTCATATCAAATCATCGCAAATGGCACCTGTCGAATGCCATAGCGACAACAGAGCTGCGCATGCCTCTAGTACTTCTAAAACCGGCATCAAGTGCCAAAATACGTCATGACTTTTCCGACAACATCAGAGCACCGGTCTAGACCATAAGTAAAGGAATATATTTTAGCTAAACATAATTCAATATAGAAATGATCAAACAATATAAATAACTGAAAAAGGAATTACTTTTTTTCTTTCATTCAATTATTTTAATTATATTTATCAATTTAATAAACTGCATAGTAAATACCATCCAAACCAACGAAGGATGCTATCGGGTAACGCTATCCGCTTAAAGAAAGTGAAACATCACTGTCTCCTAACCGCAAGCGAGTTTAGGAAGCCAATTTAACTCTATATTGGTTTTCACCGTCCAAACAAATGAAGAACGCTATTTGACATTAAGAAAGTCTGTTATTATTCTACTCCCACGGAAGCACTCGTTCTTTTGAATTTCCTTGTCGAACTATATCGCGTTGTGACACAAAATGGGAAAAAGGCAAAATTAACGCAACAGTATATTGGATGTGCGTGTTGCTATAATCATTCCGTTACCATGTGAACAAAGATAAATTATTCTTTTGTTCACCTCTGCATCAAACATTTTTAATCTGAGCTTGTGATCTTAGTGTATATTTAGATTGACAAACAACTTAAGCTTTTGATGCATCTCATTACACAATGAAATTAGTTTTAATGTTGCTTTTATTTAATAATTTTTTCATTATCCTTCAGTAAAACGTCAACATTATATTTAACTTCTGAATATTAAATCAAAATATCATATACACTGAGGTGCCAAAAAATGGGTAGAACGCTACCATATTCATTACAGGCCACAGCATCGCTGTGAGAAATCGAACCGTTCGCAAACGACGTTTACGCAGAGGCAGATGATATCTCTGCAAGCTTAAGTATTAGTATTCGCAGTTCAGATAGCAGCTTATCTACATTTAAGCGATTTCCAACGTGGTATGGTAGTCGCCGTTCAGGAGATCGGTCACTCCACAAGAAAACTACCACGAAATGTGGATTTACGCAGGCAACAATTTCCAGGGTGTACCTGGACTGTGCAAATTCAGAGAAAACATCCAGAGTGTGACAGCGATGCGGCCGTAGGAAAGCCATGGATGATCATTGACAGCGGTGCCTGACACGCATTGTAACATCTAAATGGCTTACAGCATTGCCGCAAATCAGCGCACAACTCAATGCTAGGGCCAGAAGTAGCATCACAGTTCGGACAGTGAAACGGTCCCTGTGTTCTATTGAGTTGCAGAGCCAACGACTAACCCGATGCCATTGCTGACTCGACGACGCAAGGCCATGCTCCTCTCCTGGGCTCGGTAACACCGCTATTAGACGTCAGATGGCCGACCACTGGTGCAGTGACAACCTCTACGAGACAATGAATCCCGCACGCCTACAAGAGAAAATACAGGCCACCGGTGGCTCTGTTATGACGTGGGGTTGCTTTCAGCTGGCATGTATTAGGACGCATGACATGTCTGAAGACCATTCTAACCAGTGTTAGCTATGCAACGATCCTTGGGGATCATTTGCACTGTTCGACGGGTGCGCCTTCTTTGAGCACAATGATCCAGCACACACTTCCACAGTCGGCTGTTTATGACTGGAGAAACATTCCACGGAGATTGGCATCCTTTCTTCGTCTACTTGCTTGCCGGATTTAAACGCCATCGAACACAGTTGGAATGCTGTTGAACGTGTCATCAATGCAGAAACACTCCACCGGCGAATATTAGGGAACAGTGGGACGCTCTTCAGGAATCGTGATGTGCGCTTTCTCCATAGTACTACAGAGAGCTTGTGGGGAACATGGCATTCGCGTTTCTGCCATTGTCCCATCATCAAGAGGACCAATTTGGTATTAGAAAGGTTTCCCAGTTTTTTTGGCACTTTAATGTATTTAGTAGTACTTCTCCTGCAGTACAGAAAAGAACAATGGAAAGAGAAATTGATTAACAGCATACATCACGCGGAATTGTAAAGCATTAAAATAATTTGCAATCCTACGTATTAATCAATTTTTGTACATTCAATTTAAATAACGCTGTTAAAAGACATATTGAAAATATTATGCAACGCAAAAAAAAAGTTTTTCACTTTTTTTAGTAAATAAATAATCTGTTTCTACACCAGTCAGGAAAGAAAATAATCTCATTTAAATAAGGAACATTCAGGACTTTTCCCCCTACAGAGAAGAGCTTGATATACTAAAGAATAAAATCGAGGAGAACGCTTCATGGGCATTTTACTTTATAAAAAACAGTTTTCAGATTTATTTACTGCAAGTCAAGAGTTTTCGGCGTAATTGAAAAATGCGGCTTCCACCATTTCGGGTCAAATTAATACGCGCTTAGTAGCGACGTCAATTTAGATTGTTTTTCTTCTTTACTAATTGATGAAGTAAGCATTGAACGAATGAATGTAGTAAACAATTATGAGAGTGTTGTGAGTGATGTATGTTCAAACATAGCCCTTAAAAGTACGATTCTGGGAAATACGGAGAGGACCGTGTAGTAGAAAGTGCAGGTCCTTTAGGAAAATCAGAATAAGTCGTACTACAAAAATGTTCGCCAGTTATATGTTAGCTGGAAAAATTAGCAAAGAACTCAAACGAATGAAAACAAATGCGTAAACATTTAATTTTTAGCATCTCAGGTATAAACATCCAAGCTAATATCGAAATGAAGTACGTTCTACTTAAAAAAATCGTTGTACGTGATTGCATTTGACATTTCACAGTTGACGTATAATCTAGTTTAATATTACTATTTACTTAATGTCTTGTTTTATAAATTTCTGGTAATTCTCGTTAAGAGCTTCTCAATCTATACACCACATTTACGGCTATCGACGAATTTGTGTTTAGCAACCCTGAAAACAAGTTGGAGAATAATGGGGTATGCTTTTTAAAGCTGCCTACAATAGTTGGCCTTGAAGTGCATCAAGTGACATTTTAAACGTTTTGATTTAATTTGATTTAAAGGATATTCAAAAATTTACTGCCTTGAGTAGTCGCTCACTTTCTCACTCAATGTTTACATTTCCTCATTTTAGAGTATGACCTTTTTGTTGGATGGTGACGATTTTTTAGTTTTTGCTGTTTGGAACTCGATACTGGGGATTATGCTAATCACGAATGCATCAAAGCAAAACGATGATTGTGTCTAAGGTGATATGTTCTGTCGCCAAGCAACACATACCATACACTGAATTAGAAATTTTATTCAATACCGGGTTGAACCTGCTTTAACCAAAGTTACATTGTGGATTATGCTAATCACGAATGCGTCAAAGCAAAACGATGATTGTGTCTAAGGTGATATGCTCTGTCGCCAAGCAACACATACCACACACTGAATTAGAAACTTTTGTTCACTACCAGGATAAACCTCCTTTAACCAAAATTGCATTGTGGATTCGTCCAATCACAAATGCATAAACTAAAGCGATGATTGTGTCTAAGGTGATATGTTCTGTCGCCAAGCAAAACATACCACACATTGAATTAGAAACTTTTATTCAATACCGGGTTGAACCTCCTTTAACCAAAGTTACATTGTGGATTATGCTAATCACGAATGCGTCAAAGCAAAACGATGATTGTGTCTAAGGTGATATGCGCTGTTGCCAAGCAACACATACCACGCACTGAATTAGAAACTTTTGTTCACTACCAGGATAAACCTCCTTTAACCAAAATTGCATTGTGGATTCGTCCAATCACAAATGCATAAACTAAAGCGATGATTGTGTCTAAGGTGATATGTTCTGTCGCCAAGCAAAACATACCACACATTGAATTAGAAACTTTTATTCAATACCGGGTTGAACCTCCTTTAACCAAAGTTACATTGTGGATTATGCTAATCACGAATGCGTCAAAGCAAAACGATGATTGTGTCTAAGGTGATATGTTCTGTCGCCAAGCAACACATACCACACACTGAATTAGAAACTTTTGTTCAGTACCGGGTTGAATCTCCTTTAACCTAATGAACAGCATATAAGCTATTTTGGCATTGATTTTGCAAAGTATTGGAGTACATCTACGTCTACATCTTGTCAGTTGTTCACCACCAGCGTTTACCTAGCTCAGATTTGATGGAAAAGGAATTTACTTTCTGGTTTTCAAACATGTTCCATGTACTCTCTGTGGGGTTCAGGCCCGTACTTTGTGGTAGTTACAGAAAATGATTGAAGTGGCGATTATGTTCGTTGAACAGCTGCTGAACATATCTTGAGACCATTGTCGTCCGTGAAAAAGCTGTTGATCGCTGGATAAAAAGTCAGCTTGCAGGATGGATTTGATAGGCAGCAATGATAAGATAATTCTGGGAGGGCACGCACATTTCATGAATATTAGGCGAATCTTTCGGAACAATTATGCTTTGCCACACTATGACACCCCATCCTGAACCTCGAGTTATGTTTACAAACCGAGCTGGATCCATTGCTTCATGGGGGTCACTGGGTGACACGCGCATTTCAGCAATATCAAATGACCCTTTCCGTATCAACTGAAGGTTCCTCACACTAAGACACCACATACATCCCGCACCGTGAGTTGTGCTTACAAGCCGAGCTGCGTCCATTGCTTCATGGGGATCCCAACAAACGCTTTGCCTACCGACGGTACAGAACATGTTGTACCGCGACTCGTCCTACCACATACCTTTTTCAGTTTATTGGCGTTCCTGATGCCACTTCAGACGAGCTCTCCGATTCTTCACATAAATCAGTTGTTTCCAAATAAGCATGCGACTATCAATACCGACCTTCTGTGATTCCCTCCACATAGAGATTCATGAGACATTTGTCAGGTACAGCGTTTCTTGAATGCTTCGGTCAATTGCTGTCCACAGAAAGTTCTGTTTTTCGGTACAAACGTTATCAGACCGCGCTGATCTCTTTCTTCACAGACTGCCGTCGATCCACAAGTACTCAGCTTAGACAAACAGTGTGGGTCATTTTTTCTCTGATTAAAGAATTGGAATACATATCCTGCGGAAAAACTAGTCAATTTTTCGGTTCTTCTGTTTTCAAAATCGTCGCTCCTGCGAGACGGGCACCCACGTAAGCACTCTATCGAACACCGATGATCTATTGATTTTCCAAATGTGATCAACACTACTGACGAGCAGCTATCTGAAATAGGCTATATTTTTAAAACTATAGTGCATTGGCATCGTTCCACTATAACCACGATCACACGGCGGAACCACGCGGAAGTTTCCAAAACGGAAAATTCCTGATGCCAGATTTAACCACGGAAGCGAAGTGTCTTCCTTGAAAGAAACTGGCCATTGAAAAAAACAGGTGGTAGTCGAATGGGGGCAAGTTTCGGACTGTATATTGGATGAGACAGGATTTTAACCCCTTCTCCGATTGCTGCATAATTCGGCGGACCACTCTGGATGGATAATTTCGGGCATTATCCACTTGCAGAAACGTTTACTCACTGATGAAAATCGCTGTACATAGCTTTGATAATGACATCATGGGCGATCTGCTGTTCTGTATAGAAGTTCTTGTTAACATCCTCAACATCTTTCTAAAGTGTCCATTGCACGAGACCGTCATAGGTCCATCAAACGCACAGCACAACGTCTTACAGGAATCACCCTCTTTGCACTATTTGCTGTGCTTCTTAGCCATTGGATTCCATAAAAAAAGGTAACGTAGCAGTATACAGTTTTCTGCACTTATGACTCTACGAAGTCAAAACTTACGAACTTTTAAATTCGACAACAATCTGCGGAAGAGAGTGAAACGTTGTTACTCGTGCCAGAGTTTCGATTAATATGGAACCATTCGATGGAGTTTAAAGGAGAACATATGTTGATGCAGGTGATGAACGATGGTGCATTAGGAAGTCCCCACCGCAAATGCGAATTTTGGTATACCGGTATCCAAGGTTAATAGACAGTAAAGTGTTCTCGTCCCGCCTTCCTCGCAGATGAATAGTTGTGACATTACCGTCCTAACATGTGAATCGAAGATCCGAACTGTACCTGTGGAGTAACATGTCAACAATTTTTATTATATACACACAACAGAAGCATATCTACATTAAATACAGAAGAAATTCACTGCCATGTGAATATTTTACGAACGGAAATTCAAAAATACCTTCCGCACGTTTTTGTTACGTTAAGGGAAGGAAAACGGTTGTACTTTTAAATCATTATTTAGTTACAAGGGGGATTTTTGCTGTTTTAATATAAATTTAGAAAAGAAAACACACAGCAGGACATATTATTGTCATATAATAAAGAATTTCTGTATGAGGAGTAGGAAAACATCTCGGCAACATTCCCATACTTTTTTAATTAAAAATTGAAAACATTATGCATTAAAAAATCTGATAGAATTTATGAACATTATTCCAGCTGGTTTACGAATAATAATTCCGACCCCGTGCTATGTTGCACAGACAATAAAACATGGCTATTAGGTAAACTCAAGATGGCGATTTGGACAGTGACATCACAGAGCAATCACCGGAAGTGCAGGACGAGCATAACCTTGTCATCTACTAACCTTGTACTGGTACTACGGTTCGATATCAACGCTTCGACCAGGAAGTCACTATTTCTTTTCATTGGACGACCTGATCTCGCTTTGTTTTCGAGACTGCATTCAAATAACTTAGCTTCTAATTGTCCTGTACTGAAACCAGGATTCTATATCAAAGCTTAGACCAGGGAGTCAGTGTTTCTGGCCTTTGGACGTCCTGACCTCGCCTTGTCTTTGAGACTGGTGCCAAGCACCTCAACTGCCAATTGTCGTGTACCGGTACTGGAGTTCGCTATCAAAGCTTCGACCAGGAACTCAGTGTTTCTGGTCGTTGGATGTCCTGATTTAGTCCTGTCTTCGAAACTGCCGTCAACACCGGAACCAATTTCGAGAACCACTCAGATGTTCGTTCTTTCCTCTCCTTCACCTGTGTAAATTCCTGTTGATGCTGCTGCCGTGTTTAACCACTTCACCAATACTATAAGGGGTACGTGAACAGCACGTTCATCAACCTCCATTGTCCTCTCATCAGATAGCGCAATGTAGCTTAATCCCAAATGCACATCTCCAGCCATGTGTTCCCCATGTCTTCGCTGGCGGGCGTTTCTCGCAAGAATAGAAGCTCGGAAATTATGTGAATTTTACTCACCCGTGCAACAGGTTTGTGCAGTAAATTATTTGGGCTTAGTAAGGCGCCTGCTCGCGTGCTTTATTCCAGCAGCATTGCAGACGTTTCACCACCTGTACATTCTGCATCACTTCAATCACGTCAAATGACAGGTGTACAAATTAAGTGCTTATCATTTTTACCGAGGCTATCACATAGTTGATCTGGAAGTACTAGAAAGAACTATAGTTTTTAAGTGTCAATACATTTTCCATAATTCTTGATTAAACCTGATCTTGAGAAACAAAAATTCTTTTGGTAAAATAACAGCTTTACAAAAGGCTTTTTGCAATATATTTATAACTCCTGAATAAAGAGCAAAAAAATCACAGTTGGTGGGAATATTAAGAAAAACTTAGGAGTTTCTCTTAATATTCCCAAAAATTTTCTGTTCAATCAACACGTGATATGTGACCATTAGATAAGTAACTTTGCTTTTAGCACTTCTTTGAAGCGTCGCCTTGTATTCAAATCCATGCTAACGTATTTTATTTCCTCGATACCTTTTTAATCATTATATTTTTATATGTTTTCCATGTCTCGAAAACAACACTTTTCCTTATTTATTTTCACAACGTTTCGTATGACATAGTGAAATCGGAAAAATCGCAAGCAAATTTGGAATTTAATGCATTTTGTGATAAGGTGATGTGTAAACTACTATTCTTAATATTATTACCAGAAAGAAATCAATTGGGATATCATATTATAAGTCTGGAATACTTGACGGCAAATATTATAGACACTTTGAGGTAAAAACGTCGCAAATTATTGATGTCGAATCGTTTTTCATCAATATTCATATTTTAGTGGAACTCTTTTCCAAAAATGTTCGTGAAATCTAAATCTAAATAAGAATATATTAATAGTTTTCTTGATATTAGTATCTTTAACAGTTTGTTTGCACTACATAATTCAAAAAGCAAATTTTATATATAAAATAAATGCGAGACGGATGTTTAGTACATCTAGAATTCCAAAAATCTGGAAAGAACCTTTGGTTTCGGGGAAGAGCAATGATAAGTTCTTTTCAATATAGATGGCGCACATGTTCTCGCTCAGTAGCTGTTAACTCCTGTCAGAGGCATAGTCAAGGAAATAGTCCACACGTTCGGACACCTCCTCCCCCTTCCCCGTTGAGAGTGGATTGAGTACGAATTCAAAGCGCAATATAAATGTAAATATAGGATTTCCCCAATGATTCAAATCAATGCCCCTCCCCCTTTCTTAAGAAATAATTTTTTGCTACGTCACTGGTTCTGATGTATGGTGTATTTCTTGATCGTATGGTTTGCAACCGGAGCCTGTAAACTTTTTTGTTGTCGTTTCGGACGCCGTTTTTTCCCCCGAGAAGAGACACGATAGATCAGTGTGCCGCGTATTGTAAACTGTCAAGGTTAAGGTTTCAACATCTAACAGTCAGCCACACTCTAAATTTTGTTGATCCCCGTGCAAGTGCTCAAGCTCAAGATGTGGAGGGCAATTGGCGTCCCCTAAAGCGCTAACTAGCATAGGGAAATAAAAAAAATATTTGGAAGACCATTTCTATAGAATTTATTCCAACGGAATTGTCTTTACTCAGAACACTGTTTTGAGATGTTGATTCTCAGCATCAGACAGTTTTTCCCTGGCACGTATTCCATCGTTTTTAAATTCACATAATCAGTTGACTTGTTCAGCAAAATAGACACCTTCCTATTCAGGAGGAAACAAAACGTGTCAGTTATAATAAATGTTACGGAGTAGGGATACAATTAACATTCACAAAAGTACTTCTAAAGGCCACATAAAATAGTCATGTGACAGGATTATTACACAACTCACGCTTGACTCACCAACGAACTGCAGTGTCGAACACCAGCAAATATGATGCGCTTTGAAAACAAGATCATTACAAATCCTACGGTGGGAGAACGACGAACGAAATGAAAATACGTTTTAAAGTGATGTGTGACTATTTTAAGATTTAATTGTTTCCCTCTGAGGCAGTACAAATAATGCCTTTCGTTCTTTATCTCAACGACTACAGTCTTAGAACGATTATATATAGATTAAGATGCAATAATTAGAACCACAGCGATAGGCATGCGCTTCCACTCTGTACATAATTACAATACGATATGTAGACGATACTTTCGTTCTATGGAAGGGAAAACATTCTGAAATTCCGAATTTAGTCAAGCTTATAAATTCCATTGATCCTCACATTCAATTCAGCTACGAAACTGAAAATAACGGATGCCTACCGTTCCATGACGTCCTGGTAACTCGCTTAAATCAATCTCACGCAACTACAATTTATCGGAAGCCTTTCGCTATTTTTTCACCTTGACATGCCAAGTCGAATCACCCTTATCAACAAAACCTCAGTGCCTTTTACAGTTGCGTATATCACGCGATACATATATGTTCAGATAAGGACAGTTTGGAAAAAGAACTTTATTTCCTTAAACGTGTTGCAGTACAGCGAGGATACAACCCTTCCATTATAGACAAGGCTCTGACAAAATTCCAGAAACCGAAGTCCATTTTCACATTAACTCCTGTGATGCGCCCATTGCGAGAGAATTTTGCCATTATTCCATTTTCCCGTGACATTGCCTTCAAAATTACAAAACCTTTAATTTTAAGGTGATTTTTAAACCCAACAACAAAATGAGATTTTTAGCATCAAAGGACTGCCTTGAAGACAAAAACTCGTGGGGAATTTATCAAACTTCATGTGAATTTGGCGCTTCGTATATAGGACAGACCTGTAGAACCTTGCGTTTTCGATTGAAGGGTCACAAGACCTACATTCGGAATTGTGACCTAAAGAAGTCATCGATGGCTAAACACTGTTACGAAAAGGACCACAGATTTCTCTTTGAAGAAGCAAAACTTATTGACAAGCCAGATTCAACCTCCAAACTTGATATTTTGGAAGCTTTCAATATGTATCAGAAGTCTTCGCAACTTGTTAATGACATGGCATCCACGCGATTTCTATCAAACACGTGGAAGCATCTAACTAAAACACGTGACTGTAAACACCATTTATGATGTCATATACAATTTGAATATTTACGTGCCATTCGTACAGATGAAGCTAGGTCAATACCCAGCGAAACCATCGTCGGCTCGAAAAACAAAACATTTGTGACAACTACGTTGTATTGTCTAAATGCCTTTCGTATTTATTTATATACATCTGTTCTGTCAGAGTTCTAACCTGATGTCGCCATATTGTGAGTGAACCCGTAATGAAAAAAATTAGAATACAAAAAAAAAAATGGAATTTAAAATATGCGACATATCTTCATTTCACTGCAAACTATTAGATAAACCCTAAGATAAAATTGTCATAAGGTGGTCCTGGTTACACGGAAAAATTTTTGTTCCAATAACTAATTAATGGACAATGAAATACCAGCTCCGACCGATGACCGAAGCGAACGGCAAACGATATAACCGTAGGGAACGGCAAGCGATATAACCGTAGGGAACGGCGATCGATTTGGATCTTCGGATCTTTTGGATCTTTCGGAAACTCGGCTCCATGAACGATGCGAACGGTGAACGTTTTTGTTCGTCGTGAACGAGATCTGCTGGAGCTACTGAACGGATCTTTTTGTTCACTCTGTCGAACGGGTGGCCAACGTCCCATCTCTGGTCTTTACTAGTTACTGCCTGAATGAAATTGTGCAGAAGGTAGACGTATTTCGGTTTCCAAAGTGGCAAGTGGTGTTTTGCCACTTAGAAATGAAATGTTTCAGAATTTCGGGATGTTATCTGAATCAGAATAATCCTGAACTTCGCAAATGTTTTTGCTATAGTATGGCACTCTCATATGTATCATAGTAAAGTTTGTGTATTCATATCAATATATTTTAGCTGCGTATACATATATTTATTGTCCTGAATTTTTGTACGCCATCGGAAATTCATGTGAATTATTATTATTATTATTACTGTTTTTCTTTCATTATCAGTTCAGAATAAAAGAAAATTGGAATAATAAATAAATATTCGTCAACTACAGAGTTATTGAGCAGAAACCGATATAACAGTTGGCAGCGGTTTTTCTTTTCTTTCTGTTTACTTTTCTTCTTTCCGATCATAAAACTTTGATGGCAGTTTTGTAATCACATTTTGGCCCCGTATTGCTCTAGCAGGATATTTGCTTTGCTACGGTCACGTGATTTCCAAAATATCGATGGAATTTCAGATTATATTTTTTATATGCAATTATCCCACGATCCCATATTCTCACTATATAAGAAGCAAAAACTTTATAGCAATAGAAATAAGTGTAAACTCCAATTAAGTAAGATAAAATACTCATGAAATTGCTAAATCCCAATATTCTGCCGCGAAACTGCCAAAAGCTCCGTGGATGCCTGAATTTGATTAATGTAACCAGAGTATTTAGCTTAAAAGTAATATAGAAATTGGAAATATGTTTGAAACTTTTGCTTATGTTCTTCAGAGGGGCCCAGTTTTCTGCTTGGGTGTGTAACGTTCATTCACGTTTTCCTACGGAGACCTTCCTGTAATCTTCAATTCCAAGTTGCTTTGTTGCTAGTATGCAAACCGGTGAAAAATATTTCTTTTTTTAAGGTAAATGGTTTTCACAACGACTCATTTTTCTCAATTCCGAATATTTAATAATTTCAGTTTGCATATACTGAACAGTTTCAGATATCTTGTTGAAAAGATATTTTTAAGTGAAAATTTCTAACCACTCCGCAGCACAGTGCAACGATTACGCATTTAAAAAAATAAGCACAGTTTTTTCGCTACCAAAGTAGGTAAATACGTCCTGTTTTCCAGATACTTTCTTTCTTCAATACCCAACTTTAAAAATGTCTCTGCTGACGGAAAGCATTCAGAAGACAAAATGGTGCGTTTTCTAATCGTTTTCAGAAAAATGTATTCGTATAGATTTCAAGCTTTAACTTTCGCTGTGAATGGATGCATACGGCATCAACAGGACGTGTGCAGACTTTCGATAAAGAAACCATTTGCCACTGCGATATATGTGAATTAAAAAGTGTAGTAACCCAAAACCACTAGAGTTGTCACGGCGGATCGGTTCTTAGTCTAAACATTGGATTTTGATCGTTCGTCCAAGAGAACCGAAGTAAGGTATGAGTAGAGTGCTTGTCTTATGGCACGGGCCTGCAATCACGAATAGGCTGTTGCTTATTGAGTTGCACACGATCCTCGTTTAACCAATAACAATAAAAAATGAAGTGAGAAATAGAAGTGGAAAGCAAAAGAAGACTCCGGAAAAAAATTTGAAATAAAATTTTCGGAGAATTTCTCCACTTGCATAAAATTTTTATTGCTAAAGAGATTTCCACAACGTAGATGTAATATTTTATTTTTAATTACAGAATATTGTTGTCTATATAATTTTGGATTTACTGTATAACTTCCCTTGTAAAGAGTTTCTAAGTTTTTATTTCTTTAACTATTGTATCTGAAACGCAACTGAGCATATGCAAATAATATATATGCCTTTGGCACCTTTTGTTTTCTGGTTAACCTTCAACTTCCATTCGTCACATGGGAATTTGGTTCAAGTATACGTTAGGAACAAGCATGCGGAGCGTAATGATCACTCGTATTAGTCAGCAGTTGAACGAATACAATTTTTGCATCCAGAATCATTTAAAATTGGCGAGTAGTGATCTCATAAATTCAATAATTTTAGCAGAGCTTTATTATTAGGAATAGGATAATATGTTTTGCTAAAAAAATTAGTGAAATGATCTTTCAAAATCAAACGGTCAGTACCAATTGTTTTTTCCGTTGTAAATATTCATAAATAAATATAAAAAGATTGAAAAACATAAAGCTTTTGCACAAAATATCTTCCCTTTTTTTCAGTTACGTGATGTAAGGATTGTGTGATTTGCTCCTACCACTGCTCATTTTTCGATTTTTTTTTATCTTTCTACAACAAACTACCGGTCCTGTGATAATTTATAATTTATTTGAGAAAGTTTTTCAGATTATTTCGCTTGCTTTTTTGCTTATGTCTAGTTCCCGAAGATATCACGTTCTTCACGTATGATATTGTCAGGAAAGTATTCGGCCAGTAAGGTTTCGGAAATTTGAATGCTAATTTCTTTGGTTCTGTTTCTCGTATAGATTTATTCTCTGGAATATTTATTATAGCGCAAGAAATATACACTTGAAGATGATAAGCTATATGTATATAAATCCTATATATTCTGCTGCACCGTAAAACACGCATTTCGTTTTGTATTTAAGTACCGAAGAGAAGATTTAATAGACTAACATTTTTTTTCATAGCTCTGATCTTGAATGCATAATTTTTGCAATTGACACTAAATAAAAATGAAGATCCATAATAAAAAAATGAAACACAATAACTGCAAAGTTTGGCATTTGGAAAATTTTTCATTACACATAAGAAAATAAACTGAAAAATGACGTATCTCGTGTACGTCACCCTCGCCAATTTTAAATGATTCTAGATGCAAAATTACATTCGTTCAACTGCTGACCTATACGAGATTTGAATTCAGTTTTATGTTGTCTTTAAACTTTTAAATCACAGATTAAGTTCATCACTGATGCTGAATTTAAGATGTGATGGAAAAAGAGATATTTGGTTTCGATTGTATTTAACACATTTTTCAAAAAGAGATATTTGGGTTCTCTTGTGTTTAAACACATTTTTGACGTACCGAATTAGGAAATTTGGCCTTAAGGGTCTGTTAGGAATCAGGAAAGACGGGTGGAAACGAATTACACAGAGCGGTTTGATCAGTCCTGTCCACTGGCGATTTACCGCGATGACAGACAAGGTAGCAAAGGTTTGCTGACCCTTTAGAGCAGGAATGGCCAAACAGTAGATCGCGATCAACCGGTCGATCGTTTGGTTTATCGCTCTCGCTTATATTGTTTCATACGAACTGCCTGAGACCAGATGATAAAATGAATCAGTCAGACTCCCTTCCTGAACCCAAACCGTTGAGCATGGCCATCAAACATCTGCAGTCTGTCGCTTGTGGCACGCTGTTATCTCCAGCTCTGCTACCGTCAATCTCAACGTCTACACTTACTGAAAGGCCGATCTGTCAACATTCTTATTTGTGCATAAAAATTAGTTAAAAATTAGTTTACTCATAGAGTGCAAATATAAGTTAAGTTATTAAGCTTTGTTTACACATTTAAAAGAGTGGAGCTAAGAAACTGAAAACATATTATTTACACACTGAATGGGAGGAAGCTTATTTCTTCACAATGTTTCGTGACAAATGTTTTTGCTGAATATGTCAGGCTTCAGTTGCCATTCGTAAAACAGGAAATCTAGAAAGGCATTCTTCAAGTGTGCGTAAATCGCACCAAAGTTATTATCATGCTAACAGTGAATTGAGAAAAATTTAACGTAAGGAATTGAAAATACAATTAGGAGCACAACAGTTACTTTTTTGCTACTCTAATGAAACAATAGAAAGAAGCGGCCGAGGCTTCAATTCAAATTACTTGTGTTTTGATTAAACATAAAAAAACTTTCCAGGAAGGGGAAATGGTAAAAGAAGCTTCTCGAGAGGCTAGTGCAGTTTTATCTGACAAATTAAAAAAATGAATGGACATAATAAATTCAATAAAGGAGCTGCCAATTTCACGTCAAACTGTCACATGACGCTTTGAAACAATGAATGATTTCATTCATTGAAAACGAATGAGGATGTGAATCAACATCCGTCCTTTCTTCTCTTTAAAATTTGACGTATCACCAAATGCAGTTGACACTGCTCAACTAATTGTATTACCGGACATGACGTCAATAGAAGAATTTCTCTCCATCCTTGTTATAAAAGGAACAACTCGGGGTCAAGATATATTTAGTATATTTGCGGATTTCGGCCAAAAAATAATTCTCCCATTGTGGAAGCTTGTTTTTATCATTACTGACGACGGACCTTCGATGGTAGAACAAACCAATTGGTTCATTGCATTTTTCATCATTTCACCAAACTTTACCTCTTTTCAATGTATTATTCCCCAAAATGCACTACACATTAAAGTTTTAAATGTGAAAGACATTATCGACATAACTGCCAAAATATTTAATTATATTGGGGCAGAAAATTTACGTATTTTTTTTCAACTAGAAGAAAATGAAACTGAATATGAAGACCTGCTGTTTCTCACAAATATTAGGTGTCTTAGAAAAGGAAAGCTTCTTAAATATTTTTGAATCTCTTGCCAGAAATAATCGAATTCCTATACGCAATGGGAGAAAATTTCGCTCGGCTACAAGACGCTATTTGGGTACAAATTTAGCTTTTGTAACTGATCTCGCAGGCCACTACAGCGCGTTCAACCTTGAGCTGCAACGGAAACGGAAGAGTGTTCTAGATTTACTGAGCTCGCTGAATGCTTTCGAATGAAAACTACGACTGCTAAAATCTGAATTTGATACAGGAAATTTGAATAACTTTCCCAATCTGAAAAAGCACACAACACGTCAAACTGATTGCAATTTTGACGAATACGTCACTGAGAAAGAAGTTCTGATAACAGAATTTGGCAAATGATTCACAGACCTGAAAAACTTTCAACCCAGTTTGAGCTTTATGTCAAACCCCTTTTGGCGAATGTGGTTTCGAGAAAGTTTCTCAAACATTTCCTCTAGTTTCCTCTTCGATTCTTCAAATTTAGAATCAGAAATTGTGAAACTTCAATCTGACATAGTACTGACGCCAAAAGCATGGGGTAACATATTTCGACTCTATTGTCAGAAATAAAATATCCCAGCTTGAGATCTGTTGTTTTGCGGCTGACTGTTATCTTTGGATCCACATATCTCTGTGAGGCAGCTTTTTCAGAAATGAAAATAATGTTGTCGAAATACAGAAGTTGCCTGTCTTATGATCACTTAGAAGCGTGCCTGATTATTGCAAACTTTGTGAGGACATTCGGTATCATGCATCAACATCTAAGAATCAAATATTATAAATAAAGAATCTATAAGTAAAGTTATGTACTTTTTTTAAAAAAATGGTGTGTTAAATATAAAAAATAAAATTATTTAACTATTATTTTTCTGTATTTGTTTCCGAACTGACAAAACCACACACACACTAAAAAAAACACTAGTGATTTAGGTTTATTGCTATTTATTTCTGCCTATATCACTGCGCTAATCCAATGTAGATCACAGTAGGTAATGATAGCTTAAGGTAGATCTTGGTTCCTTAGAGTTTGGCCAGCCCTGATGTAGTACTATCCCCGTTAGATATGATCTACGAATTTTAATTGATATGCATGGAACTATTGAAAAGGGCCACAAACCTTTAGAGAAATTGGTTGTTATATATTACATTGGTGATTGGAGCATACACATCTAACGGCTAGCAGCTGACTGTTTCATTTGGACGAATATTGCTTTCGCACGTGCATGAGGTTAAAAGAGATACCACTACGGTCTGTAAGAAATATGGCAAGGGTGTATCAAAGAGAATTCATGTTTTCCGTCATTCAGTCTTTCATGAATCATTATTTCGGGGTCAATGGAGATCTGGGATGATTTAAAATGCAGGAAAAAGACAACCAGACTGTGGCAAACTGTGGTACAATTTATGTGTTAGGATTTCTTCAATTTAAACTCTAGAGCTTCCAAACCAATTGTAGCATTACAAATAATTTATCTACTTTAAAATATTGTATCTAATTGGTGTACAGAGACTACAGCACATCCAGTTCATCAACATCATTCGGGTTACTACTATCATGTCTGCCCTCCTGAGAACGTTAATACTACTCTCCTAAAGTATAGATAAATTAAGTGTTTGTGAAATTGATCAGTAAAATGAAACCAAAAGACATGTGTTTTGCTTCTGTATTCATCCCACAAGAAGTTCAAGCATTGTCGGAGGGCGACGTGTATCCATCCGTGTTGTTTGCTAAATTTTAGTTTCGGATTGAAATCCTGCCTGTATTACCTAAACCACGGATTATTAAGAGAGCCGTAAATATGATATGTTTTTAATTATATACATACATGATCAGGAGAACGACCAATCCACTCCATCGAAAAATACTTGTGCTAACGTGGTGTCCCCAATCCTCCATTTTGGAAATACTTGTGACCTGAATACGGACGGACTGCCAAGTCTATAACACCGCCGTCCTTTTTGTCAACAGCTAAAGTTAAAATTTGAGCTTTCTTACTGGAACTTAATAGGGGAAGTACGTAAAGACTCCTGCATTGTCAAAACTACGGATTATTAAGAGAGCCGTAAATATGATATTTTTTTATTTAGATACACACATGATCAAGAGAACCAAAAATCCATTCCAACGAAAAATACTTGTGTTAACATGGTGTCCCCATTCCTCCATTTTGGAACTACTTGTGAGCTTATTTAGATACATACATGATCAGGAGAACCAACAATCCACTCCAACGAAAATTACTTGTGCTAACGTGGTGTCCCAATCCTCCACTTTGGATTTTTTTATTTAGATACATACATGATTAGAAGAACGACCAATCCACTCCAACGAACAATACTTGTGATAACGTGGTGTTCCAATCCTCCACTTTGGATTTTTTTATTTAGATACATACATGATTAGAAGAACGACCAATCCACTCCAACGAACAATACTTGTGATAACGTGGTGTCTCCAATCCTCCACGTTGGAACTACTTGTGAGCTGAATATGGACGGACCGCCTAGTCTATAACACCGCTGTCCTTTTTGTCAACAGTTAAAGTTCTAATTTGAGCTTTTTGACTGGAACTTTATAGGGGAAGTACGAAAAAAAATCCTGCTATATCAACACCACGGAATATTAGGAGAGCCGTAAATATATTTTTTACTTAGATAGATGCATGATCTGCCGCCCCGGTGGCGCAGTGGTCTAAGCGATGGCCTCTGATCATTCGTCCGAACGGGGTCGAATCCCGGTGAGGCATGGATGTTGTGCTTGTCTTACGGCACTGGTTCTTTCCTTTCCCTGGAACCAGTGACTCTAAATTAGGGACGGGCGACTGCTTATAGCCCATTGAGTTGCTCACGGTGGTCGTTAAACCTCCAATCAAAAAAAAAAGAAAAAAAATGCATTATCATAAGAACGACCAATCCACTCCAACGAAAAATACTTGTGCTTACGTGGTGTCCCCAATCCTCCATTTTGGAACTTTTTTATTTAGATACATACATGATCAGGAGAACCACCAATCCACCCCAACAAGCAATACTTGTGCTAGCGTGGTATCCCCAATCCTCCATTTTGGAAGTACTTGTGAGCTGAATACTGAAGGACAGCTAAGTCGATAACACCAGTGTCCTTTTTGTCAACAGTTAAAGCTCGAAATTTGAGCTTTCTGACTGGAACTTTATAGGTGAAGTACGCAAAGACTTTTACATTGTCAAAACCACGGGTTATTAGGAGAGCCGTAAATATGATATTTTTTTATTTAGATACATCCATGATCAGGAGAACCACCAATCCACTCCAACGAAAAATACTTTTGCTAACGTGGTGTCCCTAATCCTCCATTTTGGAACTATTTGTGAGGTGAATACGGAAGGACAGCCAAGTCTATAACACCAGTGTTCTTTTTGTCAAAAGTTAAAGCTCGAAATTTGAGCTTTCTGACTGGAATTTTATACGGGAAGTACGCAAATACTTCTGCATTGTTAAAACCACGGATTATTAAGAGAGCCGTAAATATGATATTTTTTTTAAATACATATATGATCAGAAGAACCACCAATCCTCTCGAACGAAAAATACTTGTCCTAACGTGGTGTCCCCAATCCTCCGTTTTGGAACTACTTGTGAGCTTATTTAGATGAATACATGATCAGGAAAACCACCAATCCACTCCAACGAACAAAACTTGTGCTAATGTGGTGTCCCCAATCCTCCATTTCGGAACGTTTTTTATTTAGATACATACATGATTAGGAGAACCACCAATCGCCGCCCCGGTGGCGCAGTGGTCTAAGGCGTTGGCCTCTGATCATTCGTCCGAAAGGGGTCCGGGTTCGAATCCCGGTTAGGCATGGATGTTGTGTTTGTCTTACGGCACTGGCTCTCTCCCTTCCCTGGAACCAGTGACCCTAAATTAGGGACGGGCGACTGCTTATAGCCCATTGAGTTGCTCACGGTGGTCGTTAAACCTGCAATCCAAAAAAAAAAAAAAGAACCACCAATCCACTCCAACGAACAATACTTGTGCTATCGTGGTGTCTCCAATCCTCCATTTTTGAACTTTTTTATTTAGATACATACATGATTAGAAAAACCACCAATCCACTCCAACGAACAATACTTGTGTTTACGTGGTGTTGCCAATCCTCCATGTTGGAACTACTTGTGACCTAAATACGGACGGACAGCTAAGTCTATAACACCGCTACCCTTTTTTGTCAACAGTTAAAGTTCGAATTTTAGCTTTTTGACTGGAACTTTATAGGGGAAGTACGAAAAAAATTCTGCATTGTCAACACCACGGAATATTAGGAGAGCCGTAAATATGATATTTTTTACTTAGATAGATGCATGATCAGAAGAACGACCAATCCACTCCAACGAAAAATACTTGTGCTAACGAGGTGTCGCCAATCATCCATTTTGGAACTGCTGTTGAGCTTATTTAGATAGATACATGATCAGAAGAACCACCAATCCACTCCAACGAACAATACTTGTGCTACCGTGGTGTCCCCAATCCTCCATTTAGGAACTTTTTTATTTAGATACATACATGATTAGGAGAACCACCAATCCACTCCAACGAACAATACTTGAGCTAACGTGGTGTTCCCCAATCCTCCATTTTGAAACTACTTGTGAGCTGAATACGAAAGGACATCCAAGTTTTTTAAACCCATGTCCTTTTTTTCAACAGTTAAAGCTCGAAATTTGAGCTTTCTGACTGGAACTTTATAGGTGAAGTAAGCAAAGACTCTTACATTGTCAAAACCACGGATTATTAAGAGACCGTAAATATGATATTTTTTTATTTAGATACATCCATGATCAGGAAAACCACCAATCCACTCCAACGAAAAATACTTGTGCTAACGTGGTGTCCCCAATCCTCCATTTTGGAACTATTTGTAAGCTGAATACGGAAGGACAGCCAAGTCTATAACACCGCTGTCCTTTTTGTCAACAGTTAAAGTTCGAGTTTGAGCTTCCTGACTAGAACTTTATAGGGGAAGTACGCAAAGACTTCTGTGTTGTCAAATTGGCCTTGCCATGATTGAAGTACAAATTTTGCCAACCAAATGACGGCAATGAAAAGCAAAAAATTGTTAACATAAACGGAGCAGGTCTCCCGTGGGCGGAGTAGTCAGAATCTCGTAAAAAGTAAGGGCTCGGCCACCACAACATTCTGTACACAGCTTCTTCCCGTAGCCAATTTATATATATATATGACCGCCAGTAGTGTTATAACTATACCATCGGGATTAGAGGAAATGCTATCCCACACTTACCAACCCGCTTGGCCGTGGTGAGTTATGGCCAAACCCCTCCAAAATGACTCCACAACTTAAATCTTGGCCCTCAGTTTCCGGCAGCTGGAGTGTACCTGGCAAAGGCATCGGCCAGTGCGACATGAAGGCAGAGGGTGCCCAGCAGAAAGAAAACAAAGTATGTTTGCTTTAATTTCCACTTAACCAGGATATTTTATTATACCACGCCACAATAAAAGTTTTTGCCTGATTCTTATGTTTTTGCCACAAGCAAATATTTGGTCGACGTGGCCCCAAGTCCATAACTTGTTTCCCTTCTACTTTCCTTAATAAATTAAAAGGGTGTTCCAATGAGAAGTCCATTTTGTTCATTTTACTTACGCGAGTAAATCATATAGTTTAACTACACACACAAAAAAAAATTCAGCCGTTCACTATCTGACCACGCGAAAGCGACCAGACCAGAAAGACAGCTTTTACGTATGAGCAGTTCAGCGCGCATCCGCTCTTTCGTTACTGTTCTCCGAAACTTAGCCAAGGCGACGAGTTGACAGAGTCGCATCTCGTTCTCACGCGGTATTCAGTGATCTCTAGTTAAAGGATATGTTACCCAGTTATTGAACAATTGTAGTGGCTCATATCGAATTCAAAAAATTTGGGATCTGATTATTGATAAAGAATTTTTTCGAAATTTTTACAGATAAAGGAAATAGCATTTTTTTTTGTTCTCGTGCGGGACTTAGCCCTGGATGTCAATAATAA
Organism: Macrothele yani; assembly: GCA_039090855.1. Lineage (NCBI taxonomy): Eukaryota > Metazoa > Arthropoda > Arachnida > Araneae > Macrothelidae > Macrothele > Macrothele yani. Next base: position 54,569,981 of record CM077031.1, read on the forward strand.
TCCGACGCCACGGGAAGTTCGTAAACAATTAAGATAGTGCCTTTTCGTATTTACTAGTGGGCACGTTTATATTACTGGAGCCCATTAAAACAGGTCTCGTTATTTTTTCATTCTAATATTCCATGGGCGATTTCTTCGGAATTGCATTCCTTTCTGCTTTTACCATTCAGGGAGGCAGCGGATCACACAAAAGCAAGTAGAAGCATTTACTATCCCGTTATGTGCAGAAAAGACACACATAACTACGTTGTCGTCTGAGATTCAGAAGTTAGTTTGTGAAAACCAGTTCATCCATTGTGACAAGGTATTCCGTCGAGGACGAAATCACTCTCACTTGACAAACCGAATATCCACCGTCATTATATGCATAGAGAAATCACAGCACCTGAAAATCTGGTTCCACTGGCATTTATGATAGTTTACAATGAGACATTTTGAGTTTCAACTTATTTCCCTCCTGGAAGCACTCCTCATCTTGTCACCATAAATTATTTGGTCTTCCTTTCTAGTGCTTAATTTCTTGACTGTTTTCTTTTAGATATTGATTGAAGTATTGGGCTAACCTTTTACTGCATTTCCATTTTTTCTAAGTTCTGACTTCATTGGAGATCTAAAAGACGAAGACTCGCATCGATTGTTAAAGAACATTGATTTAGGTGTACTCTATTGGCTCCACTGGAAACACTGATACTTTTGTTGTTTCGAGATTTCCTGTAAAAGAATCATTGTTTTACTCTGGATGACCCTTACAATATTCGGGAAAGGTGTAGATTATACTCCTGTGTTTGAAGTGCTTGTAAACCACAGAATGTGGAATGATGACTCTATATCACAATAGGCAAAGCGACTGATGTAGGAAGCTCAGTTTGAAGAACTTAAATGCAGTGTGAATTAAAACGATCGAAAAGCTGATGCGTGAGAAATATAACGGGGTCGCTAAGAATTTCATAGAAGAAAATCCAAGAGCTTTACCACACACTCCCGTGCAACGGCCACGTATACGTGACTTAAGCTTATAAATCTTTTGAAAACAGAAGTCGTCTTTCAAAGTACGCTTCATAAAATAAACTAGGACTTCCTAAAAGAGTATGGGTATTTTTTTAAATTACATCATTTGTAGTTCATGGATATGAGACGGAAAAACAAAGTTCTTCATATGTTTAGAAATTCCAGATCAACCCGAGTAGGTAGTTCCCACCTTTTTTGAAAAACAAAGCGTGATAGGGTCCGCAATGCTCCAGACGAAAAACGAAAGTTACGTTATCCTTACATTGACACCGCTTATCTGCACTTAGAAATGTTGTTGCTGTCTGCGTATTGCGTGACATTATGCAGAAACAATTTGATGTTGGACTGGATTGGATGATGTAATTAGCAACTATTGATATTCTCCCCATATGTTAGAGAAGCGTCATGTCTGAAGACAAAACTATCTTTAACATCAGGAATCCGTAATTTTGCAGCTTGACGAGCGTTTTTATAACAAGAATATGTATTCCAATAATTAACTGATGCTTTTCGAAATCATCACGCGAGTAACATTAGTACGAAATGTTGCCAGTGTAAACGACTACTGCTATTTAAGGGAGCTGAGAGAAGAATTTCTGAAGTGCTACGAATACCCCTCGCTTGGTTAGTTGATGCGTTTATTTGGGTTATAAATCGTGACGTTTGCGAGTTAAACCACGGATATTTAATCTTGAAGGCGCTATATCCTCAGCTGTGCCGTCCCCCTCTCTCGAGTAGGGGATACACAGCTGAAGATGTAACTTGGGAGCCGACTACATACTTTCCAATAAATCACCCACTTCAGTCTAAAACCAACTTCTTGCTACATAAAACCATCCAATCAATTTCAACTATTCACGGATAGCAACCAAGAAGTTTGAATGTCGTGGGAAGCGGTGCCGAGATAAGGGACACATGATGTCCTGTTATTCCCCACGAGCGTTGATGAGTTGAGACGTTTGTTGAAAAAAATGATTTCATTACAAATTAATTGTTCTACGAAGCTGTTAGAATCGACCGAAGTATTTTATAACAGCATGACTTATTTTGAAACAAAAAGGCGCTAGATAAATGTTTGGGACGCGTGAAGTGTAAAGATTTCTCAAAATTATATTGCACGGCTATGAAATGAAATTTAACTAAAAAAACTGTTAGATGTTTAATACCAATAGTAAAGCAAACATGTATTGCCTGGCTTTAGTAAAATGAAAGACTTCTCACTCATTTAATATCCAGAGAATTACATTAAGAAAGCTTTTTAAAATTGGAGACGAAATAGCTCTTACTGTCAAATATTTAATCTTGCCCGACAAATTTTAATTTCAAAGTAAAAAAAGTTTTACGAAAACAATTATGTTGTTTAATTTATCTAGTGCCGTTTGTTTCAAAGTATACAATTATCACGTTAGATGAAACATTATTAGTTGTGCTTTCAACTTCGTAAAAAGAAATATACATTTCTTAAGAACGTGAGAAAGGCGTTTAACAGCTTCGTCCTGTAATTTCAAAATTATTCGCTTATGCTACGGAGTGAGTTTTAAAAAGGTCACAGTGAATAAATCTAGATTATACTGAAAAACACAAAAAAATCAACGTAAAGTTTTCAATAATCCCGGCTACGCTGCAGAGTGCTGTTTAAGGAGCAATGATTCATTATATAGAAAAACCTACATCAACATATAAAACGGTATCAGCAGTCTGGTATTCTCTCACATCAAACACAGTATTGTAACAATACAGGAGTACCGGCAATCATATGACAGTGGACTCTTGTAAAGAAAACAGCTCATACAGAAAACGGAGGAAATTCTCCTACCCTAAATGATGGAAACAATTCCACTCTAGGTATCACACGTACACACTTTAAAGTAAGTAAACAGTAGAATTAAAGACATAAAAACCGTAAAATTAATGCACTGGAAGTAAATATATACCTTTCTAAAAAGGTCAATTATCACAACTGTTCAATAATCTCTGGCTATAGCGTAAAAAACCGTTTTACCTATTTCGAAGTTAAATCTAACATTGATAAAAATAATTCTTCGACTACTAAACCGCTTCACTTCCGCATGAGAACATCGCCCTTAGAACCCTATCTGGTATTCCAAAGGTTTCGAGAATAACTGCTATTTTTTATGTAAATCGCTTCATTTTAAAAATTTTGTATTAATAAATTTATTTTCTAGCAAAAAAGTGAACATTAAGTAAAAATGCATTCGATTAGGAACAGCAAGTGTAAAATATTTTTCATACTTCTTATGTTATGAAGTCAATCTAAGTTATTTATTTGCAAAAAGCCATGTATTTTAAGTATGTTCATTTTAATGTTCATAAGTTACCAATATTGCTACACAGTCACCTGGTAATAAGAACATAAAAAAAATACGGGAAATGATATACGGATATTTCAAACAAACACGGGATTTGGAAAAAAAGGTGCAATTCGTAAAATAAGCTGATTCATTCCCCATTTCTACAAAATATTTGTAAAAGTAAACTAACCTGACAGGTGTATGATGGAAGAAACTGCTGCAAAATTTTTCCATGCATTGTGCTGTTGTGGTTGCATCGGATTTGTACGTGTTTTGGTTTATTTATACACTTGAAATGTGTACTACGAATTTAAAGCCAGAGTCACAGGAGATGACGTATGCGAACTTCGTTATAGCCGGACAGAAGAAAAATTGAGCAGTTTTGGACATATTTCATTATTTCAGGTTAAAATTAATCATCATTATCATCAATCATGGGTAAAATTCCCGTAAGTGTCTATTGCCATTTTAACTACATTGTCCCGTTGAAGTCTATTCATTGCAGAGTGGTTCAGTTCTTGAAAAGTAAAAAATTCATCATCAATCATGGGTAAAATTCCCGTAAGTGTCTATTGCCATTTTAACTATATTGTCCCAATGAAGTCTATTCATTGCAGAGTGGTTCAGTTTTTGAAAAGTTCTACCACACTAGTCTTTGATATCATCAACCCACCTACAGTAAGGGCGTTCTCTTGCATTTCTTCCTTTCATTAAGCCAAACACGAATGTCTTTATCTTTCTGTCATTTTTCATTCTGCAGATGTAACTAAGAAGCCTTAGTTTTCTCTGTATGAGTTTTTGAAATAGGGTGTCTTTTAGTTGACTTATTCTATACACTTCTTCATTTCTTATCCTCTGGGTCCATCCGATTCGTAAGATTTTATGATAGCACTTTGTTTCAAAAGTAAGTATTCAACATTTTATTTCCTTTGCTAACTTCAAAAATTTGTATCCGTATAGCATAAGCTGATCAGAAATCCACAATTCTTGAGGACAGTCTTCGAATTTAGTTTACTGTCCACAAAACGCCTGATGCCTTCGGGGACACAAACTGTCCTCAAATTTTGATGTTTGTCCGCAAGTGTCCTCAAATTTTGATGTTTGTCCCCAAATGTCCTCGAATTTACGCTTCCTCATTAGCTCGTTAGATTTCTAACGAAAAATGTTCTTAAAAGTAGTTTTTGTTGTACTAGTTTTCCTACACGCTTATTCTGATATTTTTTTTGCCTATTTTTGTTTTTCTTCTTTCCGAGTTTAACGACCACCGCGTGCAACTCAGAGGACTACAAGCAGTCACTGGTCTCTAATTTAGAGACATTTGTTTTAGGGAAGAGAGAGAGCAAGTGCTGTAAGATAAATACACCACCCATGCTTCATTCGGGACTCGAAACCGTACCAACTTGTACGAATCATCGTCAGTGACCAGCACTAAAACATTGCACCACTGGCACAGTCAAATTTCGACTGCACTTGTTTTGAGTTACTCGATAAACTTTGGCAAAATGAAAAATGTTTGGTGTGTAGCTTTATTTTAATTCGGCACATATACCTAAGGTGGAGCATTTTACTTTTGCTAATATGTTATCGTGATCATAGTTCAACTTTGTCAATAAAATTACCAACATTCTACAAGATATGTCCTTTTAAGGCAAGCATTTTCATATGCAAATCACACTTATTGAAGCAATGCAGTTTTGTGACAAAAAGATTTGCATATTTATATTGAATACGTATGTGTCCCCAAATAAACTGCTGATTTGGGGACGCGACTCCTTTTATCCTCAAATCAGTGTTCCAACATGTGGTTACCTTAAGCATACTGCTACAAAGGCATGTCTCAAGAATGATTAACTTAGTTTTGAGGCTAATGACATTAGTCTTGCAAATTTTATCCATAGCTCTTAACAGTGTTATAGTCCTTACAATTCTAATTGTAATGTCTTTTGTGCTGTTTAGGTAACAGCTTCCAAGATAAGTGAATTTTTTCACATTTTGAAGTTCTTTGACTTTCAACATAATCTTTTTCTTGATCTCTTTTGCACCAAATACCATTGTTTTTGTTTTTTCTATGTCCATTTTCCGTCCATATATATTACCTTCTATGTTCAACTCTTGAACCGGTTGATCCAGTTTCATTTTGTCTTCTTCAGTCAGTACAATATATTCTGCAAAGCACAGATGTTGAACCTTTGTTCGCCCACAGAAATTCCCTTATCCTCTTTCCTGATTTTGTCCATCATTCTCTCCAGATGTAAGATGAAGATGCTTGGAGATATCGGATCTCCTTGTCTAGTGTTACTGCTTATGGCAAACCAAGTACCACATCTGCCTCCTATCCTGAAAGATTCCTGTGTATTCATATCTATTTATTTTAGAAGCCGAACTATCCTAGCATCCACACATTATGATTTCAGCACAGCACAGGTGATGTTTTGTTCAATAATGTCAAAAGCCTTTTAGAAGTGTACAAAACATGTGAATACTATTTTATTATTCTTTTGTACCTTTTCTGCAATGAGCCTTAGGGATCATATCTGCTGTATGGTATCCATGTATTTGCGAAAGCCTGCTTGTTAATCTGCCACGTGCTCTTCAATCTGACCTTATAAGGTGCGTCGTAAAAATACACACGCGATTGACTTTGCGCAGTGAACATAATGCGAATATAGGTAGGAATCTGAAGTGGTACCTAATTAGACATAACCATACAACAAACGTTTCGATCCGTTGGGATGACCGGATTGTGTGAAACGAACACCACAAAGTGAAATAGTGTAATTTTAGGTGTCTCATAAATATAAAGACAACTATGTAAAGTAGCTACATGCAAATGAGATGTACGAATTAGAATGTTGTACGCACGCACATGTGCCGTAAGTTAGTCCATTCTACAAAAAACATAGGACCTGCCGTCAGACATTCATTTGCCGAAAGGCCACGCAACCGTCAACTTTCTGGTGAGGAGGTGCAGAAGATTTGGAGACTGAGAGCGAATGGATTGCCTGTAGCAAAAATATGTAAAGCCATAGAAAGTGGTAGGGCAGTCATTTATAATACTATCGAAACGCGGTACGTTAAATGCCTGAAAACGGTCTGGAAGGCCTCGAATAACAACCAAACGAGATGACAGTGGCAACATGCGTTTAAGTTCATCCCAAAGGTAGCCACTACGTCAAGTTTCTCGGACTGTTGGTGTCACCGTCTGAAAGTACACAGTTCATTGTCAAATCAAGAAAAGTCGCAACAATGTGCTCCTTTAAATGCGCCGTCAGCCACACATCACGCTGCGCCAAGAGGAAACTAGATTGTTATGGGTAAGCAGCCACATGCACTGGACGGACGAGTGGGTCACAACTATTTTCTCCGATGAGAAAAAGTTCAACCTGGACGGCCCTGACGGTTGGAACTTCTATTGGCATGATTTACGACGCGAGCCACGCATCTTCTTCAGCGGACAGGAAGGAGGGGGATCTGTGATGGTCTGGGGAGCTTTTGCGTTCAATGGGACAACGGATATCGCTTTTCTGCAAGGCAGGCAAAATTACGAAACGTATGAGGACGTACTCAGCAGCCACATTCTACTGTTTGCCGAAACTCTAGCGGGTATTGATTATCTGTTTCAGCAAGACAATGACTCTATCCATCCGTCTGCATCAACGAAAAGCTGGTTTAACACTCATTATGTGATCTAAATGGATTGGGAAGCACTCAGTCCAAATCTGAACCCCATCAAGAACCTCTGGGGTATCCTAGCTCGTGATGTGCATGCGAATGGACGGCAGTTCCCAAGTGTGGTGGCCTTGAAAGAGCAGATTGAACGAAGCTGGTACGCGTACCGTCCAGAACACTTACATCACTTAGTGGACTGCATGCCCAATCGGGTTTTCAGTGTTATTCGGAACAACGGCTCCACTATTCGTACCGGAGGCGCTCATAACTAGTAAGTATTTATATTTTTGAGACAGCGTATTTCTGTTTTTTTCTTGTACTTGGCGTTGGAATTCTTATGTTTTACGTCACACTATTGTGCAGCTTCGTGTCCTATGCTATTATTGTTATAAATATGAGGTGTACATTGCAGCTCGTTCTTGTTTACTTTTTATTCCATAATTTGTGCTGTCTCTATATTTATGCGACGCACTATAATCCTTCAGTTAACATTATCATCAAAATTTTACCCAGATGGCTAATCAGCGAAGGAGTTCCATAGTTATTGCGTTTCAATGCATTTACTTTTCTATGATGAATTATCCATATTGATTTCTCTTATTCTTGTGGTCTAACTCCATTCTTCCATATCTTGTTGCAGATTATGTGCATTTCTTGTATTAATATGTCACCACCCTTCTTTATCCTTTCGCCCATCGTGCCACCATTCCCAGAAATTTTTGTTGTTTTTTAATATCCTTTAAAAATGGTTGGTCATGAAATATTTATCAATTAATCGAAGGTAAATAATTCTTGTTGAATACTATACGTAGCTAGTAAAATAACATGAGAGAGATCTGTGGAAAGCAAACTATTTAGCGAGTGTAAAAATTAAAGTAACGGCCAAAACTGTTAAATTTTACCGGTTATGCGTTACGTCGATATATGAGCTAGATTGTTTGTTCTGTGGTTATCATGATCACTGTTTTAAATGGTTTTAAACTTTCTCTGCCGTAGTGGTTAATGTATTCCTACATGGAAAATAAATTCTAAAAATTTCTGTACACAGATGAAGTGATTGAAAGATGACGAGAGGAGGAAATAAAAGACAGCATTTGCCCAGGAGATGTATGTTTTGAAAGCGTGGGGTAAGGTGTACGAAATAGTAATAACGCAACTGAAACATTCTTGTCTTAATGGGAACTGGCCCATCTGTATGCACAAGATATGTCCAGCACATAATTCCTTCTCTTCTAGTGAAATGGGAAGGTTTAAGAACAGGGTAGCATTGCAACCGATCTTGTTTCCTGAAAACTGGGAATAGATTTTTAGGAAAATAAATGTTTTAAAATAAAATTACACATTTTTGAAAATGTTGTATGTAATTCCACATTTCCCAAATTCATGTAATCAAAACATAAATTAAAACCTTTCCTCCATCTTTTTTTCTTTTTCATGTAAGTAAACAGGAGCTAAAAATTCAGCGAAGATAAAGTAACGAAAAGAAATTAGCATTACAATGGAGGGATCAAATTTCTGCCCCTGTTTCAATCAACGAGGGCTATCAGAGCGATGGCAAATGACGTCTTTTCTTCTTGATCGGAGAAGTGAAATTGGAAATCGTCTCGTACTCACGAGGGCTTAGGTAACACAAAGGTATGTTCCACAGACCAACATGGAAAGTAGATATACGCTACTGGTGTTGAAGTCATTCCTGTGACTCTGAGGATGGCAACATTCGTGTCTATCACGGAAAGGTCTCAGGATGAATCCCTGTCAGGTACGAACACTTGAACCACTAAATAACCTCGGTGCATCGGATGGGCACGCTCAGCTCTCGGATCGGGGGTACTGGATCCCCGGTTATAAATAAGAGGCAACATCTTCCCCTTTTCTGCCTCCCTTCCGTGTGACTTTTGTGTCAGGTACCCTAGCTGAAACATTCCGAGTTTCATATTTCTAAGGGTTGTTTAACACCTGAGGTCAGACACTCCTTTCCTAAAAGCCTCCAAAATAATTTCTAAGTCATAAGAACCGCTGAAAAGAATTCCGATTCTTCGCGAGTTGCGTAAGTTTTTAAGAACATTAAAGGAAAATAAAGTTTTAACTCAAACAAGTGTATGTTTGTGTTCTTTACCGTGTTTGAAGAATGGTAGTGTGAAAATGCTGTTAAATAATTTTTTAAGAACATTGAAGTAAAATAAAGTTTTAACTCAAACAAGTGTATGTTTGTGTTCTTTACCGTGTTTGAAGAACGGTAGTGTGAAAATGCTTTTGAAGGCGGAAAAGAATGAATGTCACCAATCAACTTTCAGTACATAAGACAAGTCTAAGACAACATACAGTGAAACAAAAGTTACAAAATATTTAAAATAAAACTAATTTTGTGACGTTATGTTCTCATATAACATGTTAACGACAAAATCTTTTCAGTATGTTGCTTGACGGTCCATTTTCTCATTCACTTTGGTTCATTGACATACCAAGCATGATACGTGAATCTTAATGCGCATTTTAGCATTTTTTAAATTTCATGTTAAAAATAGTTGACTCAGAGAGATTTGTTGAGCAGAATAATGCTTTCATTTTTAGAGGTACCTTAAATAACACTGGATATTTCTCGTTGAGCGTAAATGATCAAATCCTTTTTTCTAGTTCGCGTTCAATATCACCCTTTTCAAACACAAGTTTTGTAGCACCACTGTCTCGAATTTAGTTGTAGATCCAACTTCATTTAACTCATTTTCAATGGCGTGAGACTTGAGGACACGTGCAAGGATGCGAAATGAATTGAGCTAGTGACTCGATTTCTTTGAAGTCACAGAACCGGCTTTGAAAACCATTTCTGAGCTTTGATGATATTTCTATTAATCTCCCATCTCTTGTATATGTATATAATTTTTGTTCTTCTTCAACCTGTTCTTTCAAACCAGTAAATTTTTTGCATCACTTTGCCTCATACTCTTTACCCACAGTTGAAGGTCTCCAGTTAACACGCTTGTCTTTGAAATCACTTGCAAAATACTTTTGTCCTTTCCCTGAAATTGGGGTTTTAACTTGGTGAATTTTCAGAGATGTCAAATACCAGCGCTAAGTCTTTTAGCCACCAGAGGAAAATAAGGCATTGTTTATCACGTTCTTTGAGAAAAGAGATCATAGGTGGCAAAAGCTCATGGAAGCGACGGGGAATACTCCTTTTACCAAGCCCTCGTCCCTACGTATACAGAAGCAGTCCATCGTACACGAAATTAATTATCTCAACCAGTGTTTTAAACAGCCTTTGTAAAGAATGGGCTCGTACGTGGTTTATAAATTTCATCACACCCTTCTTAATAACACCCTTCTGCTTAATATCCTTTGACAACAGATAATTTCCAAAATATCACTTTTCTTTATGCTTAGAGTTGTCCTAAAAATAGATGTTTGATCTTATATTGGCTGAATGTACATTAATCTACATATTTCATATTCTAATTTCTTGAGCTGTTGACTGTATAAAAAATATTTTTATCAGATGAATAGCTGATATTGCTGGGAAAAAAATCATCAAATACAGCAGTTATGCATAAATCAAAAAATCTTACATTGTCTCCTCTGAGCATGTTGACATGGGTACAATCATGTCCACATCAGCAGAAATGAATAATAAATTAAATATTATTCCAACTCAAGTTAAAGATGAACTGGGACTTATCAAACAACAAATTAGTGATAAACTTAAAGATATAAAAGTTTCTATAAAACATCTCAGTACGAGTTATGGAGTTATATTTCCAAAATGTAATCAGCTACATGATACTAATATAATGCTGCAAACTACAGTAAATTAAATCAGCCTGAAAGCAATGAAATGAAAAATAAGCAGTATTTTGAGGTACTCAAAATGGAACTAAATGTTGTGGACAAATATCATACAAATAAAAACATTAAAATCATTGGACTTGACTTAACAAATATTAAAAATGAGTGTGAAGTAAGATTTCAGGAGGAAAACTTCAAACCTTCTGACATAGATGCTGTTTATCCTCTTCCTGGCCAAAATAGAAATATACAGAAATCTATTATTCTAGTGCAATTCACCATTAGGACAGCTAGAATCGTTTGGTTTTCAAAAAGGTAAACCTTTATTTTTAACTCAGACTTACATAAAGATTATCAGCAAACTAAGATTTACATTAATGAAAATCTTACAGCTACTAATACGTAAATGATTACTATTCAACTACTGAAATCAATAACCTACTAAAAAATAACACACAGAATTCATTGAAATTATTCGTATAGACGCTTGCTGTTTGCGTAACAAAATAACACTACTTTAAAATCTAATACAAATAACTGAAACTACTACTGATATTATCTGTATTACAAAGACATGGTTCTCTAAGCAAAATCTTTCCATTCCAATAAAGGATTAAAATGTTTATAATTTAAATAGAACACACTCTACAGGTGGCGGTGTGACTATGTATATATACAAGAAACACAATTTTTTTCACTTCTTACTGATTTTACTATAATCAGCCAAGAATTGGATCTTCTTGTGTTGAATAACCAACATTACATAATTGTGATTTGTTACAGAACTCCTAATTCTGCTCCTAAAAAACTTATTTCTACACTTAATATTTTTCTTTGATCAGGCAAATATGCTACATAAAAAACTTTTCCTGTTAGATTATTTAAACATTGACATCTCCCAAAACAGCATAATTACAGACCATCTCAAATCTATGATAGTAGCCTCTGGTTTCATCAGAACAATATAAATACCTATCCAGTGGTACAATAATTGGTTTATGTATTATTAATGCTTCGCATGATTCAATTACATCTGGAATTATAACATATGACTTCCGTGACCATCTTCCTGTTTTTATATTATGTAAGCACTCTTACAATACCCATATTGTGACAGAAAAACATATCATTAGACAAATAACTAAATGAAATCTTGAAAAATTCAGAAATAACGTTGCTCAAATTGACTGGACACTAATTAACAGAGAAACACAAGTTAACTCAGCTTTTAAAAAGTTTCATGTTACTGTAATTCAATTATACAATGAAACCTTTACTAAAACCATACAGAGTAATACTTTAAAAAATTCCGCAAACCTTAGATGAAGAACTCACTAATTAATCGAAATAGCAAAAAAATAAACTATTCACAAAATTTCTTAAATATAGAAACCCCATAGATTTTATAAATTTTAAACGCTATAGGAATAACTTGAACACAACAATAAAAATGGTAAAAAGGAATTACTATTATAAATTATTTTTCTTAAAATTGCCACACGAAAAACGTGACAACATCTTATCAATTATTGGGAAAAAATAATAAAATAAAAATACCAGAATTTTTAATTGATGAGAATAACAAGGAAATTCTAAATCAAAAAAGCAATGCTACCATTTAAATCATTATTGCATAGTAACACCAAATACCATAAAACAAAATTTGGGTAAATCTAATTTATCATTCACAGCTTACTTAGAAGAATTAAATCGAACAAATAATTTTTATTTTATAGAAATATCATATCAATCATTACCAAAGGAATTTAAAAAATAAACTCTACTGCGGGATATGTTAGTTGTTGACGTGATGGCAGAGCCAGTTTGTTGCTGATATGATTGCAGTGCCACTTCTTTTTTATACTTAATTTGGTATTTGAAACAGGAATCTGCCCTGACGATCTTGCGATAGTTAAGATCTCTCCTAAATACAAATAAGGATCTATTAATAATATGAATAACTATCGACCCATTGCAAAAATCTCTGTTTTTGCTACGATTTTGGAAAAGTTGATTTTTAACAGACTTCTGATATAATTGGAAAAGTATGCTGTTATTAATATTAATGAGTATGGATTTCAACCGAATAGATCCACTGTAAAAGCGATATTACAACTACACAATTTTATATTAAAACAACAAGATAATGAACAACTTGCAGTTTTTCTGGATCTTATAATAACATTTGTTTGTCTAAACCATAATAGTCTCAGAACAAAATTATATAATTCATGTATAACGGGGACATTAACTAAACTACACTGCTGGCCACCCACAATGCAACACCAATAACAACACGAGATAGCAAAGCCAGATACAAAGATGAAGCGATTGAGCTTACAGGCCTGTGCGACTTGCGGAACACGCAAACATCAATAGTTCGTGTGGGCCACATGGTTGGCAATAACGGACACTAAACGCCGCGGCATCGAGCGAAAGAGGCTTTGGATGTAAGCTTGAGGTATGTCGGTCCAGGCTGCTTATAAACGTTGCCACAGTTCATCAGGCGTAGCCGCGGGTGGTGCTTGCCGGGCCATTCGGTTGCCGATCAGCGACATATCGGGAGAACAGGCGGGTCACGGCAGCAGTGACACCTGTTGGGCCGTGAAGAATTGTTGCACGTGCACGGCGCGGGCACTCGTTGTCCTTTTGAAACGTGGCCTGTGGCAGGTCCTGCAGGTAAGGGAGGACTACAGGCTGATAAACGTCGGAGATGTAGCTGTGGCTGTTGAGTGTACCGGGGATGCGTACCAGAGGGTTGCGGGTGTCATATCCAATTGCGCCCCAAACCATAACGCCAGGCGAGGGACAGGTATGGCGAAGCATAATGAAGGCGTCATACAGTCTCTCACCGCGGTGCCGCCATACGCGGATCCGACCATCGTAGTGTTGCAGGAAAAAGCGGGATTCATCAAAGAAGACAATATCGTGCCATTCCGTAGTCAAGGTGCGGCGTTCAACGGCCCACTGCCGCACCACTCGCCGGTGGTGTAACGTCAATTGTAATCGGAGCAATGGGCGCCGTGCGACAAGTCCCCGCTCCTGCAGACGACGTCGAATGGTACGTGCTGACACAGGTTGTTGCGCAACACACCCTAATTCATTCGCTAACGTTCGTGATGTAGCTGTGCGAGCCGTCAATGCCCGCCGCACAACATGCCGGTACTCTCGTTCTGTGGTGTGCCGCGGCTGCGGCAATCGCTTACGTCAGTTCGTCCGTCCTTCCTGCACCCACCGAATCCATATTCGTCTCACTTTTGCTGGATGTAGTCCCACACAGGCGCCGATGTCTTGGTACGATAAACCGCTGTCGCGATAAGCCACTGTTCGCCCTCTGTCAAACTCCGAAACGTGCTGGAATGACTGTTGTATTCTGTGACGAGGCATCAGGAAGCTTCCCGCGCACAGGGTAGGCAGCATAGCACACTTCCACTACTTACACCATGCCTTCTGTGCAGCCTTCTTACAGTGCTTCGCGGTGGCGTGCCGGGCGCACATGATTTGCATATGTCCTGCAATGCTAATCGTTTGAATGGACTCTCGCGGGTGACGCATGCTGCGAATTTCAAGCCAATCGGATGCTTCCTTCTTGGTGTTGCATTTTGGGTGGGCAGCAGTGTAATTAAAATTATCTAATTAATTGATTACAGTTCACGCAAATTAACCACGTTAAATCACTAATGAAAAAAATGTTAATGGGAGAACGACAGGGTTCTATACTTGGACCCATACTTTTTAACATTTACATAAATGATATTTTCACCGTATCAAGAAATGTACACCTAGCACTTTATGCTGACGACATCAGGATTCTGTTCAGAGAACATGATTCTACATAAATAATTAACCTCAATTGTAGTCATATAAATAAATATCACAACTGGCTGACCTCTCATGAGCTTATTGTAAAAACGGTTAAAACTAAAGATATGGTTTTTACAAGACTGAACCTAAACCAATATCCATATATAACTACACATTTACTATAATAATAATAAAATTGTCATAGTGAATCATTTCCCCAATGTTGGAGTAACACTACATCATAACTTAAAATGGGATCGAAGTACAAAACAATTAATACAACCTCTAAAATCATAGGAGTAGTTAGCCGAGTACTTAATAATCTCCCTTATAAAACCGTAAAATTGTTATACTACACCCTTGTGCATACACACTTTAACTATTTTCTATCGTGTTGGAGACAAACAGCAGAAACTAACATCAGGAAACTCCAAGTACTGCAGGGTAAATTTATTAGATTATTAGACCTTAAACTAAATACTAAAACTAATAATACACCTTACATAAATATTTATAATTACATGCGAGTAGATGTTAACAAATATAACATTTTGAATACGAAACAATCATATCACTATGCTTTGGGATTAAATATGTGTTTAAAGGCATTAAATAGAATATTAATATAGATATCATAAATATAAATTTTAATATCCATAATTATGAAACTAGATATAAGCTTCAGATAAAGCCATTCTTTCCTGGAACACAACAAGTAAAACAAAGTATCAACTAACACGGACCAAGTTCTAGGAACCTTTCACGTTAAGAACTAAAACACATTAACAATTATAATTTATTTAAGAAAAGACTAAAAACATACTTGCGTAATACAAAAAAAAAAAAAAAAAAAAAACGAAAAAAACTCTGAAATTACTGTATAACTTTTCAGTCAATTTAATTGCCTCTAATATCTACTAACAGCTGCTGATCTACTGTATGACCTACCTACTACAAGTACTTACCTTCACTCTTTGATAATATCTACATACCTTGTATTTATCAAGTAGGGAGGTCAGGGTTTTAGTCAGGTCATTAAATATCTTTTCCCTGATTTACCTGGCTGTTATAATACTTACTTTTGTTACACTAAAATGTAAATATAAACTTAATTTAAGGTACGATTAACAGCTAAAACAATTAAATTATTATTATTATTTTTTTAAGAATTCCACCTCTGCCTGAGGGTTTTCTTCTCTTCCTTCCGGAACTGTTAGATCATGCCAAGTTTGGGAAGTGGCACCTTATCCTACAAGTGTTCAGCGTGGCTTCCTTCTGTACTTCCTTGTAAGTGTTAGGTTGAAGATCTAGTGTCTGTATAGAGATGTGAATGGCCTTAGGTACAACTCCTGTGGCTGATATTACTATGGGGACGGTGGTGAAGTTCTTCATATTCCACATTTCCTTGACTTCGTATCGTACGTCGTTATATTTTGACAGCTTCTCTCCGTGCGTCTTCTGGATGTTGCACGTGTTGGCAACTGCTATGTCAATGAGGTATGTTGACTTCTTCTCCTTGTTTACCAGGAAGACGTCGGGCCGATTGGGGAGGATGGTCTTATCTTTTCTGATCGATATGGCCCAGTAAGTACATCTTGTGGTTGTTGTTCCCTAGAAGCATTGGTGGCTCATACTTGTAGTAGGGGACAGGCTCAGTTGTAAAGAGGTGTTTTATTTTTGCAAATTTTTGATGGACGATCTTGGCAACTTAATTGTGCTTGTTCGTGTTCTCTGTTTGTGTGTACCTGTACCCTGCTGTGATATGTTGGATGGTCTCTGGCGCTTGATAGCATTTGCAGACATGTGTCGTTTTATTATTATTATGAAATTGATAGAATTTCCAAAACAAAACAAAAAACATTTTTTGCAACCATGGTATTTTTTTTAATTCGTCATGTAAAGGACAATGATATATGCTCAGGAATCCTGGAAATTTACTAAAAATCTTTTTCTTATTTTAAAAGAAATCGTGACTCTCCTTTAGATAAGTAAAGTTTGTCCAGATGGATATTTATGAAATAGCATAAACCCAATCTAAAGGTTTTCTTTATAAAAGTGTCTGAATACGAACTACCCAAATTGTGTATAACCTCATTTGTGTTAGTTTTTTGGAAGAAACGTTTTAATATTGAATTGCAAAACGCAAAGGTTGCATTATTTTTATGAGCAGTAAAGTTTCTTAAATACGAAATTATAATTACTAAATTTCTTACACCGTTTTCTCCAGCACTTTCGATGGTGATAAAATCTATCAAGTTTCTCCGATAAGAAGTTGTTGAATCGGATTAATTGTATAATGTATATACCTGTGTTTTATGAGTGTTTGTGCGTATTAAAAGCTGAACAAACCACACTGTAACCTAATCCAATGACAAGTGTTCCACGGGAAGAAACTGAAATCACGTGATATTTACCTCCTCGCTCCGTATTGTGTGATTTGGGAGGCTATTCGTTAGAACGGATTGAGTGGTTATTTGTTAATTTGGATTGCAAAGTGTTATTATTGAAAAAAATATATTACCGGATTCCTAGCATAGGCGTAGCCAAGGAGGTGGTTTTGGGGTCCGAAACCTCCCCCCCCCCCCCACTTGAGGGGAGATTTAGTATGAATTTAAAGCGATAGATATGCATATATGGGGCTTTCACCAATGAACCAAACTCGTGGAACCCTCCCCCTTAAGAAATTTCTGCTATGCCACTGATTCCTAGTTATAGTTTCTGTTATGTGACTTCATGCACCGGTAGGGTGTGGGGACAAAACTGAGGATATAACACACGTAAAAATTAGGATCTGTGGTTCAACTTATGAACTGTACTTGTATCCCTAGAATATGTAGTTTGGTGCTTTCAAAGGTATCATGCAAGTACCATTAGTAAAAATTCTGGCGTTTGAAATGAACACTTCCGAAATATCACGTATATCTCTCCCCGTCGTTGTCCGACGGGTTTGTTTAGGCTTAAGATCCTGGCTCATGCGAGTTAAACTACAGATTCCTAATTTTAAGACGAGAATATAACTAGGGTGCAGCCAACATAAATACTTGTGAAATAAAACCATGCATATGAATTCAAGAAGAAAATTATTGCAAAATAAAATTGGCCGATTCCATACAACAAAAATCCACCCAATGCCCCAGACACCAAATAGGATTTGTGAGTGTCGGTATGAGCGACGCCGGTAAGTACGGAGTTAAAGGTCACGGAACTCTTGTAACTTCGTCGGAAACGTTAGTCCATTGATATGCTCATATACAAAGTTCATATGCTAGAGGCACCGATCCTGATATTTAAACCTTAAAAAAAAACAAATTCTATTCTACCCACAGGGCTGGCGAGACTATGGGAAATAAAATATCATACGACATACAGTGGAAACTCCGTTATAGCTTTCTCAGTTATACTTTTTTTCACTTTTATACGTAATTCTACTTTAATCACGATGTGTTACTGTAGTTTCTATCACTTTCGAACTCGGTTGCGCTTTATTCATACATACACTTTCTGAGATTATACGTTAAAACTCAAATTTTCAAATTACACATATATTTTATTGTTTTATACGTAACCTGATATGCAGATTCCATTACGACTGTTGTTCACCTAGGGAAATCGCTTATCGTAAAATGAAAAAAAAAACGAAGTCAAAATGGCACTGTGATGGCTGCAGACGAGGTGGGTTCTATGTTGATGGTGGTTTCTCAAATGGGACAGGAGCAGCGGTTGGTGCGGCGCGCTAGAGAACGACAGTGGATCTCTCCTCCTGGGAGGTAACTGTTTATGGAACATTTTAATCAGAAGCTTGACATGATCTTAGAGTTGAGGACTGAAAAAACTGACCTAAAAAAATCTGTTAAGTTTTTCTCACAGAACAATGATTATGTAATGGACCAATTCAAGGAATCATTTACAACAGTATATTATCAGTATTACGTATCGCCCACCTCAGGGTAAAATTGATTCTTTTCTTAATTTCTTTTCTATTTTTTTGGAAGATATTAATTCCTGGGGAGCACTCTTTATTCTTTTGGGTATTTCGATATTGATATACATATTGATAATAATGTTACTTGCTTATTCAAGGACATAATTTCTCTTTCTTGGATGACAAATGTTATTACAATTCCTACTAGAATTACGGGAAATTCTTCCTCTGTACTGGATTTGCGTATTACTAACAATTATAATTCATGCTCGGGAGTACTTTCTCTTAACCTTAGTGATCACGTTCCAATTTTGTATTTGATTAATTCCCCGGTAAGTGGAGTTGGTTCTGCATCCAGTTCCGTGTTAATAAGAAATTTTAACCCAAATAGTAATCGGTCATTTAGGGATGCTTTTTCATGTGTTGATTGGACACATGTACTTGCATTTCATAACATGTTTGAATCTTTTGATGTATTTTGTAAAATTTGTTTGGATCATTTTGACACTAATTATCCTCTTCGTACTATTTCGCGTTATAGGAAACCATGGTTTACTACAAGTTTTTTGAGGTATATAGATAGGAAAAATAGATTATTTAAATAATTTCTTCGTAAGAAAGGCTCTGTTGATTTAGCTAATTACCGTAAGTATTGCAATTGGCTTAACTCTAAATTGACGCAGACTAAAAGAAATTTTTACTATAATCAATTTGCCTCAACATCGGATAGCAAGAGGATATGGCGCTCAATTAATAAGTTGTTAAAAAATCAAGGAGTACTGATTCATCAAATTTAATTGAATATAAAGGTATTTTTACGTCGGATCTTACGGATGTTGTTGGTATTTTCATAGATTATTTCCTCAAGCTACCGGGTACCTTGATATCGGAAATTATTTCCTCTTCTAAAAATTACAGACACTATTTGTCATCGACTATTGGTTCTTCATTTTTTTCCAAACCTGTTGACGATGATCTTTGGTCGGTAATGAATGAACTTGATTCCACTACATGTGCCGGACCAGAGAATTTTCTACCCAGGGTTGTAAAATTTGTATCTCTAGAATTGGTTATTCCACTCACTCGTATTTTTAAGGGTATTTTACTTACGGGATGTATACCTGCACCGCTTACACTTAGTCGGGTCAGTGTGATCCACAAGAAGGGGTCACGGACAGATGTTGCGAATTATCGTCCCATATCTGTTATTTCTGTATTTGCAAAAGTATTAGAAAGCTTAATTCTCAAACGGTTGTTATCTTTTACTGATACTAACAATACACTTAATAAAAAGCAACATGGTTTTCGTAGGGGTGGTTCAACGGAGACTGCAGTTTTTGATGCTTTAAATTTTTTGCAATATAATATAGATAAGGATCTCAGTATAGTTGGGATTATTTGTGATTTGTCTCGCGCATTTGATACAGTTAGACATGATATCTTACTATGGAAGCTTGAACACATTAATGTCAGGGGATTTGCTAAAACTTTTTTTAAAGTTATCTAACTGGTAGGAGGCAGTATGTTCAGTTACAGGGTGTTCGTTCCAATGTAAAATCTGTTCATTATGGGTCTACACAGGGATCAGTTCTTGGTCCTCTACTTTTCGTAATTTATGTCAATGCTATTTTCAATGTTTCTTCCATTGCAAATGCGCTTTTATTTGCTGACGACACAAGTTTATTTTTTTCTGGTCATGCGGTATCTGAGTTGATACCACGTGCCAACAATGACTTACGAGAGTATTTCTCTTGGTTCTGTTGCAATTTATTAACCATCAATATTTCTAAAACAAATTATGTTCTTTTCTCTGGTCGAATTGTTGTGACAGTAACTACTCCTTGGATCTATTTGAATGATATTCCTTTGGCTTTTCAGGCAAATGTTAAATTTTTGGGAGTTCATCAGCATGGAAATTTACGGTGAGATGCACATGTGATTATGTAAATACCTTGGCAGTTAGGTTGAGATTATGATTATGTAAATGCCATGGCACTTAGGTTGAGATCCCGTATTGGAGTTTTGTTCTGGATTTCGGGGTGCCTGCCCATTAAAATAAAGTTAGTACTTTATTATTTTTTTATTTACCCAATAATATCTTGTTGTCTTTTAGCTTGGGGAATGACAACTAGATAAAATATTAATAGAAGTTTTACTTCGCAAAAGAAATTTGTTCGATTGTTAAATCAATCGGAAAACGTATATAGTTTGTTCTACCGTTATAAGTTACTGATTTTTGAGAAACTATACATATTCAGACTTATGTTGTTAATGCATGAGCGTGTCTATGCTAACAAACATTTAAATCTAATCACTGTGTGTCATCCTGCGCATGCTTATCACACTCGTGGAAATACCGATTTGGTGAACCCCAGAGCCCGGACAAACGTTTTATATTACAATATTAATTAAACTTACCCTCGACTCTGGACGGGTTGCCGATTTATATTATATCAGTCGTTAACTATGCTTTATATAAAATATCGTTAAGGGAATACTTGATATTAATATGTTTCTGATTTGACTATCTACAATTGTGATTATGTAAACTGCGGTTCTATAGGAGGATAATTTCTTGACTTGGCATTTTGGTTTTTTATTAGGGGACCATGGGCTCGTCAGGCCTACACTAGCCTTTTCCCCTGGCTCCCTGCTATGTTGCACTAGAATTGATTGAATAAGTGCTTGTAATTTACGTAGTACTATTCCTATTGCCATACATGTTTTGGTATTACTATAACTTCATTTGTATTTTGCATTATATGTGAATTATTATTGTATAATATTTGTATTTGCATGTTTTATGGTTCAAGATGCGTAGACAAAACTGGACTAGGATAGATAGACAGATAAACTAGACTATAATAAATAAATAGACGCAACTAAAGTAGGACAGATACCCAAGGGTAGGCTAGGATTTATTGACTAGACTGGAATACATAGAAACCAGGCTAGATTTGTTAGATAAACTCAGCCAGACTAGATCACAGCAACATGGATAGATTTAACAAAGATCGATAGACTAGACCAAATAGACATATTTCACTGGATTGGTTAGATAAATTAGAACAGACTAGGATGCATAAACTACAAAAGGATAGATAGAGAGATTTGGCTAGACTGGGATATTGTGCCAAAGAGATCGATATATTGTTATATAGACTAGGGTAGGATATAAACATAGACTAGACATGATACGCATGAAAGTATGGATAGATATACGAGAGTAGACTACGGTAAGTGCTTATACTTGACTAGGATAGAAAGAAAAACAAGGCTAAGATATTTTAATGGACTAAACTGGAGTTGTTAAGCTTAACTAAACTAGGATAAATAGGTAAAATAGTTTCGGATAGATAGATAGACCAGACTGTTTTTAATACATGTACTGGTATAGATAGATCTCTTCTGGTATAGGTAGACTATACTAGGAGAGATGGATTAAACTAGGATATATAGTTGAAACTAGGATGGATTAAACTAGAATATAATATTTGTTGCTAGGATATATAGACTACATTAAGATAGATAGATTTATTAGTCTAGTTTAGATAGAAAGACTAGACTTATCTGGGATTGACAGATGGTATTCTAAACTAAACTAGATTAGAGTAAGATATATAGACTAGATTAAGATAGATAGATAAACTAGTCCAAGGTAAATAGTAAGAATAATCTAGGTTAGATAGACACATTAGATTGGGCTGGAATACACAAGTGGTATTCTAAACTAAACTAGATTAGAGTAAGATATATAGACTAAATTCGATTAGATATATTAGACAAGACTAAGATTTATAGACTAAATTCGATTAGATATATTAGACAAGACTAAGATTTATAGACTATACTATGCTAGATAGAGTAGACTCGACTAAGATTGAGAGATGGACTGACAAATGTAGAATAAATAAATAGATACATAGATAAACTAGTCCAAGTTAAATGGAAAGAATAATCTAAGCTAGATATACAGTCTAGACTTGGCTGGGATACACAGGCGGTGTTGTAAACTAAACTAGATCAGAATAAGATATATGACTGAACTAGATTAGATATATTAGGTAAGACTATGATTTATAGACTGGATTCGACAAAGATTGAGAGATTGACAGCCAAATGTAGAATAGATATTATAAATAGATAAATAGATAGATAGATAGATAGATGGATAGGTGTTATATCCGAAAGTCTCTTCCGCAATTTTTTTTTTTTTTTTTTGTGTTAAGTTATTCTCTTTTATGTGACACCGACGTGATTTCAAATTTCATCAACCGATCTCCCTTTGGTTATGAACTTGGGGAATAAGTCAGAGTTTGATGGACCCATGTATGGACTATACGACGCGTGAGGTAACTCTTCCTATTTGTACTTCTCCAAAACAATAAGTCAGAGTCTGATGGACTCATGTATGGACTATACGACATTTGAGGTAACACTTCCCATCTGTATTTCTCCAAAATAACTATCGGCACCTTCCCCATGTGTGGTCCTGCATTGTCCTGCAAACGTAGATCTTCACGCGTTCAGTACCACTGGTGTCCATAAGAACAATTTGTAGCTCTCGTCAATTCGGTCCACTGTTCCATCACTGCAAGCCTCACTCAATGAGAGGATCATCTCTGAGAAAGTGAGGTCCGTTGCTGTGCATTTTTACGCGCAAGTTTTGCCGGCAGTCACGGTAATAGGCTGCTGTGACACTTGTTCCACATGGTACTCTATCTGTCATGATGACGCCAAGGTGATCATACGCCAGCATCACAATTTTCTTGACCTTCGATTATTCTCGTCGGAATTTTGGGGGTCGTGGGAAGGTTGAACTTCTTCAACTGGGATTTTAAATCAGGTTCGAATTCCCTAATCCTCTTTTCATCAATAATAACAATTCGTAACGAGAATGCTTCTCCTTCGGCGACAAATCTTTGATGCAGCAGTGTTGCATTGTCCACACGAGTCTGTTCTGTGCGCCAGTCAAGTCATAAGGGACCCATCTGGCCGAAATTTTTTCTTTTCTGCAAATCGTTTTTCAAAATACGGAATAGTGAGGTTGCTCAAATTTTTGTAGTTTCTGCAATTTCCTCGTATTCTACTCGATGGACTTGTTCGACACAGTCCGCGCCAAGTTTAATACTTCGCTCATCTGTTGCCGTTTTCGGACTCACTGACCTCTGGCCATTGTTTTAGTCAAAGGTCAGGGCACAGGAGCGAGATTTATTCTACAGCCATTATCCTCATAACTTGAGTAATAATTTGAATAATGATTTCCTGTGTGTTGGAAAAGGTATCATAATCGAACAGTTGAGCTCTCTAATGTCAGATATTTTTACAGAGGGAGGTTAAACATAACACATTCATTCACGTTTATAAAATTCGGAATATACAGGTTGCATCTTAAACGGAAAACCCAAGCTTTAGCTTTAAAAATTTCTAAAACAATGACTTGCATTAAACTCATTGTGCTTGAATACAACCTTTATCTATGATAGATATATGTCCCATGAGCTATCCAGAAGAGATACTCGTGTTTTCTCTTCTTCAACAGAAAAAAATAATGTTTAAATTCCGCGAAACTCCCATTATTTTGAATTAATACCTGTTCTATTATATATCACTGTTTCATCGTCACACCTCCAAATCAAATGTTCTACACGCATTTCAAACTAATAGGCAAATACGTTACCTAATTAGTCCTCGCCGCCTGATCAGTTAACGAATACCAAATCTAGCTGGAGACACTACCGTGCGGGCCTTATTGTCGATTTCTGTTTCGTTGGTGAGTCTACCAGACTATTGCCTATCGATGGCAATATGAACAACGTAGGAACACGCATTCCGTTAACTTATTGGCAGCAGCAAAAACGGCACTTACCAATTTTCGACCGCAATTGTGTTGAGCTCGGTATTTGGCGGAAAGGGTTTTTGCTGGGACAATGGCTCATGCGAAGAGGTAAATAAGAGGTAAGTTGTTTCACGTGTATCTCCTGCTTTTTGTTGGAAAGTGCTTTGATTTTGCTGCTTCATTTTCATATTTGGCTGGGACTATGGATATGGATACTACGAACAGTTTAAGTTGTTATATTTGTGCTGGTTCATTCGGGCAGAAAAAAAATTTAAACCATCATGTAAAACATTTCATCTGGATGTTTCCGTGATACATGAATCTCATATTGCTAAGAGATTGACATGCAACCATTGTGAAGTAACATTTGGAGTAAAAAAACAGTCTGTACAGACATTTGAGAAGCTTTCATTCGGATAAACTTGCTGCTGTCTCAGATGAAAATTTCCATGCAGAGCAGCTGGTTGCAGGGAAGGCAGATAGCCTTTGTTTTACAACAAAGGCAGCTTCTATGGCTTGCCGGGATTCGAACCCGGTCTCACTTGAAGGAACAGTCGCAAGCCCTCTCATAGACCGCTGCACTACAATGGTGCCATCTTTAGAAATGCCTACTACTGTGAGCAAAGTTCCCCCCGATATCTCTTTCTATACCAGTGAAATTTCATCTGATGCTGAACATGTTCTCTGCGTTTGTTAGAAAACTCTGGCTCCCAACCTTCCCCGGAACCAGCGGCTCTGCGTGGGAAATTTCATCTCAGACAGGAGCAGGTTTATCCCTATGAAAGTTCATCAAATGTCTGTACAGACTTTTTTTTTACTGCAAAGGTTACTTCACAAAGGTAACATGTCAATCTCTTAGCAATACGAGGTTCATGTGTCACGGAAACAACCGGATGAATTATTTACATGCTGGTTTAAATTATTTTTCTGTTCGAATAAAGCAGGACAAATTTAATCTGTTCGTAGTATCCATATCTTCAGCCAAATCTAAAAATGAGGCAGCCAAATCAAAACACTATCCGCCGAAAAGCGAGATATACACCTTACCTCTTAGCAGTAGACTTGTCCCTTCTCAAGACAATTGCCGTCTGTCGTTTTTGCTGCTGCCAAAGAAACGACGGAAGACACTTACACCTCTCAGCTGCAAGCCGTTATCCAGATAATTTGACAATAAGACGAAGAAAGACCACTTTCAGCGTCGATTATTTTATTTATTTATTTTAGTTTTAGAAAATCGTACCGGTGAATATTTAGTTCAACGTCCTGCCTAGTACAATATAATTTTTGTCAAAATAGTTTGGTTTCTCATTCATTAATCATTTCCATGAAAACTTTGCCAATCACATAAAGTAGAACTATTTCAAAAATTACTACCTAAAACTCGTATTAACGTAAGCAACACATTTATCATTTCTTTGCAAGGGTGCCAGGAGTTTGTCTACTGCAAAACCTGCATGAGCAAAAAATGTCACCATATTGTTTGAGCTAATATGCCCCAAAACCTTTTTATTGTATACCTTTCCCTTTAAAGGATTCCGAATTAAGATATCCTTTTCAATGATCTTATTAATTTCATGTTTGAGTATTCTTTGATATACAGCGATGAGCCATTAAAATATGACCACCCCCAGCCTAGAGAAATGAGCGTGCCTGGAGACCGAACGGTAGCGCAGGTGAAGTTCACAGAGCAGTATATATACAACCCGAAGACTGCCTTTGGAATAGCAAAGCGTTAGGAATCAGAATGGGAAAAGATGCCGAATTATCAGAGTTTGCGAAAGGAAAAATTGTGATGGCACAGCACGTCTTGTGGGTTGTTCACGTGACGCTGTAGTGAGTAGGTAACAAAGGTGCTGCGCAAATGGACAAATGACGCACCGTTGTCTAGCTGTGTGTCGTCCTCTGCTCACGATGACAGAATGGAGCGGAGCATGTCGCACACTGTTCACAGAGATCGCAGGGCCACAGTGCAACAAATCACCCGCAGCTATGTTGATCAGGGCAATGGGTCACAGCAGACAGTTCAGCGCAGCCTTTGCCTGCGTAGTTGAAGGCCCAGCGGTGTCACCATGCTCACTGAACGTCATCACCAACAACGCATGAAGTGAGCCTAAGATCATCGAGATTGGGCCGTGGACGATTAGAAGAAAGTAGCCTGGTCTGACGAATCAACATTTCTGGTGCATAACGCAGACAGTCGAGTGCGGATACGCCAATTAACAACGGAGGCTATGCCACCTGGATGCACTGTTGGGAGGACACATGCCGGTGACGGTGGTTATATGCTGTCTGTGATGTTTTGTGGGACATTTTAGGCCCCAATAGCACAATCCCTGACAGCTGTCAGGTATCTAAACACCGTTGCGGACCAAGTTCACCTATTCATGGCAAATGTGTTCCCTGCTGGTGATGGTCATTACCAACAGGATAATGCGCCATACTATACTAACAGAATCGTCAAGGAATAGCTCGAATAACATGCTGGTGACATTCTGTCAATGTCCTGGCCTCCGAATTCACCAGACGTGAACGCAACTAAAGATTTGCGCTTCGACTTGGAAAAGCGGGTTACCGATAAATCAGCACCACTTCTAAATGTACGGGAACTAGAGCACCTGCTGTTGACATTATGGGGCCAGATACCCCAGGATACCTATCACCACCTCATCGAATAGATTCCTTGCCAAGTAACCGTTGTTTTGAGGCTAAACGTGGTCTTACAGCTTATTAGATAGGTGGTTTTAATGTAACAGCTTATCGGTGTATAGCTCTATGGTATTCGATAACTTATACATCACCCACACATTTGGATATCATGAAAACACTTAATATAGAAAAATTAAAATGACTTTCCATTAAGAAACATGATGAAATTCTGAAATTCGGTTTTTAGTTCGATGTCAGATAACGTTGGCTTTCCGTTTTCAATGGCAAATGCTCTGCTGAAGAGAAGTATAATTTTGATAACCAAGTGATATTTCTCCAGCATCCTTGGTAAATTTACCAGAAATTCGCTGGTAAATGTGTACATTAACAATAAATAAACTCAAAGATTACGAGCTTTTAATTTTTATAAAACTCTAAGAAATGCAAATACAGGGTCGAGTCACTA
Source organism: Macrothele yani (assembly GCA_039090855.1). Lineage (NCBI taxonomy): Eukaryota > Metazoa > Arthropoda > Arachnida > Araneae > Macrothelidae > Macrothele > Macrothele yani. Next base: position 54,597,427 of record CM077031.1, read on the forward strand.
TATTGCGACCACCAGCTAATATCTACAGTAACCGCCGTGTGCAGCGCGGACAGAAGCTGGACGGGCTGCGAGTGACTATATAAGATGCTGGAAGGTGTACACAGGTATGTGGAGCCATGCTGATTACAGTGCATCTGACAGCTTCTAGAGGGTGTGTGATGGACGATTCATATACCGAACAACACAATCGAGGTGATCCCACAGTTGCTCAATTGGGTTTAAGTCTGGGGAATTAGGGGGCCAAAAAGTACTTGAAAATCTTTGTCGTGCCCTTTCAACCACTCTCGGACTTATCCAGCTGTGTAACACATCGCATTGTAGTTCTGGAAGATCCCATCCGCACCAGGGAAGACATTCAGGATGCATGGGTTTACGTGGTCTACAACATGGATTCATAAGGAATTCGATCCATAGTGCCTTCCAAAGGTGTAAGTGGACGCAGTGAATACCACAAAAATATTCCCCACACGGTAACGCTGCCCCCATCAGCTTGTTCTGCCAGAAATGGTTCAAGAGTGTTTAGTCTCCGATGTTTCTCGCCTTACACGCCAACGCCCATCGGTTCGACGAAGCAGAAAACATGACTCATCGGAGAAAGCAATCCTTTAAAAATCAGCGGATGTCCAATTCCGATTATGCCGTGCAAATGTAAGCCTTTTCTGCCGATGCACATTCGTTAGCATAGGTGTCGTTACCATTCGTCTCCATCACAGCACCAAACGCAGTACGGTTTGCTCAACTGTCGTTTTATACACACTCTTGATTGCTCCCTGGATCATTCGACCAGTGAGTTGCTCCACTGTAGCGTGTCGATCGCCCCACACTGCTGCTCCGCAGTCGGGGTTCACGTCTCACATCAGATGCACCTTGGGCTCCTCAGTTTCCACTTCGCTTATTCACAATGGTGCCATTTCCTCCACTCACGATACACTTTTACGGCAGGAGCTAGCGAACAGTTCACAAACTGTGCTATTTCAGAAATGCTGCCACCCTTGACCCGAAAGCTAACAATCATCCCATTCTGCAAATCTATTAAATCGCTTCTTTTATCCATGACAGCAACGAGTGATATTGGTTCGGAATGCCTACAGCACACCTTATATACCCTCCAAGCCAGCTCACAACACGCGCCTTCTTTCATTGGCTACTAGCTTCTGATGTCAAAAGTAGGAGGTGGTCACAATAATGTTGATCGAGTCTGTAGAAGGGAGATATTAACGCAACTGGAAAGGGAGGACACGTGTGCAGCCTTAAGATTCAAAAGCACAAAAGACATGAAATCCAGGCTCACCTTGAGAACACTAAATGGCACACTTGTATTTTTATGCAATGCATCTCAATAGTTTGCAAAACACAAGCTGGGAAATATATTTCGTGTTGCAAAACTCACTCCACAGTCTTGTGGGACATACAGACCGTGGACTTCGCAAAACCATTTCAGAGGATGATGAAGGCTCTTATACACTGAGTGGCCACTTTATTATGACCACCCCCTCAGTACTTCGTTGGGCCACCTTTTGCCTTTAATACTGAGTTGATTCTTCGTGGCATTAATTCCAAGAGATGTTGATAGGTGGTTTGTGGAATCTGAGACCGTGCTTGATGAATAGCACTTTCCATGAGTGTGAGATTGCAGGGTTGTGGATCCAGCTGTCTGATGGCTCGTTCAATTTCATCCCAAAAGTTCTGAATGGGGTTGAGATCTGGAGATTGTGGGGGCCACATGAGCAAACCAATTCTGTACAATACGAGTACTATGGCAAGACACATTATCTTGTTGAAAGTATCAAACGCCATTGGGATAAACCATCCACATGACAGAAAGCACTTGGTCCGCAAGAATGTTTAGATATGATGTGCCAGTCAGACGTTGATCAACATGGATTAAAAGGCCCAAAGCATGCCGGGAATTTATTCCCCAAACCATAACGTTTGCCTCCATAAGCTTCAAAGTTTGTAGCAATGCATTTGGAGTCCATGCTTTCGTGCTGTTTCCGCCAAATTCTCACTCGACTATCGGCATGGTGCAACTGATAACGTGATTCATCGGACCACATATTTTTTTTCCAATTATCGACAGTCCAATACTTGTGCACCTCTGCGAACTGCAGACGTTTTCTCTTGTTAACTGCAGACAGCAAAAGTGTTTGAACAGGCCTTCGGCTACCGTATCCCAACCGATGCAGTGTATGGCGAACTGTGCGCGCAAAGATCATTCGATGGGATCCTTGATTAAGATAGTCTGTAATTTGCTGCACTGTTGTCCTTCTGTTGTCTGTTACCAGTCTGGACACGTACCGTTCCGCCCGAGTCGTCACTAGTATATGACGACCACACGTTGCACGTAGAGACCCAGTTTTTTGGCAGGCAGTCCAGTCTTTAAACCCTTTAACAACAGCTGCTCTGGAACATTTCACGAATGCGGCGGTTTCGGTGATACTCGCTCCATGGCTCCGAGCTCCTACAATCATCCCACGTTGAAAGTCCGTTAAATCGCATTTTTTACCCATCTCGTCACCCAAAAATCACTTCTACGGTTGGGATATGGTATCTTTCCCTTTTTATACTAGCCTCGCCCTCTGGCGGCAACTGCGCGCAGAAATAACTCATTTTCTTAAAACTGTCAGGTGATCATAATAAAGTGGCCACCCAGTGAATGAGCGACATAAAGTTTTCGTTTAAGCTAAAAAAAACTACAACTTTTTTTAAGTTTGTAATCTTATTATTCATTTTAAATAAATATATAAGTAGCCACATATTTATATTTGAGAATTATACCCTGCCGTGCAAAAATTAAGGACGAGACGGTTTTTCGAATGTAACGTCGTGCAGAAGTGCTCCACGTCGACTCAAATCATACCATAAGATCCCTAAGATGTAAGAATATGGGACAAGTGAGAAAAACCGTCCAAACAAGGAATCCAAAGGATACAAAGGCACTTTATTGAAAAGGTAGTTTCGAGCACAACTGGACAGAAGACAGAAACGTCCATGTGTCAGGCAGATTCCAAGAAAAATCCAGTCTTTAGTAGGGGATATGATCACCCCGACTGCGTTGCAGGATTTACAACGTCTGTTCATGCTGAGGACGTGGTTGTCAAGAATCTGTTGAGGCATCGCAGCCCTTTCCTCTCCTAGCGCCATTCGCAGCTGCGGAATCGTTGCTGGCGGCTGGTGACGTGCTGCCAAGCTTCTCCTGAGAAGGTCCCACACGTGCTCGATTGGACTTTGGTCAGGGGACCTTGCTGGCCAAACCATGCGTTAAATAATTTCACCCTCCAACAGCTCTGCGACAGCCACTGTACGACGAGGTGTAGCGTTGTCGTTCATGAAGAGGAACTCAGGACCCACAGCACCTCCAAACAGACGCACGTGAGGCAGGAGAACCTCCGTACAATAGCGGACACCAGTGCCTGAACCTCATTGGAAGATGTGGAGGTCAGTGTATGTTAACGTACGACTCCTAATAAAACGCCTTTTGTTTAAGGGTGGGTAAATCTTATGGCTCAGTGCTTCCAGGACTGACTCAGTCCACTGAAGTAGGAAGTCAGGAGATTTGATCTATGGTGTATATAAAAAAGGCAAATGAAAGAAAGATAGCTAAGTGTTTGTCCACTGTGTCCAATAAAATGTCAGAGATAAGACAAAAAAAATGTAGCAGAAAAATTCTTTCTACATTCCCCGTCATTTTTGCTTAGGGATTACCACAACGTTAGGTTTATGCAAAACATCTTTAGTTTGAAGATAATTTTGTATCAGGTGTGTAAGCAGATGTGGCTGAAGGGCATATTAGAGTACCGTGACGATAAAATCATGAGGGAGGAGACCGCAGCTGTCTCAGTTAGGAAGGCGGTTGCTACACAATTTCCAAATATGGGTGAGTGATGTAGGCCCTGTTATCCAAAAGTACGATGAGTGTGATCTTGCATAATATGACACTGGTCGTGTATAGACGACAGTATGTGTCAAGAGTAAATTACCAGGGTCGTCTGGTAATCTGTAGGATGTTTCTGAGTGGATATTTATACGTAAGTCAAAAGATCATATGAGGCATTCTTTCAAAGCTTAATAATCCTTTGAGCGGTAAAAATGAATTCATGAGCAAAGGAGTGTTTCACAATCTCTATAAACAACTTCGACTATTCAGAGAAGGTCGTTCGTTTTACGACGCTCCTCCGCTTCAGTAAGAAGAATAAAGATCAGTTGAAGACAAGGAAATTCTTTAGAAATAATGCAGCTTCCGAGTGCATAATTTTTTGCATAGCAATCATCTAATCTGGGAAAAAGATTTAATTTCTGATTAAGCGTGTGTTGTTGCGTAGTTTAGTAATACAGCTGTTTTTATTTGAGGAAGTTCGTGTACTTTTTACCGTTAGCAACTGTTCCTAAAATGACTAGTAGCTCTCTCTGGTGGATGACTGCACAGTTAGAGAATGACTGATTTTATCGTTTTTTTTTTTCAGTGTAATTCTTTTGTCAGTAGCTATGTAATCGATTCCATTTGGTGAAAGTAATTTCCGTAGGGAGATATTTGAACTCGAGCCCCAAACTGCCCTTTACAAAAGGGAAGGCAATGGGATTGATTAGAGAAAAACTTTAAGACATTGGCTGGACTTGGTGAGTCGTCGTGTTCTTGACCCGGGAACATCCCTTTTGTCAAGAATGAATACCCTATCTTTGCAGAAATGATAAAGTCTCGCGAGGATGACTTAATCTATTAAACTGCCCAGCATAGCTAATTGCGAAATCGGAAGACTGCAGTCAGGAATGGTTTGTTTGCAGGCTCAGGTATCACAACTATCAGTAATTTTTTTCAGTCATTGAGAAAGTATTTCAGACAAACTGCTTAGGTGGACATCTTAACGAGCACATGAACCTACTCCATTAGTACCTGTTTAACAAAATGTTACAGTTTTTCCATGTCATCCGAAGGCTTTCTGCAACTTTTTGATGTGTATAGCGTCTTTGTCCGCGTCAAGGTCATAGGCATCCAAAGCATCCATGACCCTGTTGGAGTGATGAAATGTTCAATGTCATTGGTAGATGGTTGCTCCATCTAGGCATCAACAAGTAGCCTGATCGCTTGTTAATCACAATGCACTAAACCCACAGGCTACATGAAAGAAAGCGGCCTTCGAAATGCAAATCTCGTTCTTCAATCTAAATGTATTTCCCGTGAATTAACTATAAAAGAAATATTCGAAATCTGTTTGAGCAAATTACAATTTGGTGTCTAATCGATGCAGTATGCTTCCAAATTTTATGAAGTTTATCAATCTATAAATGACATTTTTTGGCGGGGAGGGGGCTGTACTACCCAAGCGCGTACTACTACGCGAAATAAAAACTGCGCCATGCACCATTAAATGCAAAATTACGGCTATTTGCCTGCAAGTACAATAATAATAGACTTTCTAATAGCAAATCGACTTTCGTTTTTTTGTTTTGGTAGTATTGAATATGTAATCGAACTCACTTTGTAAGCTGGCATATGTTTTGGAGACACAGCGTTAGCAAATAGGGTCTTTGGTTGGACTGGATTGGATGGTTTATTTGCACAAGTATTTTCCTTTAAATTGGATTGAATGGTGTTACTGTGTAAGTATTTATGTGGTCGAATCCCTTGTTATATCATCAGCTGTGTAACTCCCGAGAAAAGGGAACACAGTTGATGGTATATTTCTCCTCCAAATTAGGAATTAGTAGTTTAAATGGTAAAAGACACTACCTCAAAACTTAACAAACACGTCGACACACACTGCCGAATGTTGCACGTTGCTATTCGCAAGTGCTTCTTTTTTTCCTTGAGATTATCCACCCATTTGGGCAAAAGGTTTGGTCGACTCGAAATTATTCGTGCACTTGGGAAAAAGGTTTGGTCGACGTGAAAGGTGACAGTCACTACTGTGTTTGAATATCCGTCGGTCTTCGCATCGTGCTGCGAATTTTGTTTCCCAAGTGGCAAGGTACCGTACAGTTTCTGTTTTCTTGTTTTTAAAGTTGGATCTCCGCCCTTCTTTTTTGTAGCAGTTTTCATTTCGCATGTCTCTTTGTACACGTCCATTAAACAATATTTGTGCTATATTCGAGATTTCCTTGTAGAAAACCGGATGCAGGAGTTCAGTAAATGTTCTTTTATACAAAAATTGTTCTTAAATATGAATGGCGAATTTAACGTCGTTAATAAATTAAATCTACTTGCAAGTAACAATAAGTGTGTGTCATGTTGAGTAACACATCGCTGGTGGCATGAGCAGGCACGAACGACGGAAAGGACAGGGACTGGGAGCCAGCGTATGGGCACGGTAATGAAAGTGAGTTTTGGTCTGCTCACATACTCACACCTGCTGACCAGACCCCATCAGACATTGGTTCATCTTAGGAGAAAAGTCACCTTAAAATCATAAAAAAATCAGCCTTTATACTTTCGGAATCTTCTTAAATGATTTCTTACTCTGAGATTTCTCCACAATTATGAGGTCCCTCAGCTTCAGTGGGGAGCATTACATATTCCGGAACACCAAAGCAGGATTGAACTCTTAACTGAGCAGCTGACATGAAATAGAGGTAGCTTATTGTTTAAAAGATCCTAATTAATTTGCACGAAAGCTACTGATATTTCCATGAACATTAGCATTTCTACGTTAACTAAAATACCAGAACCAAATGTAGCAAGAACAGTAAAAATGTTTATCCTTTCAGGTAAGACATTAACATATTTTAATTATTTTTAAAACAAGAAAATTAATGGATATCTCAAACAAAAGATTTCATTTCATCGTAGCCTTGGTTCGTTTAATTTTATCACTTCATGAAAAATAATCTTTCCTCATGAATCATACATAGAAATGGGAAATTTGGTATTGTAATGTTAATGAAGAAATAATATTTCATTCCCTTCAACGCGGGAAAACAGTAATTAAATTGTGCGTTGTAATCATGTCTGACAGTAAAAAATTGTAAAATATTAATATAATAATTTTCTAAGCAAAGGTTAGTTATTTCATTGTTACTGTTATGAGTTTCGAGCTCTTCTCCCCGTTTTGGGGAGTAAAATTATGTTGGTTGTAACTGTTGAAGTTTAATTCCATTGATGTATAAACATAAAAAAAAGAGGAGCCGTTTGCCGCATATAAACAAATAAGGTATCGTTGGAAAGGAACTATCATATGATACAAAAATCATGCTAATTAACTCTCTATCTCCGAATTTTTCCGCATAAGAGTTATGTTATTTTACGCATATTTTATTCAGCATATAGAACCCCTAAATTCCAAATTTAATACAAATCGACCAATAATTACGTGTACAGCGAGTTAAGGGAAAAAATCTATCGCTGCATCCACAGCAGAAAGAATTTTTTTAAATCGGAGTTTTAGAAGCAGAGATATCCGATAAAACGCTGTTTAGTTTTACGCCCCCTAGCGGAAAATCAGTGCTTTACTTGGAAAAGTGACTATAACTAAAATAGTCTTCGCTAGAAATGGAATTGAAAGGTAAAAGTATTTTTTCAATCGGATGTTTAGAAGCAAATATATGGAATAAAATTTATTTTGAATTCGATAACCGTACTTACGTCCTCTAGAGGCGAAATTCTTCATCATAAAAAAAATGAAATAAAGGATCATCATTCGCCAATTTTAAGCTTCCCAGTACAAAAAGATCTTTTTAAATCGGACTAATATTTGCAGAGATATGATGTCCACAGATTGTAGGACGGACAAACCAGTAACATTAGCACGATCTTTTTTACAAAAGACGCTAAGAAAACGGATTTCCTGGTTCTGCTTCAATTGTGAAACAACCTTTCAGTGTTAAGTGAATACTCAGTGCCCCGAGAAAATGTAATGATCGGAAACAAGGATATTCGAAACAAATTTCAGCTTGCACAACAAATTCGGGTTTTCGATTATTAGAAAAATATATACTGTTTACTCTAACACTAATTCAAATCATTAGCACGAATAAATGAAATTGTTATAACGAAAACAACAAGAGTAAATGAACCCGTCCCTAGATGGGCTGTGTCCATGTTATTGTGCAGGTTACGGGCATGATCCTTGGCTCACCTGTACTCTGCTTTCAATTTGTCGGAGATTCGGGCAAGACGTAAACTTTCCAGCATTGTCGCTGGTCTTGCAGGGAAGAAAGCATTCCAGGTGAGTTTCCCAGATGTTGATTTATGGGTGATCCCTCAAACTTTATTTCAAATATCTTTGCTATGAATCATCGGTATTTAAGATTTAGGGGTTTTTTCATGTGCTAAATAAAATGCGCATAAAATAACATATCCTTTATACGGAAAAATTCGGAGATAGTGAACTAATTAACATGTTATTTAGCGGCAAACGGTTCCAACGTTAAGGGGGTAGCTCCTTTTTTTATGTCGTTACATTCTGATGCGGAATTCTTAAACCCGCAGGTTTTTTTAGCGATTTGAAGAACTTATGGATACGGCAGGTTTTGATCAAATGATCATATATAGAGGTTTGTAGGAAGGGAATGTCTGACATCAGGTTTTAAACAACCCTTGGTACTAACAAAATGACACGGAAGCCAAGTATAAACGAGAGGAAATCACCATTATTTATTTCCGCGGGACCAATACCCGACGCACGGCGGATATTTAGTGGATCGAACCTGAGGTCCTTTCGTATCAGTTACGAACGTTGCCCACTATGATCCTTGCGTCCCACAGCAGGTTTTTTCTTCTTTTTTAATTGATTTTATTTTTTAAATTATATACTGTCTTTCAAATCTTATATATTATTGTCATATAGAAAAAATATTTGTTTTATATTAAATCGCATTTAGATACTTCTTTAAGAAATCATTTGGAAATAAGAATAACTAAAATATGATTGTAAAATTGATATTAATTAAAAGCGATTGGACATAAAAATTTCCGATTGATTTACCTGAAAATCTTTCGAACCATGACATTCCAGAATTCTAGGTAAATTTCGAATTATTTCTATTTTGCCTGTTCATATCTAAGTACGATAGTTTTATACATAACCATATTTGACATGCATAAAATTCCAACTGTCATCGCGGTATTTCCGATTTTATAAGATCATAAAAAGGAGTTGCCAGATAAAGAAAATGTCTCTTGTGCAGGCATGGAAAATAATAAATATAGGATTTACAACGTAAACCTTTTTCTTGATCAAGATTGGTGTTACGCTATGTCTAAAACCAGGACTAAGGAAAATGTTGAACTAAAAGGAATGTGGTGCAATAGTTTACGGCCAGACGGAAGATAAGCAAAAGCCAACCTAGGATAACCTTTCATTGGTGCAGCAATAGTTGAGTAGATCTCAAAATACAGGGTGTCCGAGAATAATTGGACACATTACAAAATTATGTACAAAAGAAACTATAAGCATTGCCCCTTTTCTATGTCACGTATTACTAACACGGTTTCTATATTTTTGTTTTGCAGAATTGTTATTCCCAGAATCCGATACATGGCGCTAGATGTGGCCTGATCAGGAATGTTTGAGAAACGCGCAATCAGTAGTCATGTCACCCGTACAGAAGAAGGCGAAGTGTGTGTTATGGCTTGCGGAATTAAAGTCTGTCATTAAAGTTAAAAGACGGTGCTGTTTAGGTTGTGGTTGCAATCCGCAATCCTCCGTCAACGAATACAATTAAGCAGTGAATGAAACAGTTTAAAGAAACTGGCAATGTGGAACATCGTGGATGAGCCGGTAGGTCGAGCGTCAGCGGTGAGACAGTTGACCAAGTTAATGAAAGTTTCCTACGAACCTCCAGGAAATCCGTTCGTAAAGCAAGCAGAGAACTCTACATTCCGAAATCGACAGTTCACGATATCTTGCACATGAAATTAAAATTTCATTCTTATATAATTTAAATAGTGCAAAAGATGCATGTAAATGATCACACTCTGCGATACGATTTCGCTGTGGATATGCTGAATCGAGTGGAAAACGACGAAAACTTTCTCAGCTCTGTACTTTTTCGTGATGAATCCACATTTCATGTACCAGGAATTCTGAATCGTCAAAACTGTAGGATTTGGGGCAGTGAACCGCTTATGCTGCCATTGAACTGGAACGTGATTCTCCAGAAGTTAATATGTGGTGCTCCCTGTCAAAAAGAGAAGTGATTGGCCCTTCTTCTGCGAAAAAGCCGTAAATGGTGACATTTACTTGGATATGCTAGAAAATTTCGCTATACACCAGATCAAAAGATATGATAACGTCGTTTTCCAACAAGGCGGCGCGTCTCCGCATTGGTCAACGTGTGTACTTAAGTGCCTAAATGAGCATTTCCCCAACAGATGGATTGGGCGTGGTGCTTCGATTCTGCGGCCTCCTCGCTCTTCACATCCAACTCAATTGGATTATTTCATGTGGGGTTATGTGAAGGATCGTGTCTATCAGACGCCTTGCACTGATTTGTAGGAACTGAGGCAGCGTATCACAGCTGCTATTAATTCCATAACTCCTCAGATGCTTGAAAATACATGGCATGAGATCGAGTATCGCTTGGACGTACTACGAGCAACTAAGGGATCTCACATCGAAATTTATTAACTTGTGTAATTATATTGTAAGTTAGCACAGTCAGGTTCTTTCTATCTATTTAATGTTTTGTTTTATATAATTTTATAATGTGTCCCATAATTCTCGAACACCCTGTATAGCCGTTTTATCTTACGTTTATACTGATCGAACATCTTCACACATACAGTAAGCAACTATTGTATCACATTGATACGTCACTCTCTGACCTCAAGAGTGTTTCCAACCTTATTCATGTAAGACAGAAGATATTACGTTAAATTTGGAAAGTGTAAAAGAAAACGAACTCAAATTTAAATTAGAATATGCCTTACATATTCCAAGAGAGAAAATGTCGATTGAGGAAAAAAAAAATACGTGGTAACAGCCCATCTTAGTGCAATAAAGACCCCGCGTGGATCGAACAACCATGCCTTGTGATTTCAAAACAAGTGTTCTGGGAAAAATAAATAACCTTATCAACAACTAAAGAAATGTATCCTGTTAATATACATATCTTTGGGAAGATAATACTTCCTGTTATCGTATCTCTGGAAAAGCGAGAAATGGAAATGTTCCGAAGAACCTTGGAATGTAGCTTACTGAGCACATAGTGAAACGATTTGGGGGGAAAACATAATACTTTAAAATTTCGCCATTAAGGAACAAATGGGGCTGCATATGCAAGAAAAGAATAGATATTTACAGCAGAAATATTCTAGGACAAAATCTGTCCTATATGCTTGGTATCAATAGTTGCTATTGCCTGTGATGACAAAATCTGTTCTATATGCTGTCCTACATTTTACTACTGATATCCAGCATATAGGACACAATCTGTCCTATATGCTGGGTATCAATTGCTGCTATTGCCTGTGATGACAAAATCTGCCCTATATGCTGGGTATCAATATTTGCTATTGTCTGTGATGACAAAGTCTGTCATATATTTTACTATTGTTACCCAGCATATAGGACAAAATCTGTCCTATATGCTGGGTATCAATATTTGCTATTGTCTGTGATGACAAAGTCTGTCATATATTTTACTATTGTTACCCAGCATATAGGACAAAATCTGCCCTATATGCTGGGTATCAATATTTGCTATTGTCTGTGATGACAAAGTCTGTCATATATTTTACTATTGTTACCCAGCATATAGGACAAAATCTGCCCTATATGCTGGGTATCAATATTTGCTATTGTCTGTGATGACAAAGTCTGTCATATATTTTACTATTGTTACCCAGCATATAGGACAAAATCTGCCCTATATGCTGGGTATCAATATTTGCTATTGTCTGTGATGACAAAGTCTGTCATATATTTTACTATTGTTACCCAGCATATAGGACAAAATCTGTCCTATATGCTGGGTATCAATTGTTGCTATTGCTTGTGATGGCAAGAAGATGCGTCAGAGCTGAAACTAAGGAAATTACCAATCATTACATGGAAAGCTCAGTATGCAAATATGGCATTCGTCATCCTTTCATGGCCCTGCAATGATCAGGTAGTCATTATGTCTCTTGCAAAGAAGGGGAGCCCGCTACCGGTAAAATTTCCTTATCGAAATCCGATTATATTAAATTGTGCTCAAATATAGTGTCAACACAGCAGAGATGTTCAGTCGAACATTAGGCAATGAATACACGATGTATCTGGGGGTGTCAGCAGTTTTTTGCAATGTGCTTACCAGATATTACTCCTTCCGATATCTAGTTTTAGGGTTACCAGAAAAACAGAGCTCATCAGGAAAGCATACGAGTGCTCTCTAATCTGAAAACAAGAATCAAATGTGAAGTTCTCAACATTAACTGAGACATGCTGCTAGCATTAGGTAAGCAGACGTCCTCATTTTCTTGAGACAGTCCTCAATTTGAGTGCTTTGAGCTCAGTTCCTTAAAAACTGACTGAGGGCAACGAATGTCCTCAATTTCTTATTTTTTGTCATCACTTTTTGAAATTTCCCTAGAAGAAATAAAACAGTTGCGGTAAACAAAATTAAATTTTCGGTATTCTCAGAGAAGCGGAACATCACCATCACCAGCGTATCGAACAAAATCATGTTGATAATCATGATGTTATTTCTTTCCTGTTTTAACTGGTTTTAACCAAGGCCGACGGTAGAATGTACAAGTACAAGGCCATGCCATTAGCGAGACCAGCTTCCTCATTTAGTGACGTCACGTGGAAACCGAGGCTTCCAATTGGCTTTAAATTCAGTTGTGCATGACGTCAAACACGATATCCGCATATCAAGTAGTTAAACATGAGAGTGATGTTGAAAACGGAGGCACTCATCTCACTAATGTTATGGTTCTTGTGCTTTCTAGGCGGCCTTGATTTAACTGAAATATTTATAGGATGAGGAATAAATCATATATTTTCCGTTATCCACTTTGTTGGAAATAAATACGTACTTGATGCTAAATTTGGTTGCATTTTACAGATTCCATTGAGAGTTCTACAACATTTGTGCAGCACAATTATTCTTTAATCTGTTTCATCAAGTGAAGTTATTGGACTTGGAATATTCCTTCTCATAGAGATATCATACATTTTTATACATATAAAGGTATCATGATTTTTGTCCGCATAGTGCATAGTATTTTTCTGGCTTCAGATATATTTGCATCTATAGAATCACAATGAAATTTCAGTACGAATTCAAAATGGAGCTTTGTTTGCTGGGCCTGTCCCTATGAGTAGCATTTAAAATTTGTCAGAAGTAATAATCTGCATGATAGCATTTTATTGGTTTTATACCTATTTCACTGAAACATCATCCTTGATATTTCATCATATGTTGTCCTCAATTATATCCCCATTTTGAAGCGAAATTTTCCTCAACTTTGAATCGAAATTGAGCACAATGTGCCTGCCTTTTGTCCACAATTTCGTTCTCAAAAATCTGGTCACCTTATGCTAGGAGCCATGTCACGGGTCGTTCTTCGTTCATAGCATGTGACCTCTTCTGATGGACCGCGAATTTCGTTCCTAAACATTGTTGCTGTCAATAAACAGTGAAATCATACGTGTGCTTGTTTTTTCCTAACGTCTGGTGTGCTGTAGTTTTCCTAGCGGCGCACTTTTTGAACTATTTTTCTGTTTAATCGTTTCTCCGTGTCGTCCATAAGTGACCTCTCAAGTTTTGTTGCGATATTTCCATTTTTTGCTTTTGTACACAAACAAAAATAGAGATACATATTTTATAACTACGCTGTACATCAGAAATTTATTTCGCAGAACGCTTAAGTGGCTGTTAAGATAAAACCGCAAATATCCCATACCTCGCAGGTAACGAGCGGTGATCGTGTTCGTCAGTGTCTCAAACAGAATAGCTTACGACGAACACTTTTGTGCGGGAAGAGGGGGGGGGTAATTACAACAGTGAGCAATTCAATGTACTATAAGATGTCTACTTTCCAAAACTAAAATCCACTGGTTACACGGATAGGAAAGAGTCAGTTCCATGAGACAAACACAACATCCATACCTCACCGAGATCGATCCCTGATACGTCTTGGAGGAATAGTCAGACGCCAGCGCTTAGACCAATGCACCACTGCGGCGGCAGTGTGCTTGCAGGACTGGCACTTTACAAACATCGCTTCGTTACTCAAACTGAGGCTTACTCATGGAATCTCGACACCTGGAAACTTTTCTTTTTCTCGGAGATTAGTAAATGAAACTATGGGTTAGCTTTGGGAGGAAATGGTAAACGGAAATGTTTGCACACATCATGTGGACTGATTTTAACGACACATAAGGGTCAGACAGCGCCGCGTCTACCATGCACCGATAACTTTTTACCTCAGTCCAAAGGCAATTAACTGCACAAAGCTGTTACCAGAGCGATTCAAAGGTTTATCCCTTTATGAGCTACACATAATATTCAACATCCATTCCTGTGGTAAATTCGCTCCCAGAATTTACTCGACACCGTAATGACGTGAAACATGCACGGCTGATGATTAGCCAAAAGGATTTTCAGGTGAGCATAGGATGTAGGCGTATAAACGTGAAGTTCGGGTGTTCCAACGCTATTATTTAAGAAGAAGCAAACGAACCTTAACCACAAGCAGAGACATTTGTACAGTTGAAGACGAGGAAACGGTCCCGTTGTTTCAACTCTGATGACACAAGTCTCAAAGAGAAGCTTTGGCCATGACATCCAACGACAACCAATTGACGAACAGGTCGAATCTGTGAGAGTAATTGCCAGCCCAGGTGGGTTTTTCCTAAACCATCGCTGCTCATCTACTGAATGAGTTTGGTTCCTACTCCAGGAGCCATAGAATGTCTCTCATGAACTGACTCTTCAGCAGAAAAAACAGCGTATCGTTCTATGTCACAGATTGCAGTCCAATCCACAAGGCGATACAGCTTACCCGATGAACTCTGCCTTTTAGGTATCCATCGTGTCAGATAATGAAAAATAGGTATTCCTTCGTTACACTTCCATTGGTATCCACTTGCCGAAATCGCTCTGGAAAACACAAAGGTGTGTAAAGAGGTCAGTTTGGGAGGAAAGTTACTCGGAGAAAGTGATGGAAATGTAAGCGTTCTGTTCACTTGGAGCTCATGACAGGTGGTGATGCTTTGTACGGGAACTTCTATGCGGATAAACTGCAGCAGACCCATTATTTTCTTAGCCAACGCTATCTAGCGCGCATAGACATGATGTGGGCGTTCCTGTAAGTGGGTAATGCGTGATGTAACACTTTCACACTTGTCCACCGAAAACTGCACGAACTGGAAGGCTTTGAGATCTTTATCCATCCTCCATACAATCCCAAGGTTGTCCCATCCGACTGTTACCTTTCTCATGCCTCTCCCATTTCGAAAAGCACATGAATCGGACGAGGTTAAGATCAGTAATGAAAAGAAAAGGCACGCGCATGAATATTTTGCTTATTGGCTGCACAAGCTTTCAGAACCCAACCTGCTGGCCATCAGAAGGGATGACATACTACAAATAAAAAACGGGCCTGCGATACGAGTGTGTCACGGTTTATGTTCACCACTTCACGTCTGATAATCGTTTTTGGGTCTCAGAGTGAGCATATGCTTACCCGATGAACTTTTCCTTTTAGGTATCCTCAAAGCTTGAAATTAAAGGATGGCCTGGACTGTGCCCGCCCCAGAGAAATAAGGTGTTCATTCATGAAAATTCGACTGACCAATTCTCTAGTGTCAATATTGTCGTCCCGTACAATTTGCATTACTTTGGTTTCGGTAACATAATTTTATAAGTAGAGACCGTTCCTTGTTTACAAGTGATTTATCGCTATTTCGATATCAACTGTAACAAAACAATTTATTACTATTTCTGTTTTGGGGAGATGGGAGAATGAAATTGGTAACACTATGGAATTGTTAACGCATTGGCAGTGAAAATTTAACAATGTTTTGTTTACTGTTTGTGTTGTCTGCGTTGGCAGAGATGGACCTGAAAGTGCAAAAAGGAATTATGATTGCTTGTGTAAAGCATGTGTTACACTAAGTAAGCACAGTCATATTGTACTCCTTCTTTCTTTCCGCCACAATAAGAACCAGGAACGCTTCCACCCTCAGGCTAGGCTGAGGTGGATACAAGTTCTAAGGAAACAGGTAATAGACAACCTCTTACTCAGTTAAATTTATTACTATCACACAGAAAATTTAGGTTTTTGAAGAACCCATTGGGTTTACCTTTATTTTTGTTCTTAAATGGGAAAGATAAGCACCTTTTAAAGAATGCTGTTATTGTACTTTAATGAAAAAGAAACAGTTACAACCCTTCTTACGAAACCACAATATACATTTCAGGAAAAAAAATTATTTTTTCTTGTAGGGGGGATTAATCTCTAGTGGGACTCCGAAGTGTAAGGGGTACCCAGTATTCCCTACCACTCACAACCTATGCTCTTTTCCGAGAAACAATCACACCGTATCATATCGGTAAACGGTAAACATAGTCCCCCTGAAAATACCCATGGAAATTAAAAAACGGTAAAAATACCCCTGGAGGAAATACCCACAAAGAAAACGGTTCACTGAAAACTGCCACACAGGAACACTGATGTTTGGCAATGTTAAGGTGTGGCGATTTACCGGTAACCCGCCACACATCTCTCAGCAACTTGGAAAATTTCCACAGAGAAAAATTGCCATGTTTTTCATTAAAGGGTCGGGTTCAAATTGCTGTTCCTGCGAAGAACACTTTGAACGTGTGACAATTTTTCCAGTGGGGCAGTTTTCTAAATTCCCGAGTTATGTGTGGCAGTTTTCCAAGGTACCCAAAGAGGGGAAGGATCTCATTTGTTTGACTGAATTTTTATGCAGGTTCATACTACTTTTGGGCAACTGACCACAAAAGTTCAGAGGGAGGGGGCTATAAAGATTGCCGTTTCTAAGCCTATATTGAGAACTGAATTGGGAACTCCAAACGAATTTCGAGAAAACGTTCCATGTAAGCCGAGTGAGAATTGTACTTTGATTTGAAGAAATAAATTGCCGAGGATTCGAGGTACACTTGGTTTGGTGGGGATGGGTCTACCCCCAACTTCCGTAACATTATATTCTGGGCCGCTGGATTCTGTCAGTGTATCCAGGATGTTCCACTTGAAGCGTCCGCGAGGTCCGTGAGCTTTTACCACAAAATGTTAAAATGGACGTAGAGCTGTAAACATCAGTAACATGTTTTATATAATGATTTTGTACACGACCACGAATTTTTAGGAGGGTGAGGTGAATTCAGCCTACCCCCTCCCGTGTCTAAGAGCTCTTCAGGGGTAACGTCGAGGATCACTGACCGACTCTAGAGGTCCAGAATATAAAATTACGGAAGTTGGGGTAGAGCCCTCCAAACCAGACACCTCGTATCCCTTTTACAGACTTCACCAAATTACCGGGGCAGCGGGGAAGGGCATACATGGTCTGCCACTAACACAACATGAAGTATAGAAATTACGAGCAAATCCCTTACCTTGAACACCTGTCTGCGCTCTAAGCGGCCCAGAATATATTATTACCGAAGTTGGGACCACCCCCCCCCACACACACACACACAAATTAAGTGTACCTCGGATCCTCGGCAATTTATTTCTTCAAAGTACAATTCTCGCTTGGCTGACAAGGAACGTTTTCTCGAAATTCGTTTGGAGTTCCCAATTCAGTTCTCAAAATAGGCTCAGAAACGGCAATACTTATAGCTCCACTCCCTGAACTTTTGTGGCCAGTTGCCACAAAAGTTCAGGGGGTTCCGCATGGAAATTCAGACAAACAAAAGAGTTTCTTCCCCTCGTGAGGCACCTTGGAAAACTGTCACATATAATTCGGAATAAATTTGGAATTTGGAAAACTACCCCATTAGAAAAATTGTTACACATTCAAAGTGTTTCTTCGGAGGAACTAATTGTACGCGGACCCTTAATGAAAATCAGGGCAATTTTCCAAGTTGCTGAAAGATGTGTGGCAGGGTTGCCGGTAAATTGCCACGCCGGAACACTGCCACACATCAGTGTTCCTGTGAGGCAGTTTACAGTTTGTTCTGGGGGTATTTCCTTCTGGGGAATTTTTTCCTATGGTATTTTTACCGCTTTTAAGTTTTGAAGGGGTATTTTCTCAGGGAATATTTTTTTCCAGGGGGTACATTTACCCACATCCCATCATATTATATGCAAAGGTTTTTAGGAAAGGAGTGCCTGACCCCAGTTCTTAAACAACCCTTAGAAATAGAAAGCTAGGAGATTTGGGCTAGAATGCCCGATAGGAAAGTTAAGGGAAGCGAGGTAGAAAGGGGGAGGAAGACGCCCTTATTTATTACCGGGGGTCCAGTACCCGGAGTCTGATGGCTTTACGTGCCCATTGACGCGTCCGTGAAGTGCTCTGGTTTGAATCGCGCCCGGTGAGGCAAGAACGTTGCGTTTGTCTTACGGCACTGGGCCACATTCTGATTTCTTATCTATTCAACACTGGCATGAGATCATTCTAATTTCATGCCACTGTTCCCTTCCCTGGAATCAGTGGCCTTAAATTCGGAACGGGCGACAGCTTGTAGCCCATCGAGTTGCTCACGGTGGTCGTTAAACCTTCAGTCAAAGAAAGAAAGAAAAGAAAGATCAGAATTGTCGTTCTTTTTTTCTTTGTAATTTACACTTTTGGGACAAACAGCATAGTAATAACACAGGAAAAAGAACTGAGGAAGAGTCTCACATCTCTATAATACACTAAATATCTCAATTAAAAGGAACACAAAATTATGAGGGTCGTTATGAGTCACAACTGGGAATGTTTACATGGAGCAGTCTAATGGACGAATATTATACGGTCCCTTTATATATTTGTGTTCAGTTCTCTGGGTGGCCACTTCTCGTGCACCTATATCATCATTGTCAACCGTTATCATCCACTGTTAGATGAAGGTCTCCCTAACTTTCCTCCGTAACGATCTGCCTCGAGCCAGTCTCCTCCATGTCCCTCCCGCATGTTTTCGAATTTCATCTATCCATCTCCCATGCGGTCTCCTTCTGGGTCTTTTCTTGTCCTGTGGAGTCCAGTCTAAAATTTCAGTTCTGCGTCGGTGGTCCGTTCCTCTGGCAATATATCCAACCCATTGCCATCTCAGGGATTTTGCCCTGATCAAGCTGTCTTCCACTCATGTCATTTTCCTTATTCATGAGATCCTCTTCTTTTCTTTCCTGGTTATATCAAGCTTCTTTTCAGTTGTCCGTATTTTTGTAAACCTTTTTTCGTTAAGTTTCACGTCTCCACTCCATATGTAAGCACTGGAAGGATGCATTAATTAAACACTTTTCTTTTAAAACATAATAGCATATTGCTGTTTAAAAATTCGCTGTTTCTTCCAAAAGCACGCCGATCAAGTTTTATACGCAGATTAATTTATTCATCAAAGGGACCATCGCTTGATATCTACTATCGAAGGTGAATGTAGGTATCCGTTGTCTCCAGCTTCTCCCTATCAATCAGTAATTCTTTATTTCTTGTAAAAGCATTGTATATCATGAATGGGATACAGGATTACACCATACAATACAAATCTAGGATATGTGAATCCGTTTTTGTGTGGAAATATGACAATGATGGTAAGTCAGATAATATCCGAAAACTTGAAAATGTCGTCGTCCTGGAGCGGGAATCCAAGCCGCGTCTCCCGGTAAGACTCGGGCGCTATCCGGGTGACGCGGGTTCGATTCCCGCAGCAGGACAACGAAATTTTCCAGTTTTCAAATATTATCTGACTTACCATCCACGTCGTATGTTACACCAAAAAAAAAATCATATCTTCAAAATTTGCTTTGTACATCAGTTTTTTTCTTCTGCAAGTTCATTTTTAATTCCACTTCGTCACTCTTGTCAGCAAGTTCCCAGAACATACTCTGCAGTTTTGAAGTGCCAGTTCCAAAAATAACTACGTCTTCAGCAAAACGAAGGTGAATTAAATAATCTCCTTTAATCTTTATCTCTTTGTTTTCCCAGATCAGTGACTGCATGACATTTGCAATGTGCCATTAAAGAGTTTGGGAGATACAAATACGTGATGACTGATATATTGTTTCAAACATCCGATGACTGATATGTTGATATCCATTTACCACTTTTTTTATTTATTTAAACATATCAAACATTATGATTGTAACAAAAATTCTGCTGAAAAATCCTAGGGCGCTTTGCACGAGTTTCATGGGTAGCACAGTTTTTTTATTGGTAATTGTCATCCGCATACAAAAATGAAATATCAAGCATTTAACGGAAAACGTCGTAAAAAGTGCTTAGGTCTTTTTGTTAATGCAGGCATCTAAGGATTGATGTACTACTTCTCCTATCCCAATTTTAGAATGTATATTTGAATACACCTCACCTTAAAACTCCAAAGTAAAAGCTAAATTTTGTTGAAAAGTTTAAGGAATAGGAATTTTGTAAGCGTTTTAGGTTCAGTGCGTTCTTGCTTCCTAAATTGCAAGTTCACACTTACGAGATATTAAAATTGCTGGGTTTCTTCGACAAGACAATCTGCAGAGTTTACAAGAAGTACATCTGCAGAGTTTGCAACTTACTAAAATAAAGAGATACGTATTCATACGTTTTGCAGTTGTAATGAATTATTTTAGGCAAGACAAACAAAACAAAACACAACACAACACAACAAAACAAAACACAAAAAGAAACAGACTTCGAAATAAAAAAAATATTGCAGTATGGTAGAAAATACTTCAAGATATTCTGCAATTCGTGTAAATATTAATTGCAAACTTTGTGAAATTTTCAGAACTGTTCAATTTCCTTGTAATGCTAGGTAAAATTCTGCCGCTCAGCAGAGGAAATGATCTGACTAGTTTTGTCGATTGCTTAGTAAAAATCAAGATATTTCTTCGTGAAATTAAAAATGAATTCTTGTTTCTAACAGACATAAGAAAACAACACACATCAGAGTATTATCTTATTTTCAAGACGTGGTCATTTTTTTCTTATTTTCGAGGAGTGCGAATTTTTTCTGTGAGCAATATTTCTGTGCGCTTTTGTTATTCACATCGGATTAAACATAACAGTCACGAGATTGTGCATTAATAGACGTTAGCTGTTTTTAAAATAAATGCAAGTGTTTACATGACTGTATTTATGAAAAACTAATCCAGTCTAATCTCGCTCCTCAAAATATGTAGGTTCAAAACATCCAACTATGGGCAACTCGATATTAAGCTATCCGATAAGCATAGCTTGCAATATTATTGAATTCTAAATAACATACAATGAATGAGAGTCTGACTGGACTTCTGCAAGGATAGCGCGCTTTTTTTATAGCTAACCGTTTTCCATCTCTGTGAATCCGAAATCATATGTGTTCAAAAGAATTAGATCAACTGTCTTCGTACAAAGCATGCTGATTGACAACCGACCTACTATTTCCTCCTGTTAAATTAAAGAAAATCCTCTTTGTGTCTTATATGTAACTATTTGTTCTCACTAATAGTTCAAATCGTTGCAGTTTTCATTTAAAAGAGCAAAGCACTTTTGAGAAATCTTAAAATAAAGTAATTTTTGAAATTTAAATTTTGTTTCTCCACAATTTTAGTACCACCTAATGAGAAATTTCATGTAAAAAAATTCATGTCATATGATTTAAATTATTTTTAGGTTGCTGTTGCAAACCGAAAAATCAGTTTCACAGTGGATTTCCTATTTCTTTAAATAAAATCGCGTTAATTAAATATTTTAAAGTTAAAAGATTGTGTTCCCGAAAGTAATATTTTTTCTTGCCAAGTTTATAACAAAGAATTACTGAAATACTCAAAAGTTTTCCTTCAGTTTTAATTGTCGCATACATACAGTTCAAGCTTCGTAAATTTATCTTTCCAAGACAAATGTAGAAACTGCAATGACATCCAAACGTCTCTCCTTTTAGGTTCAGTGCCATTGGCGGAACCCTTTTAGCCGGTAATCAGTCAGAAAGGATTAGTGTCAACCGTCCCCGTAAACGAGCAGTTTGATTAACAAAGGAAAGGGGGAATGCAATGTTCACTGTTATCCGGAGTTCGAGGTCACTCGGGTGAGCTTGACAGTGGACAGATTGCGTACCCCCAGTTATTTCGTGCCAGCCGCTATGAGCCACTGAAACGTACCCCGAGTTATTTCGTGCCAGCCGTTATTCATCATGATATACCCTCCTGGACATGGCTGCGTGGTTCCCATTCGCTGTGGCAGACAACTGTTCAGTCACTGGTTTTTATTTCTTATTCATTTGCGCATTCTGCCCACATGTATGCGGAGTTTCATCAGTATCGAACAACTTTCTTGGGGTGCTTTGTTTTTTTTTACAAAGTGTGTACTTCAATGACGTGCTTCAGTGACTGTATGAAATAATTTCATGACAGCTGGGGAAACACTGGCCGAGGCTTATTTATTTATTTTTTTATGTTAGGCATGGGAAACGCAGAGTACATTTGTTAAATAAAGTCAGTAAGAGTTCAAATTTTAGTGATACCTATTTTCGAGGTTAGGAAACTTTGGTCTACGAAATCAAAAATTCTGTGGATGACGGCTCCAAGAAGAGAATGATGGTTTTTTTTCTCTCGTTTTATTAATTAATACACACGCACAGACACACATATGTTACAGATAATGCAGTAGTACAGCGGAAACTCAGAAAAAATTGAAACGCTAACAGTGTCGTTTGAAGCGTGGTCTCTGAAGAACAGCTGCTTGCAGATATTTTCTAACTATTAATTTAATTCCCCCATATGTAGATGATAGTAGTAGTATTTGAGCAGTATTCTATTCAATTATTTTTTCCCAGCTCGAGAAATGCAGGACCTTTTGTGGACACAGTCATTGCGCTTTAAAAATTCACTACTTATCTGGGATGAAAATAATGCTTTCAGTATACTTCTCTTTTCACAGGAACTTCTTCTTAAACATGCTAAATAGTTAGCACTTTTAATTTGTATATTAGAATGACGACAGCGCGTATAACACCTATCTTTTATTACATGCATTTACAGCGTCAACATTCCAACCGGCACCGCGTAATGGAATTATTGTTAGATTTATGGTGAAAGTAAAAATAATAATTGTATTGTTTGATTTTGAGATATAGTACTTTCGTCTGGTCCTAAATCCAATAACAGTCACATTTCATTCATATCTTTTTCTGAAAAGAGAGTTTCAGAATCGTAAGCGCGCGGGAGGAAGTCTGTATACTCTGCTGTTCATCTGGTGTGAATATACCACGAAGGCAACGATTAGGAGGTTTTACTAAGGAAATGGGTATTTCTATTGATATTTTGCTAGCTCACATGGATCAACTACTCGCTCATTCTTTTCTTTTTTCCGAAACAATTTTGATCCTGAATGTTCATCAGTTAGTGTAATTTATTATCTCACCAAATATGACTAAAATAAACATATTTTAGGTTACCTTTGTAAAATTTTGGGATTAGTGGCACTCCGAAGAAACTTTCTCAGGAACATATCAAGAGGGAGGGAGAAAAATATATCGACGGCTGATTGGTCACGAAAACAGCCAAAATATTTATACATCTGTTTCCAGTTATTGTAAATATAAAATTCCTCGAAAACGTCGTTAAAGTCGACGTGCATTTTGACGTAGCTGTGAACCACCTTGAAAGTCCTTTTCACCGCTAATGCAAATCCAACAAAATAAAGAACCCGTGTTTTATTTGATCATCAAATGATCGTATGTAGAGGATTTTAGGAAGGGAGTGTCTGACTCCAGGTCTTAAACAACCCTTAGAAATAGGAAGCTAGGAGATTTGGGCTAGAGTGCCCGATAGGAAAGTGACGCGGAAACGAAGTAGAAAGAGCAGGAAGACGCTCTTATTTATAACCGGGGGGACAGCATCCGTGGTCCGGCGGCTTAACGTGCCCATCCGACGCACGGCGGATGTTTAATGGATCGAACCTGAGGTCCTCTACGTGACTGTCACGAACGTTGCCCACTAGGCCATCCGCGGCATTAAGGAATCCGTGTTGTTCTAGCATTGAATATATAAGGTTTACAGCCCTTGGCAGGAGCCTAATATCTCGATTGGCAAAATATCTTCCTGCATTTAATCCCCCCAGTAAAAACTTCCATTCAAAACAAGTAGATAAATAAAGGGTGCGAGATAGTTTGGTCAAATTAATATTTTCATAGTAAGCCATTTGTAAGATATGCAGAAAACTGTACTACATGAAAATCCTTTGATCTTATCTCCGTGAACTACAGGTGAATCACATCTGTTAAACTAAGTGTTCAGGTATGTATTTCTGATAGTGACCTTGCTATGACCTGTGATCCGATAAATGGAAGTATTTAGCTTTAATGGAAGTATTTAGCTTTAAATAAATGGAAGTATTTAGCTGAGAGAACTAATTGAAAGAGCAAGGGAATATGAACTTCCATTGTGCATGGCTTTTATCGATTATGAAAAAGCCTTTGATTCGGTGAAACCATCAGCAGTTACAATGGCTCTGAAAACCTGCGGTATTGAAGATGCATACATTAATATTATTAATAACATCTATGAAAATGCAAGTGCAAAGATTCGGCTATTTGAAAATACAACACACATAAAAATTGGAAAAGGAGTGAGACAAGGTGACACCATATCTCCGAAGCTCTTTAATGCCACATTGGAGGGTGTTTTTCAGTCACTGAGCTGGGAAAACAAGGGGATAAAGATTAATGGAGATTATCTAACCCACCTTCGTTTTGCTGATGACGTAGTCATTTTTGCAACTAGCCCATCAGAGCTGCAGAGTATGATCCAGGAACTTGCTGACAAGAGTAAAGAAGTGGGATTAAAAATGAACTTTCAGAAGACAAAAGTGATGTTCAATGCTTTTACAAGAAATGAAGATTTATCGATTGATGGAGAAAAGCTGGAGATAACAGACACGTACGTTTATCTTGGACAGCAGATATCAAGTGAGGGTCACATTGATGAAGAAATTAATCGGCGTACAAAACTTGCCTGGAGAGCTTTTGGAAGAAACAGCATAATTTTCAAGAGCAATATGCCATTATGTCTTAAAAGAAAAGTGTTTGATCAATGCATCCTTCCAGTGCTTACGTATGGTGCAGAGACGTGGACCTTAACTAAAAGAGACATACAAAGGCTGCAGACAACTCAAAGAAGCATGGAGAGGTGCATACTTGGTGTAACCAGGAGAGATAAGAAGAGGAACTCGTGGATCCGAAAAATGACAAGAGTGGAAGACATCATGATCAGAGTTAAATCCCTGAAATGGCAATGGGCTGGACATACTGCCAGAAGGACAGATCATCGATGAACAGCCGAAATTTTAGATTGGATTCCAAGGGACAGGAAAAGACCCAGAAGAAGACCACATGGGAGATGGGTGGATGAAATTCGAAAGTATGCAGGGGTGACATGGAGGAGACTGGCACAAGACAGACTGTTATGGAGGAAACTTGGGGAGACCTTCGTCCAGCAGTGGATTGATAATGGTTGACAATGATGATGATGATGATTTAGCTTTAAAGGTATTTAGCTTTAAAGGATCCGATAAATGGAAGTATTTAGCTTTAAAGGTATTTAGCTTTAAAGGATCCGATAAATGGAAGTATTTAGCTTTAAAGGTATTTAGCTTTAAAGGATCCGATAAATTGAAGTATTTAGCTTTAAAGGATCCGATAAATGGAAGTATTTAGCTTTAAAGGCTGGGCGTTAATCACCTAATTTCCGCACCTTTATCAAACTGCTGGGAACACATCTAGCCATTTCCTCAGGGCCATTACCTTGTCCTTTGTTTTGTGAAAAGGTGCGTTGAGTGAACAGTGCAAAATACGGAAGACATTGCAGCTTTTTGTCGGATTTCTAGGAGTATTTTCCGCTAGCAGTGACCACAAGAACAACTAATAAGTTTTCCTTCCTTAATTTAATTTTATAATGCATTTTTATTTTAATACTTTTATAATATGATTTGCTCAAATAGTGTAAAAAGATTACATTTGCTTATGAATAGAATTTCTGTCTTCGTTTTGAACGGAATAGTAAAGTTATTTTTTTTAACGGCTAAAAATTTCTGTATGAAAAAGAAGATAAGTTAACATGAATTTGACACCTTCTCTCAAGAAACATTTAACCAAATAAATATGTCGTAAAGTTAGACTGTTGATATATTTAATTGTTGTACGAAAAACATAATTTGATGCTTTTTGTCTTACATGAGTCTACAGTTGCGATGACCAGAAGTGAATGAATTGCTGTAAAATTAAAAAATCACGCCATATGTTGAGGAGAGCTACTGCGAAATGTCGATCATAATTTGCTCGTAAAAATATTAAATTCCTAGAATTTCAGTAATGAGATAACAATTATCCACTTCAGGTTTTTCGACAAACCAAAACTTTCCCTTCACTTTTGCTGAAGTGAAACTTATCACATGCAAAGTGTTTAAGCAATTAAAAAATTGAAGCAGGGTATGCGGACACATGAAATTCGTTTAATAATCTCCAATTTTTGCTTTTCCAAATTACGAAACTCCTCGGGGTGGGATGCTGTTTAGTGTTTCTTTTTATTTTTCATTTTTACTCACGATTTGAACATTAATGCATTTGCGTGCAGTGCTTATCATTATATTTGCTGCGTTTCTGCTTCTTTGAAATGCGTTTATAACGATAAATTTATTGTGAGCTGAGAGAAGCTTTCCATTTTTTTTTTTAGAACTTTATTTAAAATTATTATATTTAAGAAACGTACTTAGCGCAGTTTTTTTTTTTTTTTTACTAAACATGTGTATCAAAAGAGAAATATCTTACTTTTAAACTTATGGAAACATGCGTCATTTTTTTTTATCAGTTTATTATCGCAAAGTAAAGTGCTATACGTGTGCTAACTGAAGGGAGCGACTCGGCCTAACTAATAATATATTATGTTTTATAGCAGAAAATGGGATGTAAGGTCAGGTGATGCGTAACATCACATCCTCTCCTTGACAAATGTCAACCCCGCCTTCCCGTGGGGCATCCTGTTCCCACTAAAGGGGCTCTGACGACCGCCAATAGCGGTATAACTATACCATCGGGATTAGAGGAAATTCTATCCCACACTCACCAACCCGCTTGGCCAGCGTGGTGAGTTATGGCCAAACCCCTCCAAAATGATTCCACAACTTAAATCTTGGCCCTCAGTCTCCGGCAGCTGGAATATACCTGGCCAAGGCCGCGGCCAGTGCGACATGAAGGCAGAGGGTGCTAAGAATCCCCGGAGGACCGGACTAGGCTGCCATCTGATGCTGACCTTGGCTACTTACAATGGATGCTCCCTATCTTCTGATTCAAGGCTTCTTGAATTGGAAGAGGAATTACAAAGGATCAAGTGAGACATCGTGGGGCTAAGTGAGGTAAGGAGAAAAGGAGAAGATCTCATCGAACTGAAAAGTGGACATCTCTTCTACTATCGTGGGACAGATACTGGCAGAACTAGTGGTGTTGGATTTATAATAAACAAGAAACTGAAGAATAAAGTTGTAGAAGTTGAAAGTTCCTCTGACAGAGCTGCACGACTTGTTATCCAACTCTCGAAAAGATACCAGGCTCAGATTATTCAAACTTATGCACCCACCACAAGTCATCCTGAAGAAGAAATTGAAGAATTTTATGAGGAAATTTGTCATCTAAATAATAAAGGTAAGCAGCACTTGAAAATAATTATGGGAGATTTCAATGCAAAAATAGGGCAACGGCAACAGAATGAAACTTCAGTAGGTAAATTCGGTCACGGCAACAGAAACCAGCGTGGAAATACTCTCGTTGAGTTTGCAGAGGCAGAAGGGTTTTTCATCTTGAACTCCTTCTTCAAGAAAAAGCCACACAGGAAATGGACATGGAGACATCCAAATGGGACGACAAGTGAAATTGATTTTATTATGTGTAACAAAAAATTCGTCATAGAAGACTGCAGTGTGCTAAACAAGTTCAACACAGGTAGTGATTATAGACTGGTGAGATGTAAGATGCACCTCAACACTAAACTTGAACGTGGCAAGCTCATAAGACAAACAAAACCTATTGACATAACCAACCTTAAAAAACACCATAATACCTTCAAGTTGGAACTGAAGAACAGGTTCTCTGCTTTGGAAGGCCTAACATCGGAAGAAGTGGACATCTCTGAAGTTAACAGAAAAGTAACCATAGCTCTTATGGAAACAGCAACAAAATTAGCTGGGTCTAAGAACAAGTTGCATGTAAACAAATTATCAGGAAAAACGAAAATGTTGATGCAAAAAAGAAGAGAGATGAGGACAACTAAAGAAGATGTGACTTCCAAAGTGGAATATATAGAGCTATGTAAGACAGTAAGAAAAAGTATCACTGAAGACGTAAAAAAATTCAACTGAGAACTAGTGAGGAAAGCAATTGAAAACAACCAAAGCCTAAAGATAGCAAAGGGACATCTCAGTAAGGGAAGAAAACAGATTATGGCACTGAGAAAAGAAGATGGTTCTGTAACAAGAAATAGAGGTGAAATTTTGACAAGAGTGAAAGGATTCTACTCCAAATTATATGAAAGGGATGATACATGCACTCCAGACATCATGAAAGATACCAGTACCAGAGTTCCTCCAGTCCTTCCAGCAGAAGTTGCACATGCAATCAAGAACATGAAGCGGGGAAAAGCTCCAGGAGAAGATGGAATTACTGTAGACATCATACAAGAAGCAAGTGGAGAAATTGAAATAGTACTCGCCCAAATTTTCACTCGATGCCTTAATGAAGGGAAGATTCCTGAGGATTGGAACAATGCTACAATGATCCTGCTACATAAAAAAGGTGACATTGAGGATCTCAGGAACTACAGACCTATCAGCCTCCTATCAATGGTTTATAAAATCTTCACTAAAGTTATTTCACACCGCTTGAAGGTAACACTGGACATGGCTCAACCGAGAGAACAAGCTGGATTCAGGAGTGGCTACAGCACAATAGATCATATCCACGTACTGAGAGAACTAATTGAAAGAGCGAGGGAATATGAACTTCCATTGTGCATGGCTTTTATCGATTATGAAAAAGCCTTTGATTCGGTGAAACCATCAGCAGTTACAATGGCTCTGCAAACCTGCGGTATTGAAGATGCACACATTAATATTATTAATAACATCTATGAAAATGCAAGTGCAAAGATTCGGCTGTTTGAAAATACAACACACATAAAAATTGGAAAGGGAGTGTGACAAGGTGACACCATATCTCCGAAGCTCTTTAATGCCACTTTGGAGGGTGTTTTTCAGTCGCTGAGCTGGGAAAACAAAGGGATAAAGATTAATGGAGATTATCTAACCCACCTTCGTTTTGCTGATGACGTAGTCATTTTTGCAACTACCCCATCAGAGCTGCAGAGTATGATCCAGGAACTTGCTGACAAGAGTAAAGAAATGGGATTAAAAATGAACTTTCAGAAGACAAAAGTGATGTTCAATGCTTTTACAAGAAATGAAGATTTATCGATTGATGGAGAAAAGCTGGAGATAACAGACACGTACGTTTATCTTGGACAGCAGATATCAAGTGAGGGTCACATTGATGAAGAAATTAATCGGCGTACAAAACTTGCCTGGAGAGCTTTTGGAAGAAACAGCATAATTTTCAAGAGCAATATGCCATTATGTCTTAAAAGAAAAGTGTTTGATCAATGCATCCTTCCAGTGCTTACGTATGGTGCAGAGACGTGGACCTTAACTAAAAGAGACATACAAAGGCTGCAGACAACTCAAAGTAGCATGGAGAGGTGCATGCTTGGTGTAACCAGGAGAGATAAGAAGAGGAACTCGTGGATCCGAAAAATGACAAGAGTGGAAGACATCATGATCAGAGTTAAATCCCTGAAATGGCAATGGGCTGGTCATACTGCCAGAAGGACAGATCATCGATGGACAGCTGAAATTTTAGATTGGATTCCAAGGGACAGGAAAAGACCCAGAAGAAGACCACATGGGAGATGGGTGGATGAAATTCGAAAGTATGCAGGGGTGACATGGAGGAGACTGGCACAAGACAGACCGTTGTGGAGGAAACTTGGGGAGACTTTCGTCCAGCAGTGGATTGATAATTGTTGACAATGATGATGATGATATCAGAAAATTAAAATTTTACCTGTACGTATTTCTAGTTTTCCCACTAAAACTATACGTAGAAGAATTGTATTGAAAATATAGTGATAAAAATTTCTACTTCCAGTCTGCAAGCACATCGCACTACATATTGAAAGTGTGATGCAACGGCCATATGTAGGCCAACACATTTTGTAGGAATACTGTAGAAACGGTAGTCCGCATCTGAAAAGCAAGGAATTTGAGAGTTTGAAAAAAATACACTTTTGCTATCACCCCCCCCCACACACACACACACACACACACCCACCTCGTCACACATACAGACAGACACATCTGTACCACTTTCAGTCCGTAATGTTCGTGCAGCACTAAATTTTCAGCCGTGACAACACGTTTATAAGAGATAAATATGTATTTGTGCTTCTTGATAAATTTTCTGTAAACTGCTTTATGACAATCCCATACCCGTTCTTGAAACTTTAACAGCCATTTCAACAGAGACATTTATGGGATAATTTTCCGATATGTAGAATTTGAAGATCGTCGAACTTTGAGATCTGGAACTTTTTGCATATACTGGGTGATTCAAAAATGTTGGTGCAAAAGTAAAATGCGATTAAAAAAGATTTATGAGTCGGAGAGACATGCGGTTTGTAGATTAATATTCACCGAGGTACAAGATTTTCTATGGCATCGCTGAAAAAAATAGTTCAACATCTCGACAATAGATAGCGCTGCTGCAAAGAAAACGAAAGGTGAGAATTGTGAAATGAGATCTACTTTAAATTAGTGAAACCTGTTATTTCATCATGATCTACAGATGCAAGTGTTCTATGTGTTCGCCACCACATTCAAGTACTGCGTGCATATTACGCCTGATACAGCATTGAACAACATGTCAACGGGAATGGCTGATACTACCTGCCGTATAGCGTCTTTCAGCGATGGTAAGGTCTGGGACATGGGATTTCATGTAGCCCCACAAACAAAAATCATCGGGTGTGAGATCTAGGAGGACATTTATGTGCACTATGCTTCCTCAATAGATGATCCGCGCTAAATGCGCATGCCTGATTTCATGTTGTATTCAAATTATTAGCTTAATAAAGACGTGTGGTTTTGCAATCAGAATGGCAGCACGAATCTTTATTATTTTACCACATTGAAAATTTGAATTCTTTTCACCGTAATAGTTTTGGTGTCTCATTCTAACGCTGATTTGTGCGAGTAATGTGCAAATATCGTTTATGTGGCATTTCCTGTAGCAGCGCTCTCTGTTGTCGATATTTTGAAAATGTTTTTCTTGATGCCATATAAAACCCATTACCTCGGTGAATATTAACCTGCAAACCACATTTCTCTCTGAAACATAGATTTTTTTAAATACAATTTAACTATTACACAAATTTTTTGAAGGACCCGGTATATATAACTTTTATTGCTTTAAGTGTAAAGAACGGAATTAGTTATGCCAGAATTAAAAATTTCGAAAAAGAAAATTTTCCTGGTATTGGAATATAATTTGCATTTCAATAATATACCAAATTTATATACATAAAACCAAAGTAAATGAGCCTGCGATATTTGTTTTTGTATCACCCTCTATATTAAGTGAATATCTTCCTTACACGATTGCAAAAAATTAGTTTCCCGTAAAATATTATTGCAAAAAATCCATACATTTTAAAATTCATTTTCAGGAAAGAGGTTTCTTCGAAAAATGATTTTAGCTACACAAAATTATCTTCCCAAGAAACATTAAAAAGTCAACGGAATAATAATGGAGGGAAAGGATTGTTTTTCACTGCGAAATGAAACGTGCTTATCTAAAGGAATGTTAAGATATCATTTAGCAGAAGAGCACGTGCAACTAAAATGTTTAGTATTTGGATTGTTTGTGCAGTTAGAATTTAAGGCTACTCATAGCCGATGTAAATAAAGTTTAAAATTCTTTGCAAACAGTAATCTGCCGGAAAATGCAAATTTCCGTTTCCGTGTAATTGAAAAATCATCTAGTACAGGAGGAACACTGATTTCAATCTCTTAAGCGAATATGCATTTAACAACGATCGCGCTGAGAACGTTTAAGCCTCTGGATGAGTAATCCCATAGAACGATCCCACCTCGTTTCCATCACCAAACGGAGAAAGCGACCCTTCTCAGCTCAATTATACGTCCTCTCTCAAACTTGCACAACTGTTCGCGATGGACACGGTTCTTACGTTAAGGCATCTTCCCCGTCCGTGTAGGTTAAAGCAACTTTAATTCAGTATCACAATTATTCTTGCGTACGAGATTTGCTCCCTCCTGGACATGGTTGCGTGGTTCCCACTCCCTGTGGCAGGCAACATTTAATCATTGATTTTTACTTCAAATTATTTTGGTATTCGGGCCCCTTGTATGAGGAGTTTCCATCAGTATCGAACAACTTTCTCGTAGATTTGTTTTTCCAAATAGTACTTCAGTTAAATTTTTCAGTGCAATACATGAAATTTATAATATCGGGACAGCTGGGGAAACGCTGGCCCAGAAGATCATTCATTTCTATGTTAAACATGGGAACGCAGATTTCATTTTAATGGTATCTAGGAGATCTAGTTTTCTTCTTGCAGCCGTCATCCCCTGGATTTTTGATTTCGTAGACAAATCAAAAATCCAGGGGATGACGGCTGCAAGAAGAAAACTAGTATTTATTCAGTTTTGTGTGTAACACATACTGGCGCGCAAGAACGTTACCGGTAATACAAATGAAAATTTTTGCGGTAATACAAATGAAAATCCGGAAAATTGAAACGTTTACAATTTCGTTTGTAGCATGATCTCTGAAAGGCACCTGCATGCTGGTATATTCTAATTGTTTGTCTTAGTCGTCCAATTGTAGTAGAAGTAGTTTACTATTGTTTTTCGGTTTTCCGGTGCTGAAGTAGAGGCCGTTTTGTTAGCAGGGCCTTACAAAGGTTACTACTTTAAATGGTTCTTTACTCATCTGGAAAGAAAATAACACTTTCAATATTCCTCTTTTCATAGAAACTTCTTTCCATGAATTCTGCATGATTAACATTTGTAATTTTTACGATGGCAGCGCGTTCGACTACAATCCTCCGTTGTTGCATTCCTTTGCAACGCCAACAATGCAACTAAAGAAGCGTTCTGGAATTATTGTTAGCTTTATGGTCAAAATAAAAAAAATAATAGTGAAAATAAAAAAAATATCAAAAATACTTGTATCTTCTGAGTTGGCTTGATTTTAAATTGAAGTCATTCTACTGAGCAATAATTCGACAGTAGCGGCACTGAACCTGTTAACTTTAATAATGAGCATCCGGGATGTTAAGAAAAACATGCAACGTGGCCATTGTTGATTGAAAGCAACGAGTTTGCTTTTTGAGGATTAGTGCTTTCTCGGCTCTGGATTATAAATTCAATATCCCGCATTATTCATGTATTTATTTTTTAAATGCCTTCCTCATCTTTTTGTGGAAGGAGTATTTCTAAACCAGGGTGGACGGAAAGTGGTCTTCTTGTATCCACTGGTGTTCATCTGGTGCTATTAAATTACGAAATAAAAGATCAGGGAATTTTACTATGGTAATAGCTATTTCTATTCATATTATGCTAGGTCTTGTGGATCAACTATTCAATCATTCTTTCCTTTTTTTTTTCCGCAACAATATTTCATGCTAAACGCTCATCAGTTTTTGTAACTTATTCTTTCATCGAATCTCACTGAAATAGTCACATTTTAAGTTACCGTTCTGAAAATTTTGCGTTACTGGCATATTAAAGCAGCTTTCTCAGCAGCAAATACAGAGGGAGGGAGAAAGAAGAATTGACGCCTGATGGGTCAAGAGAAACAGCGAAATTTTGACACTTATGTTTCAAATTATTGTAATTCTAAAATTCCGCGGAAACGCCGGTAAGATCGATGAACTTTTCCACTAGCAGTTTAGCCACAGTGGAAAATGTTTTTGTTCCCTAAAGCAAACGCAACAAATATAAAGAATCCGTGTTTCGCTAATATTGAATATTACTTTTCCTTTCCCCATTTTGAAGTTAGACAATCGACACTTTGAAAATATGTTTTTAAAAAGTAGGGACACCATGAAATTTGACAACATATTTTTAAAAATTCCTATCTTTAAAAGTTATTAAAAAGAAGTTCTCTCTGCCTAATCATTGCGGTATTTCTAACCAAAGCCAGTCAGAAAAACGACATTTCATTCTTATACATATTATACGCTTATGTGCATATTTTGTGTGTTAATTTTTAATAAAGGTAAAGGGATCTCTTAAGCAGTAGTCTTACCTATTGGTAAGGCCATTCGTATAAAGGAAGAAAAGTTAGTACCGTGGGGCGAACACAAAATCCATACTTAATCGTGTTTCGAACCCTGACCTAACTCAAACTATTATTTTAACTATCACAAACCAGGACTTGAACCACGGCGCCACCGGAAAGCGGTAATTTTTCATATGTGATGGTGGAAATCAATTAAAATGCAGGGATGTTTCCCAAAAATGTACATTTTGATATCTGTTAACCGCGTTTGTCGAGTTCCCTCTCCTATATTTGGAAGGTGGTTAATGAGTGTAAAACGAGATTATCTTTGAAAGCTTTTGCAGCCCTTGGCAGGAGCCTAATATCTCTGTAGGTTAAACATTTAACACCCCTCCGCCCAAATAAAACTTCCATTCAAAACAAGTAGATAAATAACGGGTGGGAGACATTTTGGTTAAATTAATATTTTCATAATAAACCACTTGTCACAAGTGCAGAATACAATGCTACATGAAAATCCTTAAACCTTTTGTCCCCAATAAATACTGGTGAACAACACCTGCCAAACCAAATGTCCAGGTATGTAGTTCTGATAGTGACCTTTCTCCCCTTCCCGGATTATGTAGGTTTTTCGGAGACCTGTGATCCGATTAATGGAAGTATTAGATTTAATGGGACCTGATTGGCCGAGCGTTAATCCCCCAATTTCCGGACCTTTATCAAACACCTAGGAACACATCTTGCCGTATACTGAGTGTCATTTTCTTGTTCTTTGCTTTGTGAAAAGTGCTTTGAGTGAAGAATACAAAAGACGTCGCAGATTTTTACGAAATTCCAGGAGTATTTTCCGCTAGCAGTGACCACCAGAATAACTAGTAAGTTTTCCTTAATTTAATTTTATGATAGATATGTATTTGAATACTTGTTTAATATGATTTTCTCAAGGAATGTAAAGACATAACTTTTCGTTATTAACAGAATTGTCCTCTTGTTTTTGAACGGTAATGGAGAAGTTTAATGTTCTTTTAACGGCTATTATTTTCTACGTTAAAACGAAGATAAATTAAAAAGAAATTGGCAAAGTGTTATTTCGAGAAACATTTAACTAAATCAGTATGTTGCAAAGCTACAGTTGTAAGAAAAACAATTTTCTGCTTTTAGTTTTACATGAGTGTACAGTTGATGCAGAATTATAAGATCAAATCATATCTTGAAGATTGCTATTGCAAAAAGTCGACCATAATTTGTTTGGGAAAATATTAAATTCCTAGAATTTCAGTAACGAGGTACTAATTATCCATGACGTTGTATTTTTGGGGAAAAATTGTAAAGTTTCGTGTTTTTCCTCCACTGGAATAGGTTCAAATTATGTGTTCATAACAGTTCATTGAATAAGAATACATATATTTGGAACGTGTTGGTGTATCACTAAACCAAGCACCAATGTTTTTTGACTGAGGAATTCCAAACATGCTGGTTATTGGTAAAATTGTGGAAACGTTGCTTTCTCGTATTCTGTAGGTTTTTCTGGAGATTTGCAAATTGTCGCTCCCTGCAAAGTAAAGTTTAATTTGAAGCTATGTTAAGGAACAAGTACAGATTTATTTTACCACGTGTTGATAATATTTGCAAAATATGCCCAGTAATAATGACATACATTTTTCTATAGTTACAAAGCATTCTTTTAGAAAATGAGGAACTGTTAAAAAATATTGGTAATGTTTAAAAAATCTGGAGTTTGTTTAAAAAAGTGAAACTTTTCGATTCGTGAATTGGAACCAAAAACATTAAGGCAAACACATTAATGTACGCAGAGCAGTAAGCACAAAAGAAGCTACTGCATTCCCAGATTAAATGTAGATAATGTAATGTATACATTTAGTCTGTGGGAGAAGTATCTTTGTTGTTTATCTAAGTGAAGGGGGGGGAATAATGACGTAGAAGAATTTTAAGTGTAAATTTGGATTGATTATGAACTCGTAATGAACTTCCAAAAAATGTTATAATTTTAACATTTTAAACAGAAATGCTAGAGTAAGCCGTATTGCTCTCAACAATAGCTACATTCTTCTTCGCAAAGTAACAGAATCTTGGAAGTATTTTTTCCCCGAAATTAAACCACCAATAAAATGTGCAGCTGTTGAAATGGGACACAAACGAACAGCAAGCCCTGCCTTTTGTAGGAACGGTATCATCCCAACGTCCTTTTTTTTTCGGAATAAAATTTTTAAACTTTCAGGATATATTTATTTCAGTACCCGGCTGCTTTCATTGGTAATAATAATAAAGTTTCTATATGTGTATGTGAGTAACCTACAGAAGAAAGTGCTGAACGTAAATTATAGAAATTTCGGGTGTAGAAAGTCATGGCAGTCTATCTGATGGAGGGTGAGGGGAGATCGTCTCGTAGGACTTTTTTGGTTTTGAAATTTTGATTTGCTGAATTTTATTTAATTTGCTTAAATTTTAAATCATTCCATAGTTGCTAAATACTGATCATACGCTTTTCTGTATCACAGGCTCACTTAACCAAAGTTTTTTTCATTTTTGCAAAATACGCAATTTGTTTACACTATTGCACAACAATATTTTACTACCCTTGGCATAAACTTAACAGTTTTTGGATTGTTTTGTCATGCATAAAATACGAGAACTTCTGACTATACGTCAGAAAAGGTTCAGGGATCGAATCCCGTTGCGAAATGAATATTGTGTCTCTCTCTCCCTTCCTAGAGCCAGTGGTACAAAATTTGTTATGAGCGACTGCTTATCTCCTATCCAGTTGGGGACGGTGGTCGCCACACAAACAGTTCCCTCAATCTTGCAACAAAAAAGCGCGGGAACTTCACTTTCAAAAATGATAGAATTAATATACTAAGGATGACATCATGAACGTGAAACATTTTGGGCACACGACGCTGAGCTGATTGCCAGTGCAAGTGAGATTGTGAATAATTTTTCAACATTGCGGTATTGGAGACTATACTGTACCTTATTCTATTAAAATGTATGGTTGTTTGGAAATGGTGATGCTGTGCATTTGGAAACGTCAACTTAGCAAACAGATCCCGGGCTACTGTAATTTTTCAACGGTAGTTTTGACGGAATATTGAGGAATAATTTTCATCGGAAATGTTATAGGAAATACTAACTTTTCTTCTTTGAAATCATCTGTATATATTTGGTGAACTATTGGTTCTGAAGTGTAACTTTTTTTTACCACATTGTGAATTTAAAACAGCGAAAATTTGCGAGCAATCGATATAACTTCCGCATTTGTGTTTGTCTTACGCCTAATTTAAAAGTGTGAGAGTCATTATCTATGCTTTTGGTGGAATAGAGTGCATCACGGCTAAATGGCTAAATTTTCTTGGCCAATTTTCTGAGACATACGTGTACATATAAAACATACGAAACAAATGTTTAATGTAAAGGATAAATTAAATGTAGTATATTAAGTGCTCTTTCTGTTGATCAGTTCCAAGAAAGGTTTAAACAAAGTTTCCTTTATAAAAATTACGAAATGTTAAGAATTTCATTTGAGTACACATGTTTTGTACTAAGAGCTGCTGTTTATGTGTTTTGAAGAGTTCTGTTTTGCAAAGGTACTAATAGGAAGGAAACACATATTGAACGTACGATATGATGATCGATGGACGTTTATGCTATCCATAATCATAAATAAACATGTACCAATCAAACATTAAGGATCTATAACACGTCACTTAGTAATAGCAATTTTTAGCACTTTCTTTGTTTAAAAAAAAATACTTGGTTGTGGTATCACTTTGTTCATCTGCATGTCTATCAGACTGTGGGTATCATATCTCTGCAATTGTAGTCTGATTTCAAAAGTCCCCTTTTCAGCGGTAAGCTTGAAGCATGAGAACGGTGATAATTGCTTTCCTTTCTTTTTTTAACTATGATAACCTCCGCTAAATGCAGTTATTAACGAATTCACAATGATGTTATTCCATCTAATCCTAACGACTGAATTCTCCTGACCGCTCGATATCACTTATAACGATATCGTTCCTGGCTGCCTTTTTTTTTTTTTTTTTTTTCAGAAACTGATATCATTTTTGCAAGGAAGCTTACGCAGTAACATGAATATGAGGTTTCGTGATAACTATGCTTTTAAAGGCCACTTTGCAAAATTCTTTTTGCATCGGATAGGGATATTCTTGGGAAGTGTTCGTCATAGAATTTTAATTTTTTTGGTAAAGAGCGATTGGTTACGACGGATACCAGTACATATTTTTCTTTCTGATGCATTTCAGCCATCTCTGCGTATGTGAAAACCTCGATTTAAAAAATTCTTTTGCGGTCAAATACTGATTTCTAAGATAAATATTTTGAAACCATCTTGTGGTTAAAATAGTGCATAGTTTCTCCGCCGTGCTGTGTTATTTATTGTATGTGAAACATTTTGAAACTTTGTTTATGCATTTTTTCTTTCAACGATCCCATAGATATTCGCATTATTATCTCTGATTATGGTTATCTCTGAAAAATATCACATGCCCAGTCGTATACTAGCATAATGTCATTGCCTGCACCTGAAAGGTCAAGCGAACGGTATAAAGCACTTGGTAGATGTGAATTTTTTGCAAATGTGATCTATAATCGGAAATGCGTATTCAATCTATATAAGTATTTCATTATGTTTCAAGAGGTCAGTTAGCGTACGATGCCCTCCGTCTTCCTTTAGCTAGAAGGAATGGCGGTTCGGCGCAGACTCACACTTAAGTTACCTTTTTCTTTTCGCACGAGGAATATCAAGCACTCGTACCCTCTAAATTTGCGCTTTGTTAAAACATTTCTTCTATGAGCTAAAGCAGATGTATTTTTTATGCGGGTTACAAGGATAAGATTCAGATACTGAAAATGTAGCTCCCTCGAGGTCTGTGGTATCACAACGAGCTGGAAAAATCCTGGTTTACCTGAAAATTGCATTTTCTTTGCCATATTGTCATTCTTATTGATGAGGTTGGACTTCTCAACGGAAACAGAGCTAACGGCCTCCGTGCTACCAAATCATTAAACAACAGAGAGGATACTGTTAATTCAGCTTGTCCATCTCACTTGGTAGCGTAACAGCACTAGACACTACAAATGTAGCATTATTAGCACTACGTAAACTTTAGCTGATATTTCATTGGGCAATGAGGTAAATGTTTGATGGCAAACAAAGAGGAAGGTGTACGTCCAATTGAAAGTGGAAGATTGCATGTGGTTGGGTGCGCCAGACTATGACGTTATGAGGAACACTTCCAGTAAGAGAAGGGGGAGGGGCAGGGAAGGGAGGACAGATAAACACCTGTGTGACAGAGGCAAAATACCCCTGTGTTTATTGTGTTCATCGGACGCACAGCAAATATTCATTGGTTCAGAGCATCTGAACCTACCAAGGATCGATCATTCGTGGTGGGAAGGGTGCTGCACTAAACGCTAGTCACTCGCGAATCTTTGGTTTCTTGCAATACCCATGGATTACTTTGGGCGTACATACAGTCATGGAGAAGTGCATAGCCTTGAGTTTGCAATACATGATTCACCCTGAACACGTGTTGATTCTAACCCCTCATACGCGACACTGCAGTTACCAAATATACGTTTGTTTTAAATTTCATGCATACACAATTTTTTTTCAACGGAATCGTACTGAACATGTTAAATTTTTCCTGCGTGTTAAGGAAAATTTTTTTTTTAACTTCGCATTTGTTTTCGGCGTATTTTCATCCTCAAACCGTACACGATATTTACCAGTTAAGTTTTACTTAATAATTGATGTTTCTATCTTGGCGTATTCTCTGGGATACCTAAGTGTTAGTTTTGTTTTTTCTTCCTTCTTTTGGGTATTATAATATTCCCTGTCCCTAAACTAAGCCTTTGGAGAATTTCCGGACTCCTCTGCTCTAACAAGAAGATTTTCGAAGCTATTTATGTTCATCAGCTTTTAGTAATAAGTTATTTTTGTATGTTTCTACCTGTTTTATTTCTTATATTTCATCGCAGCCTTTTCCGGACATTGTTTTTTAATTTCTTTCTGTGAAATACGGTGAACACTGTGTTCTTTTCATGCTTGCTAATCAAATGAAGACATTTTTCATTATGATCATGACAACATTTCTTTCCGGTGCATACTTCTCGCTTTTCTTCCTGGGGTCTTTGGCCTTTATACTTATGCTATCTCGCCGGAAATCTTCATGCTGTGCTCTTAATATATGTTTTAGGTATACTTCTGGAGATAACGTTTTTAACTTATATATTAAGAATGGGAAATCGGGGGTCATTATATTGTCTAAGTAATTAAACGCTGTTATTGACTCTGCATTCGTATGTGAAGATTTCATTTTCTAAATTTTCTAATTTGAATCTTTTCACAAAGATCTCTATTCGTACAGCAACCAGAAAAGTTTTTTTCAGGACAATTTCTTTCAAAAAGTGAAGTTTCCCAACAATATTTTCTCTCAGATGAGGAAACTTGATACCGTTTTAAAGAACTTTAGCTCTCTGTAATGTGACTTCATTTTTCTAAAGTCATGATATCTTTATTGTGTTCCTTTTAATTCTTCAGGAGGAGATTCCGCATTAACAGAGTTTCGGAATTCTGTTTCTTTCCATTTTTCAATTCCTAAAACATACGCTGTGTTGCTGATGAGTTCATACTGCGGCATGTAAGACATTTGGTTTTCCCTTCTAAGCAAAACCTGTTTCAGGCTTTTCCCCGTTGTTTTAGGTTATCTGTCTGTCTACGCTTAAGTATCCCCATGCAAATTCTCCCTCCCCCTGGTTGTTCAGTGGTTTATGGGGTTGGTTCTGCCTATTCGTCCGAATTGGAAGCCAGGTGAGGCATGGCTGTTTTTCTCTTTCTCTCAAGGTACTAGCTCTCTCCCTTCCCTTAAACCAGTGGCTCTCTATCAGGGACTGCAACTGCATACAAAGTTGATCACGGTGGACTTTAATCACCCCCTCTACCCGAAAAGAAATGAGCTGAAATATCCAAAATTGTCCAGTTTCTGGGAATACATGAATCACATTCATTTCTCTATCACATTCGCATCTAGTAATTTGCTGCCCCATTCAGATTCACTTTCGAAATAAATATGCGATACTGTTCTTATGAACTTCCATGCTAATTCATTTCCTTCAGTTCCCTGCTTGGCCCCCACAGTTAGCATGATCTTGACTCGAGGTGTAGTATACAAGTACTCTAGTGTAATTATAAATATCTTATTTTTTGTATATAATGAGTTTAACGAAATTTCATGCACACACACACCAGAAACAAAGGTTACTCGAAACTATAAGAGGTAGTACACACAATATAGATAGAGCGGATATACAAAATTCGCTTCCCGACAGTAAACAATTTTCAACGATCATGCTCCATTTGGAAAGGAAGCCTGCCCAGAAATTCGCTCCAGATAACTTTACAATATATTCTTTCTTTTATATTTACGATTAGCAAGTACGCAGAAATACATAAAGGATTATTGCAATTTGCTCCTTATGCAGTTCTCTAAGATTTCAATAAATATTTTGCTTCAGTTACTAGACTATGTTCATAATTTTTAAGATCTTCAGGCGGCCGCAGTGGTCTAAGCGATGGCTTCTGATCATTCGTCCAAGATGAGTCCGGTTCAAATCCCGGTGAGGCATGAATGATGTATTTGTTTTATAGAACTGGCTCTCTCCGTTCTCTGGAATCAGTGGCCCTAAATTAGAGACGGCGACTGCTTATAGTCCATTGAATTGCTCACGGTGGTCATTAAACCCCCCAACAAAAAAAAGCCTTTGAGAGAACACTTTATGCATTGTGTCTGAAAGCTTACGAAGATATACGACTTTTTCTAATGAATATGTTGCTTTCTCGGTATTGATTTCATTGCAATGTTGCTCACTGTATTTACTTAGCAAATACTTACACTTCCTCATTTATGATACAGTAAATTTAGAGAAAGCGTTTTTTTTTCAATGATCCTAATTATCCTTTTTTTGTTTCAGGATTTGCAGAATTTTTGGGCTGATGCACTTAGGTTCACTCCGGTTACGTATAACCCTGTGTTTAGAAACATGAAGAATCTAACAGCTCTGAATCTATGTGCATGTACTTCTATTAACGTGGAAACGATGGACGCAATTGCCAATTCACTTATTCTTTTAGAATCTTTGACTTTGTGCTCTTCAGGAATAAAGGATGACGGACTATTTGCCCTCTGCGGTCACAAAGAAACTGTTGGCAAGCACATTGTATAAGCTGTTGTTATATCAAACAGTGCGATGTGAAATGTTTAATGAAGCTCCATCACCTGGATTTATGTAATTCGGATGTGAGCAAAAATGGAGTCGCTTGCGTTCTGACGCATATGCCAACAATTGGAGATTCTGATTCCCTTGATAGTGGAGTCGCAGCTGATGCCACATGTGAAATTGACGCGCAGCGGAAGAAGTGCGAAATGCACCGTCTGAAATTTAATATAACTTCACTTAAGTGCTCGAGCGTTGTTGAAAATTGGGAGCCTGTTTTTGGAAGTTGTCCTGAACTGCAACGCTTAGATTTAACCATTTGTTGTGATAACCCTGAATGCGACCGGCAGAGAGACAAGATGTTGGCTACGTACCAACATTGTGATCTATTAAAACTTTGGATTCACTGTGAAAGAACTGACCGTATGGTTAAAAGTCTGAGAAACTTTTGGATGAACAAAGGAATTCATATAAAGTCCTTAACGTCAGCCCATAGCATTCCCTCCACGCTATTCAATCAAGGGATCTTGGAAACATCAATCCAAAGGATCTTAGATACGTCCGTACTTGGCAATTTTGGATTTGGATTGCATGTTCCTTTTTTCTTCAATGGGGATTCAGCATTTTGAATAACATCCGTCGTTGAGAAAGTTACAAAAACTGAACATCCGCATGCTTGGTGATTCGGATTCATTATCAAAATAATTAATGCAGCCAAGGAATTACATGAGTTGACTTTGGATATTCCAGCAGAGAAAAAATTACTTGATGGTTTACTATTGAAAGGAGAATTTCCTTTCTTGAGGCGGTATGTCCTCTTGCCATGGTGATGTAATGCTTTTAGTGTAAAACCTATGCACTTAACTAAATCATTAAAGTGATACTAAAATATGTTGATACGAAAGAGTCGTTTATTTATGAATTTTGTTTGCATTTTGAAAATAAATAAGAATTTTAGTGCTTTTACTGAAAGCGTAATAATCTGAGTTAGAATGATACGCAAACCTGTGTCTCTAACAAGGAAAGGCCGCAATTTGACCACCACGGATCTAACTGAGATTTTGTTATACAGGGTGTTTCATACAGAACGTCCCGATTTGAAAAGTGGATATCTCGGCATATACCACAAACCACCGATGAATGCGACGCGTATCATGGCTACGGGCGTGGCCCAGAGTTTGTTATGACTACCGCTGGATAGCAGCACGAACATCCAAACAGCCGCAACGCTTAGTGACAGAAAAGATGGCGTCGAGGCAACAGAAGGCGATTTGTGTGCTCGAATTTAGCAAGACCAAGTCCGTGATTACGGTGCAGCGTGCGTTTAAACGGCGTTACGGCAGTGCTCCACCAGTGGGCAAAAACATTCGTCACTGGTTTCGACAATTTGAAGAAACAGGGTGTTTATGTAATTGAAAGAGTCCTGAACGACCAACCACCGCAGAGACGAATGGGCAACGAATTCACGGGGCGTTTCAGTGAAGCCCACAGAAGTCTACTTGTTTAGCCTCGAATTTGCCATCCCTCGTGTGACTGTTTGGCGTGTTTTATGACGACGTTTGCTGCTGAAGCCATACAGATTGCAGCTGTTGCAAGCTCTTCTTGGAGGTGCAAAACACAACGAAAAGATTTTTGTTCTACTATGTTAGAGGACATGGAGGACGCCACCGTCGTACAAAGGTTGATTTTTAGCGATGAACCAACCTTTCATGTAAGCGGGAAAGTTTCGTGCCACAATGTTCGCATATGGAGACTGGAGAATCCACATGACACTCTCCAACATGAACGTGATTCACCAAAACTGAATGTTTTTTTTACGCGGTTTCTGTTAGGAAGGTTTATGGCCCTTAATTTTTTGCGGACAAGACGGTTACGGGCAGCTCTTATCTTGCAATGCTGAAGGACTGGCTACTTCCACAGCTGCAGGACGACTCTGAAGATTATATTTTGCAGCAGGACGTCACACCGCGTCATTGGAACTCCCAAGTTCGTCGTTTTCTAAAGGACACATTGCTTCAGCGTTGGATTGGACGCAGGGGATCCCATGACTTTGCACTACACG
Organism: Macrothele yani; assembly: GCA_039090855.1. Taxonomy (NCBI): domain Eukaryota; kingdom Metazoa; phylum Arthropoda; class Arachnida; order Araneae; family Macrothelidae; genus Macrothele; species Macrothele yani. Next base: position 54,642,143 of record CM077031.1, read on the forward strand.
ATTGGCCTCCGAGATCTCCTGACATCACACCATGTGACTTTTTTATGGGTATACGTAAAAGACCATGTTTATGTTCCCCCTTTACCCGCTGACTTGGATGAGCTTCGAACGAGAATCACGGCCGCGGTAAATTCTCTGACTGAAGACACTCTCCGGCGCATTTGGGATGAATTCAGCTATAGGCTTGATTTTGTCTGTGCTGTAGGTGGAGGGCCCATTGAGCATTTGTAATTGTGGTGAGTGAAACTTTAGACCTTCCTTCCTACTTGGCTCTTTGTTTTGTAACTATCCCACATTTGCCTTATTAAATATGCTACTTTGAAATCGGGCCATTCTTTTTGAAACACCCTGTATTATCCTATACGTTCACAAGGAAGAAAATATGCACTTCGGTTCATTTCTCAATCTCTTCAAGTTAGAGATATTGGATGAAAAATGTACAATAAAACATTAAGTTACTCAGATGACGTAAGAAAAAAACCCCAACACAGCTGTGTAAAATGTTATCGAAATCAGTATGTACAACCATAGTGAGCTCAGCCCGAGCATTCTGAGGTATTTTAGACAAGATTTTAAAGAACATTACCACGAAACGAGAGGATATTACGACGAAAAGAGAAGTTTTCAATACTACACTCATTGTCATAAAAATTCGCTCACCAAGGATATAACGCGCGATTAACGCGAAACTTGACCAATAGCTACGGGGAGAGGCAGCCATGCAAATGATTAAAGTTCTGTGCCATTCCACATGTCCACGGGCTCAAGACCAGCGCTGCAATCGTAATCGTTGTGGCTTATAAGGCGCCGGGCAGAAGACTCCTCATGCGTGCCGAAGCGCACGGTAAGAGTCAGGTGAGGTCCATGAGCGATATACATAACGAAGAGCCGCCTGGATGTGTGCACGGGCAACTGACGAAGTTTTAACGAGGGTATGTCGTCGGGATGAGAGAGGAAGGATGGCCGGCGCGCCGAATCAACCGCCATTTGGGCTGGTCGGACAGCACGGTGCGATCGTGTTCGGAGCAGCGGACACGGGAAAGCACCCCAAACACGGCGGGACTGGCTGTGGACGACCCATACACACCGCCAACAGAGAGGACCGTATGATCGTGAGAGTGGCACGCACAGATGCAACGACGTCCTTGTCCAATATCCATAGACATGTGACGATAGTACAAGGGACTTCTGTGTCCGCTAGAAAAATTTCCAGACGCCTGGCACATGCGAATCTACACTCTCGACTGCCCTTACGTTTCTTGCCATTAACACTTGACCATCGTCGGCATGGATTGCAGGGGTGTAAGCAACGAGTAAAGTGGAATGTTAAAGATTAGGGACACATAGTGTTCAGTGACGAATCCCGCTCCTGCATGGGAAAGGACGACCACCGTGTCAGAATGTGGAAGACCGCAGATGAACACTCCAATCCGAACCTCACTGTGCAGCGGCACAAATCCCGAACTGCAGGCGTGACGGTCAAGGGAGCCATCGCATATGACAGCAAGAATTCCCTCGTAGTGATCCAAGGGACGTTCACAGCCCAGCGCTATATATAGAAAATTCTGTGACCTTTCCTGGATGGGCGGTACGAAGATTATTTCAAACAAGATAACGCCCGTCCGCACACGGCTCAGGTTTCCCAGCAGTGTCTACGGCATGCTTCGACTCTTCCGTGTCGTGCCAGATCGCCTAATATCTTACTAACTGAGCACGTGTTGAACTAGAAGGGACGCCTGCATTTTCCATTTCTTAGTGTTTGTGATTTAGGGCGTCAGTGCAAGGAGTGTGGGCCAGTCTGTCCCAGGATAACATACGCTGTTTCTTTGACTCCATGCTGGACCATATCACTGCTTCTATCCGAGCACAAGTCGGTCCGACGCTGTACTAACGCCGATCGAAATGTGCCCCGTATGTCCGCTGGAAATCGTCCTGCTGCTGTGATATTGTAATCACTTCTGTCTTTGGTATGTATCATCTCACTACTAAATTCTCATTCCAATCCAACGCCTCCTTCTTGGTGCGCAGATTTTTATGACAATGGGTGTACTTTTTTCGCCACGTACGAATGCACGTTAGAGCTAAAATTACACAGCTGACAAATGTCGAAACTCTTTTTGTGCGAATTCAGTGCTTTGACTAAATTATGCTTGAAACTTAAATGTACAGCAAGAAGCAAGATCTTCCTGTATACAGTCTCTGCAAAAAAACAAAAACAAAAACGAAGCCCTTATAAGGAATCATCCAATTCAGATAAAAATTGGTATCTGGAATGTATTAATATAGGAAAAGAAATTACTGTAATGGCAGAACAGCTGGGCCATTTATTCGGGAACAGCAGCTGCACAAGTGGAACAAATCAGTACGCTGTCGCGCTAAATCTGGCTCAGATAGAAGCGGTTACCCGGCGTTGTATCGACGCATACAGTTCACGCATACTGTCCTGAGGTATAGCATGCTAAATAGTGTCGAAATTGCGAGTCAGTTCGCCGACATTGCTGGATGGGCGTAGGTGGCATCCCATTATTTCCCAAACATGTTTGATTGGTGAGAGGTCGGGCGATAGTTCTGGTGATGGAAAAGTGGCGACATTACAGAGGCAAGCCTTAGATAACGGTGTCGTGTGCGACCGGGCATTATGCTGCTGAAAAACTTCTCGGTGATATTTTGACAGGTATTGCAACACAGCAGGTCGTAGAATGTCATTGACGTACCGTTGAGCCCTGACGGTGGTAAGGAAAACTACCAAGGATGTCCGGCTGTCGCAGGAAATGGCTCCACAGACAGTCAGTCCCACTGTTCCAGCCGTGGGCCGTTCCAAGGTAAAGGCAGGATCTGTGCGCTTTTCAGCTCGTCTCCAGACATGTATGCGCAAATCATCGGCACCAAGTGCAAACCGTGACTCATCACTGTAGACAACACGACGCCACTAAACAACCCCCACCCCCACCCCTCCCTTGAATCGGGTGCGACACAATTGCAACCAATGCCGGCGATGCTGGTTGGTGCAGGTGAGATACGGAGTGGCTCCTTCGAATGCAGTCCCCTTGTGGCAAATCGTGTTGCCACATCTGCACCTCTAAGACGACAGAATATGGCCAACGTTGGTTCGGAGCGACGAATTAGGTTCTGTTCGTGCGGTTCTCACAATCGCTGGTTCCTTAAATTTTGTCGTTGTCCTGGGTCGTTCACTGCCTGCGTGCCACTGCGTTATGCTCTTCTGGAACCACTGTCGGACTGCTGGGTCTCTCCAGCCCAAACACCTGGCGATTCAGCGACTTGACCAACTGTCCTCTCTGAGCGCAACTATTCGTGCTCTCTCCAAATCGCTCAACTGCTAGTATTTTGCACGGATCCGACATCGAGGCCTTCTCACAGTCCATGGAGGTCAACGCAACAGCAATCTGCTGTCACAATTAACCTTGCGTGGGATCTTTGCTCTTGATGAGTCCTTCTCGATGTACAGTTCTCATGCACTGTTGCGGGCCACTACACTGTGGAAAATTGCACGACTAAATTACGGTAGATACACCGGCAGCTGAGTGGCCAATCAATAAACCGTAATTTTACAGTCCATATCGTAATGTTCATTAACAGTCTAATGACCCGGAAATAAAAACGTGTTGCCAGCCGATTGATTGCACCTGAAAAAACAGGTGTATAACCGCTTTAAGAAGAACGTTGCCAGATTGTCAAGGTTAAAATACAGTAACAGTTCAAACAGTTTAAACACCGTGAACATGTAGTTTATCTACCGAAAAAATATGGTTGACCGCCAGGTGGCGTGCTTACGATTTGTAAACCGTCTTCTTATTATTTTTTGTATTGGAGGTTTAACGACCACCGTGAGCAACTCAATGGGCTATAAGTAGTCGCCCGTCCCTAATTTAGGGTCACTGACTCCAGAGAAGGGAGAGAACCAGCGCCGTAAGACAAACACCACATCCATACCTCACCGGCATTCGAACCCGGACCCATCTCGGACGAATGATCCGCAGCTATCGCTTTGACTACTGCCGTCTTAATCCGGGTGAAACACTGACTATTAGTGGCAGTTTTTTACAGTGTATCGTCGTCGGTCGTTATTTTTTAATCATTTGCATATTCGGCCCCAGTATTAATGAATACTTGCATGCGGAGTTTTATCAGGATCAAACAATTTCCCGGGGTGTTTTTTTTTGTGTGCAAAGAATGCTTTTTAGCACAGAATATACGCGTAGTTATACTGTATATGCGGAGCATAGTGTTCTATCGTACTTTTCATTCGCGATATCTCTTAATTGAAGAGATTGCGAAGTGAACCAAAAATCATTATCCTCTTTTTGTACGCAGAATAGTAGAACAAAATCTCAATTAGATCCGCGGTCGACATATCGCGGCTTTCCGTGTAAGTAACGTTGTTGATATCCTTGTGTAGTAGTCAATTTCTGAAGAGCCTTTTACAGTTCTTTGCCAGAGATCTAAGAGCAAGATCAGTTGTGACCGTTCACTTTTGGTATTCCATATTTGGTGCTCCTTATGGCTGTTCCTACGGCTGTCATCTGAAAATTGCGCATTTGTCTTTCTTGCTCAATACGATAGTTTATTTTTATTATTTTCAATATTCTCCGGTAAGAAAGAAATCTAATTTCTTTTTCGGTTTACATGACCCATGGCTACAAATTAGACGATAAATACTACAAAAAGAATATTTAAGTATTAATGAATTCAATGCTGAGCTATATCTGAAAAATGCATGACTCGCAAATATGCAACCCTTTTTTCCGAATCGTTTTACACAAAGTCGCACAATCCACTAATAAGGATATGTTCTTTTTTATATCAAGAGCAAAGCACGCACTTATCAGTTTTGTTAACTTAAGTCACTTAAATGCTTTACACTGCTTTAACAAAAATACAAATTTTCTGAGACATCGGAAAACTTACAAATGCCATCTTTTGTGTATTAAAACGTCACTTGAAGTGTAGTAGCTGGCAAAATTGCAATTTCAATGAAGTGTTGCAAAGAAGCAAAAATTCAAAATTTATTAAAATATATGTTATTGAACTCCCTGTAACCAGTATTGATTGTGCACTCCGTATACAGCCTATTTTGAATAACAAAGCGTACTTCTATATAAAAAAAAGCTCCTTTAATTTTCGCACTTCAAAATTTTCCACTGTCTTGAAAGTAAACCTATTGCTTCAATGTATGAAAGAATGCTCTCGGGAAACTGCCCACTTCTCGAAAATGTCAACTATCGACTATGAAAAAAAGGTTTCAATTTGAACTATCTGGTCAAGATCGGGGTTCGGACAACCAGTCACAAACGTTTTCGGGCCGTATGAAAATTGCAGTTTCTTGACCCTATAATGAGAAATGAATTGGGAACTAGGGACGAGCCAAGCAGGGGTGGCAGGACGCGTCAACCAAATTTTACGGTTGATAAATTAATACGAGTATCAATGACGTGGGAGAAGTTGAGAAAACGTTTTACTGAGAGAAATCGTAATATTACGTGGCACGCTTATTATTTTTAGTAAAACTTTATATTATTTATTAGGAATTACACCAAAGGTCAAGACATAGACGTCGGATCCATATAAACGCATTCTGAGTGATAACTTATGTAAATGTGTTTTGATTATGAAGAAGATGCGTGATGTTGTTCCCGATAAATAGCGGATTGACCGTGGTGGAAATCTTGGGAATATGATCAAACGAACTCTCAACCTTGGCAGGGAAAATGGGAACAGAGTCGCATGACAAATGTTCCAGAAAAGGCAAGACAAATGTCATTTCAAATTACAAACAGAAATGTGGATAAACTTAGAAAAACAGCAGTGTACTACGAAATTAATGTGAAACCGTTTACACAGTGAACAAAATACGCGTTTAAAAAAGGAATAAATCCAAAAGGAAAATAAGAAAAATCACTAAATGCTGTTTTTGAAATAAGAACTTCTCATCCTGTCTTCCCTCTCACATCGGCCTAATTTCTTGAAAAATGTATGTTTCAGGAAACTAAAGCACTGGAAAAAAATTACAATGAATGACGCATTTGCAAACCTATATTCATTCATTGTCGCCTCCACCCGAGAAATTAAATTCTGAATTAGTTGGATGTGCGATAAATCATTTGAGTCAACCAGAACAGAAAACCGGCACTCTTGAAATCTTTTCTTTTTTTTTCGATTGAAATTTAACGACCGTCTTGAGTAATTCAATGTGCTATAATCAGTCGCCCTACTCTAATTTAGGGCCGCTACTTTCGTGGAAAGGGGAATGGGGCAGAGCCATTGTCGTAAGACAAACACAACATCAATGCCTCATCCGAGTTTTGAACCTGGACCAATCTCGGACAAATGGTCCGAAGTTAGGACTTAGACGACGACTCCCCCGGGGTGGAGTGGTTTATGTGTGTGTGTGTGTGTGTGTGTGTATCATCAGGAATAATTAAGATCGTCACGAAGGTCTCGCTATGTCTTTTAACACCACCGTCAGTCTTCAGCCAGTCTCCTCCATACAGCCAGCTTTCCAATTTCATCCACCCATCTCCCACGTGGACATTTTTCGGAAAGGGAAGAGGGAGGCTTAACTGATTTCGATTCTGAAGAAAATGCAATGGACGGAAGAGTCCCCAACAAGAGATGTCCCCCATAGGAAAAGCCCTCACAGGAAAACTCCTAAACCTTTTCAGTCAGGGACCATACACATATTGCATTTGACACAAAATATCGAACGTGGGGAGATCATTTCCATTCCCAGCTGTTTAAAACAAGCTGCAGATGAACAACTTGCACAAATATGTGGGGGAAAATTCCGAGGTCGGCATTTCAAGCATTTTTCGCTTTTTGTAGTAAAAACTGTCTTGCAAGTATCTGGATGGGGTGGGGGAAATTTCCTGGTTATTATTTCGACTGTTACCATGCTATTTAGTGAAAAAACGGTCTTACAATCAGCAAGCTGACAGGGTGGAGGAAAATTCCGGGGTCGGCATTTCAAACTTTCATTGATGTGTAGGGTAAAAATCGGTTTGCATTTAGCAAGGTTGAATGGGGGAGATTTCCGGGTTTGTCTTTCCTTTTTTACAGCGGTTTTAAATGGAAAACGTGTCTTACATTCAGCAGGCTGATAGGGTGCAGGGTGGGAGAAATTTTCAGGGTCGGCATTTTAAACCATTATCGCAGTTTACAGTACTCCAAGTAGCTGGATGAGGTGGGGGAAATTTCCGGGTGAGTATTTTGACTGTTACCACGCTTTTTCGTGAAAAACGGTCTAACAATAAATAAGCTGAAAGAGTGGAGGAAAATTCCGGGGAAGGCAGGAGGATCAGCCTTGATGTCTGCACGGGTCTTAATTTGGAAAGCCCGGCCAGGCTCGTATATTTCTCTTGTTTTCAAGGCCCGGGCCCGCCCGTAAAATTTCAACAATTACTAAAACACGAATTTGACACCTGGTGCACTCGGTCATTCGACTCCTGAAGAGTTTTCGTTTTCTAAATTGCTACACGTATTCTATTACAATAAACGTTAATTCCGAATCTTTCTGTGACTCTGTATAAGTCACCTGACGTCTGGGGAGGAGGGGGCGTGGACTTGTATACTCAAACGTATTGCATGTAAACGACAATTTCCATGCCTTTCAAATTTTCTGTTTTCAAATTATCATTGCCTACCGCCGTTCCCGGAATTTCCCCACCCTGTCAGCCTGCTGATTGCAAGACCGTTTTTCACGAAAAAGTGTGGTAACAGTCAAAATACTAACCCGGGAATTTCCACCACCTCATCCAGCTACTTGCAGTACTGTAAACTGCGATAAATATTTGAAATTCCGAACCGGAAATTTCCCCCACGTATTTGTGTTACTTGTACGGCTGAATGTTGTTTTAAATTGGATGAAAATAGAAATGATAACACCGGGAATTTCCCCCACCGCATTTCCCCTTACCCTGTCATTCTGAGGAAAGGCTTCATTTAATATGCAAACTGGTTAATACTACAATTATGCAGCTCAGCTATTCTGTGTTGCTGAAATGAATTATCGCTGACAACTGTTTTGTAGTGGTGTGATCAGAATTTCATTTCTGGGAGTGGATTAACAGGATAAAAATATTGCTTCTCAAACAGTACAATGGACTCTTTTCAACGCTTTAAAATTCTGAAGCACTCGAGTTTTAGAAATAGCATGAAAGAGAAGGGGAGAGGAGGTAATACGGATTTTTTTCTTTTCAAAAATGACATGTCAATGATTTGTTCTCCTTTTCGGGAAAGTGGTCATTTTAGGTATTTTCAGGTAAAAACCTCATCAGGTAAAAGTACTGTTTCATACAAATTACAAATTGCACTGCAAATAACTTAAACCCTTGCTCAACAGTTTCAAAGGTCAAACATTTTGCGATAATTTATTTCAAACAATTAGTTTTGTTTATTTGCATAGGACATGCTTTTCATTCTCTTTATTTCCCGTTTCCCAGATCAACACATTTTTATAACTAATGCATGCATATAAATTTTCGACATCTAGAAGGTAAACATTCAGACTATTCGGCATTTATTTAAATTACTGATGACTGCTTGGTATATAACACACATTACAAATGTGAGCACATAGTACTGATCCGAATAAATAGCAATAACTGGCAATGGAACTACTCAATGCAAATAATTTTAAGTCCACACCACATTTCTTTTTTCGTATGAGATCCTACAAAAGTGCTCTTTCTATCGAAGGGGAGGCTGGGTGGTGATTGTATTTTTAGAGGACAGAAATATATTCAAGTTCGCAAAAAGTTCTGCCTACTAAGCCTCAGCGAACGATATGTGTTTTTTCCCCAAGTCATATAAAGAAGGGAAATTAAATGGAAACGATAAACCTCGACCGAACAAAAATAAGGTAGAGTAATTGTTAGTGAATAAACGCTTATTTTTACATTGTAGATGTGATTCTGGCTTGTTTATGTTTATTGTGGAAGAATCAATTACAATTGCTATGAAACTAACTTTATATGTAAGAATTACATGACCCCAGGAACATTGGAAGTGTCGCACCGTGGGTGTGCGACACAAGCAGAAACAAACATCCCTCTCTGTTCTTACCGGAGGCACAGGGCTATTAGTCTAATCCCATTATCATGGCTGTCAATCAGTACCGTCCTGCCCCTTCTATCAAAGGGTAACGTCAAAAACTCCCGGCCGCTAGTGAAACAGCTTTTGTCCACATAGCTAGCCGCTCATGGGTAGAATGTTGGTCAGGCACAGAGCCAATAATAAGGTAGCCCAGGGGAAGCACTTGACCCCCCCCCTCCCTAGACGGTTAATAAATTTGGCGATTCTTAGATCATGTCCTTTTAAACAAACAATCTTCAGAACATTTCTCAGTACATCTTATTAAGTGTATTAAAAGCCATGTTATGTGATTCCGTAGATATCAGAAGATGCTTATTTTAAGTATTTCCTAATCCTGCGATCTAATTATTTCTGACAGTTGTGTGATACCTTATGCTCGCAAATTTCTTCTTGGAGTTAAACCTCACATCACGAGCCGAAAACGCAACGGTCTCTGCTATCCTGAAAATGGAGGAAAATGTGTATAAAGAAAATGGAGATTTCTGCTTTTAATTTGGGTGGAGTTGTACCAAATCACACATGTAATAAGGGAGACTACTGTGGTGAACTAAGGACTTCCAGCAGATATACGTTTTGAGTATTCTTAGATATCGACATATGAGTAATATTGCAACAGCAATGTATAATTTTAAATGAATCATTTTCTGGTATGACGATTAACATTTTTAATTCAAAAAATCAGCGGGCAGATTACAACATTTCCTCCACATCATTGTTATTGATTATAGAAGATTTGCAAGCAGTAGCAGAAGCGATGTTTTATTCATTTATCCCCAGAATTGATCCAGGTATATGCGGAAGTGAGGTTTTCTTTACAATGTATTAATTTTATTCCTACTGGATTATTTCGCAGTGGTAGTAGAAGTAACAAAAGGTGTCTCACATGTTTCCGTATCAAGTAACGAATGTAATTATTTCTCATTATGCCTAGACTTTTGTTTTACATTTATTCATCCGCGATAGTTTCCTTCTGGTTTATTTACGTTACTATCATGATTGTGCGTTTGCATATAAATAGTTTCAAAATGAAATGCCAGGAAAACTCCAAAAAGTTGTAGTTTAGATCTTCCAACGTTCGTTCTCTTGTATTTGATTAATGTTTGAAAGAAATTTTTTTCATTATAAAATTAGTCCTTTTCTCATTTGCATTCCGTTACGTGATATATTATCTCTCCGCAATAGTTTTCTGAACTTACAGTATGTCTGTCCTATCACACGCATTGTCTCTACCCCTACTGGGAGGCACAGATGTGGACAATATGTGGTAGGTATGGCAGAAGGATGTTATTTACTTCACATCCAAGTAGCAAGAAGAAAATGTCATAATCACTCCGAGCCTTTTTACGGAACAACTTGGAATTGGTGGAAATAATATCAGTATTTTTAGCAGTAATTAATCAGCACCAACAAGTATTTTTAATGAAAGGTATAGGTTCCCCTTGTGCAAGAGAATTATACGGAGCAATTATTTGAAATCATTAAGTTATCTTCATAGAGAATCAATTTCTTCTATTCTGGTTTCCTTACGTGCTTTTTGTGTGAAGTGCCTTTTATCGCCATCGAACTTTAGAGCGGAGAACCCATTAACAGAATATCGCACATATCTACTTTCCGATCAAATCTAACATGACGCCATCTATTTTCGTCTAAGAAAAATCGAAACGCATTGGAAAACTACCAGAAGTCAAAAAGCTTACCCTACATTCATTCCCACACTTCGTTCTGTAGAGTCCTTTCTGAAAACTTTTATCACACACGTTTTCCATTGAGAATCAAAATTATTCACTCGAAAATTTCCGAGAAGCACAACAATCTTCACATAGATCACGAGAAAGTACGAATAAAAATTCGTTTTGTCCATTCTGTGTCAGTAAAATCCTCAAAAAAAAAAAAATGAAAACGCGCAGGTTTTCATGTTAAGGAATCTGTATCGGAAAAAGTTACCTATCCGAATTGTGCAGTGTATCGGCACAAAGTAATGAATGCTTGTCTTCGAACATATATACCCTGGACAAGGATTTGAAGAACGCTAATATGCTCTTGCACGGCCCGCATGACCAGTGTTGAAACACAGTTAGCCATCACAGTGGTCAAAGCGATGGTTTCTGCCCATTCGTCCGAGATGGGTCCGGGTAGGATTCCCGGTAAGGCATGGATGTTGTGTTTGTCTTACGGAAGTGGCTCTCTCGGGAACTAGTGTCCGTACATTAGAGACAGGCGACTGCTTATAGTCCACAGAGTTGCTCACATTGCTAGTTAAACCACCAACAAAAAAGACACAATTACAGAGAATTCTTAAGAGCTCATATGCTGATTAATACAGGTCAACTGACGCAAATGACTCAGTCCCCTTTGCGAAAATTCATCTCATGAGGTTGATGCTGAGAGTGGATCACTTTCTTCCACTCAACGCAAACACCAACCACACCTCAAGTTTATGCTTGGAAAATGACCACACCAACCACAGTATACACACCAAACCCTTAAGACAGCAACAGAGAGAAACGCGATTCTACAAATGTAGTGGTGGTGAGGAGTTACCTCTACGTATGGTTCTACTGAACAGAAACAGGCAACGTGAACAAGCTGCCCCGGTGGCGTAAATTGCATTTCGACATGTAATGCGCGATTACGCTCTCTTGGTCAATCACACGCTAGCCAGATATTCAGGATTTCGCTTAAGGGGCGGAGCTAGAAACTGGGTATATGTGCGATGATCACCACCTGCTCCTTACCGTATTACTCCGGGTCACAGAAAAACGCTGCGGCATGAAATCCTTCACAGTAAAACTTCAGTATTATTAGTAAAAAAGGAATCTGTTACACAGCATCCATAAAAATGCTGCTTACCTTTCTAAAGATATTTGAGAAAAAATTATCCTGGTTTCATCACTCCTTCTGTGCAAAGTCCAAGCTTTAGCATTTTCTACTAAATTGCTGTGGTTATGATTTTCTTCAATGATAGCAGTGAGGCCTTCTTTAACATATGCATCTCTGTAGCGAACATCTTTACTAACACGTTTTATTCTTATGGATAAACTTGCTTTGCAGTTTTTATTTTTCTTTGTCAGCTCTTAACCCTTGTAAAGATATCACAGATTTTCTTTTTATTTATTATTATGTAATTTTATTTATTATTTACTCTTTATTTGTTATTTATTTTTATCTATTACTTTTTTAATAATTTTTTTAGTGAAAACCGAACCCTTAAATTCTTATATTTTCCATGTGCTGAATGCTGGCAGATATAATCTCTGTTGAAAACAAATTTTGATGTTTTACTGCATGCAACAGCGTTTCTCACAATCCAGAGGTATGAGAAACGCAAAATTCTGAAGCCACAACTGAAAATTATTGCCGTTCTTTAATTCAATGCGCAGTTTACATATAAAGCTTTCATCAGAAACTACCTTACATTCAATTATTTTATGCTTGAATGTTTGAGGCAAGGAATCTTCCAATTTTTTACACGGCGTCACCGCGTCAGAACAGCGTACATACTAGGTGGCAACGTGACCCCAGTTTCTAGCTCCGCCCCTTAAACGAAATCCTGAATCTCTGGCTAGCGTCTGATTGGTCTAGAGAGCGTAATCGCATATCGCCCGAGATGGGTCCGGGTTCGAATATCGGGTCAGGCATGGATGTTGTGTTTGTCAAAACTCCAACAAAAGAAAGAAAACGGAAACAAACGTATTATACAGAATAAAAGAATCAGATAGGATATTTCTATGTTAAAAATGATCTAAGTAAAAAAAATAAAACAATTCCGTTTGTAAAATCTGTAAACGTTCTGTGAATCGTTCTATTATTTTTTTCACGGAAAGTTTACTGAATTATTAATACAGTCATCTCTGCTGTAATGAAGCAAAGGTGACTGCATTAATAAATTATTTTCACGAAAAGCGTACTGATTTATTAAAACAGTCATCTTTGCCCTTGCATTATCCCCTTATTTATGAGACAGTTAATGGACCGGGAAAAACACCCCGAATCACCAGAAATTGTGAGTGACCAATTATTTCTGCACTTGCGTTAAACTACTTCTTTTTTGAACATACGTCACTTGTGACACCACAGTCATAGTATATATTACATCTGAGGATGAATTTATTATAAACTCGAAAGGTCTAATGTGTATATATTTTAACTTGTATATATTTCATATTGTTAATATTTTTAAAATCGTGAGTAGGACAGCTTAGACTTTTAACTTAGAGAACCTGCAAGAAAAGAACTTACTACCCCATGACGGCTGAAGTTCAACAACACCTCGTAAGAAAATATGGCAGGACACCAGATAATTGCAGCTCCTACAGACGGTTCCCGTTCCCATGTGAAACGTCCTTCGTAACAAAATTTGAAATGAACAAGAAAAGAAATAACTAACAGGGTATCAGCCAACCGTTTCTTATTCTTGCAAATCTATTCATCGCTGAAGAACCAACAGCGTACCTGGATCCGTCTTAAAGAAAAAAGCCAAACAAGCAACTGACTTTGAATTTTTAAAATATATATTATTTAATTTTGTAGTAATATAGTGCCCCATGTATGTGAATTTTTTCAAAGGTTTTGTGCAAATTGTTCCAAATCAAACAACTCTCAATAAAGGAAGAAACACCAAATGTAACATTGAATTATTTTGTTGTGAAATGTTTGTTTATACTGATTTTCTGAATATATTGCCGACAGTATTCTTGTGCTCATGATAAACGCGTAGATAAACAAACTTGACTTTACAAGGAAAGGTGTGAGTGTTGATATTTATTTCTTGTGCAAAAAATGGAATCTCTCCACCAACGAAACAACTCATTACATTTTTTCCTACGATGTTCTATCATTTGGATAAAGAAGAATCCTTCTGAAGTGGAGTTTCAGGTTCCCCAATGCATATTTGTGTTAAGTTCCATTCTGTGGTTACTCCACAACATAAATCTAATTATTTCTAGAATAATAAAGCGCTGCAATTATTTTATGAAAATGTGCGTACATGCACTCATCACAAACTCAGTTTAGCGGTTATGGCGATGAAAATCAAAACCATCCTAATAGTTGGGAATTGCAGAAAGGAAACTCATTTTTTCCTTTGTTTTTTATTTTCCTGTCTCTATCTGTTTTTCCTTTTATTTCTCGTTGTGGGTAATCTAATTTTAGAAGTGCAGTTCTAGCAAGCACAACGCTTCATTACTTTCGTATCTTCAATATTTTAAAGTTTCTCAACACACCCTTTATTTCCTAACAGGTTGTATGTTAGGCAGTTTTAAATAATGTATCATGAGACAAATCCGATTTTCGTATGATAGCGTCTCATTTCCTAAACGTAGTGCACATTACAACTGCAGTAAGTTGTGTCCCCACAACATGGACACCCCAGGAAAGAGCAACCTAACACAAAGAGGAGAAAAACTTGAAACATAGCTGCAAATGTCCGCCAAAAATGATATAAGACATATACTAATATGCTGCATTTGTTAAGAACCCTTGTGTTCCAAAATATCGAAATATTTCGCAATTTTACCAACCTTTTTTTTTAGGCCACGAGTAGAATATTTTATCAGAAACAGTGATACGTAGCAAATATAAAAATATGAAGCCCAGTTGCGTCCCTCCAAGAAAAGTGTAAAGCGAGATTCCAATTTATTTGATACACCTGCACCCACCCCATAAATAACTCACACCAAAACGTGAACGAGATGTGTGGAGCAAATAGCGCAGATATACTTAGCGATCATCAGTCAGCGTAAAAATGTTCAGAATTTCTGAATTCCGGAATACTGATAATATGTTCAACATATCGAAACGACCGATTCCCAGAATATATTTTTGTTAAAGCGACTGGTTTCTCTGATCATTTCGCGATCACACTGATGATGAAACTGATCAGTTGCAGTCACAAAACTCCACAACTCAGGTTTGTATCACAAACCTGTTTTTCCCACTTTTTAATATTTTTATCGCGTTACCCATCTTCTCACATACTTACATTAGCACAGTAATCCCCGCAAAATTCTTTCAGACTTCTATGAATGACGAAGGGAAAGCTTTTCTGCAGTGAGGAATTCAGTAATGCTTCCCTGTTCGAACATTATGTCTAAACATTCGTCCATTGTGCCGTTTACGCTACTCAGAGTAGTTCAATATATTACATTTGTATAATTGCTACTCACATTAGGAATTGTACTAATCAGAGGATCCCCTCTTTTCCAACATGGGTATGAAAATGAATGCGACCACCCAAAGCTGGTTATATGTGGATTTATCCACTCATAACGTGAATGTTCGAATGGAAACAAAACTTTTCAAACTTCCTCGTTTTATTTCAGCTTCTACACACACAGCAGGCGAAACCAATGTGACTATGAACTACAGGGTACTGACTTTACTCTTCCAATGTAGAATATAGAGCTCAACTTCCGAAGTACGACGTGTTAGCGGTTTGTTTATATTTCTCGCCCTGAATCTCCGTATGCCGCTACGCAATATGAGTCCACAGCACTCAACAGAAGAACGCGAGCGTGCGTTCGAGTACAGTAATACAGATTTTCAAAAAATAAAATAGTGGGCAAAATATCTGTGTTCGGCACAAGCAATGTAGAAAAATAACGTATATCCATCCGCGGGGTTTGCCAACGCTTTGCTTACGTTTCAGATTATGGCTTTTACGACTTCAACATTGGATGGTTAATTTTGAGATGAATTATGTCATCAGCTATGTAGATACCCTGCCGGAGGGTGTGGGAAGCTGTTGAGGATATAACAAAGGAGCCAAAAATATAATGGTTTCTTACTTATCATTGCTCAATGACGTCATCCAATTGAATCCAACAAAAAATACTTGCCCTGACGTTCTACTGCACGAATCCCGTTTTCAAACTACTTCGGTACAAAGGCAAGTATAGCCAGTTGATTTTTTTTTATTGGGTTCCTTGTTGTTGGATAGGATATGATAGTTTCACTGCCGAACTATTTTTCGTTGGATGTGATTTGATGGTGTTACTGAGAAAGCATTTATATTGTCCTCTCAGTAATTACATTACCGACTGTGTCGCTCCTTTCCCTAGGGATGATATAACTAAAGTTAGGACTTCCCTCAAATTTAAAAACCATTGTTTTTGTCTAAAATACCACGATGTCAAACCTATTTAAATGCGTTTGCAAACGCCGCAGGGTGATACTCATCGACCTTCAGAAATGCTTCCGGATATAGTTTCAACTACAACTGAGATTTTAAAAGTTCATAGTTGTTTTAATATAATTGTTGCGAATGCGTGCTTTAAAGATTGAATATCTCAGTTTCCACAGGCATTTATAAAATTACAAATATTCGTGTTTTGGTGACGCCATTTGTTACCTGCGACGAGAGTTAGAGAGGCTAATCACCGAGAATATTTACTGCACGTGGGAGAGAAACCCTAGAAACAAGTTATTTGTGGGCACTAGTCTTTGTTTTTAGGAAGAAATCGCTGATAGAAGGGTCATTGGAAAGTTATGTTTTGTTGCGACTCCCTTCGGGATGGTACACTCTCAGCGCTTGTTGCAAAGTTCACCGACACATTGCACCCTATTAGTACAAAGAAATGCAGAGTGAAACATGAGATATTTTCGGTGAATATGAAGCCCCATCGTGCGCTTCATAGTCAGGCTAGGTTTTTACTAAGTATAGTGTTTTTTCCTACCTCACACTCAATTTTAAACTTTGTAACACACATTATTCTGTTTCTTATCTTAATTTAAATTTTGCATTTATCCCCTTTCCACCAAGAAAAGGACTCGTGGTAAACTATTTAGAACACAGAGCGGCGTACACATTCACCGCTCATGAACAGCTAGGTACGGGATATTGGCGATTTTACCTTATTAGCTGATAATGTGGTCTTTTAAATAAATTCTTAATGTAACGGGCGGTTATAAAATAAGTATCGCTATTGACACATATAACAACCAATTATACTGTTGAAACACGATTAAAAATGCATCTAATAGTACCTAAGGAGCAAATGTTGGCAATGGTAGGAAGGACAGTTCGGTTGATTAAATTGTATTACTTTTGATTTCCTGTTTCAGTTTTATTGCTACGTTATATCCAAAGCACTACTGGACCTTAAATGACTTACCACATTGGCATTTTAAAACATAACACTTTAATATTACACAAAAATAACATGTAGACACGACAAACTCTCACTCTCGATGGAGGCGAATATGAAAGTGAGCATAGCCTACTGGAAAGAGGAGGCCCTGACACGAACGGTTGTTATGTGATCAAAAGGGTGCCAGTTTTTACTGGAAGTGAATATAGTGTCTTAAAAACACTTATTGTGTTATGTTTTGCAGTCAAAACTGCTTTATTCTTGTGCCAATTTTACGAATAAAAGGATGTAATATTAAATTTGGTGTAGGGTTTAGATTGCTATATCTGTGGCACTTATAAATATAATTTGCTTTCAATAGTAAAAAATGATAAATAACTACAAATGATAAGCTGAAAACTGGGACTAAGTTGGTCACATGAACTTTCGTTTCAGGGCCTGTTCTTTCTAGTGGGTTGTGGGAAGTCAGGCTCTTACGTCATACATACAGTCTCTGTAGTGCGATGCGCATCTGGCGCCATCTATTAATCATAAGAGTATGTAAAAGATTAAGTTTTACAACAGACTTCTCTCTGATTTTCAATCTATAGTCACTTGTCAAAGTTCTAAGAGTTCACAAAACTTATACATCTTTTAAAAGTCTTAGGTAATTGTTAAGTTTCGATTTTCTAAAAGGCTTAGAAGGAAAGTCTGAGTCACATACTGAAGATAAAATGTCTTATCTCTGAGTTTTTCATGAATGAAACTTACCTGTCTTACCATATTATTTGATTTATGGGTCATGCATCTATTGTTTTCTAGAAAAAATGCTGAGTGGTTGTCACAATATACATGTATAATTGAACTTTGGAATACTTTTCAAGTGAGTTCTATGAAAGATTGTAAAAATGTCTCAGTATTCATGGCCCGGAAAACAACTGTAATTTCTGCATCGCATGTCTAAAGTGGAACTGTGAGTTGAGCTCTTAAAGTTCAGCTGATGAGATTTGGCCCCAGTAGGTATAGGTATCACTGATCTTTGCCTATTTTGTTTTCCACATTTCCATGACGCATCACTGTAGCATTGCAGTTTTGGATCACCTTGGGTAAACATCAAACAGTAATGTTTTGTTCCTTTTAAGTATCTTAGAACACCCTTGAGTGCTTGCATGTGTATTTCCCTTGGGTCCTTAGTAAATTTGAATAGAGCTGTTATTGGATAAACTAAATCTGGTCTTGCTTTTGTAGCAAGATAAGTAATCCTAAAAGTTCTTGGTATTTTTTAATCACATCCTTTTAATTCTTCATATTTATCCAGGCTTTGATTTAAATCTAGTGGTGTAGTTCCAGGATTGCAATGTTTCACTCTATATCTTTTTAGAATTTCTTCGATAAAGATTTATTCTTTAATAGTTATCAGTCTTTCCTTCTGAATTATTTCCATTCCTAGAACATTGCTTGTATCATCACTTCCTTTTAGCTTCAACCTTCTGCTAATTTTTTCAGTTACCTCTTTTAGTATCTCAGTATCTGAACTAATAATAATCATTTCATCTACAGGTAAATCTAAAAATAAATTTGAGTTAACTTTATCACATCTAAAAGTACATTGGTCAGATATGAAAATTTTAAATCCACATTTTACTAGATAGTTTCTGATAGTTTGAAACAATATTCTTTCACTTTGTTTTATGCCATATAGTGCCTTTTTTAACTTGCACACTAACCTTTTGTTTACCTGTGTATTTTCAAAGCCACGAGGTTGTTTCATATATATCCCGTCCTCTAATTTTGCATACAAGAAACCATTTTCTACATTATAATTGTGTATTTGCCATTTTTTCATAGATGCTAAAGCAACTAAGCATCGAAAACTGTCTGCTTTAATTACTGGCGAAAATGTTTCGTTGTAGTCGTGCCCAAACCTTTGAAAACATCCTACTGCAACAAGCCTTGCCTCGTATATTTTGCTTCCTGAATTTTTTGTCTTTTAACTTAGTACCCATTTACAGCTTATAGGCTTTAAACATTCAGGTAAATTTATCATGTCCCATACTTCATGTGCCTTGAGAGAATGTATTTCTCTCTCCATTGCATCTTTCCACTTGTCTGCATCAGGCATTCGCATAACCTCGTCAAACGATTTTGGTATGGAGTACTGACTTTCAACTTTTCATCACGCATCATGAGGATTGAAATTCATCATGAGGATTGTAATCCGGATCGTTTGCTGTGTCATCTTCGTTTGAAGATTCATAATAGTTCTTAAGTCTTGTTCGGATTCTTAGATATGGTCTCCGCTGTTCTACAGCAATTCTTTGAGATTAAGTTTCACTTTCTTCAGTGATTTTCAATCTTGCTCATTTACTTCTATTTTTTCATCATCATCAAGCACCTCTTGAACATTTTCTTCATTTCTACTGAAGTCTAACATTTCACAATCTTGGATTTAAAATTTTGTTGTTTCCAACATTTCGCTTCCTTTCTTGTCTTCCAAGAATTTTACATCTCTAGATTCTACAATAGTAATATTTATTGAATCATAGATACGGTAGGCTTTCCTATTACTTGAGTATCCCATGAAATTCCGGCTGCTGTTTTTGGGTTGTTGGAGTTTAACTTTTTCATGCTTTTGGGAACCAGTAGTAATCTGTACATCCAAAATTCGCATATGACCTACAGTAGGTTTTTATTTCCTGAAAATGATTCTTCTGGAGTTACTGTGTCATATTTCTTTTCAGGAGTAATGTTTTTTATGTAAGAAAAAGTGTTAGTTACCTCTGCCCAAAACTTCATTGAAAGTTTTGAGCCCAGCAGTAATGCTCTGGTACCTTCAATTAGTGATCTGTTGGATCTTTCACTTCATTCCATTTTCTTGTGGTGTGTAGACTGTAGTCAATTGATGTTCAATACTGTTCACTTTAAAATATTCTACAGCTTGTTTACAAAGAAATACTGAACCATTGTCAGATCTTATTCTCCTTACTTTTGCATTAATGTTGTTTTCTATTTGCTGAACTAAAGTAGACAGTTTCTCTAGTGTTTCATTTTTGTTCTTTAAAGAATGAGTAAAACTTTTTTCTGGAATAGTCATCTACAATTGTTGACACATAACTTGCACCTCCAATTGATTTCTCACGAATTGGACCAATTAAATCAATATGTAAATGACGTAATTGGTTGAATTTCCTGCACTCTTTTAAAGGGTTATCTAGAATATTTTGCCTGAATACAGGTTTCACAAGATCCAAGTTTTGTAATTCTTCCATCAAGTTTGTGGATCATGGAATGTATTTTCATTTGGTTCATTTATCTTTTTACATGCCCAAGTCGTTCATGCCAATTTTCCAATGTAATGTCCCTTGCTTTCATAATTAAATATTTGTTACCCATATCATCTTCACAGTTTACCACCAAAAAGCCGTTTACTCTACTAGCATTAAATAGGTTTTTGCTATTTTCCATAACATGGGCACCATTCTAGTCAAAAAATATATCTTGGTTATCCTCGACCAATTTATTGACAGATATCAAGTTTACTGAGAGCTGAGGAACATATAAAATAACCTTCATTAATAGGGTTTTATTATTTTCAGTTCTTAATTCTACAGTGTCCATAGTCTCTGCACGTATTGTTGAATAGTCTGACAGTTTTATTAACCTGTTATCTTCCTTTGCATTGCTTATCCACTTTGAATTAGATATGATATGCAATGCAGCCCCACTGTCCAGAATCTATTCATTTTCTTAATTTTCTTCAAGTTTTTATGTTTAGACTCTCAGAACTCTGTAACCCTCATTTGTTACATCATCTATAATATTCGTCAAGGAAGTCATAGGAGGATCAGATGCAGGAGTGCCTCAATGAGAAAAAGACCATAATATGAAGTATAGAAGGTCTTCTGTACGTCGTGTAATGGATGTCACTGAAGCTCGTGTTGTGTGTCAAGATCGCTGTAAATGGAGAAGTTCGATACGCAACAAACAGTAAGTAAATCATCAATTAAATATTTATCTGGTGGTTTGTATTAACTGGTAAAAGCTTAATTGTCAGATGATCTTTCTTTGAGGAGTTAACCTCTGAATATCAGAGAACAGCTTAAGGATATGCATGTATATCATTCGCGTTTTGATGCTTTGGATAAAATTACATCCTGTGAGAATGTTGAACATTAGCTTCCATTCTTTAACTTCACTTTCACTCCCTTTTGTTAGCTGGATTGTGACAACAGTCAGCAGCCTTGTGATTAGGCTTAGAGTAAATATAGCGTATGATTGTCTTCAAATTTACATTTTGTCTGGGATAGCAGGAAAGCCTTTCTCTAGAATTTACTTATATCCTGACGAATCGTGTGCATTTAGGGTGTGCTCATTGCTTTCATGGTGAGCTTTAAAAATTATACGTACATCAGCCATGGCAGCACCTTCAAAATTATCAAATTGCATTACTATGAGGTTTTACGTATTTACTCGGTAAATCCCTAATTAATGCATCGATAAATAATTGGTCATAAATATGTGACCCTAATATTCGTGTCATTTCGAGCATTTTTTCAGCTCTTAATAAATACACTTTTCAATTTTCACTCGTTCCCATTGTAATTCTAGAAACGTCATTTCTCACCT
The DNA here is from genome assembly GCA_039090855.1 of Macrothele yani. NCBI lineage: Eukaryota > Metazoa > Arthropoda > Arachnida > Araneae > Macrothelidae > Macrothele > Macrothele yani. Next base: position 54,663,943 of record CM077031.1, read on the forward strand.
CTATTATTCTTCGTTTCTAAAAACACTCATAACGTGTATGTAGTGATTGCCAGATTTGTTTATTAGTTCGACGAGTTAGAACTAGAGGAACTTGTGTATCTGACATAGAACATGTTGTAATTCCTTTTGCCTGATTGTCTCTCTTTTTCCATACAGCTTTTTCCGCTACGTCTTTCGGGGGATTTTCAGTTAAAACACTAAGTCTTTGCTTTCCAGTATGCACAACATTCTGTATTTCCACGATGTAAACTTTTTCCATCGAAGTTTGGAAGTTGTGTGTTTTCCACCATCTTAGAGTCAATTTATTTCTATAATGTTTTTTTTTTTTTTTGACAGAAAAATTATTTTCTTACCTTTTCAGTAAGTTATCCTCGGTTGCTTAGGATCATTAGCAGCACTAATTTTTTCAGACCTCCAAGCTGAAAGTACACATGGCGGAGTTGAGCTTCTCTTCGAAGAACGAAAGTAAAAAATAGCGCAGGATTCCGTTTCTGGGCCCATAACCCTTTGTTAGCAGTGGTAAGAGGGATAGTTCGGTTGATAAAATTGTATTATTTTGATTTCCTGATTCATCTCTATTTCTACGATATATCCAAAGCACTACTCCAGCTGAAATGACTTACCACATTAACATCTTAAAACATAATACTTTAATATTACACAAAAATAAGATGTTGACATGACAATCTCCATAGCCCACTAGACAGAATAGGCCATGAAGCGAATGGTCATGTGACCAACTCAGTCCGAATTTTCAGCTTAGTATTTGTAACAATTTATTATTTTTCACTACCGCAAGTAAATTATATTTTTAAGTGCCAAAGGTATAGCAATCTAAACGCTACACAAAATTTAATATTGCACCCACTTTCAATTTTTTCATTACACTGGCTCAAGAATAAAGCAGTTTTGACTGGAAAATACAATGCAATAAGGGTTTTTAAGAGACTTTAATCGCAAGAATAATCACTCTATTCACTTGCGGTAAAAACATGGAGAAATGTCACAAAATGGAGACCATTTGGTCACATGACAGCGGTTCGTTTCAGGGCCTCCTTTTTCCAGTGGGCTATGCACAGTCTCTGTATTGCGATGTGCATCAGGCGCCATCTGTTAATCGAAATAGTATGTAAAAGATTGGCAATAACAAAATTTACGGCAGTAAATTAAAAATGAATTTAGTTACAATCAGAAAGGCTAAAAACGGTAAGTAAAAGGCAACATCTTTCGCCGGCCACATTGGCCGCATCATCAGGCCTAACAGTTTGCCAAAAGTAGAGAAGCAAGCAGAAAGTTATATATTCATAAAATTCCCAAGACTCCATGGGGCCCTTACGGTATTGCCACATTACAATATTACTCACCTCTCAAGTTTTCAGCAGATTGACACCATATGCCTGGTGTAGGTAAAGATTGAATTAGGTCCCTCAAATAGGATTCAAAAAGGCACCTACACCAATCATATGACGTCAATCCTCAGAAAAAGTTGAGAGGTGACTAATTTTGTAATCTGGCAATCACGTAAGGTACCCATGGACTCATGAAAATGTTTCTGACTATATGATTTTCTGCTTGCTCTTCGAAAACTGTTAGTCCTGATGATTCGGCCAATGTGGCATATGAAAGATCTTGCATTTTAACGTTTTTTGCCTTTTAGAATGTCAATAAATTAATTTCCAAGTTACTTCTGAGGTAGGCCTTAAATGTCTTTTGAATCGTGCTTCAACATTATAATTGGTTGATGTACGTGTCTATCGTATAAGCACGAAAACTTTATAAGTATCTTTATTCCTGGGTGCGTCGAAACGCGAGAAATGGAAATATCAAGACGAAACTTGATTGGGTGCTGATTGCCTGATTGAGGGGACGAAGAAGCTAATACACGGTTGAAACATTGTTCAAAACTGTGACACTCGGGGAAGCACGGCACTCCAGACTAAAAAAAACAGATACACGCATGAATGTATTGTCTATTGACAGCAAAAACGTTTTAAACCGAAATCTGCGAGCTATCAGAAGAGAACACATGCTAAAAACGACGGCATGTGACACGGCTGTTAAATGAATGTCGCGGTTAGTGTTGGCCATTTTACATCTCATACTCGTTTTCAGATCTGACAGCGAACATGTGCTTCCCAGGTAATAATAACTATTCATGGTATGCATGTTGAACATATTTTGTCCTCAAACATATGAGCTGTCAGCCACCAGTAAATTAAAATCAAAGTCTGTACTTTTCTTGCAAATAAAGCGCCATTTGTCACCTAGAGGCACAATTTGAAAGCATTGTATTTTATCTTAAATTCATTTCAAAATGTCCTCATTAAGCTATGTTCCAAGTTTTTTTCGCAATTCCACCATTTCTAACTTTTGTATAGGTGCGAGAATAAAGGGACTTAATTTCCCATTGAATTTTCAGTTTAACTTTTTTCCAAGAATTCGTGAGAAGTATGTATTTCAACGACAATTAATAAAACGAATATTTTTGGCTAAGACTTATTTCTTGAACTAACGACACTAAATCGTTTGAAAATTAAAGTATAATTACAGATAATAAAATGATTGCAGTATGCTGTATTTAAGCTCTAAAAAGCGGCCCCGGGTTCAAAAAGCTTTTATCGTGTTTCTCCGTCTAGCAGTCACTTAAACGGTGTGCTACCTTACATAATGAGTAGAAGGTATTTGTATTTCCGGCTGTAAGTAATGATTTGACACGTATATGAAATATTAATAATTTTCGGAATGTTATTCCTAGGTCTGCTAAATTCAGAAAACGTTTTCAGTAGAATTGAAATTGCATGGGAAACACAGTGAAAGTTTTGGTAATAACACCGGCATATAGAAAGCAACCTGCAGAAATATGTCCTCTTTTTCGAAACAATATAAGAATATAGTTTTAAAGTACTGGAAAATGAAATAAAAATCGGTTTTTCGACAACGCCACAATTACTGTGTAGAAGCCAATATATGGTAAATGATTGTAATTTTTTTATCTTGTTTTTCCTGATTAGTACCACAAAAAATTCCATGATAGTTCTGTACTCGAACTTCGGTCTTGCAAACCTCCAGCGGAATTTTTGACGTTCGTGTGGTCACGTGCCTTTAAAAATGTCAATGAAATTTCCAACTTATTTATTGAGATACTCCCAGGGGTCCGTATGTTCACAGAATACAGACCAGAGATTTCAGAGCGACATAAATGGCTGTAAGCTTCAACTAAGATAAAATATATTTGCAATCACCAAATCAACATATTATTTGAGAAATTGCTACAGATTTTATAGAGTTTCGAATTTGATTAGGGAAACCAGTACCGGATATTTACTTTGTGGGACTTTGAGCACGTCACCGGTTTTGTATGAGTCCGTCATTCAAGAAAAATAAAATTTTGCAATTTAAAATAATAAAACATTGTTTCTGAGATTCAACAGAAATATACATGTTAGGTAGTGATTTTATATTATTATAGTAATTTGCATACTTATGTAATTGTTCAAGGATATCATTCAACGCTGCAAAATATTTAGTAAGAATCGCAAATTGTAATTTCAGCTAGTTCAGCTTGCTTTTTATTTGATTACACCCATCAACTTTTCGTAGGGCTTATTTGCACAAGAAAGATTTAAACACAACTACCTATACCACACGAGAGTTTTGTGCTCCGTATCCAAAACAAGAGTGCATTAGATTGAACCTAGAAGGAAATATGCGTGACATGGTGGTCATATCGGAGAAGTAGGAATCCCAGTTTTAAAGTGCGATTCGACATATTTGGAACTGGAAAACTCGGAGGTCACAACAAGAACTTTCAAGCAGAAGAAACAGAATGGTGGCAAAGAACTGATTTGTAACGGACGCTCAAACAAGGCAGTCAGTCGAAAACAAGATAGCCGTCTGTGATCTTGTTTAGAATACTATAGCTGTCTGTGATTTTGTTTAGAATACAACCTTAATTGTAACTGATGTTCAAACAAGATTGTACGTCGAAAACAAGATAGCCGTCTGTGATCTTGTTTAGAATACTGCTGTCCGAGTAAGATAACACATACTTGGAAACAATAGTGCCCGCCGTCCAAAACAACCATGCATACTTAGTCCAAAACAGAATGCCAGCTCAACATTTAACACCCGAGCTTTTACATCTTGAGACTCATTAGGTACTTGGACTTCAACACGATATCAGGTTGTTTTCAAAGCTAAATTCAACTAGAAGGAACTTATGTTGTTCAGATAGAAAACGGTTAAAGAGAGAAACTCAGATTTGCGTAAGAATGTAGTAACACAAAGTGAACGTTACATCAGAACTGACGTTACAGATTCACGATCTTGTGCTGTACCACACTTGAAATATCAGGGATCAAAAAGCTGTTATGCCAAATTTCATATCCACCACTGAAACGAAGTGCCATTCTTGTACGAAATACGTGGGACATGAAAAAGGTTATAGTCGGATGGGGCGAGCTTGGAACTGTATGGAGGATGGAAAAAGATCTCAAACTTTTTCAGAACATTTAGGTTTGGGCAGACAACTCTGTAAGTGTCACTTAACACATTATCAACTTGCAGCAACGCCCTCATTCTGTTTATTGCTTGAGAAGAGCGTCATGTACCCGCTGCAGTTCATGCGCATAGACGTTCCCATCCGGAGAATGACCATGTGTCACGAGTCCCCAGTGCAGAAGAGATACCCTCACAATTCCGCCAAGTCCTCAGAATGCCTGCCCTTCCAATCTGACAACTTTGCATCCCAGGCTGTTTCCTAGTGTGATTACAGGAACTAGATACCAGTGGTAGGACAACGAAGGAATCCTACTTTTCATCTCCCGCGATGATAAAAGGTCAAACTCTATCGCCTTGAAGATTTGACTGCAATCTGCGACATAGAACGACATTTTGTTTTTCTCGCTGAGGAGTCACTTCTTGAGCAGACATTCTTTGACGTCGGGAGGAGGAACTAAACTCATAAAATAGATGAATAATGGTGGATTACTAAGACCCCACCTCGGCTGGAAGCTGCTGTCATACATTCGACCTTTTTGTCAGCGCTGGTGGTAGTTGGACCAGATGTCCAACGACCAGCAGCGCGGAAGCAGCCCGGCCTTGCCTTCGATATTGGTGTCATCATTAGCGTGAAACGTGGTGACTATTTCCGTGCAGTGCTTCTCTTCAGAGTTTAATCATATTCAACTGCACAATTGTTGTCTCTGCTGCTATGTTTAACCATTTATTAAGTTTATTCAGCGTTGAAGTACGCGAATTGCACGTTCATCACGCTCAACCTCTGTTCACCTAAAAAACGTTATTGCTCACCATTAGTCGTGTGTCTTTCACGTTATAACAATATCCAATCGATTTAGCGTGCTGGATTAGTACAGGAATAGATGTCGAACATTACGTGCAGCTCAGAGGCGATAAATATTTGAATCGCGCTGGTAACCGCTTAGTGCAGGTTAGCTGTACATAACCGGTTCAGTACAGCTCAGTTGCCTACGGCATTGAGAAAGGATTGTGCTCCTTCTGCTTCATTCCTGGCGTGTGGTAGACGTGTCACTTTCTAAACATTCTCTGATATTAGAAGTAATTCAAGTGATCAGCGTATAAGCCCAGGTGTTGCTATTTCAGCCCACAAAACATCTCGCATCTCTTAGTTTCATCTGTTAATTACTGGGAAAAAGAAAAAAATCCGTGTTATCTAGAAACAATTCAGATTCCCCGCGTAATCCTCAATTTGAGTAACGAAACCGTTGCTTTTAGTAAAGTAACAGTCTTACAAAAAGGCTGCCGTTTTAGTGGTGAGTTGTTCTAAGAGCTGGCTTGTGACTATTCGTTCGAGACCAGTCAGGGATTGAATCCGGTGAACCACGCGGAATATTTTCCCGTTCAGTTTTCAGCTGAACTATATTCACATATTTTTGAGAAGCATGCACAGACATAAAAAAACAAATTAGTAAAATCATGCAATGCATTGATTATGATACGCTTTCCAACATACCAGAAATTATTACTCAAGTTATGAGGATAATGGCTGTGGAATATATCTCGCTCCTGTGTCCTGACTTTTTATCCCATTTCGATGATATTCAACATAACCGGTTCAGTACAGCTCAAGAATAACATACTAAAGGTTTGTCGCAATAGAAGCAGTTTTACGCAAGTTATGAGAATAATGGCTGTGGAATAAATCTTGCTTTTGTGCAATAACCTTTGACCCCATTTCGTTGATATTCAACATAACCGGTTCACTATACCTCAGGAACAACATGCTTACGTTTTGTCGCAATCGAAACATTTTTTTGGTAAGTTATGATGCACAAGGGCAACGGAAAGGATCTCTCTCCAGTGTCCTGACCTTTGACCCCATTTCGCCCATTTCCAATAGGGTTCGTCCCCAGTGGCTCCCTACCACATACTAAAATTTCATCGAATTACGCATGTTATGACGCATTAAGGCAATGGAATGGATTCCACTTTTATGCCCTGACCTTTGACCCCATTCCACCCATTTTCAATAGGTTTCGTTCCCAGGTGGTTCCTTACCACATACCAAAATTTCATTGAAATCGAACCATTTTTGCGCACGTTATGACGCATAAGGGCAACGGAATAAATCCCGCTCTTATGCCCTGCCTGACCTTTGACCCCAATTTGCCAATTTTCAATAGGGTTCGTGCCCAGGTAGTTCCGTACCACATACTAAAATTTCATCGAAATCGAACCATATTTACGCATGTTATGACGCTTAAAGGCAATGAAATGGATCCCGCTCTTATGGCGTGACCTTTGACCCCACTTCACCCATTTTCAAGAGGGTTCGTTCCCTAGTGGTCCCCTACCACATACTAAAATTTCATCGAAATCGAACCATATTTACGCAAGTTATGACGCATAAGGACAATTGAATGGATCCCGCTGTTATGGCATGACCTTTGACCCCACTTCACCCATTTTCAATAAGGTTCGTCCCCAGGTGGTCCCCTACCACATACTAAAATTTCATCGAAATCGAACCATTTTTACGTGAGTTATCGTACCGACAGACAGACGGACGGACGGACGGACAAACGGACGGAAAAAGCTGGAGCATATACGCTTCTTCAACCTACAGTTGGAAAGCGTAAAAAAGGAGCCACCCCCTTAACTTTGGAACCGTTTGCCGCATATAACTAAGTAAGGTACCGTTAGAAAGGACTCACAGGGAACTATCACATGACTCGAAGAAGCATGCTAATTAAGTTAATTAACATGTTAATTAGCTCACTATCCCTAAATTTTTCCATATAAAGGATATGCTATTTTATGCGCATTTTATTTAGCACATGCAAAAAACCCTAAATCTTAAATATCGTCTAAATCGGATGATTCACAGCGAAGATATTTGCAAATAAATTTAGAGGGACCACCCATAAATCTACATCTGGGAAACTCGCCTGGAATGCTTTCTTTCCTGCAAGATTAGCGATAATGCTGGAAAGTTTGCGTCTTGCCTGAATATCCGACAAATTGAATATAGAGTACAGGTGAGTACATGTGAGCACAGGATCATGCCCATAATCTGTACAATAACATGAACACAAACCCATCTAGGGACAAGGTTCATTTACTCGTGTTGTTTTCTTTATAACGACTTCATTTATTAGTGCTAATGATTTGAATTAGTGTTAGAGTAAACAGTATATATTTTTCTAACAATCGAAAACCCGAATCTCTGCAAGTTGAAATTTGTTTCGAATATTCTTGTTTCCGATCTTGCATTTTCTCGGGGCACTGAGTATTTACTTATCGCTGAAAGGTTCTTTCATAACAGAAAATTGAAGCAGAACCAGGAAATCCGTTTTCTTAGCGTATTTTATAAAAACGATCGTGCTAGTGTTACTGGTTTGTCCGTCCTACAATCTGTGGACATCATATCTCTGCAAATATTAGTCCGATTTAAAAAAAATATTTTTGTACTGGGAAGCTTAAAATTGTCGAATGATGATCCTTTATTTCGTTTTTTTATGAAGAAAAATTTCGCCTCTAGAGGACGTAAGTACGGTTATCGAATTCAAAATACATTTTATTCCATATATTTGCTTCTAAACATCCGATTGAAAAAACACTTTTTTACCTTTCAATTCCATTTCTAGCGAAGACTATTTTAGTTATAGTCACTTTTCCAAGTTAAGCACTGGTTTTCCGCTAGGGGGCGTGAAACTAAACAATGTTTTATCAGATATCTCTGCTTCTAAAACTCCGATTTAAAAAAATTCTTTCTGCTGTGGATGCAGCTACAGATTTTTTCCCTTAGCTCGCTGTACACGTATTTATTGGTCGATTTGTATGAAATTCGGAATTTAGGGGTTTTTACTATATGCTCAATAAAATGCTCGTAAAATAACATACCTCTTATATGGAAAAATTCGGAGATAGAGAGCTAATTAGCATGGTTTTTTGTATCATATGATAGTTCCTTTCGAGTGCTTTCCAATGATACCTTATTTAACAAATATATGACCGTTGTGGAGGAAACTTGGGGAGACCTTCATCCAGCAGTGGATTGATAATGGTTGACAATGATGATGATGATGATGATGATATACGATCGATGAAGAAACGGGTTTCTGTACGCCCAATTAATGTGAAAGACAATAAAAATAAAAAGTGAACTCCGTTTATTAGGCGTAGAAAATAAGGGAAACCAAAGATGCTAGCTTTCACTAACTCCGGGTAGCTTCATCAGCCATTTAGTAGTTAAAGATCGCAGAAGCAACTGGAACAAATGTATTTCTGAGAATATAATTAAATTCAAAATAAGTAAAACACTTGCACGATGTCACGGGTTGTTTGATCCCAGGGCCGGGTGGTCACGTGTAACTTCTAGGAGCCGGTGCCATATGAAAGGAAGGCTCGTGGTTACATCTTTGTTACACACATTCCGTCGCGTGATGATCTCGATGGTTTCGCGAAGCGCAGTAGCTCTTGCGCTGACGTACGGTGCTAGTTTCTTAAAATCTCCCCATCTGGCAACTGCCCTTTCAGATGCAACATCACGGGCTAGTGCCGTCGTAAGTTTTCCGGCCTTAACGTCCCTTTGGTGTTCAGAAAAACGGATCTGGAAGGATCTTTTTGTCATCCCGATGTAGGACTTAACGGATGCGTCAGGATAATCCAAAGGAATAGCATAGACTCCGGCTTCAGTGAGCGTAGAAGGTGATGCGCGGTGGTCTGCTGAGAGGATATCTGACAAAGGTCTAGGAGCTGTCACGCCGATATCATAACCTAGCCTTCGGAGAGCATTCTTCAGGAAGTACGTTAGCCTAGGAACGTAGGGAACCGAACCCACGAACCGGGCTGGCTGTGCCGTGGAGTTGGCACGAGGCTGTGGGAGAGCAGTTTTTGCTGCCTTTCTGACTATTTGGTCGATTGCGATCATGTCGTATCCCGCTGCAGCCGCTAGGTTTCTAATGCTACGGATCTCCTCCTCGCATTTGGCTTTGTTAGATGAGAGTTCGAAAGCTCGCTTTGCTCTGTACTTAAAAAGGGCATATTTGCGTGCGGCCGGGCCTGCTGAGTCAGGGAGTATGGGGTTGTCCACGTGGGTAGGTTTGTAGTAGACCTCTGTGCTAAGAGCACCAGATAGTAATCTTCTTACTAGTACATCCAGAAAAGGTAATGCACCTTCGGACTCATAATCTGCTGTGAGTTTAATATCTGGGTGCGCATATTCTCAGAAATACATTTGTTACAGTTGCTTCTGCGATCTTTAACTACTAAATGGCTGATGAAGCTACCCTGAGGTAGTGAAATCCAGCATCTTTTGTTTCCCTTATTTTCTACGCCTAATAAACGGAGTTCACTTTTTATTTTTATTGTCTTTCACATTAATTGGGCGTACAGAAACCCGTTTCTTCATCGATCGTATATATATTTGTTATCTCTGCTGTTTCCGGGCAAATACAATGGGTTCTTTTGCAGAGTATCGAAGATGCAGAATCAAGTTGGAAGAGGAGAAGTGCCACTTACTTTTCTTAAGCAATTGCAAATCACTTTGTTTCATCCCGAAGTTCCTCCGCTTCAGATCGTCAGTGGATGATAATTGGTTCCGAAGAAAAAAGTCCTTACTTCAAATGCAGACGCTCAATCATCTTATACGCATGAAAAGGATCGCTGTTATGACTCTGGGGAACCGTGTATTCCGCCTTTATACGAGCCTTGCAGAGGAGGTTACGCCGCTGGAGTTTGACGCGCTTCTCCGCAGGGTAAATATGCTTTCAAGGCGCCATTACAGCTCCCTATCGGCGAAGCACCAGTGCAAACTAGCCAACCTGAGAGATGAACTTGGACCTCCCCGGCACCCGCCAGCCATTCCCATAGTCAATGTCTCTTCCCGGTCTTTCTCACTAGAAGAGATGAAAGTTCTACAAAAAGGACCAAAATTTGCATTTTACCAACCAGTCGGACTTAAGGCCGTTATTCCCGCCATTGAAAGCGTCCTACAGAGTGTTCCGCTCCACGAAAGGGACCAGATTAGACTCGGATGTGTTGACAGATTAACTCGTGCTGTTAAACAACACCGAATCGAAAAAGCACCGGGAATACCCAAATATGTCTCCAACCTCAAGAAAGACCACTCCCTGATCTTCACCCTCACAGACAAGTCCGGGCAAATTGCAGTAATGGACGAATCCGACAACTGCAGGAAGCTGGAGGAGTTCATCACCCAGTCTGATTCCATTCTGCAAGTTGTAAATCCGCTTAACAAGTGGGTGGCGAAGATTAAGCGAATAGCAAGAATGAAGACGCTTCCTGAAGTACTTAGAAGGGCTGCCAAGATCCCTCCGGGACCTAAGGTTCCTCTCCTTTTGCTCGACTTAAACATCACAAGCGCGGCAATCCAATCAGACCTATTGTTAGCAGGGAATGCGCCCCTTCAGCTAATTTGGAAAAAGCATTCTCGTCCTTCTTGCGGCCGTTCCTACCGATAGCCGAATGTGTCCTACTCTCCTCAGCTGACTTCGTTTCCAGAGTGAGATCCACGACAGTGTCTCCAGACGACATAATTGGAAGCTTTGACATCGAATCTTTATACCCCTCAGTGCCGGTGCATGACGCCACCACAAACCTGAAGCTCTCTATCGCTGACTCGAACTTGTACCCTTCGGAAACTGTGGAAGCTATTTCCAAACTACTGGATGCAGTCACGGACTCAAATTTTTTCAGCTTCCGATCCAGAATTTACAAACCAAACAAAGGGGTGCCTATGGGGTCCTCGATGTCGGCGGTTCTTGCTGAAGCGGTCCTCCGACCTCTCGAAAATGAACTCTTGCAATCGTCGGCCACAGTTCCTAAAATATGGTTAAGGTACGCTGACGACATTTTCTTTGTTTGGCAGCATGGACAAGCCAGTATAAGTAATTTTCTCGCCAGAATGAATGATGCGCACCCAGATATTAAATTCACAGCAGATTATGAGTCCGAAGGTGCATTACCTTTTCTGGATGTACTAGTAAGAAGATTACCCTCGGGTGCTCTTAGCACAGAGGTCTACTACAAACCTACCCACGTGGACAACCCCATACTCCCTGACTCAATAGGCCCGGCCGCACGCAAATATGCCCTTTTTAAGTACAGAGCAAAGCGAGCTTTCGAACTCTCATCTAACAAAGCCAAATGCGAGGAGGAGATCCGTAGCATTAGAAACCTAGCGGCTGCAGCGGGATACGACATGATCGCAATCGACCAAATAGTCAGAAAGGCTGCAAAAACTGCTCTCCCAAAGCCTCGTGCCAACTCCACGGCACAGCCAGCCCGGTTCGTGGGTTCGGTTCCCTACGTTCCTAGGCTAACGTACTTCCTGAAGAATGCTCTCCGAAGGCTAGGTTAGGTTATGATATCGGCGTGACAGCTCCTAGACCTTTGTCAGATATCCTCTCAGCAGACCAACGCGCATCACCTTCTACGCTCACTGAAGCCGGAGTCTATGCTATTCCTTTGGATTATCCTGACGCATCCGTTAAGTCCTACATCGGGATGACAAAAAGATCCTTCCAGATCCGTTTTTCTGAACACCAAAGGGACGTTAAGGCCGGAAAGCTTACGACGGCACTAGCCCGTGATGTTGCATCTGAAAGGGCAGTTGCCAGATGGGGAGATTTTAAGAAACTAGCACCGTACGTCAGCGCAAGAGCTACTGCGCTTCGCGAAACCATCGAGATCATCACGCGACGGAATGGGTGTAACAAAGATGTAACCACGAGCCTTCCTTTCATATGGCACCGGCTCCTAGAAGTTACACGTGACCACCCGGCCCTGGGATCAAACAACCCGTGACATCGTGCAAGTGTTTTACTTATTTTGAATTTAATTATATTCTCAGAAATACATTTGTTCCAGTTGCTTCTGCGATCTTTAACTACTAAATTCCTGATGAAGCTACCCGGAGGTAGTGAAAGCTAGCATCTTTGGTTTCCCTTATTTTCTACGCCTAATAAACGGAGTTCACTTTTTATTTTCTTTCACGGCACCTTATTTGTTTATATGCGGCAAACGATTCCAAAGTAAAGAGGGGTGGCTCCTTTTTTTTATATTTATACATCAATGGAATAAAACTTCAACAGTTACAACCAACATAATTTTACTCTCCCAACTGGGAGAAGAGCTGGTTACTCAAAACATTAGCAATAAATTAATAAACTTTTGCTTAGAAAATATCTATATTAATGTTTTACAATTTTCTACTGTCAGCGAAAGTTAAATTCTGGATGAAACTACATGATGTAATTTGATGTTATCAGAATCATAGTAATTGTGTCTATGAACATTCAGGCAGACCTGCCAAAGTTTGGCTAACCCTTTCCACATTTGTCGAACAAAATGTCAAACAAAATGTCAGTGCCTGTTTTTCGTATTGTGAAGTACTTATTTGTAATTTTTCTACAATGAAGAACAACATTGCACTATATACAGAAACTTCTTAGAAAATATGAACTACATTTCATATTTGAAATGTATTGAGCGAAATGGAACAGCTCCTAAAATCTGCCGGATCCGTTAAATATTCTGTAATATCTTAGACAGGTCATCCTGATAAACTTATTATCATGTCATCTAATTCAAATAATTCCAGAACATTGCTCACTATGAGAATTTCTGTACGTTGTCTTTAGATTTTTCGGAGAATCTTCACCATACTTTCTTCTCGCAGGGCCTTTGTTTATATTTACTTCAAAGCGGAAAATGGAAGCCACCTGCTGTCCTTAAGTAGAGGAGTTTGATATCTGAAACGAACAAATAGTCAAATTTTCACTGTGTTACGCATGAGACTCCCATTATATTGTAAATTTTTCTGAAGATAGTATTGCTGTCATACCAATAGCATCCAGAAAATTATAAATATTTCATATCTAAGTGGCAAATCGTTACCTACAACTCAAGAAAAGGCTCTGTGAAACATAAGTAGCGCCGACATATCCTAGATTAAAAGATGCAAAGCAGAGAAACCAACATACAGGTTGATACCCGAGCAGACTGCGCGTGCGTGTTTGTGTTGTTTTGTTGACTTCTTCTAGTGGCTAGTTCGGTGTTACAGGCTATGTGCTATAGCACACCAGAAGAGCTACTCAAAGCACGTGATTATTGCCTTCGTAGCATAATCACTTTGTAAATCGGATATGTGAGCTTTGTTGCGTCAATCGCGTTAGTAAAAGCTTTTGTTTGCTTTTCAGTTTTTCAAAAATGCCAAATACTACGAATTGTCTACATTTTGTACGGATTCTTTGGCCTAACTATAATATTCGTTAAAATTTAATTTAAATAGTTATATTAATTGCCACTGCATAATTGTTTTGCAAAATATAATGGAGCGGGAGATATCAGAAAGCAACGAAAAAAACTGCTCTAAACAAATAATCATCACATCGATGAAAAGCTCCGTTGCTGTAGTCTCTAAGTCCTTTTGTTTCCGAATGATTTGCTTTCCGGCAGAGCATGATTCTACCTGGTTTCGGTGCTATATCCGTTTTACATTATCTTAACGGGAGATAACGTGTTTGCATTCTTTTCGTTGTTCGCTTCGGTATACTTTATTACAGCAATTATATCCTGTAATTTTCAAATTATGTACTGTCATCAAATTCTTAAACATATGAGTGCGACATATAAAAAAAACATTTTTTTATTAAATCGCATTTTAGATACTTATTTCACAAATCTTTTTGGATACCTATTTCACAAAACTAAATTACCGATGCTAAATAAATATTGTTATAAACCGATTTGACATGACGAATTTAAGACAATTCTTCCTGAAATGTTTCCAATCATAACAATTCAGAGTTACAAGACTGTTCATTCAACCGACAATAGATTTGTAAATCACTGTATTTTGAAAAGCTTCCAAATTTCGTCGCTGTAATTCCAATTTCATTAGCTCTTAGGAAGAACTCATCAAATCTAATTAGAAACAAAGATCTAGGCATGAGAAATTGTTAGTACAGTATTCGAAAAAAAAAAAAAAGAATGAGGGAAAAAGAGGTTACCAGGGATTAATAAAATGGCACTGATCCAACACCCATACCTGGTAATTATGCAATAATTATCCTTATAGTATACTCAATGGACAAAGCAGTACAGATACCTACCTAATAGGGTTTTCGTCCTCCTCTAGCTCGAATAATATCCTTTAAATACCAAGACATCGACTCCACCAGATACTGGAGTTTCCGGAGGTAATGCAAGCTATTATTTTTCCAGCATTGTACACAACTCTATCCGAGACGTAGGTCCAGGATCCAGGAATCTTATGTTTGTTCCACGGTTCCCAGAGGGTATCTACAGGGTTTAAACCCGGGATCATTCAATGGTTCCAAACTGAAATGAGCATTCCTCAAGCCATGCCTGCGTGGTAGCTGCCGAGTGCGGCAACGCATTGTCCTGCGGAAACATACTCTCGGTAACAGAATGCACAAAGAACATGAAAGCGTGTAGGTGATCAACCATCACATGCTGGTAGCGCGTAGCGGTTAAGGACATCTCCAGACACAATAAGAGACCGATTGTGTTCCATATCTTCCCGAACGCTGAAAGAACCACAGCAGCTTTGAAGAGAACCGACCTGTCAGAACGGAGCAAATGCTTCATACGGTCGATGCTCCACCGGCACCTCCAGGCAGCCGAGTACAGCTGTAAATGGAATTCAACTGAGCACGTGATTTGGCGCCTCTCTGCAGATGTCCAGTTTGGATGTTCCCGGCACAAGGCGAACCATAATTTCCGATGACGGGCAACCAACAATTCAACGCGAGTAGGTAGTCGGCTCCTGTATTTAGGACATGCAACGTGCGCCATACCCTTCGCTCGCTGACAATGCATGGGCATCAGATATTTAACCCGGATGTGATTTACGCCGCCGTGGCAAAGTAGTCTGTCTCTTTGAGCTTGGATAATCTACGTTGACCCAGATAGCCAATGGCATGTGGTTGACCACAGCTTGCGCTTTGGGCGTTGGTACGTCCGTCGATGCTTTACGAGCGGTTCACCTTTGATATGACTGTCCTCTGGAACCCTTGAGTTCTTACCACTTGTGCGACAAGTTACCTGTTTCTCTTTCGCCGTCGATGCGTCCAAGATCCAAGTCTCTCAGATCACCACGTTTACCCATGCTCGACTATTGCACTGCATTACTGGGTAGCTCTGCTCTATATTTATTTATCACCTGCTTAGGGTTTGGGTCTGTTCCATTCTGCCCGGGTATTGGCCATCTTAACTGGCCATCTCTATTATCTGCAATGTTGAGAACAATGAGTACATGTATACTTTTTCAATCTACTGCTTAATGAACGTCTGCCTGAATCTCGTCCAAAACTTTCTGTCTTGACCTAGTCTCGTCCACGTCAGTCTTACAAGTTTTCCAATTTCATCTACCGATCTTCAACATAGTCTCCTTCTGAGTTATTTCCTTTCCTTAGATTTCAGTCTAGTTTTTGAGTTGTGCAACGGCGGTCAGTTTTCCTAACAATATATCTAACTAATTGATGTTTTAGAGGATGAACCATATTCTGATGTTATCGAGTCATATCATTTTTCTTATCCGTGAGTTCCTTTTCTTGCCTTTCCTGGTTACCACAAGTATGCACCTCTCCATGTTCCTTTCAGTATTTAGCAACCCTTGAATAATTTTCTTAGTAAAAAAAACATTTCTTATCACGAAGTAAGAAATGGTAAGGCGCTATCTTAAAACACTTTTCTTTTAAGGCATAATGCATTTCTTTTCAAAATCGTACCCTTTCTTACAAATGCTCTTCAGTCAAGTGTTAGACGACTATTAATTTCTTCTTCGATGTGGCCCTCGCTTGATATCTGTTGGGCACGGTAAATATAGGGACTGGTTTCTTTTAGATTGGCTCCACTAGTCGCTAAACATTTGTCTGCTTTAAGAGTATTTAGACGTCAAATAATTTGTTATGGTTTAGTTCCTTGTTTGACGTCTGTTGTCAAAGTTAAGTAAAAGCAATAATACTTTCAGCTTGTTTCCATTAAGCTCTCAATTTTCAATTTATTTTAAAAGTAATATTATAAGTTTTTTTTATTATTATCATTTATTTTTAAAGTATTATCATAAGTTTTGGTTTCTGTAAGATCCGTTTTAACCCCACTTATTTACTCTTGCCTGCATGTTCATGGAGCATAGGCCCCAGCTCTCAGGTAGTATTTCCAAAAATCACTATGTTGTCAGCAAAACTAAGTGGTGATGAATTAAGTTCATTAACCAAATATTACTGTGTATTACCAGTTCATCGATAGCAGCACATTCTCAAATGAGACATTGAAGAGACTGCGACAGAAGAAGCGCTGTATCCTCGAACAATCTTATCTTTTCAGTTACATATTCATTGGTCTCATCTATTATATTAATGTACGCATCATAAATCAATCAGAATTTCAACCCCATTGAAATTGCTGGTGGTTTCATTGAATCAGAAGCTTTTCTATCTATGTATTTAAAACACAATGCCGTTTCCTTCTACAATCCGGCCGCGCCACCCACTGGACTGATTTTCATTATATTTTTAAATGAAGGCTACTGACCCACTTATTTGTCATCGCTAATTTTTATTGTCATAAGTAATTATTTGTTATGTCACCATGACATTTTCTCTTCACAATTCGCCGTTCGTTATTCTGGCGTTTGTTCTCGCTTCCGACCTTGCAGCGCCATCTGCCTTTCTGGGGTAGTTGGATTTGGAACTAAGCCACAGCCAGTTGTATGCAGCTATTTCCCGAGTGCGATAGTTCGAACATTTGAAAGTTAAAATGGTGTCAAAGCGTCACAGGACTATGAATGTAATATTTAAGGAGGTGCTTTGACATATTGAAGTAGGGAACCTCTTTGGACACGTTTATCCTATAAATGTGTACTAGTAGTATATAGTGATGCAAAAAACAAATAATTGCTTAAAACCAAACTTGCAAAATAAAACACATTTTTAACCCCATTGTGTAGTTATTTAGACGCGATATCATTTCGGGTCACTAAAAGAATGTCTCAATACTCCAATGTAAGCCTGTCAATGACGGGTAAGCACATGTTTATAAAATAATGAGGAACGGCATCGTTAAATTCGTATACGAGAATTTGGAAAAATAAAATTTAATGGGAATATTACCGAGATTTTTTTGTTAGTGACCCATCATATACACTGGCCATTAAAAATTCAACTGTTTGTTACAGTTATGTATTTTATTAGGATTCGTGTTATATAACAAAAAAAAATTCTATCACAGCTTTTCCAGCCGTAAATAGGGCGGGTTACAGACAAGTAATCAATAATAGCCGTGCATCATGGAGTTCATACTCATTCATCTCAGAATCGCACATGTGTATGAAACAAAGGAATAGAAATCGTATCAGGTTGTCAAACGCATGCATGGAAACTTCCTTTTTAGGCAATTTCGAATATCTTAACGACCAACGCATTACACCTTTCGGTTGCCGGTTGTTTTTAAGATACATTGATCTACGAGGTGTAAAACTGCAGACAACAAAGCACTGATTTAGTGTTTGTACACTATCTACCAACAAATAATTGGACACCTGTGATAGCAATGGAAAACGAAGTTTATTCACCTTCAATAGTTGGTGAAGCCTCCACGAGCGGCGATAACAGCTGCAACGCTCCGGGGCATACTCTCAACCAGGCGTTGAACGACGGCTAGTGGTATTTTTTTCCACTCGGCTTGGAGAAGACAGGTCAGTTCCTTCACCGATTTCGGAAGGTGGAGGCACCCCTTAAGTTGAAGCTCCAACTTGTCCCAGAGGTGCTCGATAGGGTTAAGGTCCAGGCTCTGCTCAGGCCAGTCCATTCGATTAACCCCATTGTCATTATACCAAGCCATGGTGGACCTCGCAGCATGACAGGTGGCATTGTCATCCTGAAATTAACATGGGTCCACCCCGTAAAACCGCCACAACGTAGGTAGCGCAAGGTCATCGAAGATGGTGCAGCAGGTCTCGGCGTTCAGTCTACCTAGAATTGCGAACAAGGGTCCCGTGCCATACCAGGAGAAACACCCCCACAGCATAATTCCATCGCCGCCGAACTTCACAGTTGTACAATATATTCTGGCAGGAGGTGTTCTCCAGGCAGACGCCAAAACCAGAACCTGCCATCAAAAGGTAGAGGATGAACCTTGATTCGTCGCTCCAGATAGCCAGTTTCCACTGTTCAACGGTCCACTGTCGACGTTCTTTGCACCACGTTAGACGAGCAGCGCTATTGGTCTTGGTGCTCAAAGGCTTGTGGGCGGCAGCACGTCCATGATAACCGAGCAGATGGGCTTCCTTACGGATGGTATTCATCGAAAGAACACTCCCGGATGCCTGTTGAAACTCCTCGCGGAAGTGGCCCATCGATTTGGTGCGGTTCTTCCGAATTTCTCTGGCCATCACCGTCGGTCTCTAACTTCCAGTTTTGTGGGTCTGCTGGGTCGGGGCACATTCCCACAGTCACCTGACATCTTCCACTTGCGAATCACGAAGGCCGCGGCCGATTTTGGGTACTTCAACTCGCTGGATCTGTCACTTATGGATCGGCAATTTCTGTGATAACCGACGATTACACCTTTCTCAAAATCAGAGAGCGCCGAACTTCATGGAATCTTGCATGCGACTGGTTGCGTTGTTGTTTCCCACACGATATTTAACGGCGGCGGCCGTGACGTGTATCAGGACCGCAGATATCGTCGATTGCAGGGGTGTCCAATTACTTGTTGGTAGATAGTGTATATATAGTTTTGGAAGAACTTAACGGTGGTGTTTAGATACAGTATTCTTCATAGTATAAAACATGTTTTGTTAAAATAATGTAGGTTCTGATTAATTATTCATTTCCACAAAACTTTTCCCAATCATATAGGGTAGAATTCTTTTCTGGAAATATTACTAAAATTCCTACGAAGGTAAGGAAAGCGTTTGCCGTTCTCTTCACAGGTGTCGAATACTTCGCTACACCGAAGGAAATGGATACCCCAGCACATGCAAGGCCAGAAAAGGCGACCATATTCATCAAGCAAATATGCTCCGAAAGCTTCTTATTCCATATATTACCAGTTTCAGAATACGTAATTGAGGTATCGCTTTAATTGCAATTTTTAAATTCGCGTTCGCTGTAATCTTAAACAGAATGACATTCAAGAAGGGCTTCGGTAACTCTTGTATCACCGAGATTTTCAGACATGATGAAAGCGTTCACTATACAAGAATAAAAATTTCTTTCGTATTAAGAAATATGTTGAAATTTAGAAATGCAGTTTTTAGTCCAAAGTCAAATTCGTTGATTTCCAATATTCGAAGATAAATGCACCGCTGAAGAAAAGTGGAATTTTCAATTCCCGGGAACGGTTCTCTAGTATTCTAAGAAAATCAGGTGATAAACGTACGTTCAGGTGAGATAACGTCAGAGATCAGAAGGTTTCAAATATATATATATATATATTAACGCAACTGGAAAGGAAGGACTAGGAGCAACCCCCATATGAAAACCATTCATAGGGGAATGATCCTCGAAGGTAAAAATATAAAATGCGCGATATCCAAATGCAGCTCGCAAAGTCTACACCGGGCACTCGTTTTTTCAGCCAACAATACTCAACTGGTTTGCAAAACACGAAATTTGGAAAACCACTCATGCCCCAGCATTTCACTGTATAGTCTCCGTGTACACTCGTCCAGAGGCGACGCTGAAACATTTCATACGGGGATGAAACCCTCCCATCTCATCTGATTCTCCACAATAATCTAAATAAAACTTTCTTTTAAGTTAAAAAAATGTTCTAAAGTTTTACTAAGTTTGGAACTTTATTACTGATTTTAAATCAATCTTCAACAAATAAATAAAGACGTAAAAGTGACAAAGATGCTTTTGACAATTTTATGTTAGTAAAGCACGCGTGAGACTCAACCTCTTTCTTAAGGAGACTCTCGGAAGATCATCAGGTATGTTATGGTGTTCATATTTGTTTTTTTCGAAATTGTGGCCATCAATTTTTTTGAAGCGTTCGCAACGCTGTATGCGTCAGGTGTAAGTCGACATCAATTGGAAGCGTAGACGTCTGGACTCTCCTACCCGAAATTTGGTGTTACAAGGCCAGACTTCTTGACCAGGTTGTGTCAATATCTCCGTTGCCCTTCACTAAGGATTCTCAGCTAATCTTGGCAACCCATGGGTTCGCTGAATCAATAAACCATATCATCGAGCCAGCACGGAGAGGACACTTGAGATCCGATATCCATTCTCTTCTTAGTTTAAATTCCAGAGCTACAAATCTAAAAGTTTCGCTTCGAAAATGACAGCAAACTGAAGCAACACGAGCCCATTGCAGGATTACCAATTACTCTTCACCGCAGCACAAATCCTGGGGACCATCTAAATATTATCAATCACCCAAGCCTGATTAGATGATGTACATTTAAGTAACAGTCCACAAGACATGGTACTGAAATTACACTTTTTTGATCAGTCAGGGTGTGTGCTTCGTAAAAGTAAACACTTTTCCACCCCAAAGTAGAAAAATGAAAATCATGATTTGATATATTTTACACTTTCCACTTTGCTCATTTTACCTGTTCCATTGATATTTACTGATGTTCATAAAGGCAAAACACCTGAAACATGTCGAGCTAAGACTTTTATTTTTACAAGATGCGTTCATTAAGCAATATAGAACATTTGATTAGCATGTCGATGTCATACGTACGAGGGCCTTCGATGGAACTAATAATCGGTGTTACCACCTGCTGTGGTGCTGAGGCATCGTGTAAAAAAATGCGTGAATGGTGTCCTGTGGGAAAACCATCCAGACTGTTCCGAGCCGCGTCCAAAGTTTTATTAATAATTAATGGAGGACTGTCGAAGCGCTGCACCAGCCCCTCGAGCATGTTCCAGGGATTTTCTATGGGTGATAAATACAAGATCTGGCCGGCCACAACAGAAGTGGAACGTTGTGGAAATAATCCATGTCTCAGCGACAAAGCTCTAAAATTATTGGTAACTTTTTCGACAATGCACACTGCTGTTCATAGAAATTGCAACACCAATAAGAAATGCTCGGATTTTTACGAAATTTGCAGGGTGCATAGAGTATCATTGGAGATGCAAATTAATAAAATTTCAGCGTACATGCAAATGTGAGGCGCACGCTGCGCCATCGGGAACGTCCCACTAGGGGATATAAAAGAAGACGTACAGAGAGCAGGTTCTCATTATACGTTATCTCTAACAACGCATGGAATGGGCCCAATATCATCGATATTGTACCGTGGGTGATTAGTAGAATATGGCCTAGTGTGACCACTCAAAATTCCTGGATCATCACGTAGGCGGCTGAGCGCGGATACGCCGATTACCAACGGAGGCTATGGTACATGGATGCATTGTTGGGCGGAAATAGGCTGGAAGCCTCAGTGTTATGCTGTGGGTAATATTTTCTTTGGACACTTTAGGCCCCATTATCCGAATAGCAGAATCCCTGACAGCTGTTATATATCTGAACATCGTCGCAAACCAAGTTCACCCTTTCATTGCAACTGTGTTACCTGCTGGTGATGGCCATTACCAACAGTATAATGCCCCATGCCGCACTACGGGGATTATCAAGGAGTGGTTCGAGGAACATAATTGGTGACTTCAAGTTAATGCCCTGGTCTTCAAACTCACCTGACATGAACCAAATCGAATATGTGTGGTTCGACTTGGAAAAGAGGGTTCGCGCTAAATCACCGCCACCCAGAAATGTATGGAACTGGAGGAGCTGCTGTTGACCTTATCGTACCAGATACCACAGGATACCTATCGCCAGCTCATCGAATCGATGCGTCGCCGAGTGGCTGATGTTTTGCGGGCTAAAGAGGGTCAGACATTTTATTAGGTAGGTGGTCATAATGTAATGGTTCATTGGTGAAGACTACACGCCCTCCCCTCAGAAGGATGTAGCGGTTAAAAAGCGTTCTTTTCCCACCGTTTGGGCGCTTTGGACTGCACTTCCAAAGTTCAAAATGTATCCCTCTGCGTGTTTCGGTTATATTTCCAATCGTGGCAGCCCGTCTGTCATTATGCCATTCAAATAGTTCCACGACGAAAAGCAAAAGAACGTGTGCTCGTGAGTAGAGTAATAACATATTTTCAAAAAAGTGAAATACCTTTCTTCCTTTGGTTGGATATTCTTTCATACGCATTTTAACTGATTTTTAAAACATGCTTGCGTTCAGGAGACGGGATATCAGACTATCGTAAAACCAATAGCGTTCTTCGTTTGTTTGAATTGTCGTTTTCACGCCTTTTAAGCAGCAACGCTGTAATGTAATATCTTCAGCTCTGTGGGCCAGTCTTTTCGTCAGGAGATGACAACAAGGTCAGGATATATCTAATTTCTAAAGGAAGAATTATGCTTTTGACGCAACTCCAGCACTCTTCCTTCAGCTCAGTAAAACTGAAAACGTGGGTGATCTGACTACACGACGCGTGTGGTCAGATCACCCACGTTGTCGAGTCACCAGCAACAGGAGACGCATAATTTCCAATAAGGAGTAGTCAACAGTGAACACACGAGTAAGACGTTGGCTTTCTGAGCACTAGGTACGCATCCTCCGCCGTGCCGTCCGGTTGATGCTACTGCTTTGGCCTCCGACATTTAATCTTGATTTTATTTGAGCCATGCTTGCCAAACGTTCGATCTGAACGAGAGTAGATAGTCTACATTCACCCCGGACACCAATGGATTGTGATCGCCCTGCGCTTGGGTTCTGGGAGCTTGAATGGCCCTTAATGTTATACTCGCGGTACACCCTTGATATTGTTGCCCTGGTGTGTCTTAAGGTTCTTACTATTTAGACGATAGAATGACACATGTCTTGCGCCGACAATGAGTCTGCGATCAAAATAGCTCAGATTGCCACGTTTACACACGTCTTTCAATTGCAATACGCTGTTAGGAATTTCTGCTGTCGACCTATTTATTGCATGAGTTCAGTTTGGATCTACTTCACTTTGTGCGGAAATGTCCATGTTAACTGTCCATCACACTGTCTCTAATCATTTGTCAATTGAGTGTATGTATAGTCTCATATTCACAAAAAACAGAACACCTGAAATGAGCAGAGCTACGACTTTGTCATTTATTTCATTATCATAAAAAACAAAACACCTGAGATGAGAAGACCTACGACTTTGTTGTTTAGAGGATGCACTGATCAGGCAATATCGCAGAAATGTTTAGGCACCGTGCCTATGCAAATCATATCGCGCACCATCACAGACCTCGAAACCGGCCTTTTGTCGGCATATCAGTGCGTCGACTGTAGTGGGTAAGAATGCCTCGTGTGTAAGACAGTCATAAAGTCACATTTGCAAGTTCGACAGAGATTATATTACTAGCATGGTAAACTACAATGCTTCTCTCATGGTGATTGTTGGTCGTGTGGGAGGCAGTGTGTCCTTCGTGGAAAGAGTGTGCTGGGAATGGTACGAAAAACGGCGGAGGATATGACGAGGAGGCTCTGGAAGTCCTGCTCAAAAAACGAGGAAGGACGACCGTCATCTCATGAGGGTGTCTTTGAATGACCATTCTGCATCTTCAACGTCGAAGGCACAGCAGTGGCTAACAGTGACGCATTCTCCCATACCAGGGGTAACAAGACAGTTCGGAATGCAAGCTCGTCGTCTCCTCCTCAGTCTATCTTTGAAGTCGCAGCAAAGGACTTCCATACTGCCATGGTGCATCCAACTGAGAAAATGAAATGACGATTGGTACAATATCCCGTTCTCGGACGAAACGCCCTTCTGTTCAGGCGAAAGGGATGGCCGCACTTGTGTCCGCTAACGACAGGAGGAGAGGCAACGGGAAAAATGCATTCGCACTAAGATCCCCGCGCTAACATGAGGCATTATGGCCTGGGTTGCTATCGGGAACGAAAGCAGATATCCTCTAGTGACAGTCCGTAAGGACGAACGAGCGCCCGCTACCTCAATGAGATTGTACTGCCAGTCACGTTTGGGTACCAACAGGACGTCCCCGTGGCTATATTTTAGCAGGACAATACCACACTGCGTGATGCAGCGAACACGTGTTCACTCTTCAGGGATAACAACGATCCACTTCTGTTGTGGCCGGCTAGATCCTGGATTTATCACATATAGAAAATCTCTGAAAGTCGCAGCAACAATTATTGATAGTTTTCCGTCAATCCCTGGAACATGCTCAAAAGGCTGGTGCAGCGCTTCGACAGTTTTCCAACAATTATTAATAAAACTTTGGACGCGGTTCGGTACAGTCTGGATGGTGTTCACACAGGACACCATTCACGATTTTTTTTATTCGATGCCTCAGCACCACAGCAGGGGATACAAGCCACAGGTGGCAACACCGATTATTAGCTACATCAAAGGCCCTGGTACGTATGAAATCGATATGCTAATCAAATGTTCTGTATTGCTTAATGAACGCTTCTTGTAAATACAAAAGTCGTATCTCGAATCCATTTATGTATTTTGCCATTATGAATATCAATGTATATCAATCCAAACTTAGTAAAGTAGAAAGTGTAAAATATATCAAATCGTGATTTCCCCCTTTTGCTAATTTGGTGTGGAAAAGTATTTGTTTCTTTGGAGCACACACACTGGCTGATGAAAAAAGTGTAATTTCAGTGCGATGTGTTGTGAACTGTTACTTAAATGTTAATCTTCTGATCAGCTTTGGGTGATTGATAATATTTAAATGGTCCACAGGATTTATGCTGCGGTGATGAGTATTTGGTAATCGTGCAATGGGCTGTCTCGAAGTGAAACTTTTAGATTTGTAACTCTGGAATTTAAAATAGGAAGAGAGTGGATATTGGATCTCAAGTGTCCTCTACGTGCTGGCTCGATGAAACGGTTTATTGGGGCAGTGAACCCATGGGGTGCCAATCTTCCCAAAGCATCGGTACTTAAGGGTAACGAAGATATAAAACCATCCTGGTCAAGACGTCTGGTCCTGTAACACCAAATTTCGAGTTGGAGAGTCCAAACGTTTGCGCTTCCAATTGATGTCCACTTAAACACGTCGCATACCGCGTTGATAACACTTCAAAAGAGCCGATGGCCAAAATTTAGAAAAAAATATGAACTCATAACACACGAAGATTTTCCGAGAGTATCCATAAGAAAGAGATTAATTCTAACGCGTCCTTCGGTAACATAAAATTGCCAAATATATCTTTGTCATTTTTACGTCTTTATTTATTTGTTGAAGATTGATTTAATATCAGTAATAACATTCGAAACTTAGTAGAACTTTAGAACATTTTTTAACTTAAAAGAAAGCTTTATTTCAATTAATGTGGAGCATTAGATGAGATCAGAGGGCTTCATCCCCCTGTGAAATGTTTCAGCGTCGCCTCTGGACGAGCGTCCCCGTACACTATGCAGAGAACTGCTGCGACATGAGAGATTTTTCAAAATTCGTGTTTTGCAAACCAATTGAGAAATGTTGAATAAAAAATCAACTGCCTGGTGTAGACTTTACGAGGTGCATTTGGATATCGCGCATTTTATATTTTTACCTTCGATGATCATCCCCCTACGAATGGTTTTCATAGGGGGGTTGCTCCTAGCCCTTCCTTTCCCGTTGCGTTAATATATCATCATCATCGTTGTCAACCATTACCAATCCACTGCTGGACCAAGGTCTCCCCACGTTTCGTCCACAACGGTCTGTTTTGTGCCAGTCTCCTCCATGTCACTACCGCATACTTTCAAACTCCTTCCACCCATCTCCCATGTGGTCTTTTTCTGGGTTTTTTCCTGTAAACTTGGAATCCAATCAAAAATTCCGGCTGTCCATCGATGGTCTGTCCTTCTGGCAGTATGTTTAGCCCATTGCCATCTCAGGGATTTAACTCTGATCATGATGTCTTCCACTCTTGTCATTTTTCGGATCCATAAGTTCCTCTTCTTATCTCTCCTGGTTACACCAAGCATGCACCCCTATATGCTACTTTAAGTTGTCTGCAGCCTTTGTAGGTCTCTTTCAGATAAGGTCCACGTCTCTGCACCATACGTAAGCACTGGAAGGATGCATTGATCAAACACTTTTCCTTTAAGACATAATGGCATATTGCTCTGGAAAATTATGCTGTTTCTTCTAAAAGCTGCCCAGCCAAGTTTTGTACGCCGATTAAGTTCTTCATCAATGTGACCCTCACTTGATATCTGCTGTCCAAAATAAACGTACGTGTCTGTTATCCCCAGCTTATCTCCATCAATCGATAAATCGTCATTTTTTTTTTGTAAAAGCATTGAACAACACTTTTGTCTTCTGAAAGTTCATTTTTAATCCCACTTCTTTACCCTCGCCAGCAAATTCCTGGATCATACCCTGCAGCTCTTCTGAGGTAGTTGCAAAAATGACTACGTCATCAGCAAAACGAAGGTGGGTTAGATAATCTCCATTAATTTTTATTCCTTTGTTTTCCCAGTTCAGTGATTAAAAGACATTTTCCAATGGGGCATTAAAGAGCTTCGGAGATATGGTGTCACCTTGTCTCACTCCCTTTCCAATTTCTATCTGTTTTATATTTTCAAACAGCCGAATCTTTGCACTTGCATTTTCATAGATGTTATTAAGAATATAAATGTATGCATCTTCAATACCGCAGGATTTCAGAGCCATTGTAATTGCTGATAGTTTCATCGAATCAAAGGCTTTTTCATAATCGATAAAAGCCATGCATAATAAAAGTTCGTATTCCCTCGCTCTTTCAATTAGTTCTCTCAATACGTGGATATGATCTATTGTGCTGTAGCCACTCCTGAATTCAGCCTGTTCTCTCGGTTGAGCCATATCCAGTGTTACCTTCAAGCGGTGTGAAAGATCTTTAGTGAAGATTTTATAAACCACTGATAGGAGACTGATAGGTGTGCAGTTCCTGAGATCCCCAATGTCACCTTTTTTATGTAGCAGGATCATTGTAGCGTTGTTCCAATCCTCAGGAATCTTTCCTTCATTAAGGCATCGAGTGAAAATTTGGGCGAGTACTGTTTCGATTTCTCCACTTGCTTCTTGTATGATGGCTACAGTAATTCCATCTTCTCCAGGAGCTTTTCCCCGCTTCATGTTCTTGATTGCATGTGCAACTTCTGCTGGGAGGATTGTAAGAACTCTAGTAACTTTCATGATGTCTGGAGTACATGTATCATCCCTTTCATATAATTTGGAGTAGAAATCTTTCACTCTTGTTAAAATTTCGCCTCTATTTAGTGTTACAGGACCATCTTCTTTTCTCAGTGCCATAATCTGTTTTCTTCCCTTACTGACAAGTCCCTTTGCTATCTTTAGGCTTTGGTCGCTTTCAATTGCTTTCCTCACTAGTTCACAGTTAAATTTCCTTACGTCTTCCGTGATACTTTTTTGTACTTTCTTGCAAAGTTCTATATATTCCACTTTGGAAGTCACATCTTCTTTAGTTGTCCTCATCTCTCTTCTTTTTTGCATCAACATTTTGGTTTTTCCTGATAATTTGTTCACATGCAACTTGTTCCTAGACCCAGCTAATTTTGTTGCGGTTTCCATAAGAGCTTTGATTACTTTTCTGTTAACTTCAGAAATATCCACTTCTTCCAAAGCAGAGAAAATCCACTTCTTCCAAAGCTTCCTTCTAAAGCAGAGAATCTGTTTTTCAGTACCAACTTTAAGGTATCATGGTGTTTTTTAAAATTGGTTATGTCAATACATTTTGTTTGTCTCATGAGCTTGCCACTTTCGAGTTTAGTGTTGAGGTGCATCTCACATCTCACCAATCTGTGGTCACTATCTGTGTTGAACTTGTTTAACACACTGCAGTTTTCTATGACGAATATTTTGTTACACATAATAAAATCAATTTCACTTGTCGTCCCATTTGGACGTCTCCATGTCCATTTCCTGTGTGGCTTTTTCTTGAAAAAGGAGTTCAAGATGAAAAACCCTTCTGTTTCTGCAAATTCAGCGAGAGTATTTCCACGCTTTTTTCTGTTGCCGTGAACGAATTTACCAACTGAAGTTTCATTCTGTTGTTGTTGCCGTATTTTTGCACTAAAATCTCCCATAAATAACTTCAAGTGTTGGTTACCTTTATTATTTAGATGACGAATTTCCTCATAAAATTCTTCAATTTCTTCTTCAGGATGACTTGTGGTTGGCGCATAAGTTTGAATAATCTGAGCCTGTATCTTCTCGAGAGTTGGATAACGAGTCGTGCAGCTCTGTCAGAGGAACTTTCAACTTCTACAGCTTTATCTTTCAGTTTCTTGCTTATTATAAATCCAACACCACTAGTTCTGCCAGTATCTGTCCCACGATAGTAGAAGAGATGTCCACTTTTCAGTTCAATTAGGTCTTCTTTTCTTTTTTCCTTACCTCACTTAGCGCGACGATGTCCCACTGGATCCTTTGTAGTTCCTCTTCCAATTCAAGAAGCCTTGAATCAGAAGATAGGGAGCGTCCATTATTCGTAGCCAAGGTCAGCATCAGATGGCAGCCTAGTCCGGTCCTCCGGGGATTCTTAGCACTCCCTGGCTTCATGTCGCACTGGCCGCTGCCTTGGCCAGATACATTCCAGCTGCAGGAGACTGAGGGCCAAGATTTAAGTTGTGAAATCATTTTGGAGGGTTTTGGCCATAACCCACCACGCTGTCCAAGCGGGTTGGTGAGTGTGGGATAGCATTTCCTCTAATCCCGATGGTATAGTTATACCGCTATTGGCGGTCGCGTTAATATATATATATCATCATCATCATCATCATTGTCAACCATTATCAATCCACTGCTGGACGAAGGTCTCCCCAAGTTTCCTCCACAACGGTCTGTCTTGTGCCAGTCTCCTCCATGTCACTCCCGCATATTTACGAATTTCATCCACCCATCTCCCATGTGGTCTTTTTCTGGGTCTTTTCCTGTCCCTTGGAATCCAATCTAAAATTTCGGCTGTCCATCTATGGTCTGTCCTTCTGGCAGTATGTCCAGCCCATTGCCATTTCAGGGATTTAACTCTGATCATGATGTCTTCCACTCTCGTCATTTTTCGGATCCACGAGTTCCTCTTCTTATCTCTCCTGGTTATACCAAGCATGCACCTCTCCATGCTTCTTTGAGTTGTCTGCAGCTTTTGTATGTCTCTTTTAGTTAAGGTCCACGTCTCTGCACCATACGTAAGCACTGGAAGGATGCATTGATCAAACACTTTTCTTTTAAGACATAATGGCATATTGCTCTTGAAAATTATGCTGTTTCTTCCAAAAGCTCTCCAGGCAAGTTTTGTACGCCGATTAATTTCTTCATCAATGTGACCCTCACTTGATATCTGCTGTCCAAGATAAACATACGTATCTGTTATCTCCAGTTTTTCTCCATCAATCGATAAATCTTCATTTCTTGTAAAAGCATTGAACATCACTTTTGTCTTCTGAAAGTTCATTTTTAATCCCACTTCTTTACTCTTGTCAGCAAGTTCCTGGATCATACTCTGCAGCTCTGATGGGGTAGTTGCAAAAATGACTACGTCATCAGCAAAACGAAGGTGGGTTAGATAATCTCCATTAATCTTTATCCCTTTGTTTTCCCAGTTCAGTGATTGAAAGACATTTTCCAATGTGGCATTAAAGAGCTTCGGAGATATGGTGTCACCTTGTCTCACTCCCTTTCCAATTTTTATGTGTGTTGTATTTTCAAACAGCCGAATCTTTGCACTTGCATTTTCATAGATGTTATTAATAATATTAATGTATGCATCTTCAATACCGCAGGATTTCAGAGCCGTGGTAACTGCTGATGGTTTCACTGAATCAAAGGCTTTTTCATAATCGATAAAAGCCATGCACAATGGAAGTTCATATTCCCTCGCTCTTTCAATCAGTTCTCTCAGTACGTGGATATGATCTATTGTGCTGTAGCCACTCCTGAATCCAGCTTGTTCTCTCGGTTGAGCCATGTCCAGTGTTACCTTCAAGCGGTGTGAAAGAACTTTAGTGAAGATTTTATAAACCACTGATAGGAGGCTGATAGGTCTGTAGTTCCTAAGATCCTCAATGTCACCTTTTTTATGTAGCAGGATCATTGTAGCATTGTTCCAATCCTCAGGAATCTTCCCTTCATTAAGGCATCGAGTGAAAATTTGGGCGAGTACTGTTTCAATTTCTCCACTTGCTTCTTGTATGATGTCTATAGTAATTCCATCTTCTCCTGGAGCTTTCCCTCGCTTCATGTTCTTGATTGCATGAGCAACTTCTGCTGGGAGGACTGGAAGAACTCTGGTACCTTTCATGATGTCTGGAGTACATGTATCATCCCTTTCATATAATTTGGAGTAGAAATCTTTCACTCTTGTCAAAATTTCGCCTCTATTTCTTGTTATAGAACCATCTTCTTTTCTCAGAGCCATAATCTGTTTTCTTCCCTTACTGAGATGTCCCTTTGCTATCTTAAGGCTTTGGTTGCTTTCAATTGCTTTCCTCACTAGCTCACAGTTGAATTTCCTTACGTCTTCAGTGATACTTTTTCGTGTTGTCTTGCTTAGCTCTATATATTCCACTTTGGAAGTCACATCTACTTTAGTTGTCCTCATCTCTCTTCTTTTTTGCATCAACATTTTGGTTTTTCCTGATAATTTGTTCACATGCAACTTGTTCTTAGACCCAGCTAATTTTGTTGCTGTTTCCATTAGAGCTTTGGTTACTTTTCTGTTAACTTCCGAAATATCCACTTCTTCCGATGTTAGGCCTTCTAAAGCAGAGAATCTGTTCTTCAGTTCCAACTTGAAAGTATTATGGTGTTTTTTAAGGTTGGTTATGTCAATACATTTTGTTTGTCTTATGAGCTTGCCACGTTCCAGTTTAGTGTTGAGGTGCATCTTACATCTCACCAATCTATGGTCACTACCTGTGTTGAACTTGTTCAGCACACTGCAGTCTTCGATGACGAATTTTTTGTTACACATAATAAAATCAATTTCACTTGTCGTCCCAATTGGATGTCTCCATGTCCATTTCCTGTGTGGCTTTTTCTTGAAAAAGGAGTTCAAGATGAAAAATCCTTCTGCCTCTGCAAACTCAACGAGAGTATTTCCACGCTGGTTTCTGTTGCCGTGACCGAATTTACCTACTGAAGTTTCATTCTGTTGCCGTTGCCCTATTTTTGCATTGAAATCTCCCATAATTATCTTCAAGTGCTGCTTACCTTTATTATTTAGATGACGAATTTCCTCATAAAATTCTTCAATTTCTTCTTCAGGATGACTTGTGGTGGGTGCATAAGTTTGAATAATCTGAGCCTGGTATCTTCTCGATAGTTGGATAACGAGTCGTGCAGCTCTGTCAGAGGAACTTTCAACTTCTACCACTTTATCCTTCAGTTTCTTGTTTATTATAAATCCAACACCACTAGTTCTGCCAGTATCTGTCCCACGATAATAGAAGAGATGTCCACTTTTCACTTCAATGAGATCTTCTCCTTTTCTCCTTACCTCACTTAGCCCGACGATGTCCCACTTGATCCTTTGTAGTTCCTCTTCCAATTCAAGAAGCCTTGAATCAGAAGATAGGGAGCGTCCGTTGTAGGTAGCCAAGGTCAGCATCAAATGGCAGCCTAGTCCGGTCCTCCGGGGATTCTTAGCACCCTCTGCCTTCATGTCGCACTGGCCGCTGCCTTGGCCAGGTACATTCCAGCTGCCGGAGACTGAGGGCCAAGATTTAAGTTGTAGAGTCATTTTGGAGGTGTTTGGCCATAACTCACCACGCTGGCCAAGCGGGTTGGTGAGTGTGGGATAGCATTTCCTCTGATCCCGATGGTATAGTTCAAGTGGAGAAATCGAAACAGTACTCGCCCAAATTTTCACTCGATGCCTTAATGAAGGAAAGATTCCTGAGGATTGGAACACCGCTACAATGATCCTGCTACATAAGAAATGTGACATTGAGGATCTCGGAAACTACAGACCTATCAGCCGCCTATCAGTAGTTTATAAAATCTTCACTAAAATTCTTTCACACCGCTTGGAGGTAACACTGGACATGGCTCAACTGAGAGAACAAGCTGGATTCAGGAGTGGCTACAGCCCAATAGATCATATCCATGTGCTGAGAGAACTAATTGAAAGAGCGAGGGAATATGAACATCCATTGTGCATGGCTTTTATCGATTATGAAAAAGCCTTTGATTCGGTGAAACCATCAGCAGTTACAATGGCTCTGAAAACCTGCGGTATTGAAGATGCATACATTAATATTATTAATAACATCTATGAAAATGCAAGTGCAAAGATTAGGCTGTTTGAAAATACAACACACATAAAAATTGGAAAGGGAGTGAGACAAGGTGACACCATATCTCCGAAGCTCTTTAATGCCACATTGGACGGTGTTTTTCAGTCACTGAGCTGGGAAAACAAGGGGATAAAGATTAATGGAGATTATCTAACCCACCTTCGTTTTGCTGATGACGTAGTCATTTTTGCAACTACCCCATCGGAGCTGCAGAGTATGATCCAGGAACTTGCTGACAAGAGTAAAGAAGTGGGATTAAAAATGAACTTTCAGAACACAAAAGTGATGTTCAATGCTTTTACAAGAAATGAAGATTTATCGATTGATGGAGAAAAGCTGGAGATAACAGACACGTACGTTTATCTTGGACAGCAGATATCAAGTGAGGGTCACATTGATGAAGAAATTAATCGGCGTACAAAACTTGCCTGGAGAGCTTTTGGAAGAAACAGCATAATTTTCAAGAGCAATATGCCATTATGTCTTAAAAGAAAAGTGTTTGATCAATGCATCCTTCCAGTGCTTACGTATGGTGCAGAGACTTGGACCTTAACTAAAAGAGACATACAAAGGCTGCAGACAACTCAAAGAGTATGGAGAGGTGCATGCTTGGTGTAACCAGGAGAGATAAGAAGAGGAACTCGTGGATCCGAAAAATGACAAGAGTGGAAGACATCATGATCAGAGTTAAATCCCTGAAATGGCAATGGGCTGGACATACTGCCAGAAGGACAGATCATCGATGGACAGCCGAAATTTTAGATTGGATTCCAAGGGACAGGAAAAAACCCAGAAGAAGACCACATGGGAGATGGGTGGATGAAATTCGAAAGTATGCAGGGGTGACATGGAGGAGACTGGCACAAGACAGACCGTTGTGGAGGAAACTTGGGGAGACCTTCGTCCAGCAGTGGATTGATAATGGTTGACAATGATGATGATGATGATATATATATAAAATATGTTCCACACAGTTCTTGCTTGTAAAAAATCTTAAAAGACTTCTTTCTAAACTGCATTCTAACAATTTTTTGAAGCATTACTTAAAACACCTAATTTTGAATTCTAATTGCACATTGACAAGTGTTACTAAACCAGGACCTAACAATATTAAGTAAGTCAGGTAATATAAATTACCACTTGGTGGGTCCTTAGTGGTTGAAGATTGCTATTTACATACACAGTCTTGCATGTCGTCCTTTTCCATATTTTTATGTCTTGCTAGGATGTTATCTAACCGTAACCACTTTAAGGTTAGCATATACACTGAGTGGCCACTTTATTCTGACCAGCCCCTCAGTACTTCGTTGGACCACGTTTTGCCTTTAATACTGCGTCGATTCTTCGTGTCATGGACTCCACGATATGTTGATAGGTGGTTTGTGGAATCTGTGACCATGCTTGATGAATAGCACTTTCCATGAGTGTGAGATTGCAGGGTTGTGGATCCAGTTGTCTGATGGCTCGTTCAACTTCATCCCAAAAATTATCAATGGGGTTGAGATCTGGAGATTGTGGGGGGCCACCTAAGCAAAGTAAACTCACCTGCATGTTCATGAAACCAATCCTGTACAATACGAGCACTATGGCTGGACGCATTATCTTGTTGAATGTAACCATCGCCATTGGAATAAGCCATCCACATGACAGGATGAACTTGGTCCGCAACGATGTTTAGATATGATGTGTCAGTCAGACGTTGATCAACACGAATTAAAGGGCCGCAAGCATGCCAGGAAAACATTCCCCAAACCATAACGTTGGCACCACCAGCTTGAAGGTTTGTAGCAATGCATTTGGGGTCCATGCTTTCGTGCTGTTTCCGACAAATTCTTACTCGGCCATCGGCATGGTGCAACTAAAAACATGATACATCGGACCACATAATTTGTTTCCAATTATCGACGGTCTAATCCTTGTGCTCCTGTGCGAACTCGAGACGTTTTCTCTTGTTAACTGCAGACAGCAAAGGTGTTCGAACAGGCCTTCGGCTGCCATATCCCATCCGATGCATTGTACGGTGAACAGTGCGTGCAGAGGTCATTTGATTTTATTCTTGATTAAGATGGTATGTAATTTGCTGCACTGTTGCCCTTCTGTTGTCTGTTACCAGTCTGGACACTCTCCGTTCCACCTGAGCAGTCACTAGTCGATGACGACCACACGTTGCACCTAGATACCCAGTGTTTTGGCTGACAGTCCAGTCTTTAAACACTTTAACAACAGCTGCTATGGAACATTTTACAAATGCGGCGATTTCTGTGATACTCCCTACATGGCTACGAGCTACTAGAATCATTCCATGTTGAAAGTCCGTCAAATCGCATTTTTTACCTATCTCGTCACCCAAAAATCACTTCTAGTACTGTTGCAAGCACTAAGCTTTCCTCTTTATACTAGCTTCGCCCTCTGACGGTAACAGCGTGCAGACGTAGCTCGTTTGCTTAAAACTGTCAGGTGGTCAGAATAAAGTGGCCACTCAATGTGTATTTGGGCTCTTGTGGGTCGTTGGTCTAGTTGAGTTTGATTTTCATTCATGTCGTTCACCGGTTTGGTCTGCCGATAAGCCTTTTTATCATTTTTTCAGTGTTTATATTCTTGTTTTTTGAATTTCAGTGTCTGTTGTGGCGTTTGGTCTGGTGTCCTAGGGAGAATGTTTCTAAAACTGTTGGTTATTATTGCCTCGGGTTTTAGGGCAGAGTTTTTAGTTTTCGAGGTGTTTTGTGTTAGCCTTGTTTCGCACATCGTTTTAGGCGCAATTATACAGTGTTAACATGCTTCTGTTCTTTCCATATTACGATTCATTTTCTCAATAGTCAGTTTCCTTGTAAATAAGTAACTTTTTTTCCTTATCCTCCTTTAGGTTTCGTGTTTTGCTTATATATAATTACGGTTCGTGTTTGGTGGTTGTAATTTATTTCCTTTGTAATTGGGATCTTTACTTTTCTATAACTTTTTGCTCAGTATATTTTCAGTTCAGCTGAGAGGTCGGGCCTCGTGGAATTTAGTATGCTGTGGATAGTGTCTAATATTTGGAGATGGTTTTTGTTTTAACACTAATAGGTTTTCCATTTTTTAAGTAAACTTTTTTCTTCATTATTTTATTTTTGCTGGTTGTTGTTTGGGCGTCAGGGGTTCGAACGACAGCTTAGTCCATTTTCTGGGATGTTTGTTCAATACTTTTACTTTAATTCTTATTCTTATTTTTAATTATTTTTTTTATCTTTTTAGTGGGAGTTTTTATTTATTATTATTTTTTTCTGTTGCAGGTTCAGGCTGGCTCGTTGGCGTAACCTTGCAGACTAGATTATTGCAGAAACCCACACTTTCAGGTCTCTGTAGAGCCTGGTTGGGTGTTGTCCGTGCCTGGTCCTTGACAACGATACGGAAAACAGCTTATCATTGCTCTATATACCTCACTTCTTATCCCAGTGGTTAGTAACGCTTTGGTCTTGCTATTCAGTAATTATTAAAGAAATTTACAGTCTTGGCATTTTCCGTATTTAATTTGACTTTTCTTTAATGCAGATTTTTGGCACTTTAAAACTTTAAAAACATTTTAACTGTTACCTTGTTTGCATTTTATTTATATATATGCATTTGAAAGCTTCTGATCTCTGATGTTATATCGCGTGAACGTCCATTTGTCAACTGATTTTCTTAGAATACTAGATAACCGTTCCCTGGGAATCGAAAATTCCACTTTTATTTGCGGTGCATTTATCTTCGAATAATGGAAGTCCACGAATTTGACTTCGGACTAAAAACTGCATCAGTAAACTTCAACATATTTCTTAATAGGAAAGAAATTTTTATTCTTGTTTAATAAACTCTTTCATCATGTCTGAAAATCATGGTGATACATGAGTCACCGAAGCCCTTCTTAAATTTCATGCTGTTTAAGATTACAATAAACAAGAACTTAAAAGTTGAATTCAAAGCGATACCTCAATTCTGTATTCTGAAACTGGTAATACATGGAATAAGAAGTTTCGGAGCATATTTGCTTAATAAATATCGTCGCCTTTTCTGGCCTTACAGGTGTTGGAATATCCATTTCCATCGGTGTAGCGAAGTATTCGACACTTGTGAAGAGAACGGTGAACGCTTTTCTTACTTTGTAAGCGTTTTAGTAATAATTCCAGGAAAGAATTCTACCCTATATGATTGGGAAAAGTTTTCATAGAAATGAATAATGAATCAGAACCTACATTATTTTAACAAAAATGTTTATATTATCCAGAATACTGGATTTAAACACCGCCGTTAAGTTATTCCAAAACTATATATACAAAAATATCTATATGAGTGCTGTGGTGTCAGAAGTTTTATCTCTCTTAGGTCAATGAATCTGAAAAACGACTGGCAACCGAAAGGTGTAATTCGTTGGACTATTCAAAATTGCTTAAAAAGGAAGTTTCCATGCATGCGTTAGACAGCCTGTTGTGATTACTTTGAGGTTTTTGACGATTTCGTTTCACAATTCATTTGCTTCATTTCCATGTGCGGTTCTCCCATGAATGACTGCGAACTCCATGCTTGTACGGCTTTTATTAGTTAGTATTCCGTAACTCGTCCCATTTACGGCTGAAAAAGCTGTCACAGAATGTTTTTATTGTCATGTAATATAGCACGAATCCCAGTAAAATGCATAACTATAATAAACGGTTGAAATTTTAATGCCCAGTGTATATGTTAGGTCATATACGAATTTAACGATGAAGTTCCTCATTATTGTATAAACATATGCTTTCTCGTCGCTGACGGACTTACATTGGAGAATTTAGGTATTCTTTCAGTGACCCGAAATGATATCGTGTCTAAATAACTACCGAATGGGGTTAAAAATGTGTTTTATTTTACCAATTTGGTTTTAAACAATTCTTTTTTTTTTGTATCACTATATACTACTAATACACTAGCGTGCAAAAATTAAGGACGAGACGGTTTTTCGAATGTAACGTCATGCAGAAGTGCTCCACATCGACTCAAATCATACCATAAGATCCTCAAGATGTAAGAACATGGGACAAGTGAGGAAAACCGTCCGAACAAGGAATCCAAAGGACAAAAATGCACTTTATTGAAAAGGTAGCTTCGAACACAACTGGACAGAAGACAGAAACGTCCATGTGACAGGTGGCTGCCAAGAAAAATCCAGTCTTTAGTAGGAGATATGATCACCCCTGACTGCGTTGCAGGATTTAAAACGTCTGTCCATGCTGAGGACGAGGTTGTCAAGGAGCCTTTGAGGCATCGCGGCCCATTCCTCTTGTAGCGCCAATCGCAACTGCGAAATTGTTGCTTGCGGCTGGTAACGTGCTGCCAAGCGTCTCCCGAGAAGGACCCACACGTGTTCGATTGGATTTAGGTCCGGGAACCTTGCGGGAGTGAAAAGATATTCATGCCTTGAATATCTTTACTCTCCAACAGCTCTGTGACAGCCACTGTACGACGAGGTGTAGCGTTGTCGTCCGTGAAGAGGAACTCAGGACCTACACCACCTCTAAACAGACGCACGTGAGGCAGGAGAACCTCGGTACAATAGGGCACACCAGTGACTGAACCTCCTTGGAAGACGTGGATGTCAGTACGGCTACAAAGCAGGATACCGCTCCAAACGAGAACTCCGCCACCTGCAAACCGGTCCGTTTCGATTATGTTGGAGGTGTGATTGCGTGTTCCGTGCTCTCTCCAGATGTGTATAGGTCCAGAATCGCTCGCCAAACTAAATCAGCTCTCATCCGTAAAGAGAACTCGACCCCATTGCTGATGTGTCCAGTTCTTGTGTTCCTGGCACCACAGAAACCGCCGTCTCTGATGAGCATGCGTTAATAGCACACACCGTACTGGTCGTCGTGCAAAATAGACCACCTTTGTGTAGCCTCCTGGCCACGGTAAAGCGCAATAACAGACGTCCAGTTGTCTGTTGCATGTGCCTTGAGATTTCCCACGCTGTCTGCCGTCTGTCTCTTCTCACCTGAAATGTACCGGTCGTCCGCCGCCGTTGCTGCCCGTGGATGACCACTGATAAACTCTCGGACAGGTGTTCCTATCGTTTGAATTGCTCTCGTAGCACGTGAAACGATGCTGTGAGCAATCGCGAACTCCTCGGCTACACTACTCACACTTTGACCTTCTTCCAACTTCCCAATGACTCAATCTCGGTTAAAGTCATCCAGATGTCGTCTACTAGATTACTTGTTGATGTTCAATGAAAAGTAACAAATTTAGAAAGTTCAAAGTGTTGTTAAAGTAAAGCAACACATGCAGGATGGTGAAAGACTAGCAGGAAGCTAACGTAAGTTGAAGGAGATTCTATGATTGTCAAAAATGAGCAAATTATTGTCTTGTGTATGCGAGATGCTGTTGAAATGTACAATATTTCCAGATCGTTGGGCTTTAGCAAAAATCTGCCTGGATGCGGGTAAAATATGTATTTTTGAAGTAGGAGAGAAGCCTGCTGTAGCGAAATGATGGTGGAGCTTAAAGATAGGTCGAGGTGAAGTCTGTACATTACATATTTCGCCAAGACAAAAAAAGTAAAAATAGAGTAGTGACGCATGATGAATGGTGGCAGTTGGCCAAAGTAAGAATTATTAGTTGTCACGGACGTCATTTGCTGGGCAGAGATTTTGAACAAAAGAAAACATAAAGTAGAAAAGAGGAAGAAAAATCTGACAATGATGATACATATGAAAGGCGGAGCTTTGTGACAAAGAGAACTGGCAGAATGGAGTTGGAATGAAATTCATTTGATGAAAGGCAACTGGAC
This sequence comes from Macrothele yani, assembly GCA_039090855.1. Classification (NCBI taxonomy): domain Eukaryota; kingdom Metazoa; phylum Arthropoda; class Arachnida; order Araneae; family Macrothelidae; genus Macrothele; species Macrothele yani. The sequence continues at coordinate 54,703,525 of CM077031.1, forward strand.
GGGAAGTGGAGGATGTAGAAAAAGCCGTTGGATGTTAGTATCAGAAGGATGATAGACAAGATGAAAGAGAGAAGACCAAGTAGGAGTGTTTGGAGAAGGAGGAACTGAATGACATGCGAGGTCTAGTCTTAGTCATACATATATGGTCGAATATCCTCTCTCCCACATGAAATAGCCTATACGTTGGCCCGATAACCAATCATTCAATTTCCAATCCCATTTGACGGGCGCATGCTCGCGCAATGTGTAGGTTTATCTACAAAACACAAGATACGACTAGGAGAAGCGGAGCTTATTAATAACACTAACTGAGATCCGGTATTGCATTCCTCTATTTAAAACGGAGAAGTAGATCCTGCGGGCCAACCACCTTACAAGATGATCCCACACTAACTTAACTAAAGACACTGCAGGAGAATTGTCTGGCAAAAAGGCATTCTACTTGCGGCACATTTCCAAAGCCGTCATTATAGGGAATGTTTAGTTTGTTGACGCCTTTGCGCGAGTATTTTAGTTCTCAATCGTGACGATTTGGTGCATCTTTAAGATTTATGTGTAGTACCTCGAAATTTTCCTGTTTTCGGGGTTTTTTTCCCATTTCTCTACTCTGTGCATATGGCCGGCAGCGCAACAGCCTTTTATTTTCTCGTACTTTTCATGTTTGTTTTTTCTAGGACATGAGATGTTGCTAATTACATTGTGATCTAGAAAGTACTCAGGTCGTACGCGAACTTCTTGCAACGTAATTTCTGCAGAACATTATAAAATGAATCAAACATTATTGCTTTCTAATAGTCATCTGTCCACTGCCAACTCCCCTTCCTTCATAGATGGCGTTGCATGTTCATTTGGTCTCCGACGTTTCAGGACCGTTAGCATTACGTTTGCCAGTTTATGCTACTCCAGTGGCTGGAGCTCAACCCAAACACTCTAGGAGTCACCATACCCTCAAATTTCCCTCTACATACATCCAGCACGAGCAGCTCAAAACACAGGTCTTTGCGGAGTGGTCTGGTCCATTTTGCCAGAAAAGGACCTGGTACTCCGCCCCAATCGGGCCTGGAGTGGACAATTTAGCATTTTATTTCTGGGTAGAAGAAAATCTTTTCACCACACAAACTGAAGACTGACTTGTTGAATTATGAAACGCCGAAGAAACAAAGTGATGGAAAACATGGAAGTTAATCTGCCACCGGATGTTTTGACAAATTCAGCCCAAATCAATGAGTAGGGAGTCAACATGTTGTCGGGAACAGAACATTCAACAGGGCGATTTGGCACAACTCCGCAGGCAGTTGCGTCATAAGAACACCGATGCAATTTGATAAAAATGTAAGTGGAGATAAATATTCTTTAAATCTGTTCATTTTATTATGTGGGATAATTGTTGTTTTACGGAATATGTTTATGTTTCCAACTGTCAGTCCTTCTCCGTCAACGCACAGACAGTGTTTCACATTTCTGCCATCGTGGCGCTAAACGCAAACCACGAACGATTCTTGTCGGAAAATCTTCCAACTGGAATTTAGGGGGTGCAAGATCTCATCCATTCCTTTTGTAGGTCTTAGACGGCACATTTTGAAATGTAAATATACCAGCGTGAGATCAAACGTCATTTGATTTGTCTCGGTATTAAATTTTTTTCAGGTGTTAAAAAAAAACGAATTCCTAATTTTTCAAAAGAAGAGTTCCGCTGGATGGAGTAGGGAAACAGAGAGATAAACTAATTTGCAATTACAACAAAGATAACGAATTCTCACAGAAGAATGTTTTTTTTTCCTTTTCATTCAAAAATATTTATTAACCGACCAAAATATTTTTGTACGTTAAATTGAAAGTCGTTAATTGCGTAGTAAGTTAGGTATACATTTAAGGAAACCCATTAAAACAGTGTTTTCGGAAATATGGAACTGAATATATGAAACACCTGTAGAGAATTACAAAAAATATTGTTCATATACAATTCAAATTCTAACAATGGAGTCACATTAAAAAAATATTGATGGGAAACATGAGACAATTTATTTGCATCACTTATGCAGAATTTTTTGGTAAAAAGTGTATACCAATTCAAACATGGAATATAATTTGGAAATGTTAGTTTATACACTGAGTGGCCACTTTATTATGACCACCTAACAGTTTTAAGCAAATGAGTTATGGCTGCACGCTGTTGCCGCCAGAGGAAGATGCTAGTATAAAAAGGGAAAGCTTGCGACAACAGGAGAAGTGATTTTCGGGTGATGAGATAGGTAAAAAAGGCGATTTGACGGACTTTCAACGTGGGATGATTGTAGGAGCATGCAGCGCGTATCACCGAAACCGCCGAAGGCCTGTTCGAACACCTTTGCTGTCTGCAGTTAACAAGAGAAACGTATCCAGTTCGCTCAGAAGCACAAGGATTGGACAGTCGATAATCGGAAGCAAATTATATAGTTCGATGAATCACGTTTTCAGTTACGCCATGTCGATGGCCGGGTGAGAATTTGGCGGAAACAGCACGAAAGCATGTACCCCAAATGCATTGCTACAACCCTTCAAGCTAGTGGTCTGACTGGCACATCATAACAAAACATCATTGCGGACCAAGTGCATCCTGTCATGTGGATGGTTTATCCCAATAATGATGGCTACTTTCAACAAGATAATGCGTTATGCCATATTGCTCGTATTGTACAGGATTGGTTTCAGGAACATGCCGGTGAGTTTACTTTGCTTAGGTGGCCCCCACAATATCCAGATCTCAACACTCCATTGAGAATTTGTGGGATGAAGTTGAATGAGCCATCAGACAGATGGATCCACAACCCTGCAATCTCACACTCCTGGAATATGCTATTCATCAACATGGTCTCAGATTCCACAAACCACCAATCAACATATCGAGGAGTCCATGCCACGAAGAATCTACGCAGTATTAAAAGCAAAAGGTGGCCCAACGAAGTACTGAGGGGTGGTCATAATAAAGTGGCCACTCAGTGTATATACCGTACATTAAGCTAATTTCGCAAATTCTGCAAAGGAAATATACATATTTTACTTCGCATGTACAAGTCACATTGTATTACTTTTCACTTCTCATTAAGGCAATATGTCTTCTGTTGTTGGCCTTTCACAACGTTTTTGTGATCCTAGTATTTGCAAAAACTGTGTTCTGTGTACAGACACAAGTATTCATCTCCTCAGAACTGTTAATTAGAGGAATCACATTGCATCATTTGGTGATGAATCAACAGATTGCAATTTCAGCCTCTTAGCTGGAGCAACTTCAACTTTTGTTACTAACATTATGGGTTTTTAAGCAGTTGGAATTTTGTAGGAGGGGTACCTAAGGAAAATACTAGGAACAGATTCTTTTTCAGGAGTTTAACTTTTAGGCAAGAATCATAATCATTCTGCCAAAAGTGCACACTGCAAACTACATTCGGTGGAGAAAAGTCATTGGTCGTAAGATTTTCTCTTTAAATAACTTTTAACCACTATTCTCTCAACTAAATCTCAACGGCAAATTCATATTAGCTCACTGCTTTGGTTTTCCGTATTTTTGGAGTTATAATAATGTACACAGCAGTACACCATGGTAGCTACTGAATTCAATAAAAACTATTTTTCAATTTGACTACAATATAGTATATAAAATAAATTCTTCACTTCATTTTGCCTTCTTACAGTTGCTTTACTGAATTGATAAACTTAACGAAAATAAATTAAAACAGATAGTCGATTTACCTCACTATATAGTGCACGCATAAAATGGCCGGTACAATGAAAAACTAATGACGATTAGCCAGAAAAAAATCGTTGATTGGAGTTGGCTTCTACAAACCTCTCGCGCACAAAAGTGGAATTTTTCTTGAACGCGAATTCCTGTATAGGTATCCGAAGTATCCGTTTGCTGCGAATTAAAGAACAACGCAATCAGGATTAGATCATCCCTGTGGAGACTCTCCAGCGTACGTAGATCATTTAACAAGTTTCCAAACAGTTAAAAACAACTTCATCAGAAATTGTCTAATATATGTATTTCAATATTTTTGGTAATATAGCGCAAACAAATATTTCTGCTTTAATTCCGAAAATTTTTGTCTTATGTGTTAAAATCGAACGCCTCTGAACAAAGGAAGAAACAGTAAACGTCATATTGAAAAAAAAAATATTATTGGCAATGTACTTAATCTAATTTTATTTATGTATTGTAGAGTGTATTTATGTTCTTGAGATATGCCCGTAGATTATGTAATTTATCTTTAACTGCAAAGCTGTGACTGTTGATATTTCTTTACATAACAAATTGAATCGCTCCTTCTACAGAACAACTCATTACACAGGATGTCTCAAAAAGCCTAGGCATATTAAAAAAATTGTTGAAAAACACTGTTCCAGATATGAACATAATTTTTCCAGAATTTGTCAACCAAGTTATTTTCTGCTTCCCAAGTAGATGATTAGGTGGCTCTACTGATTCAACCGCAAGGCTGGTTGAAAAAAAGTCTACTCCAGTACAGTAAAGCGATATGTGTTGAATGGGTTTTCCAAACGAAATTTATTAACTATTATAGGTAAAAGAAATTTTTGTTAGAAATTTAGAATAGATCCTCCAAATGGCAAAACCATCTTAGCTTTGTACAGGAAGTTTCTTGAAACTAGAAGTATACTTGATGGGTAAAGACGATGTTGAAAGCATTCGTGAAGCTTTTTGATGTAGCCCTACTAAATGGTACAAACTGCCGCATAGGACCTGGAAATTCCTCGTTGAAAAGTGCATCGAAACTTACATCAAAACCTCCGCCTATATGCCTACAAAATGCAGGTATTGCAAGCTTACAGCCGGACAAAAAGAAACGCTGTTTTTACTTTGTTGTGGACACGCTAAATCATTTAAAGACAAGTAATGACTTTCTACGATACATTGTTTTTACAAATGAAACAGCTTTTCATGTTTCAGGTAAAATCAACCGCCACAATATCAGAATTTAGGGGTGAAAGAATCCACACAACTTAATCGGACATGTCCACCATAAACTTTAAAGTGAATGTGTAGTGTGGCTTAATGGGTGACCGTGGGATCGCACCTGCCTTTTTTGCAGAATCGGCAGTCAATAAATGAAATTTATTTGGACATGATTAAAAAAAAATTTTGTCCCTAAAATTTGTCATTTACATCCTAAAATTATTTTTAAAAAATGGTGCACCTTCACACTGGGGGTAAACTTGTGCGAAATTTTTTAAATAAGGAATTTCCAAATAGGCGAATGGAACGAAATTGACACATCCCACGGCCACTTAGTTCTCCAGATATCCCACCCCCTTGGTTTCTTGTGGGGATATATGAAAGACTAAGTTTATGAATTCAAAGTGCAAAGTGTTGACGAATTGAAAACTCGCTAAGTTGCTGCAATTGCATGTGCACAGAATCCACTTTGTCACGTACATGGGCAGAGATTCAATATCGGCTTGATGTAGTCCGCGGGAAAAAAGATGCACATAATTGAACTTTATTAACAATACCAAAAATAATCCTTTTTGAAATAAGTTTACAGGATCTGAAAAAATTTTGCTCCTATCCCGAAAAGTTTTTTAATAATTTTTTAAAACATTTCAAAGACTTTTGGAACACCCTGTACTTTAATCAAACATAAAGTAAAGTGCAAATGAAAGAAAATTTTAAATAAATGAAATAGCAACCGTCTTTTTATTTCTTCCAGTCAGGTATTTTACTTATGTTTACCACTTCATTAAACTTCGCGCAGTAAAGACCAACCAAACCAACAAAGAATGCTAACACTATTCGTTCCACAAAAGGATGACATCACTGTCTCTTATACAGAAGCAAGTTAAGAAAGTCAGTTCAACTGCGTACTTGTGTGGCAGATCATGAAAGACGTTATTTGACTTTATGAAAGTCGCTTATTATGCTACTCGTAGACGAGCACCCATTTCTTTAACATATCCTCGTGGAACTATATATCGCGCAGTGGCACACTGAGAGTGGTAACGGAAGAAATTAACAGTCTGCCAACAGGCAGCACCTTCGTAGTCCAATCCAGGCAATGTTTTTTAATGTTTTCTTAACACATAGTGGAGATATGTGTTGGAATGGAAATTTTCGAAATAAGATATTTCATGTTTTGGGTAAGTGCGTTTCCAATTTCTTTTTTCTCTCTGTACTGTTAACATCTAAATTTCGCAATTCGTAGTTAATTAATGCTGCCTTTAAAACGAGAAACATACAGCCATCTTCAAAACGAGAAACCTTAGTGAATGTCAAGGGACCAAGCCTCATAGGAAAATATTAGTATTCTTTCTAAGAATAATATTCAATCAGCGCATGTGTTCTTGGTTTACAGCCTTCTTAAGAGAATTCGAATGAAAGAATGAATGTTGTAAAGTATTTTAGGAATGTTCTGTGTGATACAAAGTAACAAATGCCCTAAAATTAGGATTCTAGGAGATGTGGCGATGACCGTGGAGTACATGGTGCAAGCGGACAAGGAAAATCAGATTTAGTGTGAGCACAATTTTTGCAAGTTATATATCAGCTCGGCAAGTTAATAACGAAGTCATATGCTGAAAGAATATATATAAATTTTATTTTTACTGTTTCAGGTGTAAAGATCCTAGCAAATACCAGCATCAAGTATGTTCGAAATGAAAACAATCTTCTTGCGTGTAATCATTTGTAATTTCGCAGTTGTGACATATAATCTAATTTAACCTTCATTTTTTAATGTCATATTATGTAAATTCATGTTTAACTTCTTTAAGACCTTGTCAATTTAAACACCACATTTCCTGCTAGCAACGAAGTAGTGTTTAGTAACTCTGAAGACGTCGAAATATAACGATGTATACTAAAGCTGATAAATTGCTGTTTTGAAATGTGTCAAGTGACTTTTTGAATGATAATTTTTATTTCAAAGGTATTCAAGAACTCATGCTGCCTGAGTAATCCCTCATGTTTTTACTCAATGTTTATGTTTCCTTGTTTTGGAGTCCGATTTGTTTCCCGGAGGGAGACGGTATTTTTCTTTATGCTGTTTTAGTACGACTTTATGGATTATGCTATTCACGAATGCATCAAAGCAAAACGGCCATTGTGTCTAAGCTGATATGTTCTGTTTCCAAGTAAAATACAATTATCCAATACAATTATTTATTGCACACATTTAAAATTTACAGTTATATGAAAATGCAATACACCAGGAGGAATTTGAACACATTGGTTGTAAGGCGATTCCCCCTATCAGATGTAAGACAAAGAATAAAACATATGGCATACATGAAAGCAAGTAAGATGGTTATAACAGAAGCACCACTTTTAGCAGCATGCTTGGAACTACAATTTAATGATAGGGTTGAGATTCGTTATGGAGATCAGGGTGATTTACAATGAAACATACCAGCTACAAAATTAGAAACTTTTATTCAATACTGAATTGAACCACCTTTAACTCCATTTACAACTGTATGCGGGTGGAATTGATTCCTCAATGTGTTAAGAGTGCATCTACGTCCATAGCATTCCAGTCTTTTACCTGCCTCAGATTTGGCGAAAAAGACTTTACACACGTATCTGGTTTTCAAACATGTTCCATGCAGTGTTAGTGAGGTTCAGATCCGGGCTTTGTGATGGCCAGGGAAGATGGTGGAAGTCGCTGACATGCTCAATAAACCCCTACTGAACGCATCTTTCGCTATGGACTGTAGCATTGTTGTCCATGAACACAGCCTTCACCTGCTGGATAAAAAGTCAATATTGCAGGATGGACTTGATCGGCAACAACGTTCATATAAACCTTGGAGGACATGGATAATAAAGAAATATCAAAAGACCCGTTCCACACCAACAGCATGCGCCCCAAACCAACAGAATGTGCCCCACAACCTGGCACCACATCCTGATTCTTGAGTTGTGTTTACAAGACAAGGTGCGGCAATTCATTCATTGGGAACCCGCAAAACGCTCCTCCTATCATCGGTATAGAATAAGATGTTCCGCAACTCGTATGACCACATGATCTTTTTACAGTTTTACAGTGTCCCACTCACAGTGTTCCTACGCCATTGCAGACGAATTCTTCAATTCTTCCCAGAAATCAGTGGTTTTCGTATAAGCGCACGACTATTAGTAGCTGACTTTTTTAATTTCCTGCACATAGGTTTCTAAGATATCGGTCAATTTCTTAGCACGGAAAGACCTGCTCCTCCGAACAAGTATTCTCAGACGACAGTGATATCGTTCCTGACACTTTCGTCGAGCCATAAGTGCGCTGCTTAGACAAACAATGAGAGTTACTTTTCTCTGATGAAATATAGAACATATCACCTTCTGACGAACCAGTCAGCTCTGATGTTTTCAAAATCGTCCCTCCAGCAAAACGGGCACCCACATTAACAACTTTATCGAACTCCGAAATATTCATTGCTTTTCCCATTGTATTCAACTCTACGAAGGAGCAGCTGTCTTACATAGTGCTCCATATTACGTGGTAGCACACAAACACCCACATAATTTTCATATAAACTGCGTAAGTGACGTTTTCGTACATCAGCATAAACGTTTCTAACTACCGTAGAGCACCGACTATACGTTTTACCATGGACCCAAATAAAAAACATAACTGTAAAACACATATAAATGGAAATTCATTTTTTTACGGTATTACAGTAGAAAATACAAACTCCTACATTTTCGAAATACGATGTTAAACGTAGGTTACAGATATTTGATGCATTTACTATTAGTAGATCAACATTCTTAGATTTAATCGCCTTTCAATTTTATTCAATTTTTCAAATAAAAATAGACATGTGCTGTATCGTCTTTTAGTAGTGGTTAGCATGGAAACAGATATATCAAGTTTCCTTTGAAAGTTCCACCTTTGCCAGATGGGAATGTCATCTACTTGCTTTAAAATTTGCATCTTATTGCTTTGCGACAGGGTCATTCTTTTACGAGAAACCCTATTGATTTAAAGAGAAGGGGAAAACGAGAACCTCTAAGACCAACAGCAGAACAGACTTTAGGCTAAAGAAGCTCATTTTCCGATGGAAAAAGTTCGGCAAATATCCCCGAACATAAGTAAAAGTGCGAAGGTCACACTAATTACAGAGGCCTGTTTTTGCCAAAAAGAAGAATGGTATCACAAACAAGAATACGCTGCTTTCACCCTACTGTCCTAATAAGGACGACATCTTGGCTTATCGGAGTTGCCGTTTGAGACATATCTGTCTTTCTCACTAGATGCCTGTGGCAGCGATTATGAGAACAGAAGAAACGACAGTTTGCAGTAAAAAGAACCGGTAGTTCTCGATACATTTCTAAGGCTCAAAAAAATGAAATTTTCCTTTTTGTTAGAAAATGAAAAGGTATAAACGAAGCTTACATACTTACAAATCACGTACAACTGAAATAAATTAACGTTAGCGCCTATCGGAGCCTGCCAGGACTGCAGAAGTTCAATGTATAAATGATAAAAACGTATAGTCGGTGTTCTGCTGTATGTGCATTTGTTTTAGGATAGTATCTACCATATCAGAAGTTCTTGACACGCTTGAATAAAATGGCGATTTCTGTAAGCATGGTTTACTTGATTTTCATGTGGATTTGTTATGCCTAATGTTTAATTAAGTATGCAGTTGCAACGAAATTAAGTTGTCCCTTATTCTTTGAAAGTAATTCAGTAAGCCTTGCAGTGAAGTAAATTTACTTTGCGGGGCAATTTTTGCGTGTGTTATAGTTAGAAAAAACACACATATTCCGAAAAACAGCTCCTATCCCACACAACAAAATGTGCTGTTTTAACTGTAATTAATCTCCACTCATTGTTCTTTTTAAAATGCATCCGCGTTCCTCTAATGCACTGCTGTGGAGTGGTGTCTAGCAGCCCTGCTGGATGTTCGGTTACCTAAAACCTGCTGCTGCCGGACTTGACGATTACGCGATATACATACGTGCGTGTAAATAATTTACCTGCTAAAATAGCTGGAGTGTTTGTCTACAATTTAAATTATCTAATGTTAATTTTGAGAGCTCAGAATATGTAACAACAGAGCTACGGCCTAGATTATAAGTAAAAGAGATCTTTTTTTTTTAATAAAGAAATATATTTTAGTCAAACATAAATCAAAATCGAAATTATCTAGAATTACATATACATGAAATAGCAATTACGTTCTTACTCGTTTCATTCAGTTGTTTTAATTACATTTATCAGTTCATAAAACTGCATAGTAAAGACCATCCAAACTAATGAAAAATGCTATCGGGTAATGCTATTCGCTTTACGAAAGTGAGCTTAGGAAGCCAGTTTAACTGCATATTGGTTTGCATGGCGCAAAGGCTGCCCAAGCAAACAAAGAACGCTATTTCACTTTATGAAATTCTGTTATTATTCTACTTCCACGATAGCACTCGTTCTTTTGCATTTCCCGGCCGAGCTACATATCACATTGTGATACACGGAGTGTATCACACGCCAAACTAAGCAAACCAACCGACACGCAGCACTTCCGAAATCTAGCCCAGAAAATTATGTTCTTAATCTTTACCAAGCAAGTTTTCTGTATATGCAAAAAAATAAAAACTTTGGAAAAAAGATACTGCATTTTTAAGTGAGTACGTTTCATTTTTGCCAGTATTGAAACACCAAACACATTTAGTACTTCGTTGAGAAGTGGAAGTTCATGCAAGAGTATCTTCGACACACGTGCTGTTATAGTGATTCTGTTATCATGTCAGACAATCTGCCGGTAAACTATTGTCTTGTTCGCCTTCGCATCAAACCTTTTTAATCCTAGCTTGTGATCTTAGTGCATTCTTTGATTCACAAACAACTTGAGCTTTTGATACATCTAATTACACAATGAAATCAGTTTTAATATTGATTTTATTTCATAATGTTTTTCTTATCCTTCCGTAAAACGTCAACATAACGTTTACATGCTAAACATTAAATTTTGATGACATATACACTGAGGTGGAAAAAAATGGAAAGAGCACCACGATTTCCATCACATGCCTCAGTACCGATGCGAGAAATCAAATCGTCCGTAAACGATGTTCATACAGAGGCAGATGATACCGATTTCATAGATTTAAACGATTTCGAAGGTGGTATGGTAGTCTCCGCCCAGGAGATCAGTCACACCACTCGAAAACTACCACTGAAGTTGGACTTACGCTGGCAACCATTTCAAGGGTGTACTTGGTTTGCACAAACTCCGCTAAAACATTCAAAGTGCGAGACAGGTGTCATGGACAACGGCGTCCGATACGCATCGTAACATCCGCCTGACGTGCAACATGGCCACAAATCACAACACAATTCGATGAAGGGGCCAGGACTAAAATCAACGTTCGGACACTGAAACGTTCCCTGTGTTCTATTCGGTTCCGGAGCCAAAGGCTTACCCGGGCGCCATTACTAAGCCGACGACACAAATCTATGCGCCTCATCTGCGCTCGGTAGCGCAGCCATTATACTCAAGGTGGCCGACTGCGGGTGCAGCGACAACCCCCAAGAGATAACGGATATCGCACGCCTACAAGGGAAGGTGCAGGCCGGTGGTTGCTCTGTTGTGATGTAAGTTGTTATCATCTGACACGTATTAGGACCCATGACACGTCTGCAGACCTGCCGGAATGGTGGCGGCTACGTAACCATTCTTCGAGGTCATCTGCATTTGTTCAGTCATGCAACCACTCAGACGGGTGCGACCGCTTTGAACACGATGCTCCACAGCCGCCCCTTTTCCTCGGAGTTTGACATCCTTTCTGGTTCCCATGTTAGCTGGATTTGAATGCTACAGAACACAGTTTGAAAGCTTTCAACTTGTCGCCAATGCCAGGAACCCCCCACCGGCGAATATAAAGGAATTGTAGGAAGCTCTTCAGGAAGCATGATGTGCGCTCTCTCCACAGTACTACGGAGAGATCGTGGATATTGTGCCTTTCACGTTCCTGAGGTCATCCGGTTCTCATGAGGACCAACTCGGTAGAAGACAGGTATCCAAGTATTTTGGCGTTTCAATGTGCTAGTGCTGCTATCGCAATACAGTAAAATACACTGGAACGTGATATGGGTGAACAGCAAACACCACGTGAAAAGATGACACGAATATTTGTGAAGCCTTAAAATATTTTGCAATCCTGAGTATTAAGCCATTTCTGTACATTCAGTTTAAATAACGCTGTTAAAAGAGTTATTGAAGATATTATGCGGTTCGCTCTAACACTGCAATACATTCGGTAGTGCAAAAAAAGCTTTTCACGTTTTTGTAACATATAAATAATTTCTTTCTACACTTGCATATCAGTTAGGAAATAAATGAACTCACTTAATCAAGGAACATGCACGCCTAATTTTATGGTAGGTAGCATTGTCTGATGATACACAGAATTGTTTGAAGTCACATCAGATGAGGTATTATTAACCGAAAATAAATAATACTGAACCAACTAGAAATAAACATTAACAATTCACCACATATTTTCCCCTAACAGGGAAGAACCGGATAAGGCTACGGTGATTATCTATATAAAAAACATTCCACATTTTATTGTATAATACTTAATTTTCTGAATTATTTACTGCAAGTCATGTGTTTTCTGGTTAATTGAAAAAGGCGCACGCACCATATCGGGTCAAATTATGCGTTTAGTAATATAAATTTAGATTGTACTTCTTCTGCACCAATTGGTGCAGTAAGCTTCGAATGAATGTTGGAAAAAATTTGAGTGTTGTGTGTGATATAAGGTCACAAATAGCTCTTAAAAATACGATTCTGGGAAATAAGAAGTGGACCGTGGAGTAAAAAGTGCAGGTCTACTAGGAAAAGCAGAATGAGTTGTGCTACAAACATTTCTCCATGTATACGTTAGCTGGCGAAGTAAATAAAGAAGTCAAGCGAATTAAATAAAAATCCGTAAATTTTATTTTTACCGTCTCAAGCGTAAAGATCATATGGAAATGAAGTACATTCTACTTAAAAAAATACTTCTACATGATTGCATTTTTATATCACAGTTGCTGTATAATGTAATTTAACCTTATTATTTATTCAATAATTTGTTATGTAAATATGTGTTTATTCTCGTTAAGAGCTTCTGAATCTGTAGAGCACATTTTCCGCGCTTGACGAATTTGCTTTTAGCAACCTGAAAACAAGTCAAAGTATAATGGCGGATGCTTTTCATAGATGACGACAAGAGTTGCTGCCTTGAAGTGTATCAAGTGACATTTTTTAACGATTTGATTTGATTTCAAGAGCATTCAAGAATTTACTACCCTGAGTAGTCGCTCACGTTCTCACTCCATGTTTACGATTCCTTGTTTCAGAGTCTGACTTCTTTGTTGGATGGTGCCGATATTTTACTTCATGCTGTTTTGAGTACGACATTGGGGAATATGCTAATCACGAATGCATCAAATCAAAATAATGATTGCGTTCAAGGAGATATGTCCTCCCGCCAAGCAACGCATAACACACTGAATTAGAAACTTTTATTCAATACCGGATTGAACGTCCTTTAACCAAAATTACATTGTGGATTAAGTTAATCACGAATGAATCAAAGCAAAACAATGATTGTGTCAAAGGTGATATGTTCTGCCGGCAAGCAGCGCCTGTCAGACACTGAATTAGAAACTTTTATTCAGTACTGGGTTAACCACATTTAACCCGATTTACAGCTTGTGCACGGTTTTGCATTGATTCCACATGGTGTTGGAGGACATCCACGTCTACAGGGTATAAGTCGTTCACCACCGTCTTTTAACTGGCTCAGATTTGACACAAAAACACTTTACATCCGCATCTGGGATTCAAACGTGTTCCATACATGTTAATGGTGTTCATACCTGGACTTTGTGGTAACACAGAAATGGTAGATGTCTTTGATATATCACTGAACCGCTTCAGAACATATTTTAGGCTATAGACCATGGCATTGTCGTCCGTGAAACATACGTTACCTTAAGGATAACATTGCAGAATGGACTTAATCAGCAACAACAATCTGATATTTCTTAACATTCTGCTGGTACGGAACTGGTCCTCTGGTATTGCGGAATCGGATTTCCAGCAATACCAGAGGACCAGTTCCGTACCAGCAGAATGTGTTGGACAACACGATACAACATCCAGGATCTCGTGTTTTGTTTACAAGGCGATCTGAGTAGATTGCGTCATGGGTCTCCCGCCATATGCACTGCTTACCGTCAGTTTTTAACAAGGTGTATCGCAACTCGCCGGAACACATACATTCTTTCCAGTTTTACTGTGTCCCTGACGCAACTTTGACAATTTCTCCGATCCTTTACATAAATGTGTGGTTTTTGAATAGGCATGAGACTACCAGTACCGACCGTCTTCAATTCCTTCCACATAGGTCCCTGAGATGCTGGACGGGAATAGTCTTCCTTGATTGCTTCGGTCTGTTGCCTCCCACAGGAAGTCTTGTTTCTCCTTAAAAATATTATCAGATGACCACGACCTTGTTCTGGACAGATTGTCGTCAAGCCATAGGTACGACGCTTAGACAAACAAAATGGGCAATCTTTATCCTGATTAAAGAAGTGGAATATCTCACCAGCTAACAAACCAGTCAGTTCAGCTGTTTTCGAAATCGGCGCCCCAGCAATACGGGCACCCACCTAAGTACTTTTTCGTATACAGAATGATCTGTTGCTTTGCCAATTGTGATCAACATACTGACGAGCAGCTATCTCAAATAGCTGCCTAGATAACGTGGTGAAGCACGTGCCCACGTAATTTGCATATAAGCTGTGTAAGTGACGTTTATGTACTTCTACATTAAAATTTCTAATTCGGTACCCAGGGTGTCTATTTGATTAAGGAATAGGTAAGTACTGGCCACTGTTTTAAACTATGGTCCATTGACAACGTTCCGCCATAACCACGATCCAACTGCGGAATCACTCGGAGCTTTTGAAGACGGAAAATTTCTGATGACAGATCTCACTTTAACCACTGAAGCGAAGTATCGTCCTTGAAGGAAACTTGCGATTGAACGAAACAGGTGGTAATCAGATGGGTCAAGGTTCGGACTATATTTAAGATGAGATAGCAATTTAACCCCTTTTCGAATTCCTGTAGTATTCGAAGGACGACGCTGGAAGAATGATTTGGGCATTTTTCACTCACAGCAACGCTCATTTACTATTGAAGGGAGCTGTACATAGTTTTGACAATGGCAACATGAACCCATTGCTTCATAGACGTTGTGATCCGCTGCTTGATTAACTTTATAAACTACCACAGCAGAGAACCCTCATAATTCCATCAAACACACGGCACAACAGTTTACAAGAGCACTCCTCTTTGTTCTACTAACTGTGCTTCTTACCCATTGCTTCCCAGCGTTTGGATAAAGTACAAATTTGCACTTTTCAATACCTGTGACTATACGAAGCCAAATCCTGTGGTCCTTTGAATTTGACAACAATATGCGACAGAGAGTTAAACGTTGTTCCACCTCCTGTGGTTTTAATTAATGGGGAACCATTCAATAAGGTCTAAAGGAGAACGTATATTGATGTAGGTGACGAACGAAGGTCTATTAGTAGCTTTGACCTGAGAGTTAGTCTTTATTGCCTATGGACGTCCTGACACGATTTTTCTTCGAGATTGGTGTCAAACACCGGAATCAATTTCCTGTACTGCTGCTGTCCATTGTTTCTTCTCCTTTAACTGCAGGAATTTCTCTTGATGCAGCTGACACGTTTAACCATTTTTCCAATACTATGAAGAACACTCGAAAAGTAATTTCATCGATCTCCGCTCTCTGATCATCAGATAACGCATTGAAGTTCCATGCCAAATGCGCACATCAATAGCCATGTGTTTCCTATGTCATCGCTGGTGCACGTCTCACACCGGAATGAAGTCCCGGAAATTAAGTGTAGTTCAAGAGGAAGAAACTATTTTACTCACCCTTGGAAGAGCTTTGTGCAGCAAATTTTTGGAGCTTAGTAAGTCTCAGGCTCGTGTGTTTTATTCCACCAGCATGGCAGACGTTTCGCCGTCTACACATTCTGTATCATTTCAATCAAGCCAAGTGACCGTTTTTCAAATCAAGTGTTAACATATTCTTCCGAGGTTTTCACGTATTTGATCTTGCATAACTAGTGAAACTTAAGTTTTTAAGTGTCAATGAACCATCCAGAATCCTTGATTAAACCTCATCTCGAGAAGCGAAAGTACGCTTCGTAAAATAATTCTTGCAAAAGGCTTCTTGCAATCTGTTCTGAACACCTGAATTAAGGGTGAAGCACCTCCGCACGTGACGTCGAGGAATGAAGTACTAGCGACTTCCTCTTAATAGTCCTCCGAATTCTGTGTTCAGTCGGCACTTGAAATGTTACCATTGAATCGGTGACTTTGCTCTCAGCGCTTCTTTGAATCATCGCTTTGTATTTAAACCCATGCTAACGTATTTTATTACCTCTATCCTTTTTTCAACCATTATATTTTTATACATGTTTTCTCAAATTGACCTTTTTTAGTTTTTTGTTTTGACATCTTCTTCGAATGAGATAGTGAAATTGTAAAAACCGCGAGGAAAGTTGGAATTTAAAGCATTTCAAAATTAGGTGATGTACAAAACCACGGTTCTTATTATGATCAGGGGAATGAAAAACGCTTGAATATAATATTATAAATGTGGAATACTTCATTGCAATGATCGGAAATATACTCAGGCAAAAATGTATAAAATTGTAGATGTTGGATCGTCTTTCATCAATATTAATATTTTAGTTGAACCCAATTCCAAAAATATTGGCGAAATATACATCTGAAATCTAATTTATCGATGCTATTCTTGAGATATTTAACAGTTTGAAGGGACTAAGTAATTTGAGAAGAAAATTATAATAAAAAATAAATGGGAAGGGGATTTTTAGTGAGACAATTGGTGAATTGAGGACCATTTCACGGCTGAGACGCGATTTTCGCCGTTATATGTAACTTGGCTAAAGCCAGAAGTTGGACGTATTTAGGTTTCTGGATTATCAAGTAGCGTTTTACCCCTCTGAGAGATGAAATTTTGGGATGTTATGAAAATGAGAATAATCCAGAACTTCACAAATGTTTTTCCAATAGTAGGTGACTCTCTTCTGTAACACAGTGAAACCTTGTGTATTCATATCAGTATAGTTTTGCATACATATATTTATCGTCCTGAATTTTTGTAGGGCGCAGGAAATGCATACGATTATTATTATTACTGTGTTTTCCTTAAATACATAGCAACATCGCTTTAGAATACTAAGGAAGCCTAAATAGTAAATAAATTTTCGTCTACTATAGTAATTTAGTTGATACCGATAAATAACAATTATCAGGAACGTTTTTTTTGCTCCACGCGTTTCCTCATTCCGAGCATTCAAGTTTAATGGCAATTCTGTACTTAAATTCTGGCCTCGTATTCCCCCAGCAGGATGTTTGCTTTATGATCACCTGATTTCCAAATTATGAACAGAATTTCAGATTCTCTTTTTGGCAATAATCTGACGATCCCATGCACTAAGAGAATGAGAAACAAAGATTTCAGCGATACCAATAAGGGTAAACTCCGACTAAGATAAAATATGCATAAAATTGCTAAATCCCAATATCTTGAAAGTCTCTTGGATACTTGAATTTGATAATGTAACCACAGTATTTAGCTTAAAAATTATGACCTGATATATATACTGGAAATATGTATTATAGTTTTACGTATCATTTTCTTATGAGGCAAAGCTTTTCCGCGTGGGTGTGCGAAGTTGATTCACATTTTCGTACGGAGAGCTGCTTGTAATTCTTCAGTTTCAAATTCTTTGAACATTGCTAGTGTTTAAACCAGTAGAAAATATTTCATTTTTTACCATTAATGGTTTTTCACAACGACCCATTTCCCGCAAGTCCGAATACTTAATAATTTCAAGTTGCGTATACATTCCAAACTGTTCTACATATCTAATTGAAAAAAAATATTTCTAAAAAGTTCTAACTCCGCAACACATGGTAGCGACTACGTAACTGTTACCATATTGCATTAGGTAGCGTCAAACCCTTTTCAAATAACTTGTAGTATTATGGTTTTGACGCAGTTTTTACCTTCCTTAAGAAAGCCATCTGGTTGTTGTGCGAAAATTTTATCTTTATTCTACGCCAACAATTTTCGGATTTTTAGTATAATTATACTATTTTGAGTATAATTTGGTGTACGTTCCTGCTTTTTGTAACTGTTTTCGCTACCTAAATACGTCTTGTTTTCCGGAAACTTTCTTTCTTGAACAGTTAACTATAGAAATGTTTATGCTGCCAGAAAGCATTCAGAAAACGAGCCCGTTACACTTGACAAAATGCTGTGGACTTCGTCCTTTTTATTCATTTGTGGGAAATGTATTGGTATAGATTTCAAGCTGATAACTTTCATTAGGAACGGATACGTAAGGCATCAACAGGGCATCTGCAGACTCTTTGGGGTAAAATTGCAGGGCCGGCATATGTGAATCTAAAATAGCAGTGTCCAATACCTGCAGAGGCGCCTCGGCGACTTAGTAGTTTAATGGCTTCTGGTATTTCAACCAAGTCTAGCTTGGTAAGGTATGGTTTGGACAGAGATGGGGAAACGATTCTTTTGAAAGATGACAATCTTTCCTTTCGACCCACTAAAAAGTTTCGTTCGTCTCCGTTTGGGTCGTTTGATTCTTCCGGTGTAAAGAACGATTTGTGACTAGGGATTCAATCAAGGATCGGAGCATTTCGTTCGTCGATAGTCTACCAATTGAGCTACGCGGACGTTCGTTCTGACTGCTATCTGCCTTTATGTCGTGTGCGTCCTGCTGGCAGGTACGTCACATATCCCCCCCCTCCCGAAGAGGGCCGGAGGCATGTCCCACGGGTCAGCCGTGACCGTGAATCATTGCAGGCATCCATCCTCTGTACAACGTGCACTTGAGAGCTCCCAGTCAATCTAGTATGTTGAATGCAACATCACACACTTTTATTTTTCGAATTGCCGGAGAACGGATTCTCTTATTTTTTCTATCTCGCGGTGTGGAAATAACATCACACCAATGCAAGATCTTGAACGGGCGGGTCATCCAGGAAGTTCGGGAGCCATTATAACGAAGTAAATTTCTCCGTCATTTTTGTCCACGCCGGGGCTCGAACTTGGGTCCCCTAATTCCGGAATAAGTCACTCAACCAATTGAGCTACGCGGAAGTTGGTTCTGACTGCTATCTGCCTTCATGTCGTGTGCGTCCTGCTGGCAGGTACGTCACAAAACGTTCACGTAATATTTTGTATTTGTGCACTTCGGAATAAGCTAAGATTTTCTGACAAGAACATGAATCTTACCGGGATATCATGGTGAAATTTCGGTGTCTAGTAAAACATAATTCTGATTTATTGATTCAGAAAACCGGCTTTTTGCACATTCGATTCTTCTCAGGAAAGATTATTTCGCCAGTGACTCAGTTTGCACAATCGTTCTTGTCGAACGAATGGTTCGCGAACGACACAGCTTAGAATAGGGTGCTTGTCTTATGGCATTGGCACTCGAACTTCCCTGAGAGCAGTGGCCCTAAATTAGGGAAAGGCTGGTGCTTATTCGCTGCATAGGGTGGTCATTTAACACCAAATAATAAAACATGAAGTGAGAAAAAGAAGTGAAAATGAGGAGAATACTTCGGAAATGGTTATTCCCACAAATTTCCCACGTTAATAATTTTTTCTGCCTAAAGATGTTTTCCACAACATTGATGTAATATTTGTTTTTTAATTAAAGAGTATTTTCATGTATATAATTTCGAATTTCTTGTATGATTTTCTTCTGAAAGGTTCCGAAATTTTTATTTGTTTAACTGTTGCATCTGACAACCAACTGAGCATCAGCAAATAGCCTTCCCGTGCCTTTCGCTTCATGCCTCACCTCAAGTTTTCTTGGTCACATGGGAATTTAGTTCAAGAATACGTTAGTAAGAAACATGCAGAGCTGAAATCTGGTAATAATCACACGCCTCAGTCAGCAATCGAGCAAGTGTAAATTTTGCCCTTAGAATCATTTAAAGCGGATGCTAATAAATTCAATAATTTTAGCAGTTTTATTATTAAGAGCAGGATATTTTCTTAATATGACTTGTTTTTTTGCTAAAAAAATATTGAAACAATTTAAAACAAACTGTGTTGACCTTTTTCTTCTGTGGCAAATTTACATAAATAAATGTAGAATAAGTATTAATAAAAAAAAGTGGCACAAAATATCTTTTTTTTTTCCTGTTACGTGGTATAAGGATTATATGATTTCCACCTACGATTGCTCATTTTTCGATCTTTTTCTTTCTGCCACAAACTATGCGTCATATGTAAATTAATAACTCATTTGGCCGCCGCGGTGGCGCAGAGATCTAAGCGATGATTTCTGATCATTCGTCCGAAAGGGGTCCGGGTTCGAATCCCGGTGAGGCATGGCTGTTGTGTTTGTCTTAAAGCACTGGCTCTCTTCCTTCCCTGGAACCAGTAGCCCTAAATTCGGGAGGGGCGACAGCTTATATCCCATTGAGTTTCTAACGGTGGTCGTTAAACCTGCAATCAGAACAAAAATAACTCATTTCAAAACGTTTTCCAGGATATTTCACATCCGATATTGGTAGCAAAATATTTTGTCAGTAAGGTTTCTAAAACTTCAATCCTAATTCCTTTTGTTCTATTTCCTTATAGATTTTTTCTGAAATTTTTATTATAACACAGACAATATACAATTGAATATGATAAGCTACGTATGACGATATTCTGCTGCGTCGTAAAACAGGTATTTCGTTTTGCACTTAAGTACTGAAGAGAAGATTCAATATATTAACAATTTCTTTCATAGCTCTGATCTCTAAAACCTTATTGTATGCATAATTCCTGCAATTGACGTTTAATAAAAATATAGATGAATTTTTACGAGTATGAAACATAACAATTGCAAAGTTTTACAACATGTGGGAAATTTTAAATTGCATATGGGAAAATTAACTGAAAAATGAGATATCTCGATGTATGTCACCGTGATTTGAATTCTATTTTATGTTGCTTTTTAACTTCCGAGTCAGAGAAAAAGTTCAATACTGATGCTGAAAATGAAATATAATGGAATAATATTATTTTCTGGGTTAAATTGTATATCAGTTTGACTTTAACAATAAGACAATAAGACCAAATTAGGAAATTTGGTCTTATTGGTCTGACAGGAAAGACGCGTGGAAACGAGTTTCAGAGAGTGGTTTGTCAGTCCTCTCCTTTGCCGAAGTGCCACGCTGAAAAACGAGTTCGCAAGGGTTTGCTAACGCCGTAATGAATATCTTCCGGGCATTCTGAAAAGAAATGAATAATACGAAGAGTTAAATATCCATTATGCTTCTAGTATGCAAGCTTCTTGTTCGAAGTGCTTCTAGTAACATAGTATGCTTCTTGTACGAAGTGCTTCTAGTAACATAGTATGCTTCTTGTTCGAAGTGGTTCTTCCTAGATATAAGTCTACGAACAGACTTATATCGTAGAAGAATCCCATTGGCTCAAGACAACAAGTGTTTCCATCTTCGGTAAAACAAATTTTCAAAATAACATTGGCAATGCTACTACAAATAAGTGATACAGAGATAATAATAACAATAATAGGTAGCATTTGGAGAAATACTGAAATAATATTAGCGCTTCCGCCATAATCTCATAACCCATAACATGCCAATAATTATAAACATGGACAACGTTAACATTCGTTATATGTCTTTTACTGAATGTATGCTAAGATAAGACCCTCATAATCGCAAGGAAATGCAAAGTACGTACCAGATTGTGGTCATATGTAGAGGATTTTACGAAGAGAGTGTCTGACCACAGGTCTTAAACAACCCTCGGAAATAGGAAGCTAGAACATTTGGGCCAGCGGGCCCGAAAGGAAAGTGACACGGAAGCGAAGTAGAATGCACGGCGGAGATTTAGTGGATCGAACCTAAAAGTCCTTTCCCTGACAGTTACAAACGTTGCCCACTAGGCCATTTGCGGCCCACCAGGACCAACAGTTATAAGGAGACCATAAAATTCGCAATTTTTATAATAATGTTCTGATAAGTTTCTTTTTTGTTGAAAGTTCCATTTTGATTGGACGAACTATCAAGGGGACTAATAAAATTTCTGAGGCACCCAGTAAGGCATTTTAAACATTTCAGATTGTGAGCTCCGCCTTCTATTGCTACCACGTCCACTTTCGTAAAATGCTACACGTTGCTTGGCACAGTATCCTAAAGGACGTGAATGACGCTTTCAATCAGCAGTCGCGCGGATGAAAATATTTGCCGAGGAAAATGGCAAAACATTTATAAAGCAAACACTTGTATATTGCATGTGGTTTGACCACAATGCTTTTCGATTTGGTTGTAGCGAAGCTCTTAATTTTACGTTTTTGTTAGTTTTAGCATGTTGCAACAATTTGAAGTGAGATAGCAATTCTTAAAAAATTTTGTAGTTTTTATAAGAATTTTAACTAATATCGTATTTGTTTAAAGTATAAAATCGTACTCCTTAAGTGATGTCTCAACAAACGTATCTGTCTGGTTCTGCTAAAAGGAAATTAAAGACTGAAAAAGAAGAATCTACCAAAATCTTCCAGGATCGATGTTAAAGTGTATTGTTACGGTCAGCCAGGAACTTGATATTTCTGAGAATATTATTTCTTGGGCACAAAGTAATGAACATCGTAAAGATTTCGATGCACCAGGAAAGGAGTCTGAAGACTGTGGTCCATTTTCGAACGAATGCAGTGATGAGGATCGAAATGGCGTGAGTAAAAAGGCTCTTGCCAATAGTACTGAAACTGATCCAGCACTCTGGAGAGTTATTAGCAATCACATGATAGATTACTTTATAAATATTCGTCCACCTCAAAATATAAATATGTTACCAGTAATACGAAATATATGCAGTGGTGTAAAGAAGAACCTCACAAAAGGAAACTTTTACCATGTAAAAAAATAACGGAAAGTCCTTAGAAGATGGCTCATTTTATCAGCAGCTACAAAATAATTATTTTTCAGGGAGTGTAAAATATTAGTGCAGTGATTTCATCCAAGTAGTTTTAATGACTGCAGGGACCATATCTACGACAATGCATCAAACATGACTGGTAAGTACTCTGGGCAGTAAGCTCGATTAAATAGCACCAATCCCATTGCAGATTTGTTCCTTGTTCTGCATATTCGTTGAATCTTTTAGGTGTAAATGCCGTTTAATCATGCAGTGGGGCGCTTCACTATTTTTCTTTTGTGCAGCAATTTAGTAACTTTTTGTCACCTCAACTCATCATTGGCAATGCTTAAATGAAGAAATAAAGAAAAATAGTGAAAGGTTCACTTTAAAGAATCATTATATGACCGGTGTGCTGATGCACAAGCAGTTAAGTCCTTGAGAAAAAATATTTTTGCTATTTTGAACAACCTCACTGCTTTAGCAACTGATGCAGATCAGAGTTCTTTAACAAAATCTGAAGCATCAGTACTTAATCAAAAAAGCTAAACAAATTTGAAACTGTATTAAATACAGTTGTGTGGATACTCTTTTACAGCAAATAAATAAAACAAGTGTGGAACTCCAAAACCCATCATTGAATGTATCTCAGGTTGCACCGCTTTATCAGTCCTAAATTGACTTCACGCAATTTGTTAGAGATAATTTCACCTTGTATGAAGATCTAGCCAGAAAAGTTTGTGGAGAGAACACAACATACACAGAATTGCGGAAAAAAATTAAACCTCGAAGTAAAGATCCCCATGTAATCGATAATGCTGAAGTGCAAATGACTGCACGTCAAGCATACATTTCAAATATTCATTATGTTGTATGTGATGCCATACTATTGCATCTTTCACAGGGTAAAATTCCTTATACAGATACAAGTAAGTTTGCTAGCTTCATTAATTTAAAATCTGCTTCTCTGCTGCACAAGATTCATCTTTTTTACAAAATTGTTTTCCATCAGATTTAGCAGTAAGTTTCCCAGATGAGCTTCAATAATTTCCATCTCTTGTACAAAGTGGAGATTCTACATTACAGATGTGGCAATAGCTCAAATGCATAAAATTAGAAGAAACTTTTCCAAATGTTGAAACTGAACTAAGGGTATTTTTGAATTTACCCGTTTTAAACTGTTCTGGAGAACGATCTTTTTCTTAATTAAAGAAGATAAAATATCCCAAACGCTCTACTCTCCTGCAGAACAAATTAAGTTCCTTTGCTTTGTTGTGCATTAAAGGAGAGATTACCGAAAAATTCAAAGGACATTATTCATGATTTAGCTTACATAAAGCAAGGGAAAAAATTGCGCCTTCAATTTTTCGTCACTGAAAAAAAAAGTAAGTATGATAAATAAGTAAACATCTTTTTAAAATATAGATTTTACAAATTCCACTCTAATATTAAGATAAGGCATAAGGTGTACTTCTGAAATACAGATATTGTTAAGATAGGTGCATTTAATTTGTAGTAAGAGCTTTCTAAAATATTATAAGAATACGCATCTTAGTCGCTGTGAAGCTTGAAACTGAAGGACACTGGGCGTCTCATTTTATTATCATCAGTAAAATATACGGCCCGAATGTTTTTTCTCTGATATTCGTACACATAGCGACAAAGTTTTTATTGTATTTAGTTGAGGGTACTGTCGCATTACACCGATTTGTTACCAACGATAAACTAAAAGTCGCCAGCTAAAAAATAGAATACAATAGTTAATACCAAGGCGAAAGACATCAATTAAAAATGTAATGGTAAATACACTGGCGGAAAGTGAAAAAAGAACACCAAGAAGGAGACGTCTGATACCAACGAAATTTATACAGCATAACAACGGAATACAGAGGATAACGCGATCAAAACATTATGGCAAAATACAGCTGTATTTGCTGGTAAACTGAGTAATAACATTTCCATGTAGCATGGTCAGAACGAGGTGGAACCGCCATGAATTGCGTCACACTGTGCAATTCTGGCATGGAGTCTGTCGTACAGATGTTGGATGTAAGTTTGGGGTATTGAGTTCCAAGCATCCTCAACCTGGACGCGTAAATCTGGGATGGTCGTGGCTAGCCGTGGAGACCGGATAAGTCATTGTCCCATAAAATCCCACAGGTGCTGAATGGGGGACAAATCCGGTGAACTTGCAGGCCATGGAAGTTGTCTCACACCCTAAAGTGCATGTTGCTTTGCACGTGCCGTGTGTGTGCGTGCGTTATCTTGCTGGAAAACACCACGATGTACCGACCTTACAAATGGCACAACAACGGGATGAATGATGTTGTCGATGCAGGAGGTGCTGTTTAACGTACCCGGTACAAACGCTAGTTGTGTATGGGAGTGATAGCTGATCGCTCCCCACACCAGGAGACCAGGTGTAGGCCCTGTGTGTCGCTGGCGGATGCAAGAAGGCTGGAGACGCTCCCCTGTGCGTCTACGAACACGCATACGGCCATCGGAGGTTTCAAGGCAGTATCTGCTTTCATCACTGAACACGACAGATCGCCATTGCGTTCTCCAGTGAAGATGTTGGCGACAACACTGCAGCCGTTCCTGACGGTGGGTTGGAGTCAGAGGTACACATGCCAGAGGCATACATGCACGTAGTCCTGCATCCAGTAGACGGCTGCGGATTGTTCGCACAGTCACCTCAGGGGCAACGGCAGCTCGGATTTGCGTCGCACTGGATGTTCTGCTGCACAACGCCGCTCTTCTTATGCGTCGATCGGTCCGCTCATCAGTTCGTCTGTGACTCCCGGTTCCACGTCTTCTCGTGTGGGAATATTCCTCGGACCCTCTACGCCACAATTGTACCACCACCGATACTTTAGGTCCAATTCGCTCCGCAATACGGCGATACGACCACCCGGCGTCTCGGAGTCCGACTAGACGACCTCGCGCAAAGTCCTATAACTGCTGAAATCGTACATGTCTTCCATGTCCAGGCATTGCAGCTTCTAGGTCCTTCGTACGTGTCCGTACGCCGACGACTGAGAATATTCACTTCGCCGTACTCCTTAAATACCACCGACGATAATTTGCATATTCTCGTCAATGGCGGTACTTAGTGCATACGCCAAATGTGTCCGTGCTGTGGCGTAAGCGCTCACCGGTTGGTCTAGAAATTACCATCACACCTACGTATACCTCGACCCTATTAACATATGTAAATTTTATGATCGTCCGCCAATTCCTTCTTGGTGTTATTTTTTCACTTTCCAGCAGTGTATAATGTTTTAAATTTATTAAGTAAAAAAACAAAGGAATCCAAGAGATCAAAGATACTATAATAACGTTTTCAATCCACATTTCATCTTTTTCGAACTAACAGTTGAAAAAGTGTTGCCAGCAGTTGGTGACAGGTCGGGGTGATGTGAAAGTATCATGTTCAGATATAAAATATGCGATGAAATGAGATTAATTTGAAATTTATTATATCATTAAGGAAACTCTCACTGCAAAAATATTACAATAACATTTGTATTAAACATTCACATATAACACACATTTATTTTTTTAACAATTTTCTTTCATTCAAATTTTATAACTAATTGAACTCGTCTGTCCGTGTTGAAATAAAAATTCATTTATTTTTATTACTAAATTAGAAATTGTAAATGAGAAGAGGAAATGTTTATTTAGTACTTTTCTGTTAGCCGGGCAGGACACATTTGGCGTTTGCACTAAGTACTGCCATTGGCTGGAATGAAAACTCACCAACATAGCAACCCTATGAAAATGGTTGAATAGATTTATAAGCGTAATTTTGAAGAAGAATTGCTTTTTACGCAATGTTGGTTACATTTAAATTATCAGTTGTGAAAATTTAGGACTTACCTGCTTCCGAAGTAGGAGCTCTTTCTTTGTTTTGTTTTTTCAAGAAAAGCGGATTTTTCCGTTAAATATGAATCGCGAGAACAATCACTAAATAAAACTGTATTTTAATTATGGTGTTAAATGGCGAATCAACGTATCTTTATGTCGCAGCAGAAGGTTTGGCAGCCGAATCAGGTTTGAGAACACTCCATTGCCTTTAATAAAATAACCTCAAAATTGTGATTTGTGAAAAACATTTGACTATTTATAACTTGTGCCCGGCTTACAGAAAAGTATCTTATTTTTTTTATAAATACTCTTACGCATATTAGGGAGGAAAACTGGATATTTATTTCATTATATATGAAAAGGCCTTTGATTCCGTAAAACCATCAGCAGTTACCATGGGTTTGAAGTTCTGCGGTATTGAAGAAGGACACATTAATACTATTAATAACATCTATGAAAATGCAAGTGCAAAGATTCGGCTATTTGAGAATACAGCACCCATAAAAATTGGAAAGCGAGGGAGACAAGATGAAACAATATTTCCCAAACTCTCTAATGGCACATTGGAAAATACCTTTCAGTCACTGAACTGGGAAAGCAAAGGTATAAAGGTTAAGGGAGATTATCTAACTCACCTTCGTTTTGCTGATGACGTAGTCATTTTTGCATCTACTCCATCAGAGCTGCAGAGTATGACCCAGGAACTTACGGACAAGAGTAAAGAAGTGGGATTAAAAATGAACTTTCAGAAGACAAAAGTGATATACGAGTACAATGCTTTTACAAAAAATGAAGATTTATCGATTAATGGGGAAAAAGCTGGAGATAACCAATACCTACATTTACCTTGGACAGCAGATATCAAATGAAGGTCACATTGATGAAGAAATTAATCGGCGTATAAAACTTTCCTGTAAAGCGTTTGGAAGAAACAGTATAATTTTCAAGAACAATATGCCATTGTGTCTTAGAAGAAAAGTGTTTGATCAATGCATCCTTCCAGTGCTTACGTATGGTGCAGAGACTTGGACCTTAACTAAAAGAGACATACAGAAACTGCAAACAACTGAAAGTAGCATGGAGAGATGCATGCTTGGTGTAACCAGGAGAAAAGGAACTCGTGTATTACAAAAATGACAAAAGTGGAACACATCGTGATCAGAATAAAATTCCTGAAATGGCAATGGGCTGGGCATATTGCCAGAAGGACAGACCATCGATGGACAGCCGAAAGTTTAGACTGTATACCAAGGGATAGAATAAGACCCCGAGGAAGACCACATGGTAGATGGGTGGATGAAATTCGAAGGTATGCGGGAGTAACATGGAGGAGACTTGCAGAAAACAGACCGTTGTGGAAGAAACTTGGGGAGATCGTCGTTCAGCAGTGGATTGATAATGGTTGACAATGATGATATTGTTATTTAAAAATGTCTCACGTTTGTTTGTATATGACTTTGAAACATTACCCTTATAGTTTCATACATATGTCTGTCTTTCTGTGGCAGAGTAAAAACATGATGTGAGGGGAGTCCCATGTAGAATTCTGCCCAGGGTCCCCGGGTTATCATGGTAGTGCCCTGGTCGTGATTCCTCTTTGGGTGCAGCGTCCTACTACAAATCGAAGTTCATCCGCATGAGCTGCACACAGTCATGGGAAAATCTGAATCATGCCTCAATCGCTTGAACTATTTATATTCGTACGCAATACACACACAGACACGGCCGTATAAACTATGAGGCAAGAAATCCATCCCAACGAACGTCATTGAGGACACGATGGTGTTACATTACTGAATAAGACACAATTGCACGTGTACCATTGGCTGATGGAATGTGTGACGTTCCTCCACATTTTCAACAACAGCGGTACTGCAATGGCGCTTCTTCTCAAGGCTATCGCACATTGCAAAGGCTGTACATGTCGGCGGACATGTAAATGTTTCTCATCATAGCTGTCCGTGTGCCAATGAAATACATGAATAGTTCTATAATGAAATGCAGAAGAATGCGTGCGTGCTTGGGAGCAGAATACCAACAGACTTTCGTAAAGTGAAACAGCACTCTTCGTTTGATTGGACGGTTAAACTACGCAGCTGGAAAGACATTCCAAGCTTGCCTGGATTTAGAAGGAGGCACGCCGTTAGGCCAATAGTATTTTCGCTGGATGGGGGGACGGCTGGTTTGAAGTAGAGTGGATTACTTTATTGCGGAAGCGTTTATATTGCCGACTTCCTAGCTGCATACTCCGCCGTGTCACCCCCTCTTCAGGTAAGGCACGACCCAGATGAGAATATGTCTCATCTCAAAATTAACATTTCGTGGTTTAAATAACTGTAGCCTCGATCTAAAACCTGAACAGATGTGTCGGCAATCTCCGCGGAGAGATAACCGTAGCACTTCTTAGGTACTTCCTCAGTTATTACCTCTGTATGTGATCCCCCCCCACCCCCACACACAAACACACAAACACGAATACACTTGAGTGGGGACGCAGCTAAGGATATGATTGGCAGAATGACAGAAAACGTTCGCGTACAATTGAAATCGTAGGTCACGTGATCTCTCGTAAAGCACTCGATACAGGTTGGTGACCCCACATAAGAGCAGTCATGGTAACAATACATTCAGGTGGTGGAAGGAAGATAATTATGAGGAGGGTGATTCCTTTTGCTTTTCTCATCACGTGTTAGTGGTCATACATTGCATTTAAGAAAGGGTTGCATCAAGCAGTAATTTAAGGTTCGCGTGACACCTGGCAATTTCTCCCCGCAGCTGCCCGTAGACATGCGGAGGATGAAGTTAAGAGAGATCGATATTTTGCAAAACGTGTGAAATAATCAGCACTAAACTCGGAAAGTTATTTTCGTGTAAACTTAACTTAATAACTTCTACTTTGACTTTTCGCGTAAAATGACTTTTTCTGCGGTGCGCTTGTTATTCCTTGTTTTAGAATGTACTATTTGACGGTTAGTTTGAAACTTCATAACGAAGCTTTTTCTACAAAGTAATGCGACATCTTGTATTACAAATCGGAACTATCTAAATTCTTGACAATGTGCTATTGGGGCGTCATCTGCTTTTAGATGCAATTTTGCTCACTTTGACATCTCAAGGTTTCAGTTGGATTTATTGTAGGTTAGAGCGTTTAGATTGATCGATATTTTGCAAAATGTATAATATAATCAGCACTAAACTAGAAAAGTTAGTTAAATTAAAAAAGTAAAAAAAAATAATTATAGCGTACATATTAATGTTCTATTGGGATAAATTAAATAAATATACAAACGCAACTTGCCGTGATATTAGAAATTCAATTCGAATTTTGTAGATCGGATAAATAAGAATCGAAGCATTGATAATCTATTTATTTAATTAATACGCGATCACCTCTACATCTGCATGTGATCGCATGCAGACTCAATTTGCTGTTACACACTGCCGGACAATTGCTAAGAACGGATGACAATAGCAACGATAGCAACCATAAAATGGAAGGCAGGAAAATGTGGAAATTAGCATAAGTGCATGATACAGTAAGACGTGTTGTGCGTAGGCAAATTTTTGATCATCGAACTTGCTCGTTACGTCATAGCGCTGATAAGAGATATAAAGGATTTGACGCGTATTGACCGTTGTTGTTCAAACGCAAAGTTGAAAGGGAAAGAATCAATTGACGAACTTGCAATTTTCAGTATGTCTTCCCGACATCACCTAGATGTTTTTACGCGTGGCCGTATTATTGGCAAGATTGAAGAAGGGCAAAAAATAACAGATGTTGCCAGGGAGTTCGACGTCAGCCACATTGTTGTTTCAAGGCTTTGGAAATCATTTCAAACAAATGGACAGTGTAGCAAACGTCACGGGGGTGTTTGCAGTACGACACCTGCAGAAGATCGGTACATAGTGCTATCAACAAAAAGACACCGGCGCAACACAGCTAGTGAGGTAGCAAATCAATTTATGGCTGCTACTGGCAAGCGGATCTCCCGAAAAACTATCGCCAGACGTTTGCATGAAGGAGGATTATACACCTGCCGTCATGTTGTGTGCATCCCATTGTCCAGACGTCACCGTACCGCCTGTTTGCAATAGGTGCTATCAACATCGCAATTGGACTGATAACGACTGGTCTGCTGTCCTCTTCTCAGATGAGAGTAGATACAGTCTATCGTCTGATTTTCGACGACAACTGATCTGGCGTGATAGTGGTACTGCATATTGTCCAGCAAACATACAGGAAAGGGACCGATATCCGACATGTAGTGTCATGGTATGGGCTGGCATCAAGATCAATGGCCGTACGTCCCTCTATGTGCTTCCAACTGGGACTACGACTGGCCAACGATACATTAATGATGTTCTGCTACCTCATGTTCGCATGTTCCGTGTTGCTGTCGGTGATAGATTCATTTTCATGGACGACAACGCAACATGTCATCGAACCGTCGCTGTCCAGGAGTGCCTTGAGAGCGAGGATATTCAACGCCTAATATGGCCAGCACGTTCTCCAGATCTGAATACCTTTGAAAATGTGTGGGATGCTTTGGGGAGGAGTCTTGCTGGTCGCCAATGCCCTCCAATAAACAAGGACACCCTCATCCGTGCACTGACAGAGGAATGGGATAAATTACCCCAACAGCTGCTTGATAATGTACAAAGCATGACACGACGTGTGGAATCTTGCATCGCCCTCCATGGTAGCCATATCCCGTATTGACATCTTACGCCGGAACGCCTGCGGACGGTAATTGCATTTTTTCACGTTTACGTATTCTGCACAAAATGGCCTGTTTGTCCCTTGAACATGTTGCAAAGCCTTCTGGATTTCAGAGCACAATAAATTGTCTTTCTTGTAATGTCCTGGCATTCTGACATTATTTTATTTCACTTGGCATCCAACCACACTTACTTTTTTATGCGCTATGTAGACGTTTATAATCCGTCCTTTGCAATTGTCCAGCAGTGTATTAAGAATTATATTCGAATTTTGTAGATCGGAAAAATAGAACTCGAGTCATTGATTATCTGTTTTTAATTAGCACGCGGTCACCTTGACACCTAAAAGTGATCACGTGCTTGAAAGTTTGAGTCCTTCGCCACTTGTGGCCAAACGTGACAGCCTTACTCATTTCACGAGTGGTATGAGCAAGTCTGTTTACATTTGTTTGCCTTACTTCCGAAATAACTGTGATACCAACAAATCCCCGACGCATTTTTGGATGAGTTCTGATTTTCTGCTGTGAGATTTTGGAGGTGGACGGCTTCGGTTTCTGCGTATTTTGGACAATGGTCGATTAAAATTGGAAAATTTAGCTGAAAGCTCAGAGTCTTGTGAGGTCAATTGTGCTATTTAATTTCGAAGCATAGAAATTTGGCTAATATTCTGAGCTGATTCAATAGCATTCATTGTAGGTGAAATATCATTAATCTAATAAATTTTATCAGTTATTAGAACAAACTGCGCAAGAAAATCTCCGTTGAGAGCAGTAACTGTTGCATACGAGTCGGTAACCGCTGAAGCCACAAAATCTTCAACAGCGCCTCATCCAAATGATTACTGGGCAAATACATCCAAACGATGTAAGGATGTAAGGTCAGGTGATGTATAACATCACAGCCTCTCCTTGACAAATGTCAACCCTGCCTTCTCGTGGTACATCCTCTTCCCAATAAAGAGGCTCTGACGACCGCCATTAGCGGTATAACTATACCATCGGGATTTAAAGAAATGCTCTCCCACACTCACCAACCCGTTTGGCCAGCGTGGTGACTTATAGCAAATCCCCTCCAAAATGACTTCACAACTTAAATCTTGGCCCCCAGTCTCCGGCAGCTGGAATGTACCTGGCCTAGCCAGCGGCCAGTGCGACATGAAGGCAGAGGGTGCTAAGAATCCCCGGAGGAACGGACTAGGCTGCCATCTGACGCTGACCTTGGCTACGTATAATGGACGCTCCCTATCTTCTGATTCAAGGCTTCTTGAATTGGAAGAGGAACTACAAAGGATCAAGTGGGACATCGTCGGGCTAAGTGAGGTAAGGAGAAAAGGAGAAAATCCCATTGAACTGAAAAGTGGACATCTCTTCTACTATCGTGGGACTGATACTGGCAGAACTAGTGGTGTTGGATTTATAATAAGCAAGAAACTGAAGGATAAAGTTGTAGAAGTTGAAAGTTCCTCTGACAGAGCTGCATGACTCGTTATCCAACTCTCGAGAAGATACCAGGCTCAGATTATTCAAACTTATGCACCCACCACAAGTCATCCTGAAAAAAAAATTGAAGAATTTTATGAAGAAATTCGTCATCTAAATAATAAAGGTAAGCAGCACTTAAAGATAATTATGGGAGATTTCAATGCAAAAGTAGGGCAACGGCAACAGAATGAAACTTCAGTAGGTAAATTCTGGTCACGGCAACAGAAACCAGCGTGGAAATACTCTCGTAGAGTTTGCAGAGGCAAAAGTGTTTTTCATCTTGAACTCCTTTTTCAAGAAAAAGCCACACAGGAAATGGAAGACATCCAAATGGGACAACAAGTGAAATTGATTTTATTATGTTTTACAAAACGTTTCGACATAGAAGACTGCAGTGTGCTAAACGAGTTCAACACAGGTAGTGACCATAGATTGGAGAGATGTAAGATGCACCTCAACACTAAACTCGAACGTAGCAAGCTCATAAGACAAACAAAATGTATTGACATAACGAACCTTAAAAAACACCATAATACCTTCAAGTTAGAACTCAAGAACAGATTCTCTGCTTTAGAAGGCCTAACATCGGAAGAAGTTGATATTTCTGAAGTTAACAGAAAAGTAACCAAAGCTCTTATGGAAACAGCAACAATATTAGCTGGGTCTAAGAACAAGTTGCATGTGAACAAATTATCAGGAAAAACCAAAATGTTGATGCAAAAAAAGAGAGATGAGGACAACTAAAGAAGATGTGACTTCCAAAGTGGAATATATAGAGCTATGCAAGACAGTACGAAAAAGTATCACTGAAGACGTAAGGAAATTCAACTGTGAACTAGTAAGGAAAGCAATTGAAAACAACCAAAGCCTAAAGATAGCAAAGGGACATCTCAGTAAGGGAAGAAAACAGATTATGGCACTGAGAAAAGAAGATGGTTCTGTAACAAGAAATAGAGGCAAAATTTTGACAAGAGTGAAAGATATCTACTCCAAATTATATGAAAGGGATGATACATTTACTAATGACATCATGAAAGGTACCAGAGTTCTTCCAATCCTCCCAGCAGAAGTTGCACATGCAATCAAGAACATGAAGCGAGGAAAAGCACCAGGAGAAGATGGAATTACTGTAGACATCATACAAGAAGCAAGTGGAGAAATCTAAACAGTACTCGCCCAAAGTTTCATTCGATGCCTTAATGAAGGGAAGATTCCTGAGGATTGGAACACTGCTACAATTATCCTGCTACATAAGAAAGGTGACATTGAGGATCTCGGAAACTACAGACCTATCAGCCTCCTATCAGTAGTTTATAAAATCTTCACTAAAGTTCTTTCACAACGCTTGAAGGTAACACTGGACATGGCTCAACCGAGAGAACAAGCTGGATTCAGGAGTGGCTACAGCACAATAGATCATATCCACGTACTGAGAGATCTAATTGAAAGAGCGAGGGAATATGAACTTCCATTGTGCATGGCTTTTATCGATTATGTGAAAGCCTTTGATTCAGTGAAACCATCAGCAGTTACAATGGATCTGAAATCCTGCGTTATTGAAGATGCGTACATTAATATTATTAATAACATCTATGAAAATGCAAGTGCAAAGATTCGGCTGTTTGAAAATACAACACACATAAAAATTGGAAAAGGAGTGACACAAGGTGACAACATATCTCCGAAGCTTTTTAATGCCACATTGAGAAATGTCTTTCAATCACTGAACTGGGAAAAAAAGAGGTAAAGATTAATGGAGATTATCTAACCCACCTTCGTTTTGCTGATGACATAGTCATTTTAACTACCCCATCAGAGCTGCAGAGTATGATCCAGGAACTTGCTGACAAGAGTAAAGAAGTGGGATTAAAAATGAACTTTCAGAAGACAAAAGTGATGTTCAATGCTTTTACAAGAAATGAAGATTTATCGATTGATGGAGAAAAGCTGGAGATAACCAATACACGTACGTTTATCTTGGACAGCAGATATCAAGTGAGGGTCACATTGGTGTAGAAATTAATCGGCGTACAAAACTTGCCTGGAGAGCTTTTGGAAGAAACAGCATAATTTTCAAGAGCAATATGCCATTATGTCTTAAAAGAAAAGTGTTTGATCAATGCATCCTTCCAGTGCTTAAGTATGGTGCAGAGACGTGGACCTTAACTAAAAGAGACATACAAAGGCTGCAGACAACTCAAAGCAGCATGGAGAGGTGCATGCTTGGTGTAACCAGGAGAGATAAGAAGAGGAACTCGTGGGTCAGAAAAATGGCAAGAGTGGAAGACATCATGATCAGAATTAAATCCCTGAAATGGCAATGGGCTGGACATACTGCCAGAAGAACAGACCATCGATGGAAAGCCGAAATTTTAGATTGGATTCCAAGTGACAGGAAAATACCCAGAAGAAGACCACATGGAAGATGGGTGGATGAAATTCGAAAGTATGCGGTAGTGACATGGAGGAAACTGGCACAAGACAGACCGTTGTGGAGGAAACTTGGGGAGACCTTCGTCCAGCAGTGGATTGATAATGGTTGACAATAATAATGATGATGATATTCAAACGATTACTGGACATATGTTTCGTTTTTCTCAGTAACTAAGATGGTTTTGTATCACCTAATTCCAGCTTTTGCAGCAAAAATTTAAGCTCCTTATCTTCGGAATCCACAAATTGTTCAATTAGACGATTTTTAAGTTTGATGTAATTAGCCGTTGCTGGAGTTTGCAAAACTAAGTCGCTAACTTGCTAAAGAACTTCTTTCTCAATAGAAGAAACTACATGATGAAATTTCATATCATCAGCTGTAATTCCTGCTGTGACAGATTGTTGTTCGATTTGAGCACAAGGCATCTAAGCGCTACCAAGTTGCAGTGTTTCTTTCTTCAGTGTTAGGCATGCTATCAAGCATGTCTTACATAAGAACTATGAGTAATATTCTTTTTATGTTCATTTTCGCATTGTGTCGTTACAAAAAATGTACGTAACGATACAATGCAAAAAAGAACATAAAAGGAAGTATATCAAGTACAAAAACTTGCCATATTAAGTCGTATTTGGATTCCGCCATTTAGATTTCACGACATCTGAAGAAGAAAGCCGCCATATTGGCAATTATATTCATATCGAATGCGGATGATTTGAAACACAATTAGAACGTTGCGTCCGGCTCACCCCTGTGGCTTTGTCAACAAGATGAAAGTCTGCTGAACCATCCTTTAACTTGTATTCTTGCAGTTAATCATCGACTTGTGTAATAAGATAATGATGATGAATTTTTACATCATAATCCAAATATGATTTAAAAATTGCAATATGCGATTAAGCATAGAAACTATCTATGACGGCTTCTAGTGGAATATAGCTACATGCTTTAATATACATTATATCCACCAGTAAAGAAAATCTGCCATTACTATATTTAACAATAAATTAACGCTAGGTATATATTGGACGCCCCCATCTAACTGAACGTCATACGCGATAGGAAACCTAAAGCGCTCTGTCTATTTACATTATCACGTCACGTCATTCAGTGTTACAGTCTTTCACGAGAGAGAGACGAGATTAGCCAGTGACATCTTTCATTGTTAGAGTCATTTCACGTAACAGAGACGAAATTAGTTCGTGACGTCATCGATATTTACAGAGGATGGTGGGCATAGACTCTTTATGTTTACTTACCAATTTCTTGGACGTCGTCCTCGGTTTTAATATTTAGACGGATTTTGTAACTGTATTTATCTGAAGAGTAACAAGTAATGCTAATGAGTTATGATATAAGGTAAAATTTCTAGGCAAAAAATTGCTTAATGTCACCTTTTGGCACAATTAGTTAAAAGACCTTACAGTGAATTTCTTATCAGAAGTAACTTGCACCTAATAAAGAATAGACGGTCCCTTCATGTGATCCTCTTCCCATGCCCAGCGTACTCAATCGTTAAATCAGCTCCGAACCAATTGCATCTTCGGAAATGCCTTAAACGTGATTCCTTCTTTACCATTATGAAACGTGATTCCCAGATGAGGTTTAGCCGTTCCGGTAGTGCAGTGGTCTAGGAGATGGCTTCTGATCGTTCGTCCGAAAGGGGTCCGGGTTCGAATCCCTGTGAGGCATGGATTTTGTGTTTGTCTTACGGCACTGGCTCTCTCCGTTCCCTACAACCAGTGACCGGGTGACTGCTCATAGCCCATTGAGTTACCAATGGTGGTCGTTAAACCTCCAATCAAAAATAAAAGATGAGGTTTATGGTGGTTTTGTTATATTCAACATTGTACCTCTCCCCTTCCTGAAACCAGATATTCCAGATAAGTAAAATGCAAACTCAAAGAACCCATCGACGTGCTCACAGTTGTCGTTCAGCATTTCTCAAGGACAAACAATATGCTCAACATCCGATGCTATAAAGGTAACATACTCTTTACATTAGGCCTTAAACTAACAATAGGATTTTAATAGCTTTTCCCTTAACTTTTTCCGAATAATCATTGGGTCCTTATGTTAGAAAAAGTATTTCTCATTTAAATTTTAAATATTTATTCAGTTATTTCCGTATTTTCCTTATAAT
Source organism: Macrothele yani (assembly GCA_039090855.1). NCBI lineage: Eukaryota > Metazoa > Arthropoda > Arachnida > Araneae > Macrothelidae > Macrothele > Macrothele yani. The sequence continues at coordinate 54,741,192 of CM077031.1, forward strand.
TAATGTGACGTGATATTTTAAGTTCTTTGCTAATTACTTTTCATTCAGTTGGCTCTTCTAATGGAGAATTATTTATTTGTGAATTTCCTGCACTGTGCTTCGACTCTTAGAAACTCTTTTAGTAACATTATTAATTCCTGTCCTTTTGAAGTCTTCAGGCTACATCATAAAAACTATTCTTTGGTGATTTCATTCAGGAACTCCTCACGGAGGCAGTGAAAGTAGTGTGTCTGGAATGAAGTGTAATAAGCCTGATAATGTCTTTACTGCTGAATTAACACTCTACCCTCGAGTGGTCTCTAACGTTTGGTTAGATACGTCATTATCGATTTGAGAAACACTGAAAAGAAGTCATCTCTCTTTCCACGTTAATAAGTGAGTAACGGAAACATTATCATCGGCCGCCACCAGGAGTCGTACCAAGGATCTTCTAGTTACGCGACGGACATGCTACCACTACACCACAGCGGCCTCGAAGTCTCTAAACTCACATGTAATTAACTGCCAAACCACATGTCAGGTTGCTTCATGGAGCCCCGCACAATGCTACGGGTTCACCAAGGTAGAAAGCAGCAATTAAACAAATAACTAGAAGGCGAATAAGTAATTAATTTAAACACTCGACGTGGATCAGGAACACCAAACAAAATTCATCGCTCTTTCCACGTTAATAAGTGAGTCATGGAAAAATTCTCAGTGGGCGCCACTGGAAATCGAACCCAGGGATTTCTATTTACGCGGAAAGGCATGCTACCACTGCACCACAAAACGGCCTCGTATTTTCCAAACTCACATGTGATTAACTCCCAAACCGTGACTCACTTATTAACGTGGAAAGAGCGATGACTTCTCTTTGGTGTTCTTGATCCACGTCGAGTGTTTGAATTAATGAGAAACACTGATTGGCTTTTACTGCATTTCTCTTGGGTTTCTGCTAGGTGTTTCTTTTCATCCTGTAAAACAATTTGGTTATTCACTGTATTTCGAATATTTATTTAACTTATTTTAATGTACATTGGCTACATATTTCATAGGATTTGCACGCCCTCTCAATGAAAGTAAAACAGCTTTGCAATATGCTCCCTAGGAAGGTGGAAAATTTTGGTCAACGCGGCATCACCGCTTCCCAAATGACAAGTTTTAAAATTGGCCTTATCATCGCAGACCTAGATGGACACCCGTTACATATTTATATATAATTTTTCAAACGTAATACTGAAAACAATGGTCTACACGGTTTTTGTAATATGCACAAATGTATTTTTTAGCCAATTTTTGGGTGTTGATTCCAGATCTGACCTTAAAAATTGGCCACCATGTCACGTTCATTTCTTATGGGGCATTAAATAGATGCTCTTGTTCCACATTAGCTCCTGTAGGCATGTAAAACGACACAAGATCTTTTTATTGTCATATTTCGTTACCGGACATTTTATGGGTGTCGACACTTATTTTTTTGCAGTTAGAGAATGCGTAACCGCAACCAAACCTCCAATGCTGTTTTTTACATTGAAGGAGAAACACGTGCGTCATGTTTATGTGCAAAAATAGTCGAAAATTGAAAAACGTGATTGCTGTGGATGTATTAATGATCCAGAGAAGTTTTCCTGTGTGTGCGGATGGTATATTATAAAATCGCAGAATCGTCCATTGACAAAAACTGGGAAAGAAGCGTACTAATTGTTCTTTAGATGTCATGTTAGAGATCAAAATAAATCGTGGGCTCTACATGTCTGCTGCATTTCCTGCTTTGTTGGCCTGGGTGAATGGTTGAAAGGAAAACTGAAATCCATGCCTTTCGCAGTTAAGATGATTTGGCGTAAGCCAAATGATCACGTGGAAGATAATTTTTTTTTTTTTGAACCAAAGTGAGTGCCTGTTCAAAGGATAATAAAAGTAAATTAAAGTATCCTAATTTGCCGTGGCTGTTCAAAGGATAATAAAAGTAAATTACAGTATCCTAATTTGCCTTCAGCCTTAGGGTCTGTTCCGCATGAGGAAGATCTTCCTATACCATAACTTCCGTCGGACTGTGAACAGATAGATTTAAATTCATCCAATCAAGATATAGACGCACATGAAGATCCGGATCCTACATACACTCCTAAATACTTAGACGAGCCCCACTTGATTGAGCAGAATGAACTGAAGGATTTCGTTCGAGACCTACATCTTTCCAAACAACAAACTGAACGTTCAGGTTCCCGATTGCAAGAAAGGAACCCGCTAGTGAAGAGTACGCGCGCGTCTATGTTAAGAAACAGAAATTTGGGTCTACGTTATTTCTATGAAATGGAGGATGGTATGTGGTTTTGTTCAGATACTCCGGGGCTAATGAGAGAATTAGGAATATCTCACAATCCTACGGAATGGCATATATTCATCGCCTCATCCAAGGTTAGTTTAAAAGCTGCCCTTTTGTCTGACGGAAGCCAAAAGCCTTCCATTCCGATAAAACATGCTGTGAGAATAAAGTAGACGTATGAGAACATAGAGAAAATTATCACCGCAATAAAATATGACCAGTTTAGGTGGTCAATATACGGTGATCTGAAAGTGATATCACTCTTGCTCGGACTTCAAAGTGTCTTCAGCAACTTTTGTTGTTTTGCTTGTATGTGGGATAGTAGGGACACAGCAGAACACTACGGACGGACAGACTGGCTTAAACGAGGTGTTTACATTCCTGGAGAAAGTAATGTTCGTCACATGCCCCTAGTTAATCTCTCTGATGTGCCGCTTTTACCGCTTCATATCAAACTGTGGCTGATGGAAAACTTTATAAAGGCCATGGACAAATGTGACCCAGGTTTCATTGGCGTAAAGCAAACATTTCCGCAATTAAGTGAAGCAAAACTCAAAGAAAGAATCTTCGCTGGTCCTCAGATACGGAAACTAATGCGTGATTCTGTTTTTACAGAAAAGCTAAACAACACGGAACTCGCCGCATGGCAATCTTTCACATCTGTGGTCAAGGGATTTCTGGGTAACCACAAAGAGGGCGCTTCCACCACTTCATATCAAACTGCGTCTGATGGAAAACTTTATGAAGCAAATCTGACCCAGGTTTTATTGGCGTAAAGCAAACATTTCCGCAATTAAGTGAAGCAAAACTCAAAGAAAGAATCTTCGCTGGTCCTCAGATACGGAAACTAATGCGTGATTCTGTTTTTACAGAAAAGCTAAACAACACGGAACTCGCCGCATGGCAATCTTTCACATCTGTGGTCAAGAGATTTCTGGGTAACCACAAAGAGGGCGCTTCCACCACTTCATATCAAACTGCGTCTGATGGAAAACTTTATGAAGCAAATCTGACCCAGGTTTTATTGGCGTAAAGCAAACATTTCCGCAATTAAGTGAAGCAAAACTCAAAGAAAGAATCTTCGCTGGTCCTCAGATACGGAAACTAATGCGTGATTCTGTTTTTACAGAAAAGCTAAACAACACGGAACTCGCCGCATGGCAATCTTTCACATCTGTGGTCAAGGGATTTCTGGGTAACCACAAAGAGGGCGCTTCCACCACTTCATATCAAACTGCGTCTGATGGAAAACTTTATGAAGCAAATCTGACCCAGGTTTTATTGGCGTAAAGCAAACATTTCCGCAATTAAGTGAAGCAAAACTCAAAGAAAGAATCTTCGCTGGTCCTCAGATACGGAAACTAATGCGTGATTCTGTTTTTACAGAAAAGCTAAACAACACGGAACTCGCCGCATGGCAATCTTTCACATCTGTGGTCAAGGGATTTCTGGGTAACCACAAAGAAGGCGCTTCCACCACTTCATATCAAACTGCGTCTGATGGAAAACTTTATGAAGCAAATCTGACCCAGGTTTTATTGGCGTAAAGCAAACATTTCCGCAATTAAGTGAAGCAAAACTCAAAGAAAGAATCTTCGCTGGTCCTCAGATACGGAAACTAATGCGTGATTCTGTTTTTACAGAAAAGCTAAACAACACGGAACTCGCCGCATGGCAATCTTTCACATCTGTGGTCAAGGGATTTCTGGGTAACCACAAAGAGGGCGCTTCCACCACTTCATATCAAACTGCGTCTGATGGAAAACTTTATGAAGCAAATCTGACCCAGGTTTTATTGGCGTAAAGCAAACATTTCCGCAATTAAGTGAAGCAAAACTCAAAGAAAGAATCTTCGCTGGTCCTCAGATACGGAAACTAATGCGTGATTCTGTTTTTAACGAAAAGCTAAACAACACGGAACTCGCCGCATGGCAATCTTTCACATCTGTGGTCAAGGGATTTCTGGGTAACCACAAAGAAGGCGCTTCCACCACTTCATATCAAACTGCGTCTGATGGAAAACTTTATGAAGCAAATCTGACCCAGGTTTTATTGGCGTAAAGCAAACATTTCCGCAATTAAGTGAAGCAAAACTCAAAGAAAGAATCTTCGCTGGTCCTCAGATACGGAAACTAATGCGTGATTCTGTTTTTACAGAAAAGCTAAACAACACGGAACTCGCCGCATGGCAATCTTTCACATCTGTGGTCAAGGGATTTCTGGGTAACCACAAAGAAGGCGCTTCCACCACTTCATATCAAACTGCGTCTGATGGAAAACTTTATGAAGCAAATCTGACCCAGGTTTTATTGGCGTAAAGCAAACATTTCCGCAATTAAGTGAAGCAAAACTCAAAGAAAGAATCTTCGCTGGTCCTCAGATACGGAAACTAATGCGTGATTCTGTTTTTACAGAAAAGCTAAACAACACGGAACTCGCCGCATGGCAATCTTTCACATCTGTGGTCAAGGGATTTCTGGGTAACCACAAAGAGGGCGCTTCCACCACTTCATATCAAACTGCGTCTGATGGAAAACTTTATGAAGCAAATCTGACCCAGGTTTTATTGGCGTAAAGCAAACATTTCCGCAATTAAGTGAAGCAAAACTCAAAGAAAGAATCTTCGCTGGTCCTCAGATACGGAAACTAATGCGTGATTCTGTTTTTACAGAAAAGCTAAACAACACGGAACTCGCCGCATGGCAATCTTTCACATCTGTGGTCAAGGGATTTCTGGGTAACCACAAAGAGGGCGCTTCCACCACTTCATATCAAACTGCGTCTGATGGAAAACTTTATGAAGCAAATCTGACCCAGGTTTTATTGGCGTAAAGCAAACATTTCCGCAATTAAGTGAAGCAAAACTCAAAGAAAGAATCTTCGCTGGTCCTCAGATACGGAAACTAATGCGTGATTCTGTTTTTACAGAAAAGCTAAACAACACGGAACTCGCCGCATGGCAATCTTTCACATCTGTGGTCAAGGGATTTCTGGGTAACCACAAAGAGGGCGCTTCCACCACTTCATATCAAACTGCGTCTGATGGAAAACTTTATGAAGCAAATCTGACCCAGGTTTTATTGGCGTAAAGCAAACATTTCCGCAATTAAGTGAAGCAAAACTCAAAGAAAGAATCTTCGCTGGTCCTCAGATACGGAAACTAATGCGTGATTCTGTTTTTACAGAAAAGCTAAACAACACGGAACTCGCCGCATGGCAATCTTTCACATCTGTGGTCAAGGGATTTCTGGGTAACCACAAAGAGGGCGCTTCCACCACTTCATATCAAACTGCGTCTGATGGAAAACTTTATGAAGCAAATCTGACCCAGGTTTTATTGGCGTAAAGCAAACATTTCCGCAATTAAGTGAAGCAAAACTCAAAGAAAGAATCTTCGCTGGTCCTCAGATACGGAAACTAATGCGTGATTCTGTTTTTACAGAAAAGCTAAACAACACGGAACTCGCCGCATGGCAATCTTTCACATCTGTGGTCAAGGGATTTCTGGGTAACCACAAAGAGGGCGCTTCCACCACTTCATATCAAACTGCGTCTGATGGAAAACTTTATGAAGCAAATCTGACCCAGGTTTTATTGGCGTAAAGCAAACATTTCCGCAATTAAGTGAAGCAAAACTCAAAGAAAGAATCTTCGCTGGTCCTCAGATACGGAAACTAATGCGTGATTCTGTTTTTACAGAAAAGCTAAACAACACGGAACTCGCCGCATGGCAATCTTTCACATCTGTGGTCAAGGGATTTCTGGGTAACCACAAAGAGGGCGCTTCCACCACTTCATATCAAACTGCGTCTGATGGAAAACTTTATGAAGCAAATCTGACCCAGGTTTTATTGGCGTAAAGCAAACATTTCCGCAATTAAGTGAAGCAAAACTCAAAGAAAGAATCTTCGCTGGTCCTCAGATACGGAAACTAATGCGTGATTCTGTTTTTACAGAAAAGCTAAACAACACGGAACTCGCCGCATGGCAATCTTTCACATCTGTGGTCAAGGGATTTCTGGGTAACCACAAAGAGGGCGCTTCCACCACTTCATATCAAACTGCGTCTGATGGAAAACTTTATGAAGCAAATCTGACCCAGGTTTTATTGGCGTAAAGCAAACATTTCCGCAATTAAGTGAAGCAAAACTCAAAGAAAGAATCTTCGCTGGTCCTCAGATACGGAAACTAATGCGTGATTCTGTTTTTACAGAAAAGCTAAACAACACGGAACTCGCCGCATGGCAATCTTTCACATCTGTGGTCAAGGGATTTCTGGGTAACCACAAAGAGGGCGCTTCCACCACTTCATATCAAACTGCGTCTGATGGAAAACTTTATGAAGCAAATCTGACCCAGGTTTTATTGGCGTAAAGCAAACATTTCCGCAATTAAGTGAAGCAAAACTCAAAGAAAGAATCTTCGCTGGTCCTCAGATACGGAAACTAATGCGTGATTCTGTTTTTACAGAAAAGCTAAACAACACGGAACTCGCCGCATGGCAATCTTTCACATCTGTGGTCAAGGGATTTCTGGGTAACCACAAAGAGGGCGCTTCCACCACTTCATATCAAACTGCGTCTGATGGAAAACTTTATGAAGCAAATCTGACCCAGGTTTTATTGGCGTAAAGCAAACATTTCCGCAATTAAGTGAAGCAAAACTCAAAGAAAGAATCTTCGCTGGTCCTCAGATACGGAAACTAATGCGTGATTCTGTTTTTACAGAAAAGCTAAACAACACGGAACTCGCCGCATGGCAATCTTTCACATCTGTGGTCAAGGGATTTCTGGGTAACCACAAAGAGGGCGCTTCCACCACTTCATATCAAACTGCGTCTGATGGAAAACTTTATGAAGCAAATCTGACCCAGGTTTTATTGGCGTAAAGCAAACATTTCCGCAATTAAGTGAAGCAAAACTCAAAGAAAGAATCTTCGCTGGTCCTCAGATACGGAAACTAATGCGTGATTCTGTTTTTACAGAAAAGCTAAACAACACGGAACTCGCCGCATGGCAATCTTTCACATCTGTGGTCAAGGGATTTCTGGGTAACCACAAAGAGGGCGCTTCCACCACTTCATATCAAACTGCGTCTGATGGAAAACTTTATGAAGCAAATCTGACCCAGGTTTTATTGGCGTAAAGCAAACATTTCCGCAATTAAGTGAAGCAAAACTCAAAGAAAGAATCTTCGCTGGTCCTCAGATACGGAAACTAATGCGTGATTCTGTTTTTACAGAAAAGCTAAACAACACGGAACTCGCCGCATGGCAATCTTTCACATCTGTGGTCAAGGGATTTCTGGGTAACCACAAAGAGGGCGCTTCCACCACTTCATATCAAACTGCGTCTGATGGAAAACTTTATGAAGCAAATCTGACCCAGGTTTTATTGGCGTAAAGCAAACATTTCCGCAATTAAGTGAAGCAAAACTCAAAGAAAGAATCTTCGCTGGTCCTCAGATACGGAAACTAATGCGTGATTCTGTTTTTACAGAAAAGCTAAACAACACGGAACTCGCCGCATGGCAATCTTTCACATCTGTGGTCAAGGGATTTCTGGGTAACCACAAAGAGGGCGCTTCCACCACTTCATATCAAACTGCGTCTGATGGAAAACTTTATGAAGCAAATCTGACCCAGGTTTTATTGGCGTAAAGCAAACATTTCCGCAATTAAGTGAAGCAAAACTCAAAGAAAGAATCTTCGCTGGTCCTCAGATACGGAAACTAATGCGTGATTCTGTTTTTACAGAAAAGCTAAACAACACGGAACTCGCCGCATGGCAATCTTTCACATCTGTGGTCAAGGGATTTCTGGGTAACCACAAAGAGGGCGCTTCCACCACTTCATATCAAACTGCGTCTGATGGAAAACTTTATGAAGCAAATCTGACCCAGGTTTTATTGGCGTAAAGCAAACATTTCCGCAATTAAGTGAAGCAAAACTCAAAGAAAGAATCTTCGCTGGTCCTCAGATACGGAAACTAATGCGTGATTCTGTTTTTACAGAAAAGCTAAACAACACGGAACTCGCCGCATGGCAATCTTTCACATCTGTGGTCAAGGGATTTCTGGGTAACCACAAAGAGGGCGCTTCCACCACTTCATATCAAACTGCGTCTGATGGAAAACTTTATGAAGCAAATCTGACCCAGGTTTTATTGGCGTAAAGCAAACATTTCCGCAATTAAGTGAAGCAAAACTCAAAGAAAGAATCTTCGCTGGTCCTCAGATACGGAAACTAATGCGTGATTCTGTTTTTACAGAAAAGCTAAACAACACGGAACTCGCCGCATGGCAATCTTTCACATCTGTGGTCAAGGGATTTCTGGGTAACCACAAAGAGGGCGCTTCCACCACTTCATATCAAACTGCGTCTGATGGAAAACTTTATGAAGCAAATCTGACCCAGGTTTTATTGGCGTAAAGCAAACATTTCCGCAATTAAGTGAAGCAAAACTCAAAGAAAGAATCTTCGCTGGTCCTCAGATACGGAAACTAATGCGTGATTCTGTTTTTACAGAAAAGCTAAACAACACGGAACTCGCCGCATGGCAATCTTTCACATCTGTGGTCAAGGGATTTCTGGGTAACCACAAAGAGGGCGCTTCCACCACTTCATATCAAACTGCGTCTGATGGAAAACTTTATGAAGCAAATCTGACCCAGGTTTTATTGGCGTAAAGCAAACATTTCCGCAATTAAGTGAAGCAAAACTCAAAGAAAGAATCTTCGCTGGTCCTCAGATACGGAAACTAATGCGTGATTCTGTTTTTACAGAAAAGCTAAACAACACGGAACTCGCCGCATGGCAATCTTTCACATCTGTGGTCAAGGGATTTCTGGGTAACCACAAAGAGGGCGCTTCCACCACTTCATATCAAACTGCGTCTGATGGAAAACTTTATGAAGCAAATCTGACCCAGGTTTTATTGGCGTAAAGCAAACATTTCCGCAATTAAGTGAAGCAAAACTCAAAGAAAGAATCTTCGCTGGTCCTCAGATACGGAAACTAATGCGTGATTCTGTTTTTACAGAAAAGCTAAACAACACGGAACTCGCCGCATGGCAATCTTTCACATCTGTGGTCAAGGGATTTCTGGGTAACCACAAAGAGGGCGCTTCCACCACTTCATATCAAACTGCGTCTGATGGAAAACTTTATGAAGCAAATCTGACCCAGGTTTTATTGGCGTAAAGCAAACATTTCCGCAATTAAGTGAAGCAAAACTCAAAGAAAGAATCTTCGCTGGTCCTCAGATACGGAAACTAATGCGTGATTCTGTTTTTACAGAAAAGCTAAACAACACGGAACTCGCCGCATGGCAATCTTTCACATCTGTGGTCAAGGGATTTCTGGGTAACCACAAAGAGGGCGCTTCCACCACTTCATATCAAACTGCGTCTGATGGAAAACTTTATGAAGCAAATCTGACCCAGGTTTTATTGGCGTAAAGCAAACATTTCCGCAATTAAGTGAAGCAAAACTCAAAGAAAGAATCTTCGCTGGTCCTCAGATACGGAAACTAATGCGTGATTCTGTTTTTACAGAAAAGCTAAACAACACGGAACTCGCCGCATGGCAATCTTTCACATCTGTGGTCAAGGGATTTCTGGGTAACCACAAAGAGGGCGCTTCCACCACTTCATATCAAACTGCGTCTGATGGAAAACTTTATGAAGCAAATCTGACCCAGGTTTTATTGGCGTAAAGCAAACATTTCCGCAATTAAGTGAAGCAAAACTCAAAGAAAGAATCTTCGCTGGTCCTCAGATACGGAAACTAATGCGTGATTCTGTTTTTACAGAAAAGCTAAACAACACGGAACTCGCCGCATGGCAATCTTTCACATCTGTGGTCAAGGGATTTCTGGGTAACCACAAAGAGGGCGCTTCCACCACTTCATATCAAACTGCGTCTGATGGAAAACTTTATGAAGCAAATCTGACCCAGGTTTTATTGGCGTAAAGCAAACATTTCCGCAATTAAGTGAAGCAAAACTCAAAGAAAGAATCTTCGCTGGTCCTCAGATACGGAAACTAATGCGTGATTCTGTTTTTACAGAAAAGCTAAACAACACGGAACTCGCCGCATGGCAATCTTTCACATCTGTGGTCAAGGGATTTCTGGGTAACCACAAAGAGGGCGCTTCCACCACTTCATATCAAACTGCGTCTGATGGAAAACTTTATGAAGCAAATCTGACCCAGGTTTTATTGGCGTAAAGCAAACATTTCCGCAATTAAGTGAAGCAAAACTCAAAGAAAGAATCTTCGCTGGTCCTCAGATACGGAAACTAATGCGTGATTCTGTTTTTACAGAAAAGCTAAACAACACGGAACTCGCCGCATGGCAATCTTTCACATCTGTGGTCAAGGGATTTCTGGGTAACCACAAAGAGGGCGCTTCCACCACTTCATATCAAACTGCGTCTGATGGAAAACTTTATGAAGCAAATCTGACCCAGGTTTTATTGGCGTAAAGCAAACATTTCCGCAATTAAGTGAAGCAAAACTCAAAGAAAGAATCTTCGCTGGTCCTCAGATACGGAAACTAATGCGTGATTCTGTTTTTACAGAAAAGCTAAACAACACGGAACTCGCTGCATGGCAATCTTTCACATCTGTGGTCAAGGGATTTCTGGGTAACCACAAAGAGGGCGCTTCCACCACTTCATATCAAACTGCGTCTGATGGAAAACTTTATGAAGCAAATCTGACCCAGGTTTTATTGGCGTAAAGCAAACATTTCCGCAATTAAGTGAAGCAAAACTCAAAGAAAGAATCTTCGCTGGTCCTCAGATACGGAAACTAATGCGTGATTCTGTTTTTACAGAAAAGCTAAACAACACGGAACTCGCCGCATGGCAATCTTTCACATCTGTGGTCAAGGGATTTCTGGGTAACCACAAAGAGGGCGCTTCCACCACTTCATATCAAACTGCGTCTGATGGAAAACTTTATGAAGCAAATCTGACCCAGGTTTTATTGGCGTAAAGCAAACATTTCCGCAATTAAGTGAAGCAAAACTCAAAGAAAGAATCTTCGCTGGTCCTCAGATACGGAAACTAATGCGTGATTCTGTTTTTACAGAAAAGCTAAACAACACGGAACTCGCCGCATGGCAATCTTTCACATCTGTGGTCAAGGGATTTCTGGGTAACCACAAAGAGGGCGCTTCCACCACTTCATATCAAACTGCGTCTGATGGAAAACTTTATGAAGCAAATCTGACCCAGGTTTTATTGGCGTAAAGCAAACATTTCCGCAATTAAGTGAAGCAAAACTCAAAGAAAGAATCTTCGCTGGTCCTCAGATACGGAAACTAATGCGTGATTCTGTTTTTACAGAAAAGCTAAACAACACGGAACTCGCCGCATGGCAATCTTTCACATCTGTGGTCAAGGGATTTCTGGGTAACCACAAAGAGGGCGCTTCCACCACTTCATATCAAACTGCGTCTGATGGAAAACTTTATGAAGCAAATCTGACCCAGGTTTTATTGGCGTAAAGCAAACATTTCCGCAATTAAGTGAAGCAAAACTCAAAGAAAGAATCTTCGCTGGTCCTCAGATACGGAAACTAATGCGTGATTCTGTTTTTACAGAAAAGCTAAACAACACGGAACTCGCCGCATGGCAATCTTTCACATCTGTGGTCAAGGGATTTCTGGGTAACCACAAAGAGGGCGCTTCCACCACTTCATATCAAACTGCGTCTGATGGAAAACTTTATGAAGCAAATCTGACCCAGGTTTTATTGGCGTAAAGCAAACATTTCCGCAATTAAGTGAAGCAAAACTCAAAGAAAGAATCTTCGCTGGTCCTCAGATACGGAAACTAATGCGTGATTCTGTTTTTACAGAAAAGCTAAACAACACGGAACTCGCCGCATGGCAATCTTTCACATCTGTGGTCAAGGGATTTCTGGGTAACCACAAAGAGGGCGCTTCCACCACTTCATATCAAACTGCGTCTGATGGAAAACTTTATGAAGCAAATCTGACCCAGGTTTTATTGGCGTAAAGCAAACATTTCCGCAATTAAGTGAAGCAAAACTCAAAGAAAGAATCTTCGCTGGTCCTCAGATACGGAAACTAATGCGTGATTCTGTTTTTACAGAAAAGCTAAACAACACGGAACTCGCCGCATGGCAATCTTTCACATCTGTGGTCAAGGGATTTCTGGGTAACCACAAAGAGGGCGCTTCCACCACTTCATATCAAACTGCGTCTGATGGAAAACTTTATGAAGCAAATCTGACCCAGGTTTTATTGGCGTAAAGCAAACATTTCCGCAATTAAGTGAAGCAAAACTCAAAGAAAGAATCTTCGCTGGTCCTCAGATACGGAAACTAATGCGTGATTCTGTTTTTACAGAAAAGCTAAACAACACGGAACTCGCCGCATGGCAATCTTTCACATCTGTGGTCAAGGGATTTCTGGGTAACCACAAAGAGGGCGCTTCCACCACTTCATATCAAACTGCGTCTGATGGAAAACTTTATGAAGCAAATCTGACCCAGGTTTTATTGGCGTAAAGCAAACATTTCCGCAATTAAGTGAAGCAAAACTCAAAGAAAGAATCTTCGCTGGTCCTCAGATACGGAAACTAATGCGTGATTCTGTTTTTACAGAAAAGCTAAACAACACGGAACTCGCCGCATGGCAATCTTTCACATCTGTGGTCAAGGGATTTCTGGGTAACCACAAAGAGGGCGCTTCCACCACTTCATATCAAACTGCGTCTGATGGAAAACTTTATGAAGCAAATCTGACCCAGGTTTTATTGGCGTAAAGCAAACATTTCCGCAATTAAGTGAAGCAAAACTCAAAGAAAGAATCTTCGCTGGTCCTCAGATACGGAAACTAATGCGTGATTCTGTTTTTACAGAAAAGCTAAACAACACGGAACTCGCCGCATGGCAATCTTTCACATCTGTGGTCAAGGGATTTCTGGGTAACCACAAAGAGGGCGCTTCCACCACTTCATATCAAACTGCGTCTGATGGAAAACTTTATGAAGCAAATCTGACCCAGGTTTTATTGGCGTAAAGCAAACATTTCCGCAATTAAGTGAAGCAAAACTCAAAGAAAGAATCTTCGCTGGTCCTCAGATACGGAAACTAATGCGTGATTCTGTTTTTACAGAAAAGCTAAACAACACGGAACTCGCCGCATGGCAATCTTTCACATCTGTGGTCAAGGGATTTCTGGGTAACCACAAAGAGGGCGCTTCCACCACTTCATATCAAACTGCGTCTGATGGAAAACTTTATGAAGCAAATCTGACCCAGGTTTTATTGGCGTAAAGCAAACATTTCCGCAATTAAGTGAAGCAAAACTCAAAGAAAGAATCTTCGCTGGTCCTCAGATACGGAAACTAATGCGTGATTCTGTTTTTACAGAAAAGCTAAACAACACGGAACTCGCCGCATGGCAATCTTTCACATCTGTGGTCAAGGGATTTCTGGGTAACCACAAAGAGGGCGCTTCCACCACTTCATATCAAACTGCGTCTGATGGAAAACTTTATGAAGCAAATCTGACCCAGGTTTTATTGGCGTAAAGCAAACATTTCCGCAATTAAGTGAAGCAAAACTCAAAGAAAGAATCTTCGCTGGTCCTCAGATACGGAAACTAATGCGTGATTCTGTTTTTACAGAAAAGCTAAACAACACGGAACTCGCCGCATGGCAATCTTTCACATCTGTGGTCAAGGGATTTCTGGGTAACCACAAAGAGGGCGCTTCCACCACTTCATATCAAACTGCGTCTGATGGAAAACTTTATGAAGCAAATCTGACCCAGGTTTTATTGGCGTAAAGCAAACATTTCCGCAATTAAGTGAAGCAAAACTCAAAGAAAGAATCTTCGCTGGTCCTCAGATACGGAAACTAATGCGTGATTCTGTTTTTACAGAAAAGCTAAACAACACGGAACTCGCCGCATGGCAATCTTTCACATCTGTGGTCAAGGGATTTCTGGGTAACCACAAAGAGGGCGCTTCCACCACTTCATATCAAACTGCGTCTGATGGAAAACTTTATGAAGCAAATCTGACCCAGGTTTTATTGGCGTAAAGCAAACATTTCCGCAATTAAGTGAAGCAAAACTCAAAGAAAGAATCTTCGCTGGTCCTCAGATACGGAAACTAATGCGTGATTCTGTTTTTACAGAAAAGCTAAACAACACGGAACTCGCCGCATGGCAATCTTTCACATCTGTGGTCAAGGGATTTCTGGGTAACCACAAAGAGGGCGCTTCCACCACTTCATATCAAACTGCGTCTGATGGAAAACTTTATGAAGCAAATCTGACCCAGGTTTTATTGGCGTAAAGCAAACATTTCCGCAATTAAGTGAAGCAAAACTCAAAGAAAGAATCTTCGCTGGTCCTCAGATACGGAAACTAATGCGTGATTCTGTTTTTACAGAAAAGCTAAACAACACGGAACTCGCCGCATGGCAATCTTTCACATCTGTGGTCAAGGGATTTCTGGGTAACCACAAAGAGGGCGCTTCCACCACTTCATATCAAACTGCGTCTGATGGAAAACTTTATGAAGCAAATCTGACCCAGGTTTTATTGGCGTAAAGCAAACATTTCCGCAATTAAGTGAAGCAAAACTCAAAGAAAGAATCTTCGCTGGTCCTCAGATACGGAAACTAATGCGTGATTCTGTTTTTACAGAAAAGCTAAACAACACGGAACTCGCCGCATGGCAATCTTTCACATCTGTGGTCAAGGGATTTCTGGGTAACCACAAAGAGGGCGCTTCCACCACTTCATATCAAACTGCGTCTGATGGAAAACTTTATGAAGCAAATCTGACCCAGGTTTTATTGGCGTAAAGCAAACATTTCCGCAATTAAGTGAAGCAAAACTCAAAGAAAGAATCTTCGCTGGTCCTCAGATACGGAAACTAATGCGTGATTCTGTTTTTACAGAAAAGCTAAACAACACGGAACTCGCCGCATGGCAATCTTTCACATCTGTGGTCAAGGGATTTCTGGGTAACCACAAAGAGGGCGCTTCCACCACTTCATATCAAACTGCGTCTGATGGAAAACTTTATGAAGCAAATCTGACCCAGGTTTTATTGGCGTAAAGCAAACATTTCCGCAATTAAGTGAAGCAAAACTCAAAGAAAGAATCTTCGCTGGTCCTCAGATACGGAAACTAATGCGTGATTCTGTTTTTACAGAAAAGCTAAACAACACGGAACTCGCCGCATGGCAATCTTTCACATCTGTGGTCAAGGGATTTCTGGGTAACCACAAAGAGGGCGCTTCCACCACTTCATATCAAACTGCGTCTGATGGAAAACTTTATGAAGCAAATCTGACCCAGGTTTTATTGGCGTAAAGCAAACATTTCCGCAATTAAGTGAAGCAAAACTCAAAGAAAGAATCTTCGCTGGTCCTCAGATACGGAAACTAATGCGTGATTCTGTTTTTACAGAAAAGCTAAACAACACGGAACTCGCCGCATGGCAATCTTTCACATCTGTGGTCAAGGGATTTCTGGGTAACCACAAAGAGGGCGCTTCCACCACTTCATATCAAACTGCGTCTGATGGAAAACTTTATGAAGCAAATCTGACCCAGGTTTTATTGGCGTAAAGCAAACATTTCCGCAATTAAGTGAAGCAAAACTCAAAGAAAGAATCTTCGCTGGTCCTCAGATACGGAAACTAATGCGTGATTCTGTTTTTACAGAAAAGCTAAACAACACGGAACTCGCCGCATGGCAATCTTTCACATCTGTGGTCAAGGGATTTCTGGGTAACCACAAAGAGGGCGCTTCCACCACTTCATATCAAACTGCGTCTGATGGAAAACTTTATGAAGCAAATCTGACCCAGGTTTTATTGGCGTAAAGCAAACATTTCCGCAATTAAGTGAAGCAAAACTCAAAGAAAGAATCTTCGCTGGTCCTCAGATACGGAAACTAATGCGTGATTCTGTTTTTACAGAAAAGCTAAACAACACGGAACTCGCCGCATGGCAATCTTTCACATCTGTGGTCAAGGGATTTCTGGGTAACCACAAAGAGGGCGCTTCCACCACTTCATATCAAACTGCGTCTGATGGAAAACTTTATGAAGCAAATCTGACCCAGGTTTTATTGGCGTAAAGCAAACATTTCCGCAATTAAGTGAAGCAAAACTCAAAGAAAGAATCTTCGCTGGTCCTCAGATACGGAAACTAATGCGTGATTCTGTTTTTACAGAAAAGCTAAACAACACGGAACTCGCCGCATGGCAATCTTTCACATCTGTGGTCAAGGGATTTCTGGGTAACCACAAAGAGGGCGCTTCCACCACTTCATATCAAACTGCGTCTGATGGAAAACTTTATGAAGCAAATCTGACCCAGGTTTTATTGGCGTAAAGCAAACATTTCCGCAATTAAGTGAAGCAAAACTCAAAGAAAGAATCTTCGCTGGTCCTCAGATACGGAAACTAATGCGTGATTCTGTTTTTACAGAAAAGCTAAACAACACGGAACTCGCCGCATGGCAATCTTTCACATCTGTGGTCAAGGGATTTCTGGGTAACCACAAAGAGGGCGCTTCCACCACTTCATATCAAACTGCGTCTGATGGAAAACTTTATGAAGCAAATCTGACCCAGGTTTTATTGGCGTAAAGCAAACATTTCCGCAATTAAGTGAAGCAAAACTCAAAGAAAGAATCTTCGCTGGTCCTCAGATACGGAAACTAATGCGTGATTCTGTTTTTACAGAAAAGCTAAACAACACGGAACTCGCCGCATGGCAATCTTTCACATCTGTGGTCAAGGGATTTCTGGGTAACCACAAAGAGGGCGCTTCCACCACTTCATATCAAACTGCGTCTGATGGAAAACTTTATGAAGCAAATCTGACCCAGGTTTTATTGGCGTAAAGCAAACATTTCCGCAATTAAGTGAAGCAAAACTCAAAGAAAGAATCTTCGCTGGTCCTCAGATACGGAAACTAATGCGTGATTCTGTTTTTACAGAAAAGCTAAACAACACGGAACTCGCCGCATGGCAATCTTTCACATCTGTGGTCAAGGGATTTCTGGGTAACCACAAAGAGGGCGCTTCCACCACTTCATATCAAACTGCGTCTGATGGAAAACTTTATGAAGCAAATCTGACCCAGGTTTTATTGGCGTAAAGCAAACATTTCCGCAATTAAGTGAAGCAAAACTCAAAGAAAGAATCTTCGCTGGTCCTCAGATACGGAAACTAATGCGTGATTCTGTTTTTACAGAAAAGCTAAACAACACGGAACTCGCCGCATGGCAATCTTTCACATCTGTGGTCAAGGGATTTCTGGGTAACCACAAAGAGGGCGCTTCCACCACTTCATATCAAACTGCGTCTGATGGAAAACTTTATGAAGCAAATCTGACCCAGGTTTTATTGGCGTAAAGCAAACATTTCCGCAATTAAGTGAAGCAAAACTCAAAGAAAGAATCTTCGCTGGTCCTCAGATACGGAAACTAATGCGTGATTCTGTTTTTACAGAAAAGCTAAACAACACGGAACTCGCCGCATGGCAATCTTTCACATCTGTGGTCAAGGGATTTCTGGGTAACCACAAAGAGGGCGCTTCCACCACTTCATATCAAACTGCGTCTGATGGAAAACTTTATGAAGCAAATCTGACCCAGGTTTTATTGGCGTAAAGCAAACATTTCCGCAATTAAGTGAAGCAAAACTCAAAGAAAGAATCTTCGCTGGTCCTCAGATACGGAAACTAATGCGTGATTCTGTTTTTACAGAAAAGCTAAACAACACGGAACTCGCCGCATGGCAATCTTTCACATCTGTGGTCAAGGGATTTCTGGGTAACCACAAAGAGGGCGCTTCCACCACTTCATATCAAACTGCGTCTGATGGAAAACTTTATGAAGCAAATCTGACCCAGGTTTTATTGGCGTAAAGCAAACATTTCCGCAATTAAGTGAAGCAAAACTCAAAGAAAGAATCTTCGCTGGTCCTCAGATACGGAAACTAATGCGTGATTCTGTTTTTACAGAAAAGCTAAACAACACGGAACTCGCCGCATGGCAATCTTTCACATCTGTGGTCAAGGGATTTCTGGGTAACCACAAAGAGGGCGCTTCCACCACTTCATATCAAACTGCGTCTGATGGAAAACTTTATGAAGCAAATCTGACCCAGGTTTTATTGGCGTAAAGCAAACATTTCCGCAATTAAGTGAAGCAAAACTCAAAGAAAGAATCTTCGCTGGTCCTCAGATACGGAAACTAATGCGTGATTCTGTTTTTACAGAAAAGCTAAACAACACGGAACTCGCCGCATGGCAATCTTTCACATCTGTGGTCAAGGGATTTCTGGGTAACCACAAAGAGGGCGCTTCCACCACTTCATATCAAACTGCGTCTGATGGAAAACTTTATGAAGCAAATCTGACCCAGGTTTTATTGGCGTAAAGCAAACATTTCCGCAATTAAGTGAAGCAAAACTCAAAGAAAGAATCTTCGCTGGTCCTCAGATACGGAAACTAATGCGTGATTCTGTTTTTACAGAAAAGCTAAACAACACGGAACTCGCCGCATGGCAATCTTTCACATCTGTGGTCAAGGGATTTCTGGGTAACCACAAAGAGGGCGCTTCCACCACTTCATATCAAACTGCGTCTGATGGAAAACTTTATGAAGCAAATCTGACCCAGGTTTTATTGGCGTAAAGCAAACATTTCCGCAATTAAGTGAAGCAAAACTCAAAGAAAGAATCTTCGCTGGTCCTCAGATACGGAAACTAATGCGTGATTCTGTTTTTACAGAAAAGCTAAACAACACGGAACTCGCCGCATGGCAATCTTTCACATCTGTGGTCAAGGGATTTCTGGGTAACCACAAAGAGGGCGCTTCCACCACTTCATATCAAACTGCGTCTGATGGAAAACTTTATGAAGCAAATCTGACCCAGGTTTTATTGGCGTAAAGCAAACATTTCCGCAATTAAGTGAAGCAAAACTCAAAGAAAGAATCTTCGCTGGTCCTCAGATACGGAAACTAATGCGTGATTCTGTTTTTACAGAAAAGCTAAACAACACGGAACTCGCCGCATGGCAATCTTTCACATCTGTGGTCAAGGGATTTCTGGGTAACCACAAAGAGGGCGCTTCCACCACTTCATATCAAACTGCGTCTGATGGAAAACTTTATGAAGCAAATCTGACCCAGGTTTTATTGGCGTAAAGCAAACATTTCCGCAATTAAGTGAAGCAAAACTCAAAGAAAGAATCTTCGCTGGTCCTCAGATACGGAAACTAATGCGTGATTCTGTTTTTACAGAAAAGCTAAACAACACGGAACTCGCCGCATGGCAATCTTTCACATCTGTGGTCAAGGGATTTCTGGGTAACCACAAAGAGGGCGCTTCCACCACTTCATATCAAACTGCGTCTGATGGAAAACTTTATGAAGCAAATCTGACCCAGGTTTTATTGGCGTAAAGCAAACATTTCCGCAATTAAGTGAAGCAAAACTCAAAGAAAGAATCTTCGCTGGTCCTCAGATACGGAAACTAATGCGTGATTCTGTTTTTACAGAAAAGCTAAACAACACGGAACTCGCCGCATGGCAATCTTTCACATCTGTGGTCAAGGGATTTCTGGGTAACCACAAAGAGGGCGCTTCCACCACTTCATATCAAACTGCGTCTGATGGAAAACTTTATGAAGCAAATCTGACCCAGGTTTTATTGGCGTAAAGCAAACATTTCCGCAATTAAGTGAAGCAAAACTCAAAGAAAGAATCTTCGCTGGTCCTCAGATACGGAAACTAATGCGTGATTCTGTTTTTACAGAAAAGCTAAACAACACGGAACTCGCCGCATGGCAATCTTTCACATCTGTGGTCAAGGGATTTCTGGGTAACCACAAAGAGGGCGCTTCCACCACTTCATATCAAACTGCGTCTGATGGAAAACTTTATGAAGCAAATCTGACCCAGGTTTTATTGGCGTAAAGCAAACATTTCCGCAATTAAGTGAAGCAAAACTCAAAGAAAGAATCTTCGCTGGTCCTCAGATACGGAAACTAATGCGTGATTCTGTTTTTACAGAAAAGCTAAACAACACGGAACTCGCCGCATGGCAATCTTTCACATCTGTGGTCAAGGGATTTCTGGGTAACCACAAAGAGGGCGCTTCCACCACTTCATATCAAACTGCGTCTGATGGAAAACTTTATGAAGCAAATCTGACCCAGGTTTTATTGGCGTAAAGCAAACATTTCCGCAATTAAGTGAAGCAAAACTCAAAGAAAGAATCTTCGCTGGTCCTCAGATACGGAAACTAATGCGTGATTCTGTTTTTACAGAAAAGCTAAACAACACGGAACTCGCCGCATGGCAATCTTTCACATCTGTGGTCAAGGGATTTCTGGGTAACCACAAAGAGGGCGCTTCCACCACTTCATATCAAACTGCGTCTGATGGAAAACTTTATGAAGCAAATCTGACCCAGGTTTTATTGGCGTAAAGCAAACATTTCCGCAATTAAGTGAAGCAAAACTCAAAGAAAGAATCTTCGCTGGTCCTCAGATACGGAAACTAATGCGTGATTCTGTTTTTACAGAAAAGCTAAACAACACGGAACTCGCCGCATGGCAATCTTTCACATCTGTGGTCAAGGGATTTCTGGGTAACCACAAAGAGGGCGCTTCCACCACTTCATATCAAACTGCGTCTGATGGAAAACTTTATGAAGCAAATCTGACCCAGGTTTTATTGGCGTAAAGCAAACATTTCCGCAATTAAGTGAAGCAAAACTCAAAGAAAGAATCTTCGCTGGTCCTCAGATACGGAAACTAATGCGTGATTCTGTTTTTACAGAAAAGCTAAACAACACGGAACTCGCCGCATGGCAATCTTTCACATCTGTGGTCAAGGGATTTCTGGGTAACCACAAAGAGGGCGCTTCCACCACTTCATATCAAACTGCGTCTGATGGAAAACTTTATGAAGCAAATCTGACCCAGGTTTTATTGGCGTAAAGCAAACATTTCCGCAATTAAGTGAAGCAAAACTCAAAGAAAGAATCTTCGCTGGTCCTCAGATACGGAAACTAATGCGTGATTCTGTTTTTACAGAAAAGCTAAACAACACGGAACTCGCCGCATGGCAATCTTTCACATCTGTGGTCAAGGGATTTCTGGGTAACCACAAAGAGGGCGCTTCCACCACTTCATATCAAACTGCGTCTGATGGAAAACTTTATGAAGCAAATCTGACCCAGGTTTTATTGGCGTAAAGCAAACATTTCCGCAATTAAGTGAAGCAAAACTCAAAGAAAGAATCTTCGCTGGTCCTCAGATACGGAAACTAATGCGTGATTCTGTTTTTACAGAAAAGCTAAACAACACGGAACTCGCCGCATGGCAATCTTTCACATCTGTGGTCAAGGGATTTCTGGGTAACCACAAAGAGGGCGCTTCCACCACTTCATATCAAACTGCGTCTGATGGAAAACTTTATGAAGCAAATCTGACCCAGGTTTTATTGGCGTAAAGCAAACATTTCCGCAATTAAGTGAAGCAAAACTCAAAGAAAGAATCTTCGCTGGTCCTCAGATACGGAAACTAATGCGTGATTCTGTTTTTACAGAAAAGCTAAACAACACGGAACTCGCCGCATGGCAATCTTTCACATCTGTGGTCAAGGGATTTCTGGGTAACCACAAAGAGGGCGCTTCCACCACTTCATATCAAACTGCGTCTGATGGAAAACTTTATGAAGCAAATCTGACCCAGGTTTTATTGGCGTAAAGCAAACATTTCCGCAATTAAGTGAAGCAAAACTCAAAGAAAGAATCTTCGCTGGTCCTCAGATACGGAAACTAATGCGTGATTCTGTTTTTACAGAAAAGCTAAACAACACGGAACTCGCCGCATGGCAATCTTTCACATCTGTGGTCAAGGGATTTCTGGGTAACCACAAAGAGGGCGCTTCCACCACTTCATATCAAACTGCGTCTGATGGAAAACTTTATGAAGCAAATCTGACCCAGGTTTTATTGGCGTAAAGCAAACATTTCCGCAATTAAGTGAAGCAAAACTCAAAGAAAGAATCTTCGCTGGTCCTCAGATACGGAAACTAATGCGTGATTCTGTTTTTACAGAAAAGCTAAACAACACGGAACTCGCCGCATGGCAATCTTTCACATCTGTGGTCAAGGGATTTCTGGGTAACCACAAAGAGGGCGCTTCCACCACTTCATATCAAACTGCGTCTGATGGAAAACTTTATGAAGCAAATCTGACCCAGGTTTTATTGGCGTAAAGCAAACATTTCCGCAATTAAGTGAAGCAAAACTCAAAGAAAGAATCTTCGCTGGTCCTCAGATACGGAAACTAATGCGTGATTCTGTTTTTACAGAAAAGCTAAACAACACGGAACTCGCCGCATGGCAATCTTTCACATCTGTGGTCAAGGGATTTCTGGGTAACCACAAAGAGGGCGCTTCCACCACTTCATATCAAACTGCGTCTGATGGAAAACTTTATGAAGCAAATCTGACCCAGGTTTTATTGGCGTAAAGCAAACATTTCCGCAATTAAGTGAAGCAAAACTCAAAGAAAGAATCTTCGCTGGTCCTCAGATACGGAAACTAATGCGTGATTCTGTTTTTACAGAAAAGCTAAACAACACGGAACTCGCCGCATGGCAATCTTTCACATCTGTGGTCAAGGGATTTCTGGGTAACCACAAAGAGGGCGCTTCCACCACTTCATATCAAACTGCGTCTGATGGAAAACTTTATGAAGCAAATCTGACCCAGGTTTTATTGGCGTAAAGCAAACATTTCCGCAATTAAGTGAAGCAAAACTCAAAGAAAGAATCTTCGCTGGTCCTCAGATACGGAAACTAATGCGTGATTCTGTTTTTACAGAAAAGCTAAACAACACGGAACTCGCCGCATGGCAATCTTTCACATCTGTGGTCAAGGGATTTCTGGGTAACCACAAAGAGGGCGCTTCCACCACTTCATATCAAACTGCGTCTGATGGAAAACTTTATGAAGCAAATCTGACCCAGGTTTTATTGGCGTAAAGCAAACATTTCCGCAATTAAGTGAAGCAAAACTCAAAGAAAGAATCTTCGCTGGTCCTCAGATACGGAAACTAATGCGTGATTCTGTTTTTACAGAAAAGCTAAACAACACGGAACTCGCCGCATGGCAATCTTTCACATCTGTGGTCAAGGGATTTCTGGGTAACCACAAAGAGGGCGCTTCCACCACTTCATATCAAACTGCGTCTGATGGAAAACTTTATGAAGCAAATCTGACCCAGGTTTTATTGGCGTAAAGCAAACATTTCCGCAATTAAGTGAAGCAAAACTCAAAGAAAGAATCTTCGCTGGTCCTCAGATACGGAAACTAATGCGTGATTCTGTTTTTACAGAAAAGCTAAACAACACGGAACTCGCCGCATGGCAATCTTTCACATCTGTGGTCAAGGGATTTCTGGGTAACCACAAAGAGGGCGCTTCCACCACTTCATATCAAACTGCGTCTGATGGAAAACTTTATGAAGCAAATCTGACCCAGGTTTTATTGGCGTAAAGCAAACATTTCCGCAATTAAGTGAAGCAAAACTCAAAGAAAGAATCTTCGCTGGTCCTCAGATACGGAAACTAATGCGTGATTCTGTTTTTACAGAAAAGCTAAACAACACGGAACTCGCCGCATGGCAATCTTTCACATCTGTGGTCAAGGGATTTCTGGGTAACCACAAAGAGGGCGCTTCCACCACTTCATATCAAACTGCGTCTGATGGAAAACTTTATGAAGCAAATCTGACCCAGGTTTTATTGGCGTAAAGCAAACATTTCCGCAATTAAGTGAAGCAAAACTCAAAGAAAGAATCTTCGCTGGTCCTCAGATACGGAAACTAATGCGTGATTCTGTTTTTACAGAAAAGCTAAACAACACGGAACTCGCCGCATGGCAATCTTTCACATCTGTGGTCAAGGGATTTCTGGGTAACCACAAAGAGGGCGCTTCCACCACTTCATATCAAACTGCGTCTGATGGAAAACTTTATGAAGCAAATCTGACCCAGGTTTTATTGGCGTAAAGCAAACATTTCCGCAATTAAGTGAAGCAAAACTCAAAGAAAGAATCTTCGCTGGTCCTCAGATACGGAAACTAATGCGTGATTCTGTTTTTACAGAAAAGCTAAACAACACGGAACTCGCCGCATGGCAATCTTTCACATCTGTGGTCAAGGGATTTCTGGGTAACCACAAAGAGGGCGCTTCCACCACTTCATATCAAACTGCGTCTGATGGAAAACTTTATGAAGCAAATCTGACCCAGGTTTTATTGGCGTAAAGCAAACATTTCCGCAATTAAGTGAAGCAAAACTCAAAGAAAGAATCTTCGCTGGTCCTCAGATACGGAAACTAATGCGTGATTCTGTTTTTACAGAAAAGCTAAACAACACGGAACTCGCCGCATGGCAATCTTTCACATCTGTGGTCAAGGGATTTCTGGGTAACCACAAAGAGGGCGCTTCCACCACTTCATATCAAACTGCGTCTGATGGAAAACTTTATGAAGCAAATCTGACCCAGGTTTTATTGGCGTAAAGCAAACATTTCCGCAATTAAGTGAAGCAAAACTCAAAGAAAGAATCTTCGCTGGTCCTCAGATACGGAAACTAATGCGTGATTCTGTTTTTACAGAAAAGCTAAACAACACGGAACTCGCCGCATGGCAATCTTTCACATCTGTGGTCAAGGGATTTCTGGGTAACCACAAAGAGGGCGCTTCCACCACTTCATATCAAACTGCGTCTGATGGAAAACTTTATGAAGCAAATCTGACCCAGGTTTTATTGGCGTAAAGCAAACATTTCCGCAATTAAGTGAAGCAAAACTCAAAGAAAGAATCTTCGCTGGTCCTCAGATACGGAAACTAATGCGTGATTCTGTTTTTACAGAAAAGCTAAACAACACGGAACTCGCCGCATGGCAATCTTTCACATCTGTGGTCAAGGGATTTCTGGGTAACCACAAAGAGGGCGCTTCCACCACTTCATATCAAACTGCGTCTGATGGAAAACTTTATGAAGCAAATCTGACCCAGGTTTTATTGGCGTAAAGCAAACATTTCCGCAATTAAGTGAAGCAAAACTCAAAGAAAGAATCTTCGCTGGTCCTCAGATACGGAAACTAATGCGTGATTCTGTTTTTACAGAAAAGCTAAACAACACGGAACTCGCCGCATGGCAATCTTTCACATCTGTGGTCAAGGGATTTCTGGGTAACCACAAAGAGGGCGCTTCCACCACTTCATATCAAACTGCGTCTGATGGAAAACTTTATGAAGCAAATCTGACCCAGGTTTTATTGGCGTAAAGCAAACATTTCCGCAATTAAGTGAAGCAAAACTCAAAGAAAGAATCTTCGCTGGTCCTCAGATACGGAAACTAATGCGTGATTCTGTTTTTACAGAAAAGCTAAACAACACGGAACTCGCCGCATGGCAATCTTTCACATCTGTGGTCAAGGGATTTCTGGGTAACCACAAAGAGGGCGCTTCCACCACTTCATATCAAACTGCGTCTGATGGAAAACTTTATGAAGCAAATCTGACCCAGGTTTTATTGGCGTAAAGCAAACATTTCCGCAATTAAGTGAAGCAAAACTCAAAGAAAGAATCTTCGCTGGTCCTCAGATACGGAAACTAATGCGTGATTCTGTTTTTACAGAAAAGCTAAACAACACGGAACTCGCCGCATGGCAATCTTTCACATCTGTGGTCAAGGGATTTCTGGGTAACCACAAAGAGGGCGCTTCCACCACTTCATATCAAACTGCGTCTGATGGAAAACTTTATGAAGCAAATCTGACCCAGGTTTTATTGGCGTAAAGCAAACATTTCCGCAATTAAGTGAAGCAAAACTCAAAGAAAGAATCTTCGCTGGTCCTCAGATACGGAAACTAATGCGTGATTCTGTTTTTACAGAAAAGCTAAACAACACGGAACTCGCCGCATGGCAATCTTTCACATCTGTGGTCAAGGGATTTCTGGGTAACCACAAAGAGGGCGCTTCCACCACTTCATATCAAACTGCGTCTGATGGAAAACTTTATGAAGCAAATCTGACCCAGGTTTTATTGGCGTAAAGCAAACATTTCCGCAATTAAGTGAAGCAAAACTCAAAGAAAGAATCTTCGCTGGTCCTCAGATACGGAAACTAATGCGTGATTCTGTTTTTACAGAAAAGCTAAACAACACGGAACTCGCCGCATGGCAATCTTTCACATCTGTGGTCAAGGGATTTCTGGGTAACCACAAAGAGGGCGCTTCCACCACTTCATATCAAACTGCGTCTGATGGAAAACTTTATGAAGCAAATCTGACCCAGGTTTTATTGGCGTAAAGCAAACATTTCCGCAATTAAGTGAAGCAAAACTCAAAGAAAGAATCTTCGCTGGTCCTCAGATACGGAAACTAATGCGTGATTCTGTTTTTACAGAAAAGCTAAACAACACGGAACTCGCCGCATGGCAATCTTTCACATCTGTGGTCAAGGGATTTCTGGGTAACCACAAAGAGGGCGCTTCCACCACTTCATATCAAACTGCGTCTGATGGAAAACTTTATGAAGCAAATCTGACCCAGGTTTTATTGGCGTAAAGCAAACATTTCCGCAATTAAGTGAAGCAAAACTCAAAGAAAGAATCTTCGCTGGTCCTCAGATACGGAAACTAATGCGTGATTCTGTTTTTACAGAAAAGCTAAACAACACGGAACTCGCCGCATGGCAATCTTTCACATCTGTGGTCAAGGGATTTCTGGGTAACCACAAAGAGGGCGCTTCCACCACTTCATATCAAACTGCGTCTGATGGAAAACTTTATGAAGCAAATCTGACCCAGGTTTTATTGGCGTAAAGCAAACATTTCCGCAATTAAGTGAAGCAAAACTCAAAGAAAGAATCTTCGCTGGTCCTCAGATACGGAAACTAATGCGTGATTCTGTTTTTACAGAAAAGCTAAACAACACGGAACTCGCCGCATGGCAATCTTTCACATCTGTGGTCAAGGGATTTCTGGGTAACCACAAAGAGGGCGCTTCCACCACTTCATATCAAACTGCGTCTGATGGAAAACTTTATGAAGCAAATCTGACCCAGGTTTTATTGGCGTAAAGCAAACATTTCCGCAATTAAGTGAAGCAAAACTCAAAGAAAGAATCTTCGCTGGTCCTCAGATACGGAAACTAATGCGTGATTCTGTTTTTACAGAAAAGCTAAACAACACGGAACTCGCCGCATGGCAATCTTTCACATCTGTGGTCAAGGGATTTCTGGGTAACCACAAAGAGGGCGCTTCCACCACTTCATATCAAACTGCGTCTGATGGAAAACTTTATGAAGCAAATCTGACCCAGGTTTTATTGGCGTAAAGCAAACATTTCCGCAATTAAGTGAAGCAAAACTCAAAGAAAGAATCTTCGCTGGTCCTCAGATACGGAAACTAATGCGTGATTCTGTTTTTACAGAAAAGCTAAACAACACGGAACTCGCCGCATGGCAATCTTTCACATCTGTGGTCAAGGGATTTCTGGGTAACCACAAAGAGGGCGCTTCCACCACTTCATATCAAACTGCGTCTGATGGAAAACTTTATGAAGCAAATCTGACCCAGGTTTTATTGGCGTAAAGCAAACATTTCCGCAATTAAGTGAAGCAAAACTCAAAGAAAGAATCTTCGCTGGTCCTCAGATACGGAAACTAATGCGTGATTCTGTTTTTACAGAAAAGCTAAACAACACGGAACTCGCCGCATGGCAATCTTTCACATCTGTGGTCAAGGGATTTCTGGGTAACCACAAAGAGGGCGCTTCCACCACTTCATATCAAACTGCGTCTGATGGAAAACTTTATGAAGCAAATCTGACCCAGGTTTTATTGGCGTAAAGCAAACATTTCCGCAATTAAGTGAAGCAAAACTCAAAGAAAGAATCTTCGCTGGTCCTCAGATACGGAAACTAATGCGTGATTCTGTTTTTACAGAAAAGCTAAACAACACGGAACTCGCCGCATGGCAATCTTTCACATCTGTGGTCAAGGGATTTCTGGGTAACCACAAAGAGGGCGCTTCCACCACTTCATATCAAACTGCGTCTGATGGAAAACTTTATGAAGCAAATCTGACCCAGGTTTTATTGGCGTAAAGCAAACATTTCCGCAATTAAGTGAAGCAAAACTCAAAGAAAGAATCTTCGCTGGTCCTCAGATACGGAAACTAATGCGTGATTCTGTTTTTACAGAAAAGCTAAACAACACGGAACTCGCCGCATGGCAATCTTTCACATCTGTGGTCAAGGGATTTCTGGGTAACCACAAAGAGGGCGCTTCCACCACTTCATATCAAACTGCGTCTGATGGAAAACTTTATGAAGCAAATCTGACCCAGGTTTTATTGGCGTAAAGCAAACATTTCCGCAATTAAGTGAAGCAAAACTCAAAGAAAGAATCTTCGCTGGTCCTCAGATACGGAAACTAATGCGTGATTCTGTTTTTACAGAAAAGCTAAACAACACGGAACTCGCCGCATGGCAATCTTTCACATCTGTGGTCAAGGGATTTCTGGGTAACCACAAAGAGGGCGCTTCCACCACTTCATATCAAACTGCGTCTGATGGAAAACTTTATGAAGCAAATCTGACCCAGGTTTTATTGGCGTAAAGCAAACATTTCCGCAATTAAGTGAAGCAAAACTCAAAGAAAGAATCTTCGCTGGTCCTCAGATACGGAAACTAATGCGTGATTCTGTTTTTACAGAAAAGCTAAACAACACGGAACTCGCCGCATGGCAATCTTTCACATCTGTGGTCAAGGGATTTCTGGGTAACCACAAAGAGGGCGCTTCCACCACTTCATATCAAACTGCGTCTGATGGAAAACTTTATGAAGCAAATCTGACCCAGGTTTTATTGGCGTAAAGCAAACATTTCCGCAATTAAGTGAAGCAAAACTCAAAGAAAGAATCTTCGCTGGTCCTCAGATACGGAAACTAATGCGTGATTCTGTTTTTACAGAAAAGCTAAACAACACGGAACTCGCCGCATGGCAATCTTTCACATCTGTGGTCAAGGGATTTCTGGGTAACCACAAAGAGGGCGCTTCCACCACTTCATATCAAACTGCGTCTGATGGAAAACTTTATGAAGCAAATCTGACCCAGGTTTTATTGGCGTAAAGCAAACATTTCCGCAATTAAGTGAAGCAAAACTCAAAGAAAGAATCTTCGCTGGTCCTCAGATACGGAAACTAATGCGTGATTCTGTTTTTACAGAAAAGCTAAACAACACGGAACTCGCCGCATGGCAATCTTTCACATCTGTGGTCAAGGGATTTCTGGGTAACCACAAAGAGGGCGCTTCCACCACTTCATATCAAACTGCGTCTGATGGAAAACTTTATGAAGCAAATCTGACCCAGGTTTTATTGGCGTAAAGCAAACATTTCCGCAATTAAGTGAAGCAAAACTCAAAGAAAGAATCTTCGCTGGTCCTCAGATACGGAAACTAATGCGTGATTCTGTTTTTACAGAAAAGCTAAACAACACGGAACTCGCCGCATGGCAATCTTTCACATCTGTGGTCAAGGGATTTCTGGGTAACCACAAAGAGGGCGCTTCCACCACTTCATATCAAACTGCGTCTGATGGAAAACTTTATGAAGCAAATCTGACCCAGGTTTTATTGGCGTAAAGCAAACATTTCCGCAATTAAGTGAAGCAAAACTCAAAGAAAGAATCTTCGCTGGTCCTCAGATACGGAAACTAATGCGTGATTCTGTTTTTACAGAAAAGCTAAACAACACGGAACTCGCCGCATGGCAATCTTTCACATCTGTGGTCAAGGGATTTCTGGGTAACCACAAAGAGGGCGCTTCCACCACTTCATATCAAACTGCGTCTGATGGAAAACTTTATGAAGCAAATCTGACCCAGGTTTTATTGGCGTAAAGCAAACATTTCCGCAATTAAGTGAAGCAAAACTCAAAGAAAGAATCTTCGCTGGTCCTCAGATACGGAAACTAATGCGTGATTCTGTTTTTACAGAAAAGCTAAACAACACGGAACTCGCCGCATGGCAATCTTTCACATCTGTGGTCAAGGGATTTCTGGGTAACCACAAAGAGGGCGCTTCCACCACTTCATATCAAACTGCGTCTGATGGAAAACTTTATGAAGCAAATCTGACCCAGGTTTTATTGGCGTAAAGCAAACATTTCCGCAATTAAGTGAAGCAAAACTCAAAGAAAGAATCTTCGCTGGTCCTCAGATACGGAAACTAATGCGTGATTCTGTTTTTACAGAAAAGCTAAACAACACGGAACTCGCCGCATGGCAATCTTTCACATCTGTGGTCAAGGGATTTCTGGGTAACCACAAAGAGGGCGCTTCCACCACTTCATATCAAACTGCGTCTGATGGAAAACTTTATGAAGCAAATCTGACCCAGGTTTTATTGGCGTAAAGCAAACATTTCCGCAATTAAGTGAAGCAAAACTCAAAGAAAGAATCTTCGCTGGTCCTCAGATACGGAAACTAATGCGTGATTCTGTTTTTACAGAAAAGCTAAACAACACGGAACTCGCCGCATGGCAATCTTTCACATCTGTGGTCAAGGGATTTCTGGGTAACCACAAAGAGGGCGCTTCCACCACTTCATATCAAACTGCGTCTGATGGAAAACTTTATGAAGCAAATCTGACCCAGGTTTTATTGGCGTAAAGCAAACATTTCCGCAATTAAGTGAAGCAAAACTCAAAGAAAGAATCTTCGCTGGTCCTCAGATACGGAAACTAATGCGTGATTCTGTTTTTACAGAAAAGCTAAACAACACGGAACTCGCCGCATGGCAATCTTTCACATCTGTGGTCAAGGGATTTCTGGGTAACCACAAAGAGGGCGCTTCCACCACTTCATATCAAACTGCGTCTGATGGAAAACTTTATGAAGCAAATCTGACCCAGGTTTTATTGGCGTAAAGCAAACATTTCCGCAATTAAGTGAAGCAAAACTCAAAGAAAGAATCTTCGCTGGTCCTCAGATACGGAAACTAATGCGTGATTCTGTTTTTACAGAAAAGCTAAACAACACGGAACTCGCCGCATGGCAATCTTTCACATCTGTGGTCAAGGGATTTCTGGGTAACCACAAAGAGGGCGCTTCCACCACTTCATATCAAACTGCGTCTGATGGAAAACTTTATGAAGCAAATCTGACCCAGGTTTTATTGGCGTAAAGCAAACATTTCCGCAATTAAGTGAAGCAAAACTCAAAGAAAGAATCTTCGCTGGTCCTCAGATACGGAAACTAATGCGTGATTCTGTTTTTACAGAAAAGCTAAACAACACGGAACTCGCCGCATGGCAATCTTTCACATCTGTGGTCAAGGGATTTCTGGGTAACCACAAAGAGGGCGCTTCCACCACTTCATATCAAACTGCGTCTGATGGAAAACTTTATGAAGCAAATCTGACCCAGGTTTTATTGGCGTAAAGCAAACATTTCCGCAATTAAGTGAAGCAAAACTCAAAGAAAGAATCTTCGCTGGTCCTCAGATACGGAAACTAATGCGTGATTCTGTTTTTACAGAAAAGCTAAACAACACGGAACTCGCCGCATGGCAATCTTTCACATCTGTGGTCAAGGGATTTCTGGGTAACCACAAAGAGGGCGCTTCCACCACTTCATATCAAACTGCGTCTGATGGAAAACTTTATGAAGCAAATCTGACCCAGGTTTTATTGGCGTAAAGCAAACATTTCCGCAATTAAGTGAAGCAAAACTCAAAGAAAGAATCTTCGCTGGTCCTCAGATACGGAAACTAATGCGTGATTCTGTTTTTACAGAAAAGCTAAACAACACGGAACTCGCCGCATGGCAATCTTTCACATCTGTGGTCAAGGGATTTCTGGGTAACCACAAAGAGGGCGCTTCCACCACTTCATATCAAACTGCGTCTGATGGAAAACTTTATGAAGCAAATCTGACCCAGGTTTTATTGGCGTAAAGCAAACATTTCCGCAATTAAGTGAAGCAAAACTCAAAGAAAGAATCTTCGCTGGTCCTCAGATACGGAAACTAATGCGTGATTCTGTTTTTACAGAAAAGCTAAACAACACGGAACTCGCCGCATGGCAATCTTTCACATCTGTGGTCAAGGGATTTCTGGGTAACCACAAAGAGGGCGCTTCCACCACTTCATATCAAACTGCGTCTGATGGAAAACTTTATGAAGCAAATCTGACCCAGGTTTTATTGGCGTAAAGCAAACATTTCCGCAATTAAGTGAAGCAAAACTCAAAGAAAGAATCTTCGCTGGTCCTCAGATACGGAAACTAATGCGTGATTCTGTTTTTACAGAAAAGCTAAACAACACGGAACTCGCCGCATGGCAATCTTTCACATCTGTGGTCAAGGGATTTCTGGGTAACCACAAAGAGGGCGCTTCCACCACTTCATATCAAACTGCGTCTGATGGAAAACTTTATGAAGCAAATCTGACCCAGGTTTTATTGGCGTAAAGCAAACATTTCCGCAATTAAGTGAAGCAAAACTCAAAGAAAGAATCTTCGCTGGTCCTCAGATACGGAAACTAATGCGTGATTCTGTTTTTACAGAAAAGCTAAACAACACGGAACTCGCCGCATGG
Organism: Macrothele yani; assembly: GCA_039090855.1. Classification (NCBI taxonomy): domain Eukaryota; kingdom Metazoa; phylum Arthropoda; class Arachnida; order Araneae; family Macrothelidae; genus Macrothele; species Macrothele yani. Next base: position 54,774,213 of record CM077031.1, read on the forward strand.
CAATCTTTCACATCTGTGGTCAAGGGATTTCTGGGTAACCACAAAGAGGGCGCTTCCACCACTTCATATCAAACTGCGTCTGATGGAAAACTTTATGAAGCAAATCTGACCCAGGTTTTATTGGCGTAAAGCAAACATTTCCGCAATTAAGTGAAGCAAAACTCAAAGAAAGAATCTTCGCTGGTCCTCAGATACGGAAACTAATGCGTGATTCTGTTTTTACAGAAAAGCTAAACAACACGGAACTCGCCGCATGGCAATCTTTCACATCTGTGGTCAAGGGATTTCTGGGTAACCACAAAGAGGGCGCTTCCACCACTTCATATCAAACTGCGTCTGATGGAAAACTTTATGAAGCAAATCTGACCCAGGTTTTATTGGCGTAAAGCAAACATTTCCGCAATTAAGTGAAGCAAAACTCAAAGAAAGAATCTTCGCTGGTCCTCAGATACGGAAACTAATGCGTGATTCTGTTTTTACAGAAAAGCTAAACAACACGGAACTCGCCGCATGGCAATCTTTCACATCTGTGGTCAAGGGATTTCTGGGTAACCACAAAGAGGGCGCTTCCACCACTTCATATCAAACTGCGTCTGATGGAAAACTTTATGAAGCAAATCTGACCCAGGTTTTATTGGCGTAAAGCAAACATTTCCGCAATTAAGTGAAGCAAAACTCAAAGAAAGAATCTTCGCTGGTCCTCAGATACGGAAACTAATGCGTGATTCTGTTTTTACAGAAAAGCTAAACAACACGGAACTCGCCGCATGGCAATCTTTCACATCTGTGGTCAAGGGATTTCTGGGTAACCACAAAGAGGGCGCTTCCACCACTTCATATCAAACTGCGTCTGATGGAAAACTTTATGAAGCAAATCTGACCCAGGTTTTATTGGCGTAAAGCAAACATTTCCGCAATTAAGTGAAGCAAAACTCAAAGAAAGAATCTTCGCTGGTCCTCAGATACGGAAACTAATGCGTGATTCTGTTTTTACAGAAAAGCTAAACAACACGGAACTCGCCGCATGGCAATCTTTCACATCTGTGGTCAAGGGATTTCTGGGTAACCACAAAGAGGGCGCTTCCACCACTTCATATCAAACTGCGTCTGATGGAAAACTTTATGAAGCAAATCTGACCCAGGTTTTATTGGCGTAAAGCAAACATTTCCGCAATTAAGTGAAGCAAAACTCAAAGAAAGAATCTTCGCTGGTCCTCAGATACGGAAACTAATGCGTGATTCTGTTTTTACAGAAAAGCTAAACAACACGGAACTCGCCGCATGGCAATCTTTCACATCTGTGGTCAAGGGATTTCTGGGTAACCACAAAGAGGGCGCTTCCACCACTTCATATCAAACTGCGTCTGATGGAAAACTTTATGAAGCAAATCTGACCCAGGTTTTATTGGCGTAAAGCAAACATTTCCGCAATTAAGTGAAGCAAAACTCAAAGAAAGAATCTTCGCTGGTCCTCAGATACGGAAACTAATGCGTGATTCTGTTTTTACAGAAAAGCTAAACAACACGGAACTCGCCGCATGGCAATCTTTCACATCTGTGGTCAAGGGATTTCTGGGTAACCACAAAGAGGGCGCTTCCACCACTTCATATCAAACTGCGTCTGATGGAAAACTTTATGAAGCAAATCTGACCCAGGTTTTATTGGCGTAAAGCAAACATTTCCGCAATTAAGTGAAGCAAAACTCAAAGAAAGAATCTTCGCTGGTCCTCAGATACGGAAACTAATGCGTGATTCTGTTTTTACAGAAAAGCTAAACAACACGGAACTCGCCGCATGGCAATCTTTCACATCTGTGGTCAAGGGATTTCTGGGTAACCACAAAGAGGGCGCTTCCACCACTTCATATCAAACTGCGTCTGATGGAAAACTTTATGAAGCAAATCTGACCCAGGTTTTATTGGCGTAAAGCAAACATTTCCGCAATTAAGTGAAGCAAAACTCAAAGAAAGAATCTTCGCTGGTCCTCAGATACGGAAACTAATGCGTGATTCTGTTTTTACAGAAAAGCTAAACAACACGGAACTCGCCGCATGGCAATCTTTCACATCTGTGGTCAAGGGATTTCTGGGTAACCACAAAGAGGGCGCTTCCACCACTTCATATCAAACTGCGTCTGATGGAAAACTTTATGAAGCAAATCTGACCCAGGTTTTATTGGCGTAAAGCAAACATTTCCGCAATTAAGTGAAGCAAAACTCAAAGAAAGAATCTTCGCTGGTCCTCAGATACGGAAACTAATGCGTGATTCTGTTTTTACAGAAAAGCTAAACAACACGGAACTCGCCGCATGGCAATCTTTCACATCTGTGGTCAAGGGATTTCTGGGTAACCACAAAGAGGGCGCTTCCACCACTTCATATCAAACTGCGTCTGATGGAAAACTTTATGAAGCAAATCTGACCCAGGTTTTATTGGCGTAAAGCAAACATTTCCGCAATTAAGTGAAGCAAAACTCAAAGAAAGAATCTTCGCTGGTCCTCAGATACGGAAACTAATGCGTGATTCTGTTTTTACAGAAAAGCTAAACAACACGGAACTCGCCGCATGGCAATCTTTCACATCTGTGGTCAAGGGATTTCTGGGTAACCACAAAGAGGGCGCTTCCACCACTTCATATCAAACTGCGTCTGATGGAAAACTTTATGAAGCAAATCTGACCCAGGTTTTATTGGCGTAAAGCAAACATTTCCGCAATTAAGTGAAGCAAAACTCAAAGAAAGAATCTTCGCTGGTCCTCAGATACGGAAACTAATGCGTGATTCTGTTTTTACAGAAAAGCTAAACAACACGGAACTCGCCGCATGGCAATCTTTCACATCTGTGGTCAAGGGATTTCTGGGTAACCACAAAGAGGGCGCTTCCACCACTTCATATCAAACTGCGTCTGATGGAAAACTTTATGAAGCAAATCTGACCCAGGTTTTATTGGCGTAAAGCAAACATTTCCGCAATTAAGTGAAGCAAAACTCAAAGAAAGAATCTTCGCTGGTCCTCAGATACGGAAACTAATGCGTGATTCTGTTTTTACAGAAAAGCTAAACAACACGGAACTCGCCGCATGGCAATCTTTCACATCTGTGGTCAAGGGATTTCTGGGTAACCACAAAGAGGGCGCTTCCACCACTTCATATCAAACTGCGTCTGATGGAAAACTTTATGAAGCAAATCTGACCCAGGTTTTATTGGCGTAAAGCAAACATTTCCGCAATTAAGTGAAGCAAAACTCAAAGAAAGAATCTTCGCTGGTCCTCAGATACGGAAACTAATGCGTGATTCTGTTTTTACAGAAAAGCTAAACAACACGGAACTCGCCGCATGGCAATCTTTCACATCTGTGGTCAAGGGATTTCTGGGTAACCACAAAGAGGGCGCTTCCACCACTTCATATCAAACTGCGTCTGATGGAAAACTTTATGAAGCAAATCTGACCCAGGTTTTATTGGCGTAAAGCAAACATTTCCGCAATTAAGTGAAGCAAAACTCAAAGAAAGAATCTTCGCTGGTCCTCAGATACGGAAACTAATGCGTGATTCTGTTTTTACAGAAAAGCTAAACAACACGGAACTCGCCGCATGGCAATCTTTCACATCTGTGGTCAAGGGATTTCTGGGTAACCACAAAGAGGGCGCTTCCACCACTTCATATCAAACTGCGTCTGATGGAAAACTTTATGAAGCAAATCTGACCCAGGTTTTATTGGCGTAAAGCAAACATTTCCGCAATTAAGTGAAGCAAAACTCAAAGAAAGAATCTTCGCTGGTCCTCAGATACGGAAACTAATGCGTGATTCTGTTTTTACAGAAAAGCTAAACAACACGGAACTCGCCGCATGGCAATCTTTCACATCTGTGGTCAAGGGATTTCTGGGTAACCACAAAGAGGGCGCTTCCACCACTTCATATCAAACTGCGTCTGATGGAAAACTTTATGAAGCAAATCTGACCCAGGTTTTATTGGCGTAAAGCAAACATTTCCGCAATTAAGTGAAGCAAAACTCAAAGAAAGAATCTTCGCTGGTCCTCAGATACGGAAACTAATGCGTGATTCTGTTTTTACAGAAAAGCTAAACAACACGGAACTCGCCGCATGGCAATCTTTCACATCTGTGGTCAAGGGATTTCTGGGTAACCACAAAGAGGGCGCTTCCACCACTTCATATCAAACTGCGTCTGATGGAAAACTTTATGAAGCAAATCTGACCCAGGTTTTATTGGCGTAAAGCAAACATTTCCGCAATTAAGTGAAGCAAAACTCAAAGAAAGAATCTTCGCTGGTCCTCAGATACGGAAACTAATGCGTGATTCTGTTTTTACAGAAAAGCTAAACAACACGGAACTCGCCGCATGGCAATCTTTCACATCTGTGGTCAAGGGATTTCTGGGTAACCACAAAGAAGGGCGCTTCCACCACTTCATATCAAACTGCGTCTGATGGAAAACTTTATGAAGCAAATCTGACCCAGGTTTTATTGGCGTAAAGCAAACATTTCCGCAATTAAGTGAAGCAAAACTCAAAGAAAGAATCTTCGCTGGTCCTCAGATACGGAAACTAATGCGTGATTCTGTTTTTACAGAAAAGCTAAACAACACGGAACTCGCCGCATGGCAATCTTTCACATCTGTGGTCAAGGGATTTCTGGGTAACCACAAAGAGGGCGCTTCCACCACTTCATATCAAACTGCGTCTGATGGAAAACTTTATGAAGCAAATCTGACCCAGGTTTTATTGGCGTAAAGCAAACATTTCCGCAATTAAGTGAAGCAAAACTCAAAGAAAGAATCTTCGCTGGTCCTCAGATACGGAAACTAATGCGTGATTCTGTTTTTACAGAAAAGCTAAACAACACGGAACTCGCCGCATGGCAATCTTTCACATCTGTGGTCAAGGGATTTCTGGGTAACCACAAAGAGGGCGCTTCCACCACTTCATATCAAACTGCGTCTGATGGAAAACTTTATGAAGCAAATCTGACCCAGGTTTTATTGGCGTAAAGCAAACATTTCCGCAATTAAGTGAAGCAAAACTCAAAGAAAGAATCTTCGCTGGTCCTCAGATACGGAAACTAATGCGTGATTCTGTTTTTACAGAAAAGCTAAACAACACGGAACTCGCCGCATGGCAATCTTTCACATCTGTGGTCAAGGGATTTCTGGGTAACCACAAAGAGGGCGCTTCCACCACTTCATATCAAACTGCGTCTGATGGAAAACTTTATGAAGCAAATCTGACCCAGGTTTTATTGGCGTAAAGCAAACATTTCCGCAATTAAGTGAAGCAAAACTCAAAGAAAGAATCTTCGCTGGTCCTCAGATACGGAAACTAATGCGTGATTCTGTTTTTACAGAAAAGCTAAACAACACGGAACTCGCCGCATGGCAATCTTTCACATCTGTGGTCAAGGGATTTCTGGGTAACCACAAAGAGGGCGCTTCCACCACTTCATATCAAACTGCGTCTGATGGAAAACTTTATGAAGCAAATCTGACCCAGGTTTTATTGGCGTAAAGCAAACATTTCCGCAATTAAGTGAAGCAAAACTCAAAGAAAGAATCTTCGCTGGTCCTCAGATACGGAAACTAATGCGTGATTCTGTTTTTACAGAAAAGCTAAACAACACGGAACTCGCCGCATGGCAATCTTTCACATCTGTGGTCAAGGGATTTCTGGGTAACCACAAAGAGGGCGCTTCCACCACTTCATATCAAACTGCGTCTGATGGAAAACTTTATGAAGCAAATCTGACCCAGGTTTTATTGGCGTAAAGCAAACATTTCCGCAATTAAGTGAAGCAAAACTCAAAGAAAGAATCTTCGCTGGTCCTCAGATACGGAAACTAATGCGTGATTCTGTTTTTACAGAAAAGCTAAACAACACGGAACTCGCCGCATGGCAATCTTTCACATCTGTGGTCAAGGGATTTCTGGGTAACCACAAAGAGGGCGCTTCCACCACTTCATATCAAACTGCGTCTGATGGAAAACTTTATGAAGCAAATCTGACCCAGGTTTTATTGGCGTAAAGCAAACATTTCCGCAATTAAGTGAAGCAAAACTCAAAGAAAGAATCTTCGCTGGTCCTCAGATACGGAAACTAATGCGTGATTCTGTTTTTACAGAAAAGCTAAACAACACGGAACTCGCCGCATGGCAATCTTTCACATCTGTGGTCAAGGGATTTCTGGGTAACCACAAAGAGGGCGCTTCCACCACTTCATATCAAACTGCGTCTGATGGAAAACTTTATGAAGCAAATCTGACCCAGGTTTTATTGGCGTAAAGCAAACATTTCCGCAATTAAGTGAAGCAAAACTCAAAGAAAGAATCTTCGCTGGTCCTCAGATACGGAAACTAATGCGTGATTCTGTTTTTACAGAAAAGCTAAACAACACGGAACTCGCCGCATGGCAATCTTTCACATCTGTGGTCAAGGGATTTCTGGGTAACCACAAAGAGGGCGCTTCCACCACTTCATATCAAACTGCGTCTGATGGAAAACTTTATGAAGCAAATCTGACCCAGGTTTTATTGGCGTAAAGCAAACATTTCCGCAATTAAGTGAAGCAAAACTCAAAGAAAGAATCTTCGCTGGTCCTCAGATACGGAAACTAATGCGTGATTCTGTTTTTACAGAAAAGCTAAACAACACGGAACTCGCCGCATGGCAATCTTTCACATCTGTGGTCAAGGGATTTCTGGGTAACCACAAAGAGGGCGCTTCCACCACTTCATATCAAACTGCGTCTGATGGAAAACTTTATGAAGCAAATCTGACCCAGGTTTTATTGGCGTAAAGCAAACATTTCCGCAATTAAGTGAAGCAAAACTCAAAGAAAGAATCTTCGCTGGTCCTCAGATACGGAAACTAATGCGTGATTCTGTTTTTACAGAAAAGCTAAACAACACGGAACTCGCCGCATGGCAATCTTTCACATCTGTGGTCAAGGGATTTCTGGGTAACCACAAAGAGGGCGCTTCCACCACTTCATATCAAACTGCGTCTGATGGAAAACTTTATGAAGCAAATCTGACCCAGGTTTTATTGGCGTAAAGCAAACATTTCCGCAATTAAGTGAAGCAAAACTCAAAGAAAGAATCTTCGCTGGTCCTCAGATACGGAAACTAATGCGTGATTCTGTTTTTACAGAAAAGCTAAACAACACGGAACTCGCCGCATGGCAATCTTTCACATCTGTGGTCAAGGGATTTCTGGGTAACCACAAAGAGGGCGCTTCCACCACTTCATATCAAACTGCGTCTGATGGAAAACTTTATGAAGCAAATCTGACCCAGGTTTTATTGGCGTAAAGCAAACATTTCCGCAATTAAGTGAAGCAAAACTCAAAGAAAGAATCTTCGCTGGTCCTCAGATACGGAAACTAATGCGTGATTCTGTTTTTACAGAAAAGCTAAACAACACGGAACTCGCCGCATGGCAATCTTTCACATCTGTGGTCAAGGGATTTCTGGGTAACCACAAAGAGGGCGCTTCCACCACTTCATATCAAACTGCGTCTGATGGAAAACTTTATGAAGCAAATCTGACCCAGGTTTTATTGGCGTAAAGCAAACATTTCCGCAATTAAGTGAAGCAAAACTCAAAGAAAGAATCTTCGCTGGTCCTCAGATACGGAAACTAATGCGTGATTCTGTTTTTACAGAAAAGCTAAACAACACGGAACTCGCCGCATGGCAATCTTTCACATCTGTGGTCAAGGGATTTCTGGGTAACCACAAAGAGGGCGCTTCCACCACTTCATATCAAACTGCGTCTGATGGAAAACTTTATGAAGCAAATCTGACCCAGGTTTTATTGGCGTAAAGCAAACATTTCCGCAATTAAGTGAAGCAAAACTCAAAGAAAGAATCTTCGCTGGTCCTCAGATACGGAAACTAATGCGTGATTCTGTTTTTACAGAAAAGCTAAACAACACGGAACTCGCCGCATGGCAATCTTTCACATCTGTGGTCAAGGGATTTCTGGGTAACCACAAAGAGGGCGCTTCCACCACTTCATATCAAACTGCGTCTGATGGAAAACTTTATGAAGCAAATCTGACCCAGGTTTTATTGGCGTAAAGCAAACATTTCCGCAATTAAGTGAAGCAAAACTCAAAGAAAGAATCTTCGCTGGTCCTCAGATACGGAAACTAATGCGTGATTCTGTTTTTACAGAAAAGCTAAACAACACGGAACTCGCCGCATGGCAATCTTTCACATCTGTGGTCAAGAGATTTCTGGGTAACCACAAAGAGGGCGCTTCCACCACTTCATATCAAACTGCGTCTGATGGAAAACTTTATGAAGCAAATCTGACCCAGGTTTTATTGGCGTAAAGCAAACATTTCCGCAATTAAGTGAAGCAAAACTCAAAGAAAGAATCTTCGCTGGTCCTCAGATACGGAAACTAATGCGTGATTCTGTTTTTACAGAAAAGCTAAACAACACGGAACTCGCCGCATGGCAATCTTTCACATCTGTGGTCAAGGGATTTCTGGGTAACCACAAAGAGGGCGCTTCCACCACTTCATATCAAACTGCGTCTGATGGAAAACTTTATGAAGCAAATCTGACCCAGGTTTTATTGGCGTAAAGCAAACATTTCCGCAATTAAGTGAAGCAAAACTCAAAGAAAGAATCTTCGCTGGTCCTCAGATACGGAAACTAATGCGTGATTCTGTTTTTACAGAAAAGCTAAACAACACGGAACTCGCCGCATGGCAATCTTTCACATCTGTGGTCAAGGGATTTCTGGGTAACCACAAAGAGGGCGCTTCCACCACTTCATATCAAACTGCGTCTGATGGAAAACTTTATGAAGCAAATCTGACCCAGGTTTTATTGGCGTAAAGCAAACATTTCCGCAATTAAGTGAAGCAAAACTCAAAGAAAGAATCTTCGCTGGTCCTCAGATACGGAAACTAATGCGTGATTCTGTTTTTACAGAAAAGCTAAACAACACGGAACTCGCCGCATGGCAATCTTTCACATCTGTGGTCAAGGGATTTCTGGGTAACCACAAAGAGGGCGCTTCCACCACTTCATATCAAACTGCGTCTGATGGAAAACTTTATGAAGCAAATCTGACCCAGGTTTTATTGGCGTAAAGCAAACATTTCCGCAATTAAGTGAAGCAAAACTCAAAGAAAGAATCTTCGCTGGTCCTCAGATACGGAAACTAATGCGTGATTCTGTTTTTACAGAAAAGCTAAACAACACGGAACTCGCCGCATGGCAATCTTTCACATCTGTGGTCAAGGGATTTCTGGGTAACCACAAAGAGGGCGCTTCCACCACTTCATATCAAACTGCGTCTGATGGAAAACTTTATGAAGCAAATCTGACCCAGGTTTTATTGGCGTAAAGCAAACATTTCCGCAATTAAGTGAAGCAAAACTCAAAGAAAGAATCTTCGCTGGTCCTCAGATACGGAAACTAATGCGTGATTCTGTTTTTACAGAAAAGCTAAACAACACGGAACTCGCCGCATGGCAATCTTTCACATCTGTGGTCAAGGGATTTCTGGGTAACCACAAAGAGGGCGCTTCCACCACTTCATATCAAACTGCGTCTGATGGAAAACTTTATGAAGCAAATCTGACCCAGGTTTTATTGGCGTAAAGCAAACATTTCCGCAATTAAGTGAAGCAAAACTCAAAGAAAGAATCTTCGCTGGTCCTCAGATACGGAAACTAATGCGTGATTCTGTTTTTACAGAAAAGCTAAACAACACGGAACTCGCCGCATGGCAATCTTTCACATCTGTGGTCAAGGGATTTCTGGGTAACCACAAAGAGGGCGCTTCCACCACTTCATATCAAACTGCGTCTGATGGAAAACTTTATGAAGCAAATCTGACCCAGGTTTTATTGGCGTAAAGCAAACATTTCCGCAATTAAGTGAAGCAAAACTCAAAGAAAGAATCTTCGCTGGTCCTCAGATACGGAAACTAATGCGTGATTCTGTTTTTACAGAAAAGCTAAACAACACGGAACTCGCCGCATGGCAATCTTTCACATCTGTGGTCAAGGGATTTCTGGGTAACCACAAAGAGGGCGCTTCCACCACTTCATATCAAACTGCGTCTGATGGAAAACTTTATGAAGCAAATCTGACCCAGGTTTTATTGGCGTAAAGCAAACATTTCCGCAATTAAGTGAAGCAAAACTCAAAGAAAGAATCTTCGCTGGTCCTCAGATACGGAAACTAATGCGTGATTCTGTTTTTACAGAAAAGCTAAACAACACGGAACTCGCCGCATGGCAATCTTTCACATCTGTGGTCAAGGGATTTCTGGGTAACCACAAAGAGGGCGCTTCCACCACTTCATATCAAACTGCGTCTGATGGAAAACTTTATGAAGCAAATCTGACCCAGGTTTTATTGGCGTAAAGCAAACATTTCCGCAATTAAGTGAAGCAAAACTCAAAGAAAGAATCTTCGCTGGTCCTCAGATACGGAAACTAATGCGTGATTCTGTTTTTACAGAAAAGCTAAACAACACGGAACTCGCCGCATGGCAATCTTTCACATCTGTGGTCAAGGGATTTCTGGGTAACCACAAAGAGGGCGCTTCCACCACTTCATATCAAACTGCGTCTGATGGAAAACTTTATGAAGCAAATCTGACCCAGGTTTTATTGGCGTAAAGCAAACATTTCCGCAATTAAGTGAAGCAAAACTCAAAGAAAGAATCTTCGCTGGTCCTCAGATACGGAAACTAATGCGTGATTCTGTTTTTACAGAAAAGCTAAACAACACGGAACTCGCCGCATGGCAATCTTTCACATCTGTGGTCAAGGGATTTCTGGGTAACCACAAAGAGGGCGCTTCCACCACTTCATATCAAACTGCGTCTGATGGAAAACTTTATGAAGCAAATCTGACCCAGGTTTTATTGGCGTAAAGCAAACATTTCCGCAATTAAGTGAAGCAAAACTCAAAGAAAGAATCTTCGCTGGTCCTCAGATACGGAAACTAATGCGTGATTCTGTTTTTACAGAAAAGCTAAACAACACGGAACTCGCCGCATGGCAATCTTTCACATCTGTGGTCAAGGGATTTCTGGGTAACCACAAAGAGGGCGCTTCCACCACTTCATATCAAACTGCGTCTGATGGAAAACTTTATGAAGCAAATCTGACCCAGGTTTTATTGGCGTAAAGCAAACATTTCCGCAATTAAGTGAAGCAAAACTCAAAGAAAGAATCTTCGCTGGTCCTCAGATACGGAAACTAATGCGTGATTCTGTTTTTACAGAAAAGCTAAACAACACGGAACTCGCCGCATGGCAATCTTTCACATCTGTGGTCAAGGGATTTCTGGGTAACCACAAAGAGGGCGCTTCCACCACTTCATATCAAACTGCGTCTGATGGAAAACTTTATGAAGCAAATCTGACCCAGGTTTTATTGGCGTAAAGCAAACATTTCCGCAATTAAGTGAAGCAAAACTCAAAGAAAGAATCTTCGCTGGTCCTCAGATACGGAAACTAATGCGTGATTCTGTTTTTACAGAAAAGCTAAACAACACGGAACTCGCCGCATGGCAATCTTTCACATCTGTGGTCAAGGGATTTCTGGGTAACCACAAAGAGGGCGCTTCCACCACTTCATATCAAACTGCGTCTGATGGAAAACTTTATGAAGCAAATCTGACCCAGGTTTTATTGGCGTAAAGCAAACATTTCCGCAATTAAGTGAAGCAAAACTCAAAGAAAGAATCTTCGCTGGTCCTCAGATACGGAAACTAATGCGTGATTCTGTTTTTACAGAAAAGCTAAACAACACGGAACTCGCCGCATGGCAATCTTTCACATCTGTGGTCAAGGGATTTCTGGGTAACCACAAAGAGGGCGCTTCCACCACTTCATATCAAACTGCGTCTGATGGAAAACTTTATGAAGCAAATCTGACCCAGGTTTTATTGGCGTAAAGCAAACATTTCCGCAATTAAGTGAAGCAAAACTCAAAGAAAGAATCTTCGCTGGTCCTCAGATACGGAAACTAATGCGTGATTCTGTTTTTACAGAAAAGCTAAACAACACGGAACTCGCCGCATGGCAATCTTTCACATCTGTGGTCAAGGGATTTCTGGGTAACCACAAAGAAGGGCGCTTCCACCACTTCATATCAAACTGCGTCTGATGGAAAACTTTATGAAGCAAATCTGACCCAGGTTTTATTGGCGTAAAGCAAACATTTCCGCAATTAAGTGAAGCAAAACTCAAAGAAAGAATCTTCGCTGGTCCTCAGATACGGAAACTAATGCGTGATTCTGTTTTTACAGAAAAGCTAAACAACACGGAACTCGCCGCATGGCAATCTTTCACATCTGTGGTCAAGGGATTTCTGGGTAACCACAAAGAGGGCGCTTCCACCACTTCATATCAAACTGCGTCTGATGGAAAACTTTATGAAGCAAATCTGACCCAGGTTTTATTGGCGTAAAGCAAACATTTCCGCAATTAAGTGAAGCAAAACTCAAAGAAAGAATCTTCGCTGGTCCTCAGATACGGAAACTAATGCGTGATTCTGTTTTTACAGAAAAGCTAAACAACACGGAACTCGCCGCATGGCAATCTTTCACATCTGTGGTCAAGGGATTTCTGGGTAACCACAAAGAGGGCGCTTCCACCACTTCATATCAAACTGCGTCTGATGGAAAACTTTATGAAGCAAATCTGACCCAGGTTTTATTGGCGTAAAGCAAACATTTCCGCAATTAAGTGAAGCAAAACTCAAAGAAAGAATCTTCGCTGGTCCTCAGATACGGAAACTAATGCGTGATTCTGTTTTTACAGAAAAGCTAAACAACACGGAACTCGCCGCATGGCAATCTTTCACATCTGTGGTCAAGGGATTTCTGGGTAACCACAAAGAAGGCGCTTCCACCACTTCATATCAAACTGCGTCTGATGGAAAACTTTATGAAGCAAATCTGACCCAGGTTTTATTGGCGTAAAGCAAACATTTCCGCAATTAAGTGAAGCAAAACTCAAAGAAAGAATCTTCGCTGGTCCTCAGATACGGAAACTAATGCGTGATTCTGTTTTTACAGAAAAGCTAAACAACACGGAACTCGCCGCATGGCAATCTTTCACATCTGTGGTCAAGGGATTTCTGGGTAACCACAAAGAGGGCGCTTCCACCACTTCATATCAAACTGCGTCTGATGGAAAACTTTATGAAGCAAATCTGACCCAGGTTTTATTGGCGTAAAGCAAACATTTCCGCAATTAAGTGAAGCAAAACTCAAAGAAAGAATCTTCGCTGGTCCTCAGATACGGAAACTAATGCGTGATTCTGTTTTTACAGAAAAGCTAAACAACACGGAACTCGCCGCATGGCAATCTTTCACATCTGTGGTCAAGGGATTTCTGGGTAACCACAAAGAGGGCGCTTCCACCACTTCATATCAAACTGCGTCTGATGGAAAACTTTATGAAGCAAATCTGACCCAGGTTTTATTGGCGTAAAGCAAACATTTCCGCAATTAAGTGAAGCAAAACTCAAAGAAAGAATCTTCGCTGGTCCTCAGATACGGAAACTAATGCGTGATTCTGTTTTTACAGAAAAGCTAAACAACACGGAACTCGCCGCATGGCAATCTTTCACATCTGTGGTCAAGGGATTTCTGGGTAACCACAAAGAGGGCGCTTCCACCACTTCATATCAAACTGCGTCTGATGGAAAACTTTATGAAGCAAATCTGACCCAGGTTTTATTGGCGTAAAGCAAACATTTCCGCAATTAAGTGAAGCAAAACTCAAAGAAAGAATCTTCGCTGGTCCTCAGATACGGAAACTAATGCGTGATTCTGTTTTTACAGAAAAGCTAAACAACACGGAACTCGCCGCATGGCAATCTTTCACATCTGTGGTCAAGGGATTTCTGGGTAACCACAAAGAGGGCGCTTCCACCACTTCATATCAAACTGCGTCTGATGGAAAACTTTATGAAGCAAATCTGACCCAGGTTTTATTGGCGTAAAGCAAACATTTCCGCAATTAAGTGAAGCAAAACTCAAAGAAAGAATCTTCGCTGGTCCTCAGATACGGAAACTAATGCGTGATTCTGTTTTTACAGAAAAGCTAAACAACACGGAACTCGCCGCATGGCAATCTTTCACATCTGTGGTCAAGGGATTTCTGGGTAACCACAAAGAGGGCGCTTCCACCACTTCATATCAAACTGCGTCTGATGGAAAACTTTATGAAGCAAATCTGACCCAGGTTTTATTGGCGTAAAGCAAACATTTCCGCAATTAAGTGAAGCAAAACTCAAAGAAAGAATCTTCGCTGGTCCTCAGATACGGAAACTAATGCGTGATTCTGTTTTTACAGAAAAGCTAAACAACACGGAACTCGCCGCATGGCAATCTTTCACATCTGTGGTCAAGGGATTTCTGGGTAACCACAAAGAGGGCGCTTCCACCACTTCATATCAAACTGCGTCTGATGGAAAACTTTATGAAGCAAATCTGACCCAGGTTTTATTGGCGTAAAGCAAACATTTCCGCAATTAAGTGAAGCAAAACTCAAAGAAAGAATCTTCGCTGGTCCTCAGATACGGAAACTAATGCGTGATTCTGTTTTTACAGAAAAGCTAAACAACACGGAACTCGCCGCATGGCAATCTTTCACATCTGTGGTCAAGGGATTTCTGGGTAACCACAAAGAGGGCGCTTCCACCACTTCATATCAAACTGCGTCTGATGGAAAACTTTATGAAGCAAATCTGACCCAGGTTTCATTGACGTAAAGCAAACATTTCCGCAATTAAGTGAAGCAAAACTCAAAGAAAGAATCTTCGCTGGTCCTCAGATACGGAAACTAATGCGTGATTCTGTTTTTACAGAAAAGCTAAACAACACGGAACTCGCCGCATGGCAATCTTTCACATCTGTGGTCAAGGGATTTCTGGGTAACCACAAAGAGGGCGCTTCCACCACTTCATATCAAACTGCGTCTGATGGAAAACTTTATGAAGCAAATCTGACCCAGGTTTTATTGGCGTAAAGCAAACATTTCCGCAATTAAGTGAAGCAAAACTCAAAGAAAGAATCTTCGCTGGTCCTCAGATACGGAAACTAATGCGTGATTCTGTTTTTACAGAAAAGCTAAACAACACGGAACTCGCCGCATGGCAATCTTTCACATCTGTGGTCAAGGGATTTCTGGGTAACCACAAAGAGGGCGCTTCCACCACTTCATATCAAACTGCGTCTGATGGAAAACTTTATGAAGCAAATCTGACCCAGGTTTTATTGACGTAAAGCAAACATTTCCGCAATTAAGTGAAGCAAAACTCAAAGAAAGAATCTTCGCTGGTCCTCAGATACGGAAACTAAAGCGTCATTCTGTTTTTACCGAAAAGCTAAACAACACGGAACTCGCCGCATGGCAATCTTTCACATCTGTGGTCAAGAGATTTCTGGGTAACCACAAAGAAGGCGCTTCCACCACTTCATATCAAACTGCGTCTGATGGAAAACTTTATGAAGCAAATCTGACCCAGGCTTCATTGGCGTAAAGCAAACATTTCCGCAATTAAGTGAAGCAAAACTCAAAGAAAGAATCTTCGCTGGTCCTCAGATACGGAAACTAAAGCGTCATTCTGTTTTTACCGAAAAGCTAAACAACACGGAACTCGCCGCATGGCAATCTTTCACATCTGTGGTCAAGAGATTTCTGGGTAACCACAAAGAGGGCGCTTCCACCACTTCATATCAAACTGCGTCTGATGGAAAACTTTATGAAGCAAATCTGACCCAGGTTTCATTGACGTAAAGCAAACATTTCCGCAATTAAGTGAAGCAATACTCAAAGAAAGAATCTTGCTGGTCCTCAGATACGGAAACTAATGCGTGATTCTGTTTTTACCGAAAAGCTAAACAACACGGAACTCGCCGCATGGCAATCTTTCACATCTGTGGTCAAGAGATTTCTGGGTAACCACAAAGAGGGCGCTTCCACCACTTCATATCAAACTGCGTCTGATGGAAAACTTTATGAAGCAAATCTGACCCAGGTTTCATTGACGTAAAGCAAACATTTCCGCAATTAAGTGAAGCAATACACACAGAAAGAATTTTTGCTGGTCTTCAGGTACGGAAACTAATGCGTGATTCTGTTTTTACCGAAAAGTTAAACAACACGGAACTCGCCGCATGGCAATCTTTCACATCTGTGGTCAAGAGATTTCTGGGTAACCACAAAGAGGGCGCTTCCACCACTTCATATCAAACTGCGTCTGATGGAAAACTTTATGAAGCAAATCTGACCCAGGTTTCATTGACGTAAAGCAAACATTTCCGCAATTAAGTGAAGCAATACACACAGAAAGAATTTTTGCTGGTCTTCAGGTACGGAAACTAATGCGTGATTCTGTTTTTACCGAAAAGTTAAACAACACGGAACTCGCCGCATGGCAATCTTTCACATCTGTGGTCAAGAGATTTCTGGGTAACCACAAAGAGGGCGCTTCCACCACTTCATATCAAACTGCGTCTGATGGAAAACTTTATGAAGCAAATCTGACCCAGGTTTCATTGACGTAAAGCAAACATTTCCGCAATTAAGTGAAGCAATACACACAGAAAGAATTTTTGCTGGTCTTCAGGTACGGAAACTAATGCGTGATTCTGTTTTTACCGAAAAGTTAAACAACACGGAACTCGCCGCATGGCAATCTTTCACATCTGTGGTCAAGAGATTTCTGGGTAACCACAAAGAGGGCGCTTCCACCACTTCATATCAAACTGCGTCTGATGGAAAACTTTATGAAGCAAATCTGACCCAGGTTTTATTGACGTAAAGCAAACATTTCCGCAATTAAGTGAAGCAATACACACAGAAAGAATCTTCGCTGGTATTCAGGTACGGAAACTAATGCGTGATTCTGTTTTTAACGAAAAGCTAAACAACACGGAACTCGCCGCATGGCAATCTTTCACATCTGTGGTCAAGAGATTTCTGGGTAACCACAAAGAGGGCGCTTCCACCACTTCATATCAAACTGCGTCTGATGGAAAACTTTATGAAGCAAATCTGACCCAGGTTTCATTGACGTAAAGCAAACATTTCCGCAATTAAGTGAAGCAATACACACAGAAAGAATCTTCGCTGGTATTCAGGTACGGAAACTAATGCGTGATTCTGTTTTTACAGAAAAGCTAAACAACACGGAACTCGCCGCATGGCAATCTTTCACATCTGTGGTCAAGAGATTTCTGGGTAACCACAAAGAGGGCGCTTCCACCACTTCATATCAAACTGCGTCTGATGGAAAACTTTATGAAGCAAATCTGACCCAGGTTTTATTGACGTAAAGCAAACATTTCCGCAATTAAGTGAAGCAAAACTCAAAGAAAGAATCTTCGCTGGTCCTCAGATACGGAAACTAATGCGTGATTCTGTTTTTACAGAAAAGCTAAACAACACGGAACTCGCCGCATGGCAATCTTTCACATCTGTGGTCAAGGGATTTCTGGGTAACCACAAAGAAGGCGCTTCCACCACTTCATATCAAACTGCGTCTGATGGAAAACTTTATGAAGCAAATCTGACCCAGGTTTCATTGACGTAAAGCAAACATTTCCGCAATTAAGTGAAGCAAAACTCAAAGAAAGAATCTTCGCTGGTCCTCAGATACGGAAACTAAAGCGTCATTCTGTTTTTACCGAAAAGCTAAACAACACGGAACTCGCCGCATGGCAATCTTTCACATCTGTGGTCAAGAGATTTCTGGGTAACCACAAAGAGGGCGCTTCCACCACTTCATATCAAACTGCGTCTGATGGAAAACTTTATGAAGCAAATCTGACCCAGGTTTCATTGACGTAAAGCAAACATTTCCGCAATTAAGTGAAGCAAAACTCAAAGAAAGAATCTTCGCTGGTCCTCAGATACGGAAACTAAAGCGTCATTCTGTTTTTACCGAAAAGCTAAACAACACGGAACTCGCCGCATGGCAATCTTTCACATCTGTGGTCAAGAGATTTCTGGGTAACCACAAAGAGGGCGCTTCCACCACTTCATATCAAACTGCGTCTGATGGAAAACTTTATGAAGCAAATCTGACCCAGGTTTCATTGACGTAAAGCAAACATTTCCGCAATTAAGTGAAGCAAAACTCAAAGAAAGAATCTTCGCTGGTCCTCAGATACGGAAACTAAAGCGTCATTCTGTTTTTACCGAAAAGCTAAACAACACGGAACTCGCCGCATGGCAATCTTTCACATCTGTGGTCAAGAGGATTTCTGGGTAACCACAAAGAGGGCGCTTCCACCACTTCATATCAAACTGCGTCTGATGGAAAACTTTATGAAGCAAATCTGACCCAGGTTTCATTGACGTAAAGCAAACATTTCCGCAATTAAGTGAAGCAAAACTCAAAGAAAGAATCTTCGCTGGTCCTCAGATACGGAAACTAAAGCGTCATTCTGTTTTTACCGAAAAGCTAAACAACACGGAACTCGCCGCATGGCAATCTTTCACATCTGTGGTCAAGAGATTTCTGGGTAACCACAAAGAGGGCGCTTCCACCACTTCATATCAAACTGCGTCTGATGGAAAACTTTATGAAGCAAATCTGACCCAGGTTTCATTGACGTAAAGCAAACATTTCCGCAATTAAGTGAAGCAAAACTCAAAGAAAGAATCTTCGCTGGTCCTCAGATACGGAAACTAATGCGTGATTCTGTTTTTAACGAAAAGCTAAACAACACGGAACTCGCCGCATGGCAATCTTTCACATCTGTGGTCAAGAGATTTCTGGGTAACCACAAAGAGGGCGCTTCCACCACTTCATATCAAACTGCGTCTGATGGAAAACTTTATGAAGCAAATCTGACCCAGGCTTCATTGACGTAAAGCAAACATTTCCGCAATTAAGTGAAGCAAAACTCAAAGAAAGAATCTTCGCTGGTCCTCAGATACGGAAACTAAAGCGTCATTCTGTTTTTACCGAAAAGCTAAACAACACGGAACTCGCCGCATGGCAATCTTTCACATCTGTGGTCAAGGGATTTCTGGGTAACCACAAAGAAGGCGCTTCCACCACTTCATATCAAACTGCGTCTGATGGAAAACTTTATGAAGCAAATCTGACCCAGGTTTCATTGACGTAAAGCAAACATTTCCGCAATTAAGTGAAGCAAAACTCAAAGAAAGAATCTTCGCTGGTCCTCAGATACGGAAACTAATGCGTCATTCTGTTTTTACAGAAAAGCTAAACAACACGGAACTCGCCGCATGGCAATCTTTCACATCTGTGGTCAAGAGATTTCTGGGTAACCACAAAGAGGGCGCTTCCACCACTTCATATCAAACTGCGTCTGATGGAAAACTTTATGAAGCAAATCTGACCCAGGTTTCATTGACGTAAAGCAAACATTTCCGCAATTAAGTGAAGCAAAACTCAAAGAAAGAATCTTCGCTGGTCCTCAGATACGGAAACTAATGCGTCATTCTGTTTTTACCGAAAAGCTAAACAACACGGAACTCGCCGCATGGCAA
Source organism: Macrothele yani (assembly GCA_039090855.1). Lineage (NCBI taxonomy): Eukaryota > Metazoa > Arthropoda > Arachnida > Araneae > Macrothelidae > Macrothele > Macrothele yani. Next base: position 54,793,750 of record CM077031.1, read on the forward strand.
TCTTTCACATCTGTGGTCAAGAGATTTCTGGGTAACCACAAAGAGGGCGCTTCCACCACTTCATATCAAACTGCGTCTGATGGAAAACTTTATGAAGCAAATCTGACCCAGGCTTCATTGACGTAAAGCAAACATTTCCGCAATTAAGTGAAGCAAAACTCAAAGAAAGAATCTTCGCTGGTCCTCAGATACGGAAACTAAAGCGTCATTCTGTTTTTACCGAAAAGCTAAACAACACGGAACTCGCCGCATGGCAATCTTTCACATCTGTGGTCAAGAGATTTCTGGGTAACCACAAAGAAGGCGCTTCCACCACTTCATATCAAACTGCGTCTGATGGAAAACTTTATGAAGCAAATCTGACCCAGGCTTCATTGACGTAAAGCAAACATTTCCGCAATTAAGTGAAGCAAAACTCAAAGAAAGAATCTTCGCTGGTCCTCAGATACGGAAACTAAAGCGTCATTCTGTTTTTACCGAAAAGCTAAACAACACGGAACTCGCCGCATGGCAATCTTTCACATCTGTGGTCAAGAGATTTCTGGGTAACCACAAAGAGGGCGCTTCCACCACTTCATATCAAACTGCGTCTGATGGAAAACTTTATGAAGCAAATCTGACCCAGGTTTCATTGACGTAAAGCAAACATTTCCGCAATTAAGTGAAGCAATACACACAGAAAGAATTTTGCTGGTCCTCAGGTACGGAAACTAATGCGTGATTCTGTTTTTACCGAAAAGTTAAACAACACGGAACTCGCCGCATGGGAATCTTTCACATCTGTGGTCAAGAGATTTCTGGGTAACCACAAAGAGGGCGCTTCCACCACTTCATATCAAACTGCGTCTGATGGAAAACTTTATGAAGCAAATCTGACCCAGGTTTCATTGACGTAAAGCAAACATTTCCGCAATTAAGTGAAGCAATACACACAAAGAAAGAATCTTTGCTGGTCTTCAGGTACGGAAACTAATGCGTGATTCTGTTTTTACCGAAAAGTTAAACAACACGGAACTCGCCGCATGGCAATCTTTCACATCTGTGGTCAAGAGATTTCTTGGTAACCACAAAGAGGGCGCTTCCACCACTTCATATCAAACTGCGTCTGATGGAAAACTTTATGAAGCAAATCTGACCCAGGTTTCATTGACGTAAAGCAAACATTTCCGCAATTAAGTGAAGCAATACACACAGAAAGAATCTTTTGCTGGTCTTCAGGTACGGAAACTAATGCGTGATTCTGTTTTTACCGAAAAGTTAAACAACACGGAACTCGCCGCATGGGAATCTTTCACATCTGTGGTCAAGAGATTTCTGGGTAACCACAAAGAGGGCGCTTCCACCACTTCATATCAAACTGCGTCTGATGGAAAACTTTATGAAGCAAATCTGACCCAGGTTTCATTGACGTAAAGCAAACATTTCCGCAATTAAGTGAAGCAATACACACAGAAAGAATTTTCGCTGGTCTTCAGGTACGGAAACTAATGCGTGATTCTGTTTTTACCGAAAAGTTAAACAACACGGAACTCGCCGCATGGCAATCTTTCACATCTGTGGTCAAGAGATTTCTGGGTAACCACAAAGAGGGCGCTTCCACCACTTCATATCAAACTGCGTCTGATGGAAAACTTTATGAAGCAAATCTGACCCAGGTTTCATTGACGTAAAGCAAACATTTCCGCAATTAAGTGAAGCAATACACACAGAAAGAATCTTCGCTGGTATTCAGGTACGGAAACTAATGCGTGATTCTGTTTTTAACGAAAAGCTAAACAACACGGAACTCGCCGCATGGCAATCTTTCACATCTGTGGTCAAGAGATTTCTGGGTAACCACAAAGAGGGCGCTTCCACCACTTCATATCAAACTGCGTCTGATGGAAAACTTTATGAAGCAAATCTGACCCAGGTTTCATTGACGTAAAGCAAACATTTCCGCAATTAAGTGAAGCAATACACACAGAAAGAATCTTCGCTGGTATTCAGGTACGGAAACTAATGCGTGATTCTGTTTTTACACGAAAAGCTAAACAACACGGAACTCGCCGCATGGCAATCTTTCACATCTGTGGTTAAGAGATTTCTGGGTAACCACAAAGAAGGCGCTTCCACCACTTCATATCAAACTGCGTCTGATGGAAAACTTTATGAAGCAAATCTCACCCAGGCTTCATTGACGTAAAGCAAACATTTCCGCAATTAAGTGAAGCAAAACTCAAAGAAAGAATCTTCGCTGGTCCTCAGATACGGAAACTAAAGCGTCATTCTGTTTTTACCGAAAAGCTAAACAACACGGAACTCGCCGCATGGCAATCTTTCACATCTGTGGTCAAAAGATTTCTGGGTAACCACAAAGAGGGCGCTTCCACCACTTCATATCAAACTGCGTCTGATGGAAAACTTTATGAAGCAAATCTGACCCAGGTTTCATTGACGTAAAGCAAACATTTCCGCAATTAAGTGAAGCAAAACTCAAACAAAGAATCTTCGCTGGTCCTCAGATACGGAAACTAAAGCGTCATTCTGTTTTTACCGAAAAGCTAAACAACACGGAACTCGCCGCATGGCAATCTTTCACATCTGTGGTCAAGAGATTTCTGGGTAACCACAAAGAGGGCGCTTCCACCACTTCATATCAAACTGCGTCTGATGGAAAACTTTATGAAGCAAATCTGACCCAGGTTTCATTGACGTAAAGCAAACATTTCCGCAATTAAGTGAAGCAAAACTCAAAGAAAGAATCTTCGCTGGTCCTCAGATACGGAAACTAAAGCGTCATTCTGTTTTTACCGAAAAGCTAAACAACACGGAACTCGCCGCATGGCAATCTTTCACATCTGTGGTCAAGAGATTTCTGGGTAACCACAAAGAAGGCGCTTCCACCACTTCATATCAAACTGCGTCTGATGGAAAACTTTATGAAGCAAATCTGACCCAGGCTTCATTGACGTAAAGCAAACATTTCCGCAATTAAGTGAAGCAAAACTCAAAGAAAGAATCTTCGCTGGCCCTCAGATACGGAAACTAAAGCGTCATTCTGTTTTTACCGAAAAGCTAAACAACACGGAACTCGCCGCATGGCAATCTTTCACATCTGTGGTCAAGAGATTTCTGGGTAACCACAAAGAGGGCGCTTCCACCACTTCATATCAAACTGCGTCTGATGAAAAACTTTATGAAGCAAATCTGACCCAGGTTTCATTGACGTAAAGCAAACATTTCCGCAATTAAGTGAAGCAAAACTCAAACAAAGAATCTTCGCTGGTCCTCAGATGCGGAAACTAAAGCGTCATTCTGTTTTTACCGAAAAGCTAAACAACACGGAACTCGCCGCATGGCAATCTTTCACATCTGTGGTCAAGAGATTTCTGGGTAACCACAAAGAGGGCGCTTCCAACACTTCATATCAAACTGCGTCTGATGGAAAACTTTATGAAGCAAATCTGACCCAGGTTTCATTGACGTAAAGCAAACATTTCCGCAATTAAGTGAAGCAATACACACAGAAAGAATCTTCGCTGGTATTCAGGTACGGAAACTAATGCGTGATTCTGTTTTTAACGAAAAGCTAAACAACACGGAACTCGCCGCATGGCAATCTTTCACATCTGTGGTTAAGAGATTTCTGGGTATCCACAAAGAAGGCGCTTCCACCACTTCATATCAAACTGCGTCTGATGGAAAACTTTATGAAGCAAATCTCACCCAGGCTTCATTGACGTAAAGCAAACATTTCCGCAATTAAGTGAAGCAAAACTCAAAGAAAGAATCTTCGCTGGTCCTCAGATACGGAAACTAAAGCGTCATTCTGTTTTTACCGAAAAGCTAAACAACACGGAACTCGCCGCATGGCAATCTTTCACATCTGTGGTCAAAAGATTTCTGGGTAACCACAAAGAAGGCGCTTCCACCACTTCATATCAAACTGCGTCTGATGGAAAACTTTATGAAGCAAATCTGACCCAGGTTTCATTGACGTAAAGCAAACATTTCCGCAATTAAGTGAAGCAAAACTCAAACAAAGAATCTTCGCTGGTCCTCAGATACGGAAACTAAAGCGTCATTCTGTTTTTACCGAAAAGCTAAACAACACGGAACTCGCCGCATGGCAATCTTTCACATCTGTGGTCAAGAGATTTCTGGGTAACCACAAAGAGGGCGCTTCCACCACTTCATATCAAACTGCGTCTGATGGAAAACTTTATGAAGCAAATCTGACCCAGGTTTCATTGACGTAAAGCAAACATTTCCGCAATTAAGTGAAGCAAAACTCAAAGAAAGAATCTTCGCTGGTCCTCAGATACGGAAACTAAAGCGTCATTCTGTTTTTACCGAAAAGCTAAACAACACGGAACTCGCCGCATGGCAATCTTTCACATCTGTGGTCAAGAGATTTCTGGGTAACCACAAAGAAGGCGCTTCCACCACTTCATATCAAACTGCGTCTGATGGAAAACTTTATGAAGCAAATCTGACCCAGGCTTCATTGACGTAAAGCAAACATTTCCGCAATTAAGTGAAGCAAAACTCAAAGAAAGAATCTTCGCTGGTCCTCAGATACGGAAACTAAAGCGTCATTCTGTTTTTACCGAAAAGCTAAACAACACGGAACTCGCCGCATGGCAATCTTTCACATCTGTGGTCAAGAGATTTCTGGGTAACCACAAAGAGGGCGCTTCCACCACTTCATATCAAACTGCGTCTGATGGAAAACTTTATGAAGCAAATCTGACCCAGGTTTCATTGACGTAAAGCAAACATTTCCGCAATTAAGTGAAGCAATACACACAGAAAGAATTTTTGCTGGTCTTCAGGTACGGAAACTAATGCGTGATTCTGTTTTTCCCGAAAAGTTAAACAACACGGAACTCGCCGCATGGCAATCTTTCACATCTGTGGTCAAGAGATTTCTGGGTAACCACAAAGAGGGCGCTTCCACCACTTCATATCAAACTGCGTCTGATGGAAAACTTTATGAAGCAAATCTGACCCAGGTTTCATTGACGTAAAGCAAACATTTCCGCAATTAAGTGAAGCAATACACACAGAAAGAATCTTCGCTGGTATTCAGGTACGGAAACTAATGCGTGATTCTGTTTTTAACGAAAAGCTAAACAACACGGAACTCGCCGCATGGCAATCTTTCACATCTGTGGTTAAGAGATTTCTGGGTAACCACAAAGAAGGCGCTTCCACCACTTCATATCAAACTGCGTCTGATGGAAAACTTTATGAAGCAAATCTCACCCAGGCTTCATTGACGTAAAGCAAACATTTCCGCAATTAAGGGAAGCAAAACTCAAAGAAAGAATCTTCGCTGGTCCTCAGATACGGAAACTAAAGCGTCATTCTGTTTTTACCGAAAAGCTAAACAACACGGAACTCGCCGCATGGCAATCTTTCACATCTGTGGTCAAAAGATTTCTGGGTAACCACAAAGAAGGCGCTTCCACCACTTCATATCAAACTGCGTCTGATGGAAAACTTTATGAAGCAAATCTGACCCAGGTTTCATTGACGTAAAGCAAACATTTCCGCAATTAAGTGAAGCAAAACTCAAACAAAGAATCTTCGCTGGTCCTCAGATACGGAAACTAAAGCGTCATTCTGTTTTTACCGAAAAGCTAAACAACACGGAACTCGCCGCATGGCAATCTTTCACATCTGTGGTCAAGAGATTTCTGGGTAACCACAAAGAGGGCGCTTCCACCACTTCATATCAAACTGCGTCTGATGGAAAACTTTATGAAGCAAATCTGACCCAGGTTTCATTGACGTAAAGCAAACATTTCCGCAATTAAGTGAAGCAAAACTCAAAGAAAGAATCTTCGCTGGTCCTCAGATACGGAAACTAAAGCGTCATTCTGTTTTTACCGAAAAGCTAAACAACACGGAACTCGCCGCATGGCAATCTTTCACATCTGTGGTCAAGAGATTTCTGGGTAACCACAAAGAAGGCGCTTCCACCACTTCATATCAAACTGCGTCTGATGGAAAACTTTATGAAGCAAATCTGACCCAGGCTTCATTGACGTAAAGCAAACATTTCCGCAATTAAGTGAAGCAAAACTCAAAGAAAGAATCTTCGCTGGCCCTCAGATACGGAAATTAAAGCGTCATTCTGTTTTTACCGAAAAGCTAAACAACACGGAACTCGCCGCATGGCAATCTTTCACATCTGTGGTCAAGAGATTTCTGGGTAACCACAAAGAGGGCGCTTCCACCACTTCATATCAAACTGCGTCTGATGAAAAACTTTATGAAGCAAATCTGACCCAGGTTTCATTGACGTAAAGCAAACATTTCCGCAATTAAGTGAAGCAAAACTCAAACAAAGAATCTTCGCTGGTCCTCAGATGCGGAAACTAAAGCGTCATTCTGTTTTTACCGAAAAGCTAAACAACACGGAACTCGCCGCATGGCAATCTTTCACATCTGTGGTCAAGAGATTTCTGGGTAACCACAAAGAGGGCGCTTCCACCACTTCATATCAAACTGCGTCTGATGGAAAACTTTATGAAGCAAATCTGACCCAGGTTTCATTGACGTAAAGCAAACATTTCCGCAATTAAGTGAAGCAATACACACAGAAAGAATTTTTGCTGGTCTTCAGGTACGGAAACTAATGCGTGATTCTGTTTTTACCGAAAAGTTAAACAACACGGAACTCGCCGCATGGGAATCTTTCACATCTGTGGTCAAGAGATTTCTGGGTAACCACAAAGAGGGCGCTTCCACCACTTCATATCAAACTGCGTCTGATGGAAAACTTTATGAAGCAAATCTGACCCAGGTTTCATTGACGTAAAGCAAACATTTCCGCAATTAAGTGAAGCAAAACTCAAACAAAGAATCTTCGCTGGTCCTCAGATACGGAAACTAAAGCGTCATTCTGTTTTTACCGAAAAGCTAAACAACACGGAACTCGCCGCATGGCAATCTTTCACATCTGTGGTCAAGAGATTTCTGGGTAACCACAAAGAGGGCGCTTCCACCACTTCATATCAAACTGCGTCTGATGGAAAACTTTATGAAGCAAATCTGACCCAGGTTTCATTGACGTAAAGCAAACATTTCCGCAATTAAGTGAAGCAAAACTCAAAGAAAGAATCTTCGCTGGTCCTCAGATACGGAAACTAAAGCGTCATTCTGTTTTTACCGAAAAGCTAAACAACACGGAACTCGCCGCATGGCAATCTTTCACATCTGTGGTCAAGAGATTTCTGGGTAACCACAAAGAAGGCGCTTCCACCACTTCATATCAAACTGCGTCTGATGGAAAACTTTATGAAGCAAATCTGACCCAGGCTTCATTGACGTAAAGCAAACATTTCCGCAATTAAGTGAAGCAAAACTCAAAGAAAGAATCTTCGCTGGTCCTCAGATACGGAAACTAAAGCGTCATTCTGTTTTTACCGAAAAGCTAAACAACACGGAACTCGCCGCATGGCAATCTTTCACATCTGTGGTCAAGAGATTTCTGGGTAACCACAAAGAAGGCGCTTCCACCACTTCATATCAAACTGCGTCTGATGGAAAACTTTATGAAGCAAATCTGACCCAGGTTTCATTGACGTAAAGCAAACATTTCCGCAATTAAGTGAAGCAATACACACAGAAAGAATCTTCGCTGGTATTCAGGTACGGAAACTAATGCGTGATTCTGTTTTTAACGAAAAGCTAAACAACACGGAACTCGCCGCATGGCAATCTTTCACATCTGTGGTCAAGAGATTTCTGGGTAACCACAAAGAGGGCGCTTCCACCACTTCATATCAAACTGCGTCTGATGGAAAACTTTATGAAGCAAATCTGACCCAGGTTTCATTGACGTAAAGCAAACATTTCCGCAATTAAGTGAAGCAATACACACAGAAAGAATCTTCGCTGGTATTCAGGTACGGAAACTAATGCGTGATTCTGTTTTTAACGAAAAGCTAAACAACACGGAACTCGCCGCATGGCAATCTTTCACATCTGTGGTCAAGAGATTTCTGGGTAACCACAAAGAGGGCGCTTCCACCACTTCATATCAAACTGCGTCTGATGGAAAACTTTATGAAGCAAATCTGACCCAGGTTTCATTGACGTAAAGCAAACATTTCCGCAATTAAGTGAAGCAATACACACAGAAAGAATTTTTGCTGGTCTTCAGGTACGGAAACTAATGCGTGATTCTGTTTTTACCGAAAAGTTAAACAACACGGAACTCGCCGCATGGGAATCTTTCACATCTGTGGTCAAGAGATTTCTGGGTAACCACAAAGAGGGCGCTTCCACCACTTCATATCAAACTGCGTCTGATGGAAAACTTTATGAAGCAAATCTGACCCAGGTTTCATTGACGTAAAGCAAACATTTCCGCAATTAAGTGAAGCAATACACACAGAAAGAATTTTTGCTGGTCTTCAGGTACGGAAACTAATGCGTGATTCTGTTTTTACCGAAAAGTTAAACAACACGGAACTCGCCGCATGGCAATCTTTCACATTTGTGGTCAAGAGATTTCTGGGTAACCACAAAGAGGGCGCTTCCACCACTTCATATCAAACTGCGTCTGATGGAAAACTTTATGAAGCAAATCTGACCCAGGTTTCATTGACGTAAAGCAAACATTTCCGCAATTAAGTGAAGCAATACACACAGAAAGAATCTTCGCTGGTATTCAGGTACGGAAACTAATGCGTGATTCTGTTTTTAACGAAAAGCTAAACAACACGGAACTCGCCGCATGGCAATCTTTCACATCTGTGGTCAAAGGATTTCAGGGTAACCACAAAGACGGCAACTACAAACAGCTGATTCACAACCTTGCCAAGAACTACAATAACTTTGGATACCGGATGTCCTTCAAAATACATTTTCTCCATTTTGCACCGGAATTTTTTTCTACCCAGGAACAATCAGCGATGAACAAGGACAAAAAGTTCCACCACGATATCCGAACAATGTGGGAGATGCATCAAGGCATGTGGGATCGCTCAGTGATGAGTGATTACTGCTTGGTTCTGTAGGGTCCCTCTTAATCGGCTAAGGGGCTACACAGTTCAAGACATAGCTCATCTCAAAATAAACAATCTGTGGTTTCAATCGTAATAGTCACGATCTCAAACTCAAACAAGCGCGTTGGAAACCACCGTGGAGAGAGATACGTTGCACATCATTGCTTGAACTACTTGGCGGCCGAATGACGACTTTCATTCACTATTTACTTTTCAAAAGTCGGTATTATTGCATTCCAACGCACACTCGTGTTCCTCTGCTCATATTTGTTACAACACATATCATAGATATTTATCGAAACGAAATATTATCTAACGCTCTCCGTGACAAAAACATAACTGTTTTGATTAACTTCCGTAAAAGATTTTACTTACGATTTTACTTACGATGTGCATTAAGATGCGAACTCTTTGTTGTAAAAAAAAAAAAGGTAGCTCCAATACAGTATAGAAATAGTAAAGACAGTAAAATTGCCCTTTGAATTGAATGCATGTCTTAGCCTAAATATGTTGAAACATTTTAATTTCTAATACAAGTCACTGCCCCCATGATTACAAAGGAGCAATTTTTGTACATAAGATAATGGCTTTTTCCAGTTAACATTTTTTTAAGTTTTCAACCGACGACCTTTTGTTCACTCACTTAAAAAAATAATTCAGGTATGTAGCCTTTGCTGGTGGAAGAAAGAAACGGCTGAGAATACATCACCTTAAATACAGAAACAATAGCAATAATGGAACTTACACCTAAGTATTATACATGTACAACTTGAATTATTTATTACGTTTTGTACTGGTGTAACAATTTACATAAACACACAATGACTAAGTGCCGAGCTTTCACACTCCAAACGGGAGGCTTTCTCAACGCCAGTGAACACAAGAACGTCTTTGGGAACGACAATAATTGGAAATCCTGTAGTGCGCGTCTACTGTGTGTGCAGGTGATATTGCGTCTCGCGGAAGGTGGTGTTCAAACATTCTCTCTTTTCCAATATCCTATCAAAATAAGAACTTCCACACAGCCGAGAGTTCGAGGAAAAGGCTAATGCTGCATGGGTTGGGTGCATGAATATTTCGACGCTTTCTCTAGTCAGGGTTCCTTTGTAGTCGGTGTATGGAGCGATACTCTTCAAGTTTTTGCACACCGGTATGGCATCACAGCGGGATATTTCCTTGCATATAGCCATCTGAGTTTTTCCTGCTTTAAGGTCCCTTATGTGTTCTTTCGCCCTAATTGTCAGGGATCTCTTGGTCATTCCGATGTACGATCGGGACAAACTGTCTGGGTGTAATAATATCTCATACACCCTAGCTCCAGAATTCCTGTCGAAATACTTGTGCGCATTTGTTGTCGCGGTGGCAATGGACCTTGGCAGGCGATTTCATTCCAATGCGTATTCTAAGTTCCTCATATGGTTCTTGAACTCAAACGAAAATTTCAGGGTGTATGAGATGAATCTAGCAAACCTCCAGTTGTAGACTCTTGGGTACTGGTGCCTTGTGTCTTCTGATTATCGTCTTGTGTAAGACGGACCTTAGACTGCGTTCCGAGAATCCAGAACTAATACCTTTGTTGATAATGTTTGTTATCTCTCTGTGTCTCGTTTCTTTGGTGGAGCAAATTGTGATTTGCTCAAATGAAGCGCGTTCGAAATGCCGCCATTTTATATGAACTCGAGGATGCGAGCTCAGGAGATATGAAATTTGTCACCGTTGTTGGTTTGCAATGTAAGGTGCAGAATAAACGGCCATCTTGGGATGTCCTTAGCTCAGCTTCAAGAAACGATAACTTCCCACCTATTTCTATTTCAGAAGTGAATTCAATGGATTTGTGGATGGTTTTGATTCACTGTCAGAACTCTTAGAGATCTCTGTCATAATGTTGCTAAATATAGAACACATAGTCGACGAATTTAAGCCATAATTTCGGTTTCTTTCGGTCGCTCGAGAAGATCTCCTCCAGTTGGCGTAGGAAAGCTTCCGCGAGCATTCCTGATAGTGGATACCCCATGGGAGCACCTTTTGTCTGCTTGTAATGTGTTCCTAGGAACTGGAAGTATTTATTGTTTACAACCAGGTCCAACACCCTCCGTATGTCTTGCACTGCCTCCGGAGGTTATTCACCATCTCTGGTTAGAAAGTTCTCCTAATTGTTACACGCTTCCATGATCGTAATTGATAGGTATAGAGATGTGACGTCGAAACTAACCATAACCTCCTTTGAATCCAAACTTATGTCTTTTACTTTGCTTATGTAGTCCGCAGTCAAGCGTAGGGCGCGTTGAGTGGCAGGTAGGTAGGTTTTCAGAAAGTTAGTCAGCTATTTCTCTACACAATACGTTGGCGCTCTTATTTTCGCAACAATGGTTCTGAGTTTAAGGCCAGGTTTACGGTACTTCAGTCTGCCATACAGGGGAGGAATGGACGACCCCGGTAGGGTAATGGGGTGTCACGTCAATTCGTCGCGTGCGTCAATTCGTCGACTACGTCAATTCGTCGTATGCGTCAATTCGTCGCGCGTCAATTCGTCGACTACGACAATTCGTCGCGCGTCAATTCCTCGCATGCGTCAATTCGTCGACCACGACGATTCGTCGCGCGACAATTCGTCGACTACGTCAATTCGTCGCGTTTACAAATTTTGGTTAAATACAAAACGAATGCAGGAAAAACGTACTATTTTGAACGTCTTGCTCCCTGATCAAATTTATAAAGTTTGGCCACGCAGACAGGATATTAATATTACGTTTTTCTTTGGCACTAAAAATATTAGACGGTAAACGGTTTTTGGAACGGGGCAGGGCCCGGTTGGTCAGAGCCCCCCATATACAAAATTTTCGTAAAATCTACAGTTTTCAATTCAGAACCACCAAATCTGGTATACTATCTCGTGGTATTCTAACTTAGACTGTAGACGGTTTTGGGAAGCGGTTGGAGAGGGGGGTGAGCCCCTCCCCCTACAGAATTGCCGTAAAATATAGTTTTCAATTAAGAACTACCAAATTTGGTATATTATCTCATGGTACTCTAACTTAGACGGTAGACGGTTTTTGGAACGGGTCAGGGGCCCGGTTGGTCAGAGCCCCCCATATACAAAATTTTCGTAAAATCTACAGTTTTCAATTCAGAACCACCAAATCTGGTATACTATCTCGTGGTATTCTAACTTAGACTGTAGACGGTTTTGGGAAGCGGTTGGAGAGGGGGGGTTAGGGGCCCCCTACAGAATTGCCGTAAAATATAGTTTTCAATTTAGAACTACCAAATTTGGTATATTATCTCATGGTACTCTAACTTAGACGGTAGACGGTTTTTGGAACGGGGCAGGGCCCGGTTGGTCAGAGCCCCCCATATACAAAATTTTCGTAAAATCTACATTTTTCAATTCACAACCACCAAATCAGGTATACTATCTCGTGGTATTCTAACTTAGACAGTAGACGGTTTTGGGAAGAGGTTGGAGTGGGGGGGGGGGGGTTTAGGGCCATTGCCGTAAAATATAGTTTTCAATTTAGAACTACCAAATTTGGTATATTATCTCATGGTACTCTAACTTAGACGGTAGACGGTTTTTGGAACGGGTCAGGGGCCCGGTTGGTCAGAGCCCCCATACACAAAATATTCGTAAGATCTACAGTTTTCAATTCAGAACCACAAAATCAGGTATCCTATCTCATAGTACTCTAACTTAGACGGTTGTCAGTTTTTGGAACGGGTCAACGCCCGGGGTGTCAGAGCCCCCCCCCCCGTACATACAAAATTTTCGTAAAATATAGTTTTCATTTCAGAACCATCAAATTTGGTATCATGAAACTCTAACTTAGACGCTAGACGGTTTTTGGTAGGGGTTGGTGCCCACGGGTTCGGAGCCCCCCTCATAAAAAATTTCGTAAAATCTACAGTTTTCATCTTAGAACCACCAAATTTGGTATACTATCTCATGGTACTCTAACTTAGACGCTAGACGGTTTTTGGAAGGGGTTGGAGCCCGCGTGGTAGCCCCCCCCCCTCATAAAAAATTTCGTAAAATCTACAGTTTTTATCTTAGAACCACCAAATTTGGTATACTATCTTATGGTACTCTAACTTAGTCGGCAGACCGTTTTTGGAACGGGTCAAGGCCCGGGGGTCAGAGCCCCCTACATACAAAATTTTCTTAAAAACTACAGTTTTCAATTCAGAACCACCTAATCTGGTAGACTATCTCATGGTACTCTAACTTAGACGCTAGACGGTTTTGGAAGGCGTTGGAGCCCGGGAGGTCAGACCCCCCCGAATAAAAACTTTTTCGTAAAATCTACAGTTTTCAATTTAGAACTACCAAATTTGGTATACTATCTCATGGTACTCTAACTTAGACGCTAGACGGTTTTTGGAACGGGTTGGAGCCCGCGGGGTCGGGCCCCCTTCATAAAAAATTTCGTAAAATCTACAGTTTTTATCTTAGAACCACCAAATTTGGTATAATATCTTATGGTACTCTAACTTAGTCGGCAGACCGTTTTTGGAACGGGTCAAGGCCCGGGGGTCAGAGCCCCCCACATACAAAATTTTCTTAAAAACTACAGTTTTCAATTCAGAACCACCTAATCTATTATACTATCTCATGATACTCTAACTTAGACGCTAGACGGTTTTTGGAAGGGGTTTGAGCCCGGGGGGTCAGACCCCCCCGAATAAAAACTCTTTCGTAAATACTATAGTTTTCAATTTAGAACCACCAAATTTGGTACACTATCTCTTTCTACTCTATCTTAGACGCTAGAAGGTTTTCTGAAGGGGTTGCAGCCCGGGGTCGGCCCCCCTCATAAAAATTTCGTAAAATCAACAGTTTTCATATTAGAACCACCAAATTTGGTATACTATCTTATGGTACTCTAACTTAGACGGCAGACCTTTTTTGGAACGGGTCAAGGCCCGGGGGTCAGAGCCCTCCACATACAAAATTTTCTTAAAATCTACAGTTTTCAATTTAGAACCACCAAATTTGGTATACTATCTCATGGTACTCTAACTTAGACGCTAGACGGTTTTTGGAAGGGGTTGGAGCCCGAGGGGTTGCCCCCCCCCTCATAAAAATTTCGTAAAATCTACAGTTTTTATCTTAGAACCACCAAATTTGGTATATTATCTTATGGCACTCTAACTTAGTCGGCAGACCGTTTTTGGAACGGGTCAAGGCCCGGGGGTCAGAGCCCCCCACATACAAAATTTTCTTAAAAACTACAGTTTTCAATTCAGAACCACCTAATCTGGTATACTATCTCATGGTACTCTAACTTATACGCTAGACGGTTTTTGGAAGGGGTTGGAGCCCGGGGGTCAGACCCCCCCCCCCGAATAAAAACTTTTTCGTAAATACTACAGTTTTCAATTTAGAACCACCAAATTTGGTATACTATCTCATGGTACTCTAACTTAGACAGTAGACCGTTTTTGGAAGGAGTTGGAGCCTTGGGGTAAAGCCCCCCATAAAAATGCCGCGTAAAATCTACAGTTTTCAATTTAGAACCACCAAATTTGGCATACTCTCTCATGGTACTCTAACTTAGACGGTAGACGGTTTTTGGAACGGGTCGGGCACGGGGTCAGAGTCCCTCCGCCCATAATTATTTTTGGCAAAAACTAAAGCTTTCAATTTACAGCTACCAAATTTGGTATACTATATAATGGTGTTCTAAACTAAACGGTAGACGGTTTTTCAGAACGGGTCGGGGCAAGGGTGGTGACCCCCCCCCTACACACAAACTTTCGTAAAATCTGTAGTTTTCAATTTAGAACCACCAAATTTTGTATATTATCTCATGGTACTCTAACTTAGACGGTAGAACGTTTTTGGAACGGATCAAGGCCCGGGGTAAGACCCCCCCCCCACATACAAAATTTTCTTAAAATCTTTATTTTTCAATTCAGAACCACCACATTTTGTGTCATGAAACTCTAACTTAGCGGGAGACGGTAAGTGAAAGCGCAACATTATTAACTTGATTTGTTATGCAAACCTTATAAATACGACCACAGCGATTAAAAGTTACTAAAGAGTCCTTGTAAGTAATATGTTTTGACCGAGTACAAGTACAATTTACGAAATGTCAACAGGTCAAAATATCTAAAGTAACAATGAAATTTGGAATATTTCTTTTTTCTTTCTTTTTTATTTCAGTTTTGACACTTGTATTAAGTTTTAAAAACATATATTTCTCCTATCGTATACCTTCATTGTGCTTTAAACAGAATTTCTTACCATGTTTTGGGTATTTTGTTTCGTGTGGTTGCAGTTTTTTTAATGTTTTGGGCATTTCATTTTGTGTGGTTACTTCTTTTTATGTTTTGGGCATTTTACTTTGTATGGGTGTTTTTGTTATGTTTTTGTTCTTTTCTTTTCTGTGGTGGTTGTAATGTCGACAGGATGAAAAGGGGAAACTGTACCCAGTCACGATGCCTACTTGCTTCTAATTTTTTTTTCAAATACAGCACATGATTTTGTATTGAGTTATACCACTTACTCATTAAGCGACTACAGGTTTCTTTAAATATGAACGTTTTCTTAGAGCCTTTTGTTTCCTCTACCTAGCTTTTTCGGTTCCGCAATTTCTTTTTTTTGGTTGTAGAATATTTTCCTTATTATTAATATATTTTCTCATGCAAACTCTTTATGTAAGGTATGTTTATTCTATCGAAGTATTTTGCAATTATACGTAAAGCCTTGTTGCTGAAGTAAAAAAAAATATTTCCAACTGAAACAACACAGTTCAGATATTTTCCCGCTGTTAACTCAAAAGAATGAAAACAAAAAACAACAAATCTGTGCAATGGTTGAGGCATGAGACAGTACTTACTGGTAACCAGGCAAAGTTTTAAGGAAGAATGAGCTTAAGAATTTCTAACTGCAACAAAAAAGAGCATCCCACTGTATCCCTCCCCATCCCCTAGTGCCGGCCTTTGGACGTCTTGAAAGAGAAGTCTTAAGGACACATCTGTATCGTAATTGCCTGAGCATTCGCGACAATCTTCTGGTGTCGTAGTAGAAAAACACACTTCATACTTCGCCTAAATTGCTTGGATGTAATGCCAACGAACAAAGTTTTGCTCTCGCATTGGATTTCTGTTGCTTTTGATGGAATACTTTTCCCCTGGGGTTCACCGCTTTCACTATAGTCTTCAGGACAGGCGGCAATACACCCCAACGTAAAACACCAATTTCACGGCAATTAACTGCAATTAGCGAAAGAGAGGTGCGGTACAGGAAATAAGTCGAACGAGACAGATCTGAACTTAGAAAGTCGGGGGAAGGTGTTGCATGAAAAACTGTGTTTGGCTTACAGATCATTTGGCACGTAGGGACGCAGGTTTCGTTTAATATGTTACGGGGTAAACAAATTGTCTTTTTAGTATAACAATTTTCTGTCATACGCATGGTGCAACACAAAAAATTTGAATTTATTTTTGAGAATTAGCATGACGCCTACCGGCCCAGAGTACAGCTGCCCAGTCAGCGCCTGCTGCCGCCTCCGGAACCTGGCTCCCGGGTTCTTCGCATCTGTTGATCCTCCGCCTGGAGCGTCCCAGCTGTTAAAATACATGTACCTCTGCGTTTTCGAAAAACAAAAGATAAGATGCCGATCCTTAAAATTAACCACTTCTTGTGACCGCAGGTACGAAAATCTTGAACTTCGCTTAAACCCTAACTGGAGGAACAAGCTTCACGTGATTTTCTGAATTCTGAGTGTTTTATTGAATGGTTGCTCATTAGTTCGTAGTTGACTGGAGAACAGAGAACGTGCTTGTTAAAACCTTTGTTGTGCGTTGTCAAGTGATAATAGTGGAAATATATCATTCTAAATATTTTGGAAAGAGAAAGTGCATTGTTTTCCGAAGGCACTATGCATATGAAGAATGCAACATAAATAGTTAACTCACAAAAAGAAAATGATTTGCTGAAATGGAAAGGGTATTTATTTTGCCATAACAGAGTGCGAGGTGATTTACGGTAGTGTCACTGTATTGAAAGAAATTATGGAAATTGTACTGGCTTTGCTAGTACTATTCTTATTGGAGATGAACACAGGATGCACAATGAGAAACCACATAATCATGCTCCAAGACCGGATAAAAGTGATGTTGCTGTTGCAAGAGCGCAAATAAAAGAACGAGCGAGAAATACGGGCGAAGCCCCTGCACAAATTATTCAAACCGTGACAACGTCAATGGCTACAGTAAATGCAGCTTACATGCCTAATATGGATGCACTAAGGCAAGTTGTAAAAAAGAGAAGACATGCCAAGACATGCCAAGACATGCCTGCGGAGCCCACGACTTCAGAACGGATCGATGCCCCAATAAATTTACAGGAGAAGATGGTGCAAAATTTCTTGGCAGAGGTAGCGCATTTGGACATCAAAGAATTATTTTATTTTTAACAGAGAATAATTTACGAAAGCTTAAAGAAGCACCCCTCTGGATTATGGATGGGACATTTGAAACTTGTCCAACCCTTTTTAGGCAATTATGTTCCATTCATGCTATGGTTGAAACGAATCCAGAGATGCAAAGACTTGTCCCACTAGTTTATGGGTTACTTTCCAGCAAGTATAAATAATATAATACTATTATAAAGTATTTTTGTAGGATTTACAAGACTATGCATCAGACTATGATATTCAGCTTGCACCACAATATACGCATAATAATAGATTTTGAAATAGCTACCGTTATAATGCTGCTAAAAAGGAATATGGAAGCAGCACACACAAATGTTGTTGGTTTCATCTCGGAAAAAAATGTGCTGAGGAATATCCATCCTCTGGCATAGCCTTGGAATATAAGGAAAACAGTGAGTTTGCTCTCAAAGTCAGACATTTGCAAGCACTCGCATTTTTTTCATCTGATGAAATTCCAGCTGCTTGTGAAGAAGTGAAATCAATTTTACTAGAATATGCAGATTCTGTAGTTCAGTGGTTTGAGGAAAATTATGTTCTTGGAAAATTTCGTGGAAGCAGAAGAAACAATCCAAGCAGAAGCCCTCCGCTGTTCCCGCCAACAATTTGGTCAGTTAGTGAAAACAATTTATTTGGCTTTCCCAGAACACAAAACGAACTTGAAAGATTAGACAGACGCTGGAATACAATTCTGGGAGAGAAAAAACTGTGACTGTACGAAATAATCAGTGAAATTGCGAAAGAGCAGAGAACAACTATGGCTAAAATCGAAAGAGTGATAGCACAGATTCCAACAAATCCACCCAGAAGAGAAACGCTGGCAAGATAAAAAGGAATTCGAACTTCTTTGGTGCACAGAGACAATGTTAACATGCTGGACATTTTAAGAGGAATTTCATATAATTCTACCCTTTACTAAAATGTGCTGGTATTTCTCACTAATTGAATTATACCTTTTACTAACTTGTATTTGAATTTTTCAAGAATGTAATTCCGCCGAAGATGCAAGAATGTAAAACAACGCAAAATTAAAAAAGTCAAAATTTTCAAAATAGCATGTCAAAAACATAAAATGTCAAAAATTAATCCAAAATGTGAAACATATAAAAATTCAAAATGCAATCCAAAATGTGAAACAAATAAAAATTCAAAATGCAATCACAAGTCACAAGCATTACAAAAATGCGAAACGCTATGTAACAAGTACAACACAAAATAAAACAAATGCCAAAAAAAATGCATACCCTTTGTAAAATGTACAAAATAAAATAAATGCCATATTCACAAGGATTTCATGACGAGTCAAGTTAAAAATGAGCTATTACTTAGACTTCAAATAATAATTACTAGCCTCTACACCTTTTTAAGTCTTTAATAAGTGCAGCATCATTAACGTGACTTGACATCATACATTATCAATATGACTATAGCATACAATCACTTAAAAGACTTGTTAATGGATGAATTGAGGAATCACCAAGTTCAGCGGATGAAAGTTAATGGCTGTTTATAGTTTTGTACTCGAGTAAATGCGCAACACAGTAAACTTGACTTTCTCTGAAAATTTTATGTATATGAGCACGGTTGATTGAAAACTGATAAAAAGGCTTAAAGCCTGTTTATTAACTTTTGTGCCTCAGTCAAAACGCAGTACCATAACCTTGGCATGTTATCGAAACCTTATGAATACGTCGGACTAAAAATTCCTAAAAAAGTTTACGCCTAAGGTCTTGTAACTAAAGTTTTGTGACAGGGTAAAACTGCAACATTAATAACTTGACATGTTATGTTAACGTTGTGAATATGAGCACGGCGGATTAAAGATTTCAACAAATAGCCTTTGGGATTAATGTGTTGTAGCTGAGTAAAAATGTAACATTATCTTGATTTTCTATATAAACCAAACTACGTGCTGAAATGGCCCAACTATATATACGTATACTTTAACCATATACCGAAGCGCTGACAAGGTGAAAACAAAAGTGCAATTTTGTACGGTCCCCTAACATTTTATGGCCAGCCTACATGGAAGTGGACACCTTGATATCAAAAACATACTTTTTGTACGGTCCACAACAAATAGCAATGGACACGTCGCAATTTTGGCGGGGATGGGGGGGGGTTAACGACCACCGTGATCAATTCAGTGGGCTATAAGCAGTCGGACATTCCCAATTTTGGGCCACTGGTTCCAGGGAAGGGGGACAGCCAGTGCCAGAAGTCAAGCACAACGTCCATGATTCACCGGGATTTGAACCAGGATCCTTCTCGACAAGTGGTCAGAAGCCAGCGCCTAGATCACTCCGCCGCCGTAGCGGCACACGTTGAAATGTATTTTTCATACGGCTCCAAACGCTCTTATGGACATACTAGATTGAACTGGACGCAAAAAAATCATTAATATAATTTGTACTAGCAGGGATACCAGTTATTTGCCAGGTACATATTACTATTTGTGGAATCACCAAGTTCAGCGGGTGAAAGTTAATGAATGAAAAAGGTATTCCTGCAATCTTCCAGTAAAGTTATTTTAAATTTTTTGATTTAGTTAATTTAATTTTGCGAAACAAAAAAGAAAGAAAAAGGAATGGGAATACTTACCTTCTAGGAGACATCTATAGAACTGCCGTACATCTGGCGTGTGCTTCTGTGAATCCCGCGACACAGAAATGCAATGTACCTATGTGATGTCGCATGCATACGACTTCACATTGGCATTGATCATCTTTTTCTTACCGTTTTGAATTTTGAATATCTGGAACTCTCTGTTTACATTACATTATATTTCTTTCTGATAAGCCGTTCGTTGGTAGTGAAAGCTAAACTATATAGATTTGTGTTTTTAATACACCATAAACGCATATTTTTGCACTTTATTGTTATCTACAGTCCCTAACTTAGACCGTAGGTTGGTTAGTTGGTTGGTTGGTTAGTTCGTTGGTTGGTTGATGGTTTATGGTGCAAGGCCCTCAAAGGGCCAAAGAGCGCCTTAGAACGTAAATAGGGTATTCTTAAGAGTAAAAAACGGAACTACTTTTTACGAAAATTTTGCATGGGGCTACCTTGACCAGGGCCCCGACCCCTTCCAAAAACCGTCTACCGTCTAAGTTAGATAACCATAAGTAGTATACCAAATCTGGTTGTCCTAAATTGGAAACTGTAGATTTTACGAAATTTTTATGAAGAGGGGGAGGGGCTCTCACCTCGGGGTTCCAGCCATTTCCAAAAACCGTCTAGCGTCTAAGTTAGAGTTTCATGATACCAAATTTGGTGGTTCTGAATTGAAAACTGTAGTTTTTAAGAAAATGTTGTATGTCTGTGTGTGTGTGCGGGGCGGGGGGCTCCGACCCCCAGGGCCTTGACCCGTCGAAAAAACCGTCGACCGTCTAAGTTAAAATACCATGAGATAGCATACCAAATTTGGTGGTTCTAAATTGAAAACTGTAGATTTTACGCGGCATTTTTATGGGGAGGGGCTCTTACCCCCGGGCTCCAACCCCTTCCAAAACCGTCTAGCGTCTAAGTTAGAGTACCATGAGATAGTATACCAAACTTGGTGGTTCTAAATTGAAAACTGTAGATTTTGTGAATTTTTATATGAGGGGGCCCTTCCCCCCGGGCTGCAAACACTTAAAAAAATCGTCGAGAGTCTAAGTTAGAGTACCATGCGATAGTATGCCAGATTTGGTGGTTCAGAATTGAAAACTGCAGTTTTTAAGAAAATTTTGTATGTGGGGGCTCTGACCCCCCGGGCCTTGATCCGTTCCAAAAACGTTCTGCTGTCTAAGTTAGAGTACCATGAGATAGTATACCAAAGTTGGTGGTTCTAAATTGAAAACTGTAGATTTTACAAAAAAAAAAATTTCGGGGGGTGTCTGACCCCCCGGGCTCCAACCCCTTCCCAAAATCGTTTAGCGTCTAAGTTAGAGTACCATAAAATAGTATACTAAATTTGGTGGTTCTAAGATGAAAACTGTAGATTTTACGAAATTTTTATGAGGGGGGCAGCTCCGACCCCGCGGGCTCCAACCCCTTCCAAAAACCGTCTAGCGTCTAAGTTAGAGTACCATGAGATAGTATACCAAATTTGGTGGTTCTAAATTGAAAACTGTAGTATTTACGAAAAAGTTTTTATTCGGGGGGGGTCTGACCCCCGGGTCCAACATCTTCCCAAAACCGTCTAGCGTCTAAGTTAGAGTACCATGAGATAGTATACCAGATTAGGTGGTTCTGAATTGAAAACTGTAGTTTTTAAGAAAATTTTGTATGTGGGGGCTCTGACCCCCGGGCCTTGACCCGTTCCAAAAACGGTCTGCCGTCTAAGTTAGAATACCATAAGATAGTATATCAAATTTGGTGGTTCTAAGATGAAAACTGAAGATTTTACGAAATTTTTTATGAGGAGGGGGGCAGCTCCAACCCCTTCCAAAAACCGTCTAGCGTCTAAGTTAGAGTACCATGAGATAGTATACCAAATTTGGTGGTTCTAAATTGAAAACCGTAAATTTTACGAAAAAGTGTTAATTCGGGGGGGGTCTGACCCCCGGGCTCCAACCCTTCCAAAAACCGTCTAGCGTCTAAGTTAGAGTACCATGAGATAGTATACCAAATTTGGTGGTTCTAAATTGAAAACTGTAGATTTTGCGAATTTTTATATGAGGGGGGCCCTTACCCCCGGGCTGCAACCCCTTCAAAAAATCGTCTAGCGTCTAAGTTAGAGTACCATAAGATAGTATACCAAATTTGGTGGTTCTAAGATGAAAACTGTAGATTTTACGAAATGTTTATGAAGGGGGGGAGCTCCAACCCCTTCCAAAAACCGTCTAGCGTCTAAGTTAGAGTACCATGAGATAGTATACCAAATTTGGTGGTTCTAAATTGGAAACCGTAAATTTTACGAAAAAGTGTTTATTCGGGGGTGGTCTGACCCCCCGGGCTCCAACCCCTTCCAAAAACCGTCTAGCGTCTGAGTTAGAGTACCATGAGATAGTATACCAAATTTGGTGGTTCTAAATTGAAAACTGTAGATTTTGCGAATTTTTATATGAGGGGGCCCTTACCCCACGGGCTGCAACCCCTTCAAAAAATCGTGTAGCGTCTAAGTTAGAGTACCATGAGATAGTATACCAGATTAGGTGGTTCTGAATTGAAAACTGTAGTTTTTAAGAAAATGTTGTATGTGGGGGCTCTCACCCCCCGGGCCTTGACCCGTTCCAGAAACGGTCTGCCGTCTAAGTTAGAGTACCGTAAGATAGTATATCAAATTTGGTGGTTCTAAGATGAAAACTGATGATTTTACGAAATTTTTTATGAGGGGAGGGGGGCAGATCCAACCCCTTCTCAAAACCGTCTAGCGTCTAAGTTAGAGTACCATGAGATAGTATACCAAATTTGGTGGTTCTAAATTGAAAACCGTAAATTTTACGAAAAAGTGTTTATTCGGGGGGGTCTGACCCCCGGGCTCCAACTCTTTCCAAAAACCGTCTAGCGTCTAAGTTAGAGTACCATGAGATAGTATACCAGATTAGGTGGTTCTGAATTGAAAACTAACGTTTTTCAATCCACCTGGGCCCAATCGGCTGGGTGGTTCAATATCCACAATTTGCAGCTACATCTCAACTTATAGGTGTGATTTTTGTTGTCGCCCACATTCACTGTCACAACTCATGATTTTACGTATTACTTTTGGTGGTATGAGGCTCCTAGGTGGAGTCTCCTTTTTCACCCACATGATTCGCTATTTGTGATTATTCTGTTATATGTGCTATTGGAGATAGCTCACCACGTTTCCCATGATCTCTTCGATTTTGTTGTATTTTTGTTGTATATAATTCTTTCTTCTGCACAGTTTACTGCACACGCAATGTCCCCTACATTATGTTGAATATATTTTGAAATTTTATTGTCCCTGTGTATATAATTTAATGTAAGAAGATGCTCTTCTGAGCACTTTTAGCGATTCTCCCC
This sequence comes from Macrothele yani, assembly GCA_039090855.1. Lineage (NCBI taxonomy): Eukaryota > Metazoa > Arthropoda > Arachnida > Araneae > Macrothelidae > Macrothele > Macrothele yani. The sequence continues at coordinate 54,817,163 of CM077031.1, forward strand.
CTTGTCACTGAATACTTCTGTACATATGATGTAAATTTTGAGTGTAGCATCACTGTTACATTTCTGTTTTATGAGAAGCTGCCCTTCTGGGTATGCTTAGCGGCTTTCTTTTTTTGTCACTGTATTGTTCTGTACATATGATATGACACTTATGAATTGCATTCTTGTTCGATTTCTGTTTTTTTTAAAGTTGCCCTCCTGGGTCCGTTTAGCGTATTTCTCTCTTGTCACTGCATAATTCTGTGCATATAATAAGTATTTGTGCTTAATTGTTTCTACCATTTCTGTCATATTTCTAAATACTGTTGCACCTGTTAGTTCCTTCTCACCCATGGTCTTTTATGTGAATTAGTACCTTGTGCATATTTAATCTTGAGTATGGGTGTAATACTTAATTGGAATTTGTGAATAGTATAGCATCATGTCTTTTCTTGTCTACAATACTGTAGTATACATCTTCATTTGCATCGCTCGTGCTTTATTGTCTGCCTCTCCATCGCCCTTCGGGGCGAAATAATTTTATGATTTTACAATATTTTGTTTTACGTTTCACTGGAACTTTCCAGTTGTTGTATATATCACTGTATTTATTGGCAGAATTCTACTGTCATGTACATAGAAATGCTATTTTTATTTGAAGAATAAAGACAATTTTGAAATGTAGTTTTTAAGAAAATTTTGTATGTGGGGGGCTCTCACCCCCGGGCCTTGACCCGTTCCAAAAAACGGTCTGCCGTCTAAGTTAGAGTACCATAAGATAGTATATCAAATTTGGTGGTTCTAAGATGAAAACTGATGATTTTACGACATTTTTTATGAGGGGGGGGCAGATCCAACCCCTTCTCAAAACCGTCTAGCGTCTAAGTTAGAGTACCATGAGATAGTATACCAAATTTGGTGGTTCTAAATTGAAAACCGTAAATTTTACGAAAAAGTGTTTATTCGGGGGGTCTGACCCCCCGGGCTCCAACCCTTTCCAAAACCGTCTAGCGTCTAAGTTAGAGTACCATGAGATAGTATACCAGATTAGGTGGTTCTGAATTGAAAACTGTAGTTTTTAAGAAAATTTTGTATGGGGGCTCTCACCCCCGGGCCTTGACCCGTTCCAAAAACGGTCTGCCGTCTAAGTTAGAGTACCATAAGATAATATACCAAATTTGGTGGTTCTAAGATGAAAACTGTCGATTTTACGAAATTTTAATGAGGGGGGCTCCGACCCCGCGGGCTCCAACCCCTTCCAAAAACCGTCTAGCGTCTAAGTTAGAGTTTCATGGATACCAAATTTGATGGTTCTGAAATGAAAACTAGATTTTACGAAAATGTTGTATGTAGGGGGGGGAGTGCTCTGATTCCCCGGGCCTTGACCCGTTCAAAATGCGACAACCGTCTAAGTTAGAGTACTATGAGATAGGATACCTGATTTGGTGGTTCTGAATTGAAAACTCTAGATCTTGCGAATATTTTGTGTATGGGGGGCTCTGACCAACCGGGCCCCTGACCCGTTCCAAAAACCGTCTAAGTTAGAGTACCATGAGATAATATACCAAATTTGGTAGTTCTAAATTGAAAACTATATCTTACGGCAATTCTGTAGAAGGTTGGGGCTGTAAACCTCCCCCTCTCTGCAACCGCTTCCCAAAACCGTCTACAGTCTAAGTTAGAATACCACGAGATAGTATACCAGATTTGGTGGTTCTGAATTGAAAACTGTAGATTTTACGAAAATTTTGTATATGGGGCTCTGACCAACCGGGCCCTGCCCCGTTCCAAAAACCGTTTACCGTCTAATATTTTTAGTGCCAAAGAAAAACGTAATATTCCTATCCTGTCTGCGTGGCCAAACTTTATAAATTTGATCATGGAGCAAGACGTTCAAAATCGTACGTTTTCCTGCATTCGATTTGTATGTAACCAAAATCTGTTAAAGCGACGAATTGACGTAGTCGACGAATTTGTCCGCGACGAATTGACGTAGTCGACGAATTTGTCCGCGACGAATTGACGCAGTCGACGAATTGACGCGCGACGAATTGACGCAGTCGACGAATTGACGCGCGACGAATTAACGCGCGACGAATTGACGCAGTCGACGAATTGACGCGCGACGAATTGACGTAGGCGACGAATCGTCGCAGTCGACGAATTGACGCAGTCGACGAATTGACGTAGAACCGGGTAATGGTCGCTCTTTTGATGTTATCAGGTAAGCTCGCCATTTGATTAGGCCTTTCACTTTACTAACGAGAGCATTGGCATTGTTTGTTTTAGCTTCTTAAATCCGAAAGATCCGAGGATCGAAATCCTTCGCCATTCCCTTCGGTCGTTTCGTTCGCAGTTCGCTTCGGTCATCGGTCTGGGCTGGTATTTCATTGCCCATTGAAATGTTACTGGATCGAAAATTGTTCCGTGTAACTAGGACAATTTTATTTTATGTTTTATCTTAATACTTTGCAAATGAAATAAAGATATATCGCGTTTTTTAGATTCTATGTTTTTTATATTTTGATTTATTTCTGTACGGGTTCACTCACGAGATGGGGACACATGCTTAGAACTCTGATAGAACAGATGTGCATTAATAAATACAAAAGGCAGTATTTGTATTGCTTCCGACGGAGACAATTAATTTTAAAAAATATTCACACATCTATTTGAAAACGCATTTTCATTTCGTTCGTCGGTCTCTCACTGCGGGATACGTAATGAGCTCGTCTTCAAAGCAAATCATATTTGCTCGTGTTCGTCACTCCAGTTTAGTTCGTTGGTAAGTCAAGCGTGAGTTGTGTAATAATCCTTTCTCATGACTATTTTATGTGGCCTTTAGAAGTACTTTTATGAATGTTGTTTGCATCCCTACTCCGTAAATTACAACGGAAACGTTTTGTTTCCTCATGAAGAGAAAGAATCTGGCACAATAAATCAATTAATCATTTGAATTAATTATCAATTGACTACATGCCAGGGAAGAACTGTCTGATGATGACAATCAACATCTCAAAACAGTGTCTTAATAAAGACAATTCCGTTGGAATAAATATTATAGAACATGGTCGGCCAATGAATTTTTTATTTTGCTCTATTTGTTATCGCTTGAAGGGACGCCAATTGCTCTACACATCTTGAGTGTGATCATCTGTACGGGGATCAACAAAATTTATTGAGTAGCTGACTGTCTGTTGTTGAAATCCTAAGCTTGGTAGTTTACAATAGGCGGCACACTGATCTATCGTAAATCTGCACAGAAAAAAAGGGCGTCCGAAACGACAAAAAGAAACGGTTAGAGGCTCCCTTCTGTTACAAACTACACGTTCAAGGAAAACACCAGAAACAGTGCCCCAGCCGCAAATTTCGGAAGGGGGGGGGTCAATGGATTTGGTTCTTTGCTGAAAGACTATATTTACATTTATATGTCGCTTTGAATTCGTACTCAATCCACCCTCAACGGGGGGAGGGTGGGATTTCGGATCTGTGGACTCTTCTCCTGGCTATTATGCCTCTGACAGGAGTTAACAGCTGTTGAGCGAGAAAAATGCGTGCCCTTCAAAGAACTGACGTGCTGCCATCTCTCAGCCGATTTACATTCAAAGCAACGGATCATTTTAGTGATAATAACTGAAAGATCCGGATCGCGCAAGCGACCGAATCGCCCCAATTTGTGAATTAATGCTATATACACTGGCGGAAAGTGAAAATAGAACACCAGAAAGGATTTGGCGGACGATCACGAAATTTACATATGTTAATAGGGTCGAGTTTACGTAGGTGTGATGTTAATTTCAGGACCAACCGGTGAGCGCTTACGTCAGGAGCACGGCATAATATGCAAATTATCGTCGGTGGTATTTAAGGAGTACGGCGAAGTGAATGCAATCAGTCGTCGCCGTAAGGACACGTGCGAAGACCCTGAAGAAGCTGCAATGCCTGGACATGGAAGACGTGTAGGATTTCAGCAGTTATCGGCCTTTGAGCGAGGTCGTCTAGTCGGACTCCGCGAGGCCGGGTGGTCGTATCGTCGTATTGCGGAGCGAATTGGACGGGAAGTATCGGTGGTGGTACGATGGTGGCGTTGATGGTCCGTGGAACATTCTCACACGAGAAGACGTGGAACCGGGAGTCACAGACGGACTGATGACGCATAAGAAGAGCGGCGTTGTCAAGCAGAACATCCACTGCGACGCAAATCCGAGCTGCCGTTGCACCTGAGGTGGCTGTGCGAACAATCCGCAACCGTCTACTGGATGCAGGATCACGTGCACGTGTCCCTCTGGCATGTGTACCTCTGACTCCAGCCTACCGCCAGGAACGGCTGCAGTGTTGTCGCCAACGTCAGCACTGGAGAATGCAAAGGCAATCTGTCGTGTTCAGCGATGAAAGCAGATTCTGCTTGGGGAGCCTTCGATGGCCGTATGCGTGTTCGCAGACGCACAGGAGAGCGTCTCCACTCTTCTTGCATCCGCCAGCGACACACAGGGACTACACTTGGTCTCCTGGTGTGGGGAGTGATCAGCTATCACTCCCGTACACAACTAGTGCTTGTACCGGGTACGTTAAACAGCACCTCCTACACCAACAACATCATTCAGCCTGTTGTTGTCGCCATTTGTGAGGTCGGTCCATCGTGGTGTTTTCCAGCAAGATAACGCACGCCCACACACGGCACGTGCAACGCAACATGCACTTCAGGGTGTGAGACAATTTCCATGGCCTGCACGTTCACCGGAATTGTCCCCCATTGAGCACGTGTGGGATTTTATGGGACAATAACTTATCCGGTCTCCACGGCCAGCCACGACCATCCCCGATTTACGCGTCCAGGTTGAGGTTGCTTGGAACTCAATACCCTAAACTTACATCCAACATCTGTACGACAGACTCCATGCCAGAATTGCACAGTGGGACGCAGTTCATGGCGGTCCAACCTCGTACTAACCATGTTACATGAACATGTTATTTTTTACTTTACCAGCAAATGCAGCTGTATTTTGCCATAATGCTTTTATCGCGTTATCCTCTGTATTCCGTTATTATGCTGTATAAATTTCGTTGGTATCAGACGTCTCCTTCTTGGTGTTCTTTTTTTAACTTTCCGCCAGTGTAATTTGCAAGCGACAGGTCTCAAAGTCTGATCGCTTTACGAGATTGAAAAATCATTTCGAATCCTTGAAGCTCTGCGAATTTATGAATAAATGTTTTATTCAATTTCTTATTCAAGCATATTACTGTATTTTATAAGATGCTGATTTCTCAATGTTGTAACTTTAGACTTGTTCAAACAAAATGAAGTGTAGAAAAATTAAACAGTACAAAGCCGTGGGGAATCAACTTCAGTATTAACTGATATTTAAAATTTATTTCCCTAATTTGCAGCACTTATCGCCAGAGTATCTTTGACAGCAAATAACTGTTTAAAAAAATGAGTTTAATATTATGTCGTGGGACGAACGGGGTTTTACAGTGTGAAACCGTAGTTAAGAAATCGTTTAAAAAAATCAAATTTCTGTCACATTCTGTTGAAGAAATGCCTCACCATCGTTTCCGAAATGTTTCAAGAGTTCTGGTAAATTCGCACTCATTGAGCCTTTGAGCATCTTGCGTTGTAAATACCTGCCACACTATTTTTGAATCTAAGAAGAGTGATAATAATGTGTTCAACTTTTATTTAGAAAGACCTGATTTCCAGAAATTTTCATGTTGTTTAAGAGAATGATTTCTCTGATCATTTCTGATTACACGGATGATGAAACTGGTTGTTTCACTCACAGCTCCATATGACCTTGGTTTGTAATTTAGATTTGTTTTCTCAACTTCATGATTTTCGTATCACGTTAGTCACCTTCTCACAGTACTGATATCATCAAATTAATAATACCCGCCAAATGCTTTCAATCGTCGATTAATGTTGATGGGAGAAGATTTTTCTGCGGTAAGGACTTCAAGAATCCTTTCGTCTAAACAGTCCTGCATTGTGACGCATAGTGAGAAGCCATATTACAAGTCTGATGGTGCATTGTCCAGTATGGTGTCTATAGAAATTTATGTGACTGCCCAACGCTGGTTCTATATGGATTTATTTACTTGAACCCTGAATGTTACAGTAGAAATAAAGTTTTCAGCGCCCTCGTTTTAATACAGTTCCTTTCTCACGGCCTGCAAAGATGACCTAACTGTGGTGTGCAAGATACTGAGTTTGAACATCCACTGTAGAATTTGTAGAACATAGTTACTGTCTAACCGTTCGTATTCGAGTTTGAACTGTGGCTTAAAAAGTGCATAATTCTTCTAATTATTGCATTACGTATGTTAAAAAAAATGAAGATTGCAGTTTCTGTGACATTTATGAAAATATAAATACGGGTTTTCCCGTGTCATTTTCATCATCTTGTTAACATTGTATGTAAGTTCGAGAGGTTACTCTTGCAGGACATTTACCGGGGGAAAAAAGAATAACTGGACAGACCAGTGATACCATTGACACTATGCTTTATTCGTTTCTTTTTGAGAGAGAAATCGCTGATAGAACCATCAACGGGACGTTTCCTTCTGTTCGGCCTCGAGTCGAGATTACACACTCTTGGTGTGGATAAATGCTAAAAAGACATAAGACATTTTCGGTGGAGACGTTATCTCTGCGTACGTTCCGTACTAAAGTTAGGTTTACCACAAATTTAATTTCTTTTTTTTTATCTCACACTCAATTTAAAACTTTGTAATCAGATAATGCCACTGCACCGAAGCAGGCTAGACTTGTCTCTCCAACTCTCTTCATTCATATTACCCTCTGTACACACATGGATACAGGTGAGGGCGTCAAACACAATGCCACAGCACCAGAGGCAGACCAGTCTCTTCAACTCTCTTCATTCACATTACCTCCTGCGGACACATGGATAGACGTGAGGGCGTTGAACGCAATGCCACTCGCAACGAAGCAGACTAGTCATGTCTCTTCAACTCTCTTCATTGATATTACCCCCCTATGAACACATGAATAAATGTGAGGGCGTTGAACACAATGCCAGCACACCGAAGCATATTAGTCTTCTCTCTTCAACTCTTTTCATTCACATTACCCCCTGTAAACGCATGGATAGATGTGAGGGCGTTACACGCAATGCCACCACACCAAAGCAGACTAGTCTTGTCTCTTTAACTCTCTTGATTCACATTATCCCTGTAAACACATGGAGAGATGTGAGGGCGTTGAACACAATGCCACTGCACCGAAGCAGACTAGTCTCTTCAACTCTCTTCATTCACATTACATCCTGTGAACACATGAAGAGATGTGAAGGCGTTGAGCTCAATGCCACCGGACCGAAGCAGACTAGTCTTGTCTCTTCAACGATATTACCCTGTATGAACACATGGATACATGTGAGGGCGTTCAACACAATGCCACCACACCGAAGCAGACTAGTCTTCTCTCTTCAACTCTTTTCATTCACATTACCCCCTGTAAACACATGGATAGATGTGAGGGTGTTAAACGCAATGCTATCGCACCCAATCAGACTAGTAATGTCTCTTCAACTCTCTTCATTCATATTACCCTCTGTGAACACATGGATACAAGTGACGGCGTCAAACACAATGCTACAGCACCGAAGCAGACTAGTCTCTTTAACTCTCTTCATTCACATTACCTTCTGTGAACACATGGGGAGATGTGAGGCCGTTGAACACAAGGCCACTGCACCTAAGCAGACTAGTCTTGTCTCTTCAACTTTCTTCATTGATATTACCCTCTGTGAACACATGGATACATGTGAGGGCGTTGAACACAATGCCACAGAACCGAAGCAGACTAGTCTTGTCTCTTCAACTCTCATCATTCGCATTACCCCCTGTAAAACCATGGGTAGATGTGAGGGCGTTAAACGCAATGCCACCGCACCGAAGCAGACTACTCATGTCTCTTCTTTTATTTTTTTTTTGTTTGGAGGTGTAACGACCACCGTGAGCAACTCAATGGGCTATAAGCAGTCGCCCGTCCCTAATTTAGGGTCACTGGTTCCAGGGAAGGGAGAGAGCCAGTGCCGTAAGACAAACACAACATCCATGCCTCACCGGGATTCGAACCCGGACCCCTTTCGGACGAATGATCAGAGGCCAACGCCTTAGACCACTGCGGCCACCTGGGCGGCAGTCATCTCTCTTCAACTCTCTTCATATATATTACCCTCTGTGAACACATGGACACATGTGAGGGCGCCAAACACAATCCCACAGCACCGAAACAGACTAGTCTCTTCTAACTTTCTTCATTCACATTACCTCCTGTGGACACATGGAGAGATGTGGGAGCGTTGAACACTATGCCACCGCACCGAAGCAGACTAGTCTTGTCTCTTCAACTCTCTTCATTGATATTACCCTCTGTGGACACATGGAGAGATGTGAGGGTGTTGAACACAATGCCACAGCACCGAAGCAGACTAGTATTGTCTCTTCAACTCTAATCATTCGCATTACCCCCTCTGAACACATGGAGAGATGTGAGGGCGTCAAACACAATGCCACAGCACTGAAGCAGACTAGTCTCTTCAACTCTCTTCATTCATATTACCTCCTGTGGACACATGGAGAGATGTGAGGGCGTTGAACACTATGCCACCGCACCGAAGCAGACTAGTCTTGTCTCTTCAACTCTCTTCATTGATATTACCCTCTGTGAACACATGGAGAGATGTGAGGGCGTTGAACACAATGCCACAGCACAGAAGCAGACTAGTCTTGTCTCTTCAACTCTCATCATTCGCATTACCCCCTGTGAACACATGGAGAGATGTGAGGGCGTTGAACACAATGCCAACTCAGCGAAGCAGATTAGTCTTCTCTGTTCAAATTTTTTCATTCACATTACCTCCTGTGAACACATGGACAGATGTGAGGGCGTTAAACGCAATGCAACCGCACCGAAGCAGACTAGTCATGTCTCTTCAACTCTCTTCATATATATTACCCTCTGTGAACACATGGACACATGTGAGGGCGCCAAACACAATCCCACAGCACCGAAGCAGACTAGTCTCTTCAACTCTCTTCATTCACATTACCTCCTGTGGTCACATGGGGAGATGTGAGGGCGTTGAACAATATGCCACCGCACCGAAGCAGACTATTCTTGTCTCTTCAACTCTCTTCATTGATATTACCCTCTGTGAACACATGGAGAGATGTGAGGGCGTTGAACACAATGCCACAGCACCGAAGCAGAGTAGTCTTGTCTCTTCAACTCTGATCATTCGCATTACCCCCTGTGAACACATGGAGAGATGTGACGGCGTCAAACACAATGCCACAGCACCGAAGCAGACTAGTCTCTTCAACTCTCTTCATTCACATTACCTCCTGTGGACACATGGAGAGATGTGAGGGCGTTAAACACTATGCCACCGCACCGAAGCAGATTAGTCTTGTCTCTTCAACTCTCTTCATTGATATTACCCTCTGTGAACACATGAATACATGTGAGGGCGTTGAACACAATGCCACCGCACCGAAGCAGACTAGTCTTGTCTCTTCAACTCTCTTCATTGATATTACCCTCTGTGGACACATGGAGAGATGTGAGGGTGTTGAACACAATGCCACAGCACCGAAGCAGACTAGTATTGTCTCTTCAACTCTAATCATTCGCATTACCCCTCTGAACACATGGAGAGATGTGAGGGCGTCAAACACAATGCCACAGCACCGAAGCAGACTAGTCTCTTCAACTCTCTTCATTCATATTACCTCCTGTGGACACATGGAGAGATGTGAGGGCGTTGAACACTATGCCACCGCACCGAAGCAGACTAGTCTTGTCTCTTCAACTCTCTTCATTGATATTACCCTCTGTGAACACATGGAGAGATGTGAGGGCGTTGAACACAATGCCACAGCACAGAAGCAGACTAGTCTTGTCTCTTCAACTCTCATCATTCGCATTACCCCCTGTGAACACATGGAGAGATGTGAGGGCGTTGAACACAATGCCAACTCAGCGAAGCAGATTAGTCTTCTCTGTTCAAATTTTTTCATTCACATTACCTCCTGTGAACACATGGACAGATGTGAGGGCGTTAAACGCAATGCAACCGCACCGAAGCAGACTAGTCATGTCTCTTCAACTCTCTTCATATATATTACCCTCTGTGAACACATGGACACATGTGAGGGCGCCAAACACAATCCCACAGCACCGAAGCAGACTAGTCTCTTCAACTCTCTTCATTCACATTACCTCCTGTGGTCACATGGGGAGATGTGAGGGCGTTGAACAATATGCCACCGCACCGAAGCAGACTATTCTTGTCTCTTCAACTCTCTTCATTGATATTACCCTCTGTGAACACATGGAGAGATGTGAGGGCGTTGAACACAATGCCACAGCACCGAAGCAGAGTAGTCTTGTCTCTTCAACTCTGATCATTCGCATTACCCCCTGTGAACACATGGAGAGATGTGACGGCGTCAAACACAATGCCACAGCACCGAAGCAGACTAGTCTCTTCAACTCTCTTCATTCACATTACCTCCTGTGGACACATGGAGAGATGTGAGGGCGTTAAACACTATGCCACCGCACCGAAGCAGATTAGTCTTGTCTCTTCAACTCTCTTCATTGATATTACCCTCTGTGAACACATGAATACATGTGAGGGCGTTGAACACAATGCCACCACACCGAAGCAGATTAGTCTTGTCTCTTCAACTCTCTTCATTCACATTACCCCCTGTAAACGCATGGATAGATGTGAGGGCGTTACACGCAATGCCACCGCACCAAAGCAGACTAGTCTTGTCTCTTTAACTCTCTTGATTCACATTATCCCTGTAAACACATGGAGAGATGTGAGGGCGTTGGACACAATGCCACTGCACCGAAGCAGACTAGTCTCTTCAACTCTCTTCATTCACATTACATCCTGTGAACACATGAAGAGATGTGAGGGCGTTGAGCTCAATGCCACCGCACCGAAGCAGACTAGTCTTGTCTCTTCAACGATATTACCCTGTGTGAACACATGGATACATGTGAGGGCGTTGAACACAATGCCACCACACCGAAGCAGACTAGTCTTCTCTCTTCAACTCTTTTCATTCACATTACCCCCTGTAAACACATGGATAGATGTGAGGGCGTTAAACGCAATGCTATCGCACCCAATCAGACTAGTAATGTCTCTTCAACTCTCTTCATTTATATTACCCTCTGTGAACACATGGATACAAGTGACGGCGTCAAACACAATGCTACAGCACCGAAGCAGACTAGTCTCTTTAACTCTCTTCATTCACATTACCTCCTGTGAACACATGGAGAGATGTGAGGCCGTTGAACACAAGGCCACTGCACCGAAGCAGACTAGTCTTGTCTCTTCAACTTTCTTCATTGATATTACCCTCTGTGAACACATGGATACACGTGAAGGCGTTGAACACAATGCCACAGCACCAAAGCAGACTAGTCTTGTCTCTTCAACTCTCATCATTCGCATTACCCCCTGTAAAACCATGGGTAGATGTGAGGGCGTTAAACGCAATGCCACCGCACCGAAGCAGACTAGTCAAGTCTCTCCTTTTTTTTTTTTTTTTTTTTTGTTTGGAGGTGTAACGACCACCGTGAGCAACTTAATGGGCTATAAGCAGTCGCCCGTCCCTAATTTAGGGTCACTGGTTCCAGGGAAGGGAGAGAGCCAGTGCCGTAAGACAAACACAACATCCATGCCTCACCGGGATTCAAACCCGGACCCCTTTCGGACGAATGATCAGAGGCCAACGCCTTAGACCACTTCGCCACCGGGGCGGCAGTCATGTCTCTTCAAATCTCTTCATATATATTACCCTCTGTGAACACATGGACACATGTGAGGGCGCCAAACATAATCCCGCAGCACCGAAGCAGACTAGTCTCTTCAACTCTCTTCATTCACATTACCTCCTGTGGACACATGGAGAGATGTGAGACCGTTGAACACTATGCCACCGCACCGAAGCAGACTAGTCTTGTCTCTTCAACTCTCTTCATTGATATTACCCTCTGTGGACACATGGAGAGATGTGAGGTTGTTGAACACAATGCCACAGCACCGAAGCAGACTAGTCTTGTCTCTTCAACTCTAATCTTTCGCATTACCCCCTCTGAACACATGGAGAGATGTTAGGGCGTCAAACACAATGCCACAGCACCGAAACAGACTAGTCTCTTGAACTCTCTTAATTCACATTACCTCCTGTGGACCCATGGAGAGATGTGAGGGTATTGAACAGTATGCCACCGCACCGAAGCAGACTAGTCTTGTCTCTTCAACTCTCTTCATTGATATTACCCTCTGTGAACACATGGAGAGATGTGAGGGCGTTGAACACAATGCCAACTCACCGTAGCAGATTAGTCTTCTCTCTTTAACTTTTTTCATTCACATTACCCGCTGTGAACACATGGATAGATGTGAGGGCGTTAAACGCAATGCCACCGCACCGAAGCAGACTAGTCATGTCTCTTCAACTCTCTTCATATATATTACTTCCCTTTGAACACATGGACACATGTGAGGGCGCCAAACACAATCCCACAGCACCGAAGCAGACTAGTCTCTTCAACTCTCTTCATTCACATTACCTCCTGTGGACACATATGGAGATGTGAGGGCGTTGAACAATATGCCACCGCACCGAAGCAGACTAGTCTTGTCTCTTCAACTCTCTTTCATTGATATTACCCTCTGTGAACACATGGAGAGATGTGAGGGCGTTGAACACAATGCCACAGCACCGAAGCAGACTAGTCTTGTCCCTTCAACTCTGATCATTCGCATTACCCCCTGTGAACACATGGAGAGATGTGAGGGCGTCAAACACAATGTCACAGCACCGAAGCAGACTAGTGTCTTCTACTTCTCTTCATTCACATTACCTCCTGTGGACACGTGGAGAGATGTGAGGGCGTTGAACACTATGCCACTGGTTACGTGGTAGGAGCTCGAAAAACCTGACACCTTTACAATTCCACCACACTGATACCAGAACCTTCCGCTGATGAATGTCTGCTTTGGATGTCGTTTGAGGCAAAGCAGAACGTCGGGACCAAGACAATTTGCGCAGCACATTGTTGTACACAGTCCACTTTTCGAGACCAGTTAACAGTCGCTTTAAAAATGTATCGTTTTCCTCACATTTAATAAGCATACCGCAGATGTTTATACGCGCCGTCAATTCAGCTTCTTTGAGTTCGTGAGGAACCCACATGTCGGGCTTACTAACGGATTCCATCTTCTTCAGGTGGTCGCGAACGCTTGAATTATGGATGTGCAATGTGTCTGCAATCTCTCGTGTCGTGTAACGTGGGTTTGACAAGATCAATGCCTTAATTTTGTCGTCATCAACCTCGGTTGGCCTCACGGACCGAGGAGCACCGTTGAGGTCAAAATCACCGGCACTGAAATTTGAGAACCACCGGAGGCACTGACGTTCTTGTAGAGCATTATCACCGAACACTTTATGCAACGTTTCACAAGCTTGACGCGCGTTTCTTGCTTTAAGAATGTAAAACCTTAAAATATCGTGAAAATGCACAGTTTGGCCTAATATCTTCAACTTGATGTCAGACCTCCGCAAATCATCCAAATCGCTCACTATTCCTTTTAGACTGCATCTAGAACTGGCACTTGTCAAATGCCACAAAGATAACAGAGTTGCGCATGACTCTAGTTTTTCCAAAGCCGCCAAGGGGTGCCAAAATACGTCATGACATTTCCGACAACCGAATATTATTTCTTTCGGAATTTGTCAGTACAATATTCCAAGGGAACTTCACTCATAGAAATAAATCCCATAGCAATATAACTGAACCAACAAACACGCATAGCTTTTAATTTGAGCTCATCTCAGGCCATTCAACAAGCCTAAGAGTGGAGATACATTAGAAATTCCTCCTTTGAACAAGTTCTTATAAAAAGACAACAGAGAACAAATACTTATATAAAAACTTGAAAAGAAATTACTGTCCTACAAAGTTTGAAATGTTTTATGTGTTACAACAAAATGTATACTTGTTTCGAAAATTGAAGTCCTTAAAGTAACAGCGCAAGTAACCCAAAACACTCAGTGAAGTGTGTCAATATTCACAGACAGGGCCTAAAAATTGCGGTCGTCTGTTCGTCTATGACGACTGAAATATTCTAGTTGACGAGCCAAAGAGTTAACTAGAGCAGTTTAAATAAAATCAAAAATTACTCATACGTTATCATCCTTATTGTTGGATACGAAACAACTAGCAATTTCTTTATAAAGCCTATATCAATTCATTAAACTGATGCGTGATTGTTTGTCAGCATGGGAAACCAGTTTCTTCCCTAGAGACATTGGACAGCAAATGCAGTGAATCAAAAGATTCGGACAAGTCGCGCTTAACAAGGAAAACAAGGTAAGACCAAAGCCGAGTAGAATGATTTTCACAAATGCTGTGGGAAAGATAGCTAGTGTATGAATCACATGAGCCACGTGAGCTGACGCTTTGCGAGTTGCTGTCATAGGTCAAGTGGAAAACACGGGAATACTTGTTTCTGTGTAGCTGTTAGCAAATTTCTAAGACATTAAATGATTCTTACATCATCTACTCTAGAGGAGAAACTGAGTTTTGTCATTATACAATATTTAATCGTTTAAATTATGTTAGTCATAAAATGTTATTCGAGAGATGTGTATAAATGTTTAACAAAACAAACGTTGAAACATGCAATAAAATCGACAGCCATGCGTGGCTTTTGATTTTCAGCTGCCGAATGATTTGACTGGTGAACCAGCAAGAACATTTTTAAGCTTTGTTCAGAGCACATATGCAAAGGTACCCAAGCGACAAGTGCTCGCTGTGAAATTCGCATATGAGTGAGCAAAATGCTATCCAATATGTAAATGCCAATGGAGTACGAGAGTGGCATTTCTCGTTGACTACGAGTGCAAAACGCGTTTCGTTGGTTGTACGGTTTTTCCCTATGTCCCATACACGTGTATTCCATGCAGTAAAGTGGAGAGCGATGTAATGAATAAAACATGGCGAGCATCGTACCC
Organism: Macrothele yani; assembly: GCA_039090855.1. NCBI lineage: Eukaryota > Metazoa > Arthropoda > Arachnida > Araneae > Macrothelidae > Macrothele > Macrothele yani. The sequence goes on from CM077031.1 coordinate 54,832,220, forward strand.
GTGTAAGAGACGTAAATGTCTACCCCATTGTGCTTTCAGTGTTATGACAGCATTTTAAAAGCACAGGTGGGGTGTCACGAGGGCTGTAAAAATCGTTGGAAGGGTGCGACACCTCGTGATAGCCGTTACGTAGCTTTTAATCCTACGATGTCATAGGTGCTACGCAATATGGCAATTGCTTTTGTAGCTCTTCCCTACCCCTGGGACTACGGTATCAAGGCAAGAAATATATCGAAGTCTTAACGTTATTTGTCTTTATGCCAGGGGACTCATGGTTTCATTTCCATTAACAGCATCTCAGAGGAGAAATATCTTTGTTGGGTGCTGGCAACATCTCTGCCAGAACCCAGACGAGTGGGCCAGAGTTGTTTTTATAGAGAAGTCGAGATTCAGTGTACAACATATTTTTTTTCTCATTTCATTTGTAGAAACAGGAACAAATAATGCTCCTGCGAACGCCCGTGAACGATGGTTATTTTGTAGGCGTAGTCTGCTTATATTATGTTCAACGTCAACACATGCCTCCATGTGTTCGCAGAAAGTAAGAATGCTATGTGTTGTAGAGACACCATCCTAAATCCATATGTTAATCATTTTCGGGGAGCTGTTGGCCCTCCGTTTCTTTTAATGTATAATAACGCTTGCCCTCACAGGTCTCTCAGCTTGTCGATGATTCCGGGAGAGCCAGTTCATTCGGGGTATAAACTGGCTTGTCAGGTCTCCGAACATGAAATGTTGAAAATGGAGATGGACATCCAAAATGTTAGGCGTATTCTTTCGCAGTGGTTTTTGGAGGGATTGTTAACGTGTGACGACAAGACTCCCAGTGAGCTCCTACGTGATATAAATAGTTCTACAATCAAATGAAAAAGTCATGCCTGCGTGTAAAATGATGACACACTTTCGTAGTGTCAATAGTGCGCTTCGTTGTCTTGAACGGTTTTACTGCTCAATGGCGGTAGAACAACCGCCATTTCTAGAGGATCACAAATGTCACTACACGATAGTTTTTCAGCCATGCTGTCAGTTGTATCCTTAGCTGTGTGATATTAGGTGGCGTATAACTGAATAATTGTTGAACAGTATGCTTATTCTGCTCTTAAATCATGGCAGATAAATTGAACACCTTCCGTCAACCAATGGAATAGATGCTCCGCATAGGAAAATATATTTTGGTTTCCGATCTTTCTTATATTTAATTCTGCGTATTTAATATGTGTTTTGGTTAAAGGCCACCATATGTATTCTTTAAAAATCTGAATTTGTTTTGCATTTCACTGTGGAACTATTTATATCTCGCAGTTCACACGAAAATCAGTGGTCTGAAAAACAAAATCACAGATAAGTGCCGCGGAGGAATACACAAAACATTCTGGAAATGCCTGCAGCCTCTTTCGTATTGAAGAGGAATGAACTTCATATCTTCAGCCTACGAGGATTTTTGATTTTATTTTGGTTGGGGTTCTACCTCGTCACGCGAGAACAACAAAGAAATTACCTTGACCGATACAAATTTTCATATTTCCCATATTGCTTCCTCTAGTATCATTACGAAGGGGCGATCACATGATGTTTATACCAAAAGAGTAAAATATGTAATATGTATTTCTTACATTGCTCCTGAGGAATGTATGTCGGATGGGACTGTAAACTTCATGATATGTTTTTTATAACAGATTACTTCTAACAGTAATAGTAACGATATTTTTCTGTATTATTCATTTTTCTGGAAATAAATACAGTAGTCGGGTTGCCCTCTATAACATAAAAGGAGGGGTACCCGGTATTTCCAGGGTACCTATTCGTGGAATCACCAAGTTCAAGGGGTGAAATGTTATGAATGAAAATTATATCCCTGTAATTTTCCAGTAAATTTATTTTAATTTCTTTTAAGTTTTTGCTTTTTGAGGCCCTTATTATGACTCTGGTAAATCTTGTCTGCGTTTGTGCAAATGTCTCAATTTCCCTCACGGTCCTTTTTGGTTTCGCATCAGCGGACATTTCACCAATCGAATCTTTTTTGAAAGGCATAATTTGAAATTAAAAAAAAAACACATTTACAAATCGGTTAATTTAATTTTTGTCCTAAAAAGAAATAAAACAAAATGGAATGTAAAAAACAACTAACTCTCACTGTCGACGCAAAATTTTATGATGCAGTAATATTTCACCCCCCCCCCGCCTCACACACACACACATCCACTAAAAATAAAAATGTTGAATATAAAGCAAAAATATTCGATTCAGTTAATTTACTTTCATGAAACAAAAAAGAAAGGGAACAGGAATGGAAATGCTAAGCTTCCAGGAGGCATCTATAGAACTGCCCTACAGCTGGCGCGCACTTCTCAGAATCCCGCCTCACTGAAATGCATTGTACATATGTCATGTCGCGTGCATGCGACTTATCGTTTTAAATTTTGATTATTTGGAACTCTCTACTTACATAACATAATATTTCTGCCTGATGGAGCTCTCTGGTGGTGGTTAAAGATAGCGTAAAACTAAAAAATGGAACTTTTTATTGTTATTTTGTTAAGTGGTCCTTTGACCCCGGGCTACGACTACTCCCGAAAACCGTCTACAATCAAAGTACCATAATATAGCATACTAAATTTGGTGGTTCTAAAATGAAAATAGTAGATTATGTGAAACTTTTGTGCGGGGACCATTTGACCACGGGCTCAGACCCCTTCTAAAACCGTCTACGGTCTATGTTAGAGTACCATTAGATCGTATACCGAATTTGGTGGCTCTAACATGAAACTGTAGAAAATGTCTCGAAAATTTTGTATGGGGGCCCCCTAGACTTCCCGGGCTCTGACCCCTTCAAAAACCGTGTACGTTCTAAGTTAGAATATCATGAGATAATATACAAAATTTGGTTGTTCCAAAGTGAAAACTGAAGAAATTTTCACGAAAATTGTGTATGGGAGGCCCCTTAACCCCCCCCTGCTCTGACCCCTTTCAAAAACTGTCTACGATCTAATTCAGATTATCATGAGATTACATACCGATTTGGTGGATCTAAACTGAAAAATGTAGAAATTTTAACTAAAACAACGAAATTTTGTCCTCCTAGCTTCGTCCTCTTCCAAAAACTGTATACGGTCTAAGTCAGAGTATCGTGAGATAATACACCAAATTTGGTGGTTGTGAATTGAAAACTGTACAACCAGTTTACGAAATATATGTCTGGGGGCAATTGACTCACCAGCACTTTGATCCCCGGGCTCCGACACCTTCCCAAAACCATTCTCGGGTCTAAGTCAGAGTACCGTGAGATAGTAAATCAAGTTTGGTAGTTCTAAATTCAAAATTTATGGAAATTTTAACTAAAATAACGAATTTTTTGTATGGGGTCCAACTTGACTTCCCCCGGCTCTGAACGCTTCCAAAAGAATTCAGTGGTCTAAGTTAGAGTACCATGAGAGAGTGTACCAGGTTTTGTGGTTCTAAGTTGAAAACTGTAGAACTGTATAGCGGACAAACAAACAAACAAATATACAAACTTTCATTTTTATACACTGAAGGGGCCACTTTATTATAACCACCTGACAGTTTTAAGCAAATGAGCTATGGATGCACGCTGTTGCCGCCAGAGGGCGAGGCTAGTATAAAAAGGAAAAGCTTAGTGCTTGCGGCAGTAGTTGAAGTGATTTTTGGGTGACGAGATGGGTAAAAAATGTGATTTAATGGACTTTCAACATTGGGATGATTGTAGTAGCTCGGAGCCATGGAGCGAGTATAACCAAAACCGCCGCTTTCGCGAAATGTTACAGAGCAGCTGTTGTTAAAGCGTTTAAAGACTGGACTGTCAGCCAAACAAACTGGGTCTCTAGGTGCAACACGTGGTCGTTATCGACTAGTGACTGCTCGGGCGGAAAGGAGAGTGTCCAGACTAGCAACAGACCACAGAAGGTCTACAGGCAGAAAATAACAGACCAACTGGATCAAGGATTCCCTCAAATGATCTCTGCACGTACTGTTCGCCGTACACTGCATCGGATGGGATACGGCAGCCGAAGGCCTGTTCGAACACCTTTACTGTCTGCAGTTAACAAGAGAAAACGTCTCCAGGTCGCACAGGAGCACAAAGATCGGACAGTCGATAATTGGAAACAAACTATGTGGTCCGATGAAATCACGTTTTCAGTTGAACCATACCGATGGCCGAGAGAGAATTTGGCGGAAACGGCACGAAAGTATGGAAAGCAAATGCATTGCTACAACCCTTCAAGCTGATGGAGGCAACGTTATGGTTTGGGGAATGTTTTCCTGGCATGCTTTAGGCCCTTTAATTCGTGTTGTTCAATGTCTGACTGTCATATTATATCTAAACATCGTGGCGGACAAAGTGCATCCTGTCATGTCGGTGGTTTATCCCAATGGCGATTGCTACTTTCAACAAGATAATGCGTCCTGCCATAGGGCTCCTATTGTACAGGATTGGTTTCAGGAACATGCCGGTGAGTTTACTTCGCTGTAAGTGGCTCCCCCACAATCTCCAGATCTCAACCCCATTGGAAAAATGTGGCATGAAATTGAACGAGCCATCAGAGAGCTGGAGTCCACAACTCTGCAATCTCACACTCCTGGAAAGTGCTATTCATCAAGCAAGGTCTCAGATTCCACAAACCACCTATCAACATTTCGTGGAGTCCATGCCATGAAGAATCGACGCAGTGTTAAAAGCAAAAGATGGCCCAGCAAATTACTGAACGGGTGGTCATAATAAAGTGGCCACTCAGTGTATATATAGATTGTTATTGTTTGAGTATATCTGGCGTGTGCTATATATACTTATTATTTGCTTCAGAAATCCCAACATTTTTCTTTATAAATGGTAGCAGTTAATGACTACTGTTTGTAAGTCATTAAGGATCTGAAAAATGTACATCATTTATGTGCCTTCACGCTTTTGTCCGGACTGCTTTTATCCGTATTACCACTGATATCAGTTGAAATACAGATAGAATGCTTTTTCTTGTAGGGTTTACATTCAAAGGAAAAGTTCATATGAAAGTACACTGGCGTGCAAAAATTAAGGACGTGACGGTTTTTCGAATGTAACGTCGTGCAGAAGTGCTCCACGTAGATGCTATCAAGGGGTGGAAGAAGCCAATAATACACCAGCATTTTAAAGATAAGTAAAAAAGCACAAAAAAAAACGAGTGTCCTTCCGTATTCGACCCCAAATAGTCCCAAAACAGGCAATGGGAACAGTCCGTTAGTAGAAGAACTTTTCGCCTGATTGGATTGGATAACGTTATTGGGAATGATTGTAGCTAAGTAAAAAAGCTATTATATTGTCGGCACCTTTGTTATATTGTCTGTTATGTTCCCCAACACGAGGTGACACAGCTGAGGATACAACGCATCTCCAAATTAGCAATCCTTGGTTTACATCGTAAAAGCTGCGATCTCAAACCTAAGCAAATGCCGCTGAGGGTTACACTTTCTGACAAAAGATCGTTTCAAACGAACCACGTACTTGGTTAGCACCGTACACCAGGTGTCCCAATTAGATTCAAACTAGTCCGATTCCTCCTCAGTCAGGAGATTGGTGAAGTACGCATATTTAGGAAATTTATTTCGCTCCGCTCATTTTCAGAATTAAAATTGTTACTATTAAATACATCCATAAGAATGTTTACTCATTTTATGTATATTAGGTGTTGTATGAGAATAGTCTTTGTAAATTTCAGCTAGTATATTTTAATGCAACTTCTATTCAGTTCCAACAAAACATATGGTGTTAGGTGTGTTAAAAAAACACCATCCTGGTTGTATTTCCGCATAATTTAAAGCACAAAACTGAACCAGATAGAGGAGAAAGTCGTTATATGTAAAGGAAAATGTAACGCACGGCGGATATTTTGTGTTTCGAACCTGCCTGCGTTGGGATCATAACTGAGGTTTTTCCGTGGCAGTCACGAACGCTGAGCATCAGGCCATTCGCGGCCCAAAAAGATTGGTTTTACAATAACTACTTAAAATACATATTTTCAAATAAACTGTTATATTTTATATATTAATGAAGACGATTTTGTAAGAGAAAATAGGGATATTCACTTATCATCACAGCAATGCATTATTATAATAATGCATATTATGTCTTATTTCCCCTTTTAGTATTTTCTACTCATAGTAATTATATTACCTTTTAAATTAATTGTAGTGATTTATCTAAGGATAATAATGAATTTAAATAATTTATGTTCTTAGAAATTTCTTCCTAGATTGTGATCACCTAAACAGGAGCAGGATGTTGAGATATGTGCCACCAAGTTCTTCATAAAATATAAAAAATCGCATTAGTTAAATTGATATATTAATGATATAACTAAAGAATTGCTGATACAGCATCTCGCTGTCGTTTTTCCTATTTCTTGACACCGCCCTCGAAAAATCACCGTTTAAAACTGCTGTCAATAAATTTAGCTTTCCGTGTACATATCGCAGTACGGCATTAATCGGTGTATTAAAATCGACTTAAATATAAAACACCAGGGGATTTTTTTTGACGATAAGGATACCTTATTTGTTTCGCTAAAAATCTCAGGCCTTCCTCCTTGTTATTTCAAAATGGTATCGCACGTATTGCGAGTACAACGCTTTTCTACTATTATAATAATTCGTTTGGAATTTGTCAGTCTTCAATACAATACTCAAATATAATTTTGCTAAGACAAATAAATCCCGCAGCAATGCACCGAAATCTGATGAACGCCGAGATACACTAGAACCAAGAAATGCGCTTAGCATCTAAATCTTCTCAGACCATTGAACCAGCCAAAGAATTCAGATACATTAAGAAGTGTACTTTGCGAAAGAATATAAATTTCAGCCAGAGAACAAGTACTTATACAAAAATTTCAAAAGAAATTACTATCCTATAAAGTTCAAATTTTTATGAGATATAACAAAATGCTTGTTTCGAAATTCAAGTCCGGAAAGCAACAGCGGCAAATAAGCCAAAGCACTCAGTGAAGTGTGTCAATATTCACAGACAGGGCTTCAAAATTGCGGTCGTCTGTTCGCCTATGACGAGAGAAATATTTTAGTTGATGAGCAAAGAGTTAAATAGAGAAGTTTAAATCCAATTGGCAATTACTCATACATTATTATCCCTATTGTTGGATACCAAACAACTATTATTTCATTTATAAAGCTTATATCATTTCACAGAACTGATGCGTGATTGTTTGCCAGCATGGGAAACCAATTTCTCAGCTAAAGAAATTTGGCAGCAAATGCTGTGAATCAAAAGATTCGGACACGTTGCGCTTAACAAGGAACACAAGGCAAGAAAGACCCAAGCCGGGTAGAATGATTTACACAAACGCTGTGGGAAAGATTGCCAGTGTATGAATCACATGCGCCACGCGAGCTGACGCTTAGCCAGTTGCTGTCGTAGGTCAAAGGCCAAACACGGGAATCCGTATTTCTGTGAAGCTGTTAGCAAATTTCTAAAACATTAAATGATTCTTTCATCATCTACTCTAGAGGAGAAAACCTGAGTTTAGTCATTATACAATAATTAATCGTTTAAATTATGTTACTGATAAAATGTTATTCGAGAGATGTGTATAAATGTTTAACAAAAAAAATGTTGAAACGCGCAATAAAATCGACAGTTTCGCGTGGCTTTTGGTTTTCAGCTGCCGAATGATTTGACTGGTGAACCAGCATGACATTTTTCAAGCTCTGTTCACAGGATATATGCAAAGGGCCCCCGAGCGGCAGATGCTCGCTGTGAAATTTGCATATCAGTGAGCAAAATGCTATCCAATATGTAAATCAAATTACATTCTTAATGCCAATAGAGTACGGCAGTGGCATTTCTCACTGACTACGAGTGTAAAACGCGTTTCGATGGCTGTAGGGGTTTTTCTTATGTCTCATACACGTGTATTCTATGCAGTAAAGTGGAGAGCGATGAAACGTCTAAAACTTATTCAGCATCGTACCCGTGTAAGAGGCGTAAATGTCTACCCCATTGCGCTTTCAGTGTTATGACAGCATTTTAAAAGCACCGGTGGGGTGTCACGAAGTCTGTCGGAAATCGTTGGAAGCGTGCAACACCTCGTGATGGCCGTTGTGTAGTTTTAACCTCAATGCCTCATAAGTGCTATACATCATGGTAATTGCTTTCGTACCTCTTCCGTACCCCTGGGACTATGGTAGAAATATATTGAAGTCTTAAAGTAATTGGTCTTTATGCCAGGAGACTCATGGTTTCATTTCCACTAACAGCATCTCACAGGAGAGATGCCTTTGTTTGGTGCAGGCAACATCTCTCCCAGAACATAGACCAGTGGGCCTGATTTCTTTTTACAGAGGAGTCGAGATTCAATGTACAACATATTTTCTTTCTCATTTCATTTGTAGAAACAGAAACCCATAATGCTCCTGCAAAAGCCCTCGAACGACAGTCCTTTGTAGGCGTAGTCTGCTTATATTATGTTCAATTTCAACACAAGTCTCCATGTGTTCGCAGAAGGTAAGAATGCTGTGAGTTGTAGAGACACGATCCTAAATCCATATATTAGACATTTTCGGGGAAATGTTGGCCCTCAGTTTCTTTTAATGTATAATAACGCTTGCTCTCACGGTGCTCAGCTTGAAAATTTTTCGGGGAGCTGTTGGCCCTCAGTTTTTTTTAATGTATGATAACGCTTGCTCTCACAGGGCTCAGCTTGTTGATAAATCTGGGAAACCTAGTTCATTCGGCGTATAATCTGGCCAGCCAGATCTCCGAACATGAAATATTGAAAATTGAGATGGGCATCCAAAATGTTAGGAGTATTCTTTCGCACAGGTTTTCGGAGAGTTTGTTAACGTGGGACGAAAAGACTCTCAGTGAGCTCCTACGTGAGAGAAATAGTTCTACAATCAAATGAAAAAGTCATGCCTGCGTGTAAAATGATGACACACTTTCGTAAAGTCAATAGTGCTCTTCGTTGTCTTGGACGGGTTTTACTGCTCAATGGCGGTAGAACAACCCCCATTTTTAGAGGATCACATATGTCACTACTAGATAGTTTTTCAGCCATTGAGCACTACAAGATAGTTTTTCATATGTCACTACAAGATAGTTTTTCAGCCATGCTGTCAGTTTTATCCTTAGCTGTTTAATATTAGGTGGTGTATAACTGGATACTTGTTGACCAGTAGGATTATTATTCTCTTAAAGCATGGCAGATAAATTGAACATCTTCCAATTGCCAACCAATTGAATAGATGCTCCGCATTAGCGGAGACTGATTTCACCCCGAAAAGGAAAAGATATTTCCGAATTCCGATATTTCGTTCATTTAATTCTACGTTTTTAAAATGTGTTTTGGTTAAAAGGAAGCATATGTATTCTTTAAAAGTCTGACGTTTTGGCATTTCATTGTGGAACTATTTATATCTCGCAGTTCATACGAAAAGCAGTGGTGTGAGCAATAAAAAATTCACAGGTAAGTACCGCGGAAGAATACACACAACATATTGGAATTGCTTTCCGCCTCATTCGTATTGAAGAAGAATGAGCTTCATATATCCCAAATTGCTTCCTCCAGTATTATTACGAAGGGGCGATCACATTCATTTTTAAAACAAAACAGTGAAATATGTAATAGGTATTTCGCACATTGCTCCTGAGGAATGTATGGCGGATAGGATTGTAAATTTCGCGATATGTTTTTATAACAGATTATTTCAAATACTAATAGTAACGATATTTTTCTGTATTATTCATCTTTCCGGAAATAAATGCAGCAGTCGGGTTGCCTCTATAACATACTAGCACGGGTACCCGGTATTTCCAGGGTAAATATTCGTGGAATCACCAAGTTCAGGGGTGAACTGTTATGAATGAAAAATATATCCCTGTAATTTTCCAGTAAATTTATTTTAATTCGTTTACCTTATTGCTTTTTGAGGCCCTTATTATGACTCCGGCAAGTCTGGCCTGCGTTTGTGCAGATGTCACAATTTCCCCCACGGTCCTTTTTTGTTTCGCATCACTGGAAATTTTCCCAATCGAACCTTTTTTGGGAGGCATAATCTGAAATAATAAAAAAAAACACATTTACAAATCCGTTAATTTAATTTTTGTCCTAAAAAGAAATAAAACAAAATAGAATGTAAAAAAAAAAAAAACTAACGGTCACTGCCGACGCAAAATGTTGTGATGCAGTAATATTTCTGCCACCACTCCCTCACACACATACACACACACACAAATAAAAATGTTAAATATAAAGAAAAAAATTCTATTTAGTTCATTTACTTTTATGAAACAAAAAAGAAAGGAACAGGAATGGAAATGCTTAACTTCGAGGAGGCATCTATAGAACTTCAGTACATCTGGCGTGCGCTTTTGAGAATCCCGCGTCACTGAAATGCATTGTACAATGTACATATGTCATGTCGCGTGCATGCGACTTGACATTGGCATTCATCATCCTTCTGTTTATCGTTTTGAATTTTGAATATCTGGAACTCTCTATTTACATAATATTATATTTCTGCATGATGGAGCAGCCAGTTGGTGGCGAAAGTTATCGTGAAACTAAAAAATGGAACTATTTATGGAAATTTTGCTAAGGGGCCCATTGACCCTGGGCTCCGACCCCTTCCCAAAACCGTCTGCAGTCAAAGTACCATGACATAGTATGCCAAATTTAGTGGTTCTAAAATGAAAATTGTAGATTATACGAACATTTTGTGTGGGGACCGACCCTTTCCAAAAACCGTGTACGGTCTATGTAGACGGTTTTTACAAAGGGTTGGTCACCGCACAAAATTTAATAATTGTAGATTATACGAAAATTTTGACAATGGGCTCCGACCTTTTCCAAAAATAGTCTACGGTCTATGTTAGAATAACATGAGATAGTATACCGAATTTGGTGGGTCTAAATTGAAAACTGTAGAAAATTTCTCGAGAATTTTGTATAGGGGACCCCTTGACCTCCCCGGGCTCTGACCTCTTCCAAAAACCGTGTACGGTCTAAGTTAGAGTGCCATGAGATAACATACAAAATTTGGTTGTTCCAAATTGAAAACTGAAGAACGTTTCTCGAAAATTTTGTTTAGGGGGTCCCTTCACCCTCCGGCTCCGACCCCTCCAAATACTTTTTACGATCTAAGTCAGAGTATCGTGAGATAATATACCGAATTTGGTGGTCCTAAGTAGAAAACTGTAGAAATTTTAACTTAAATAACGAAATTTTGTATGGGGGCCCACTTTACCCCACCGGCTCTGGTTTTTCCAAAAACTCTCTACGGTCTAAGTCAGAGTATCATGAAATAATACACCAAATTTGGTGGTTGGGAATTAAAAACTTCTTACGAAGAATTTGTATAGGTGCCCTTTCACTCCCCAATTCCTTGACCCCCGGGCTCCGACCCTTTCCGAAAACCGTCTACGGTCGAAGTCAGAGTACTGTGAGCTAGTAAACCAAGTTTGGTGGTTCTAAATGGAAAACTATAGAAATTTTAACTAAAATAATGAAAATTTTGTATGCTGGCCCCCGTGATCTTCCCCTAATCTCCGATCCGTTCCAAAATACTTCTACAGTCTAAGTTAGAGTACAAATTTTGGTTCTAAGTTGAAAACTGTAGATTTGTGTAGTGGACAAACAAACAAACAAATATACAAACTTTCATTTATATATAGAGAGACTGTTACTGTTTGAGCATATATGGCGTGCGCTATATATGCCTATTATTGGTTTCAGAAATACCAACATTCTGCTTTATAAATGGTAGCCGTTATGTTTCTCAGTCATTAAGGCTCTGCAAATCATTTATGTGCCCTCAAGGTTTATCCGGACAGCTTTATCTGTATTACCACTGATATCAGTTGAAATACAGATAGAATGCTTTTCCTTGTAGGGTTTACATTCAAACGAAAAGTTTGTATGAAAGTACTTATGTCGCTTCTGATTTTTGTGCTACGTACTAAAAACGAAGTTTTAATAGTTTGAACCTAGAGGCGACAGGGCAAAGGTGTATGCGCACTTCCAGGGGAAGAAAACAATTATGGGATCTAATCCCTCAGGGCCAACGGCTTGACGGGCCATTTGATCATATGTCGGGTATTCAGTGATCTCAGACTAGCAGAGATCTATCCTGGAACTACCTGGTTCGATGCCGGCTGTACTATCCTGGAACTACCTGGTTCGATGCCGGCTGTACTATCCTGGAACTACCTGGTTCGATGCCCACTAGAATAATCCTCACTTCATGCATTCCATTTCTGTAGCTGGTGGTTTAATAGTTTCTGTTTTGATAATATTCTTTTGACTTTCTAGCATTTATATCCCCAGCTATGCTCATCTGCATTGAGAAACACATATATGGAGAGACACTGGCACGTATAATTAGTAAGGTGATAATGTTTCGAACAGGAGATCTGCTCTTCTCGAAATTGGGATTTTGTGATACCTCAGGTGTTCTCCTAGAAAACAATCACTCCTTCTATCAGCCAATGATCTACTTCCAACGCAGAAACTGACTAGGATGTCCCACACTTTTGTAGCTAATTTACTTCGCGTTGGCTAGGATTCAGGCTCGGTAGCCTTTACCAATTATCTCCGGCAGAGCAGACGTATCTCCAATTACTCATTCATATCTTAGCAAACAATTGAAGTGACTAGGGTACAATATAAATCTTTGCCATCCCCATTCCCAGATCCTCCTCCGTAATTTGATCTGGGAATCCCTGGAAAAAAAGGACACTTTTTAAGTTTCAAGAAACTATCCAGGTTAGTTGATTGAAGCTCAGTTCGAGAAACTAAATGATTGGTGGCAAAGTGGCAGTTATTCAAGAAGACTCATCGCAATCTGTTTCGAACACCGGTGCATAATATCGCCGCTCGTGATGGATAAGTTTGGGTATTGAGTATTTTTCCTTCGAACGCCCCCCTCACTTTCTGCTCAATCTCTTCTTGTTGTAAGATGATTTTGTCAATGATCATGCCTTCCTGCATATCTTCATGCTTTCGATGGTCAAACACATCAGTATCGCAATTATGCGCTTTTAAATAATACTGAATTTTTTAATTTATTTCAGATACGGCGACATACTAAAACTACTGTTCTTCTATGAATAATCGCAGTGGAAATAATCTGGAAATTAAACCATCTGTGAGACATTTTGAGAAGTTATGATTCGAAACAGTTTCGGGATAAATTGTCGCATATTGTTAATGTCAAACTACTTTTGATCAATAATCATTTCATAACTGATATCTTAATTGAACTCATTATGAAAACTATTTGTGAAATATGCATCTAAATGCAATTTAATGAACATGAGTATTATTCTGTTAGCACTCATATACAATATTTACAAACCTGGAAACACTACATAATTTTAAAATTAAATTTAAATTAAACATAATATTAGAAGTGTTTGCTTTATAGTCATTTGGGCTTCACATAGTTCAAAAACAAACATTCGCCTTCAAAAATGTAAACTAAGATCTAACGGTAATTGTGCAGAAGTTGAATGTGTAATTTCTTGGTGGTTGGGCGCAACTACATTGTAGTTAGACTGGTTTTGCATATTAGGTATTCAGCAATGTGATCTTTTGTCAAGAACAAAATATACATTTCGGTTTGTAGGTAAGACCTCGTCACTTACAAATGGAATATTGATGATTTGGTGGATGCTACCCCTTTGATAAGAATGTTTGACTTCGAAACATATTTTTACAACAGAATTTCAGTTTGGTGGAAAACCATGGGCAAGTTTGAGTAATCACAAAAGCATGCGCATTCGTACCTACTTGGGTAAAAAGTATACCTACCTCAAGCTATTGTTAGCTCTACATAGATAGATATCTGGCTATCTGGAGAAATTTACCCTTCAGATTTTTCCTATAGTGTTTGAAACTCATACGAAATTTTGTTGTTTTTTTGGAAAATACATGAAAATGTAAAAAATTGTAGGAAACATGTTAATTTGTGAATTTATTACGGAAATTTGGGAAATGTGTATTTACATAAACATTTTCAAAAATGTGTATTTTTATTTTAAAATATTTAATTATCTAAAAATCCGTTGCCCAGTTTTTAGAAAAAAGCTGCAATGCTACATCGTTTTTAAACCTTCTCCTTTCACTGAAAATCAAGTAAATGCGTGCTGTCGACAATATCCTGGCGTTGCAGATGTATCCGTTAGCATGACAAGAATGTTTCAGTTGCTTTATTACTACCTCGCACTTCTTACCCCACGTTTGCCAAACATACATACATCTCGTGGGCAAATGCTTCCTTTTATTTCCTCCCCACGCTATCTTTCAATCACCTCATCTCTGTGTATGTAAGAGTTCATTTTTCATCTAGGAACATTTTAATCGCTACGCCAGATAAGGTTGAAAAACATTAAAAAAGTGATCATAATAAGCAAACGTCGATATACTATGAACGGGCTCATAGTATATCAACGTAAAGCATAACAAGTTCAATTCCACAGTTTTGCAGTTACTTTAATTTTTACATTCATTAAATGGTTTGCTTTTTACGGATTCCACTCATGTTCTTTTGCTAGCCATAGTATTCATTTAACAAGAATTATTTACCTTCGATAAATTGATAAACATTTTATGGCAGACTAATTTTAACATGGCGTAATGTAATATCTCAAAAACCACTCAGATTTTCTTCTGTCCGACTATAACGAGGTTCACATACGTTGTATGTCGTGTGCTTTGACTTTCTCTTCAAATTTGTTATTCAGGTTTCAACTGAATAAATAAGCCAACACTTGCAAATCCGATGACACCGCAGTAGCAGAAAGCATGGTGAATTTTCGCAGGAGTTTCTTTCGTCTTACATCTTTAAGGTAAGCTTAGCATTAAAACTATTTTGTATAATGGAAATGAAACAGATTACTGAAAGGATTGCACAGCTTCTTTTTTAATCCAAATCTCGTATTTGTTTGAAAAATCCGTATCTTATTTCTCGAATAATAAAAAACATTTTTCTTACCGGGTATAAAAAAACATAGACCCAAGTCATTGCACGATCCAATTTTATGTAAAAATATCCTCAAGTGCTATACTGAACTATATTTATTTACATGAGGTTAAAAGCTATACACAATAGATTAAAACACAACATCCTTCGCAGTAGCAGCTACCGCATCATCGGGTGACACATAGCTTATGGAACCAGAGTTTTTAAATAGTTTTAATATGATGGTATTGAAGAAACTATGAAGCGCCGCCTGACGGTACAGTAATGACATACATCACTGAAATACATTCGTAACGCCCTCTGCAAAAAAATAAACTCAGAATAGTAATTATTAAGGTAATGGTAGTCCATTTAACAAGTTCTTCCAGGCCCGAGGAATAGGGTACGGCATATCATCATTGCAACATTTACCACCGAACTGGCGAATAAACATGCTTTCCATATACAATAAAGAAACTTTGTCCTTTGGGCCGAAAGTCAACAGATGCAAAGCATTCCAGTCAGGAATGTAGGTACCAGCCCTGACCAGGCGTGAGAGAGAAGTATCAGTAGATTTACGCTTGACATTATACTGATGTCTAAAAGTCGAACCTATGTATCTACTATTAGGTACATCAGGAACAACCGACCTAAGTGGAACACAATAAACCCCATATCTGGAAAATTTGTGAAGAGGGTCCCGATCTTTACGAATAAAAGAAAATAACGACCTAGTTTTTAGACCAAAGGTAAAATGACAACCTCGGCACAGACTACTCAAGCCAGAGCAAAAACTAGGTAGGTAATCCAGCGAAACCACAAACCTGATTTCACGGGACGGGCGTGCAAGTGTAGTAAATCTCAACCACGATACATGATCAATTATACGGGAGATACAACTCTGGGTGTACCCATGGCTAAGAGCAATGTCCCCAATGATACTGAATTCCCGTTGGCGTAAACGAGAAGTGGAAGAGTGTGTGAACGCGCGACGAACAAAATAATATAGTGCCGAAAGTTTATAACGGAAAGGATGAGCCGAATTATCAGGGATAATACAAGAAATAGAAGAAAGCTTACGGTAAACAGAAGCAGTTAAACGATGGGTTATTGTGTCACGCTGTAACAAAATATCCAGAAATGGGAGGGAGCAAGAATTCTCAAACTCAACTGTAAAATTGATAGATGAAAACTGAGCTGACATAAATTCGGAAAAAGCCATAAGTTCATCAAAAGAATAATTCCAAAAAATAAGAATATCATCAATGTATCCTAAATATAATGCGGGACGCAAGACACATTGACTAAACAGACGCTCTTCCAAAGATTGCAAGGCCATTTCCGCCAAAACTCCAGACAGGGGCGAAACCTAAATGTTGGTAAATAACGCCATTAAATTTGAAATAAGAACGTTGGTGAATAGATTTCAAAACTTGCACAACGGCTAAGGCTTCCGCGGGTTGGCATAATCCAAACAAAAGAAGCCTGGAGTCAATAATATCGATAACACTGGGAACAGGAACACTGGTGAATAAAGATGTTACGTCAAGAGATGTCATAATAAAACCATTTCCTCCACAGTTAAAAGCACAAATATTATCCAAGGCCTGCTTTGAACTTCTAATAGAAAATTGTGAGACGGAAATCAACAGAGCCAAAAAATCTGCCATAGCCCTTTCTAGAGTACGACAGGGTTTAGAAGAACCGGATACTAAAGCTCTAATAGGATGTCCTGGCTTATGCAGCTTAACCCTACCAAACAAATCCGGCACATGGGGGCCAGGGGGTGGGTGCATAGAACGAACAATGGAAATTGGCAAGGCAGAATGGTTTTTTAACTTGCCCAATGCCGCCACTGTAGCTGCACAGGGGTCATACATCATAATTTTATGAGGAATTTGATTTATTGTCTCTTCCATTTTTTTAACGTATGCAGTTTTTTCATAAATGACAATTTGTTGTGACTTGTCAGCCAAAATCAGAGATAAGTCCTGTTGTTTTGTCAGTTGCTTTAGTTGTCTGATTTCCTCCTGGTAGTGGCGTTCATCCGGTTGGAACCTTCTCGACATGTGGCTTTGAAGAGCTTTTGAAATTCCACATGTTGCAATGTCCTGTTGTTCCTCTGGCAGTGCTCGAAAAACCTTCTCAGCTTGTGGAACGAATGAATAATAGTTAACTCTATTAGTAGGGTAGGCAAATTTGCTAGCTCTGTTCAAAGCAGATTTTTTTGTACTGAAAAAAATACATATGAGCTAAAATTAATATATACATGCTGAAATTAATATTGTGCAGTTACGACATATCCACAAACTCCGATGTTTGGTTTCTAATGCTTTGGAATCTGATTCCAACTATCCTCAACAGTTAAAAACTAGGATGTTTGAATATACAGCTGCACCCTCCTCATATATTAATTTTAGCTCATATGTCTTGTCTTCAGTACAAAAATCTGCTTTGAACAGAGGTAGCAAATTTGCCTACCCTACTAATAGAGTTACCTATTATTCATTTGTTCCACAAGCTGAGAAGGTTATTCGAGCTCTGCCAGAGAAACAACAGGACATTGCAAGATATGGAATTTCAAACGCTCTTCAAAGCCACATGTCGAGAAGGTTCCAACCGGATGAACGCCACTACCAGGAGGAAATCAGACAACTAAAGCAACTGACAAAACAACAGAACTTATCTCTGATTTTGGCTGACAAGTCACAACAAATTGTCATTTATGATAAAACTGCATACGTTGAAAAAATGGAAGAGGCAATAAATTAAATTTCTCATAAAATTATGAGGTTTGACCCCTGTGCAGCTACAGTGGCGGCATTGGGAAAGTTAAAGAACCATTGGGCTTTGCCAATTGCCATTGTTCGTTCTATGCACCCACCCCCTGGCCCCCATGTGCCGGATTTGTTTGGTAGGGTTAAGCTGCATAAGCCAGGACATCCTATTAGACCTTTAGTATCCTGTTCTTCTAACCCTTGTCGTACTCTAGAAAGGGCTATGGCAGATTTTTTGGCTCCGATAATTTCCGACTCACAATATTCTATTAGAAGTTCAAAGCAGGCCTTGGATAAAATTCGTGCTTTTAACTCTGGAGGTAATGGTTTAATTATGGCATCTCTTGACATAAAATCTTTGTTCCCCAGTGCTCCTGTTCCCGATGTTATGGATATTATTGACCCCAATGTGATGATGTGAAAACCGTTAGGAAAGAAAGAATTGAAAAAATGCCAGCGTCGCACAGAAATATAGGAACTGCTGAATGTAAAAAAAAAAGGTAAACGTGGGAAAAATCAGAAATGGGCAAGGGAACGCCATTTTTGAAGTGAAAAGCGAGGAAGGGAGAATGACATCCATCTTATTGTCCAGTTCACAAGGTCACAACGAGCCCATGAATTCTCATAACTGGGAGCATGGAATTCTTCGAAGAGCAGCCATCCAGCGGATGTAAACCGTGGGAAGCAGGACGCGGAGAGTGAAGGATGCCCAGCTAGGGATGGGGGGGTCGAATGCGTTCTTGTGATTGGCTAAGCGCTCGCTGGGGCTCAGAAAAGTTTGACTAGCGTCTGGGGACAGCAATGGAAATCTCGTAGGAAGATCCTCATTGGTAGGAATAAAACACAATCAACCAATTGGCGTGCATGATGTGTGCGATAGGAAACACAGGCAGACAGGCATTTTTGGCGGGTAGAATTCTTACTGTTGTTACTTCTTACTGCGGATTTTTGGCGTGTTTTCATCAAAGAATTTGTTTTCATATTTCGCGGTGACCATGGATACTGCGAACAGATTCATTTGTTCAATCTGTGGTGGTTCATTCGGTATGAAATATAACTTAAAGAAGAATGTTAAAAAATTTCATGGAACCAATTGGCGTGGGTGATGTGCAGAGCAAAAGCTCGTTTTAGATGTTAGTCCTAGCAAATTCTGATGTGTACGTTATATTCATTTTTAGTGATGTTCGTCCTAGCAACAATAGCGCGTTTTTAATGTTAGTCCTAGCAAATTCTGATGTGTACGTTTGATGGATATAAAAAGGTTTGTATTGAAGTACCAGGTACTACTATGAGTTTAATACATATTCATTTTTAGTGATGTTCGTCCTAGCAACTCTGTGTGCAAATATTCCCTTTATATGCACGTTTGAAATGCGTGCGTGACTTTTTACACACACCGAGAATGCCGTCTCAATTTTTGCAGTGTCTCGGATAACTTTAACCGCTATATAGTGCTTCTATTTTCAATCAGACTAGTTAATCGTACTGTTTGTTCACGTTTGAGATCATTAACCTATGTGTGCATTACCACCAGTAGCGTTACTAGCGGTGCCGCCCCCCCCATCGCAAGATTTACTTCAGCGCGCCTAAGCACAAACATTTTCCCAGGATTTAGAACATGATCCAGGAAGGATGTTTTTTACAGTGTGTGTGTGTGTGGTTCGGAGGGGGGTCAGGAAGATAGGGAGGGGAGTGTCTGAAAAAGTAAGGGGGTGTACCTACAGACCTGTGATTTTTACTTTTTGAATTTTTTTTTTTTTGGATTTGGGGTTTAACGACTACCATGAGCAACTCAATTGGCTATAAGCAGTTGCCCGTCCCCAATTTAGGGTCACTGGTTCCAGGGAAGGGAGAGAGCCAGTGCTGTAAGGCAAATACAACATCCATGCCTCACTGGAATTCGAACCCGGACCCTTGTCAGGCAAATGATCAGAAGCCATCGCTTAGATCACTGGGGCGGCGAATAATTTTTGGAACAGAAACACTGTGTAAGGTTATTAATCGGCCAATCAGGAATAACGGTGCATGAACATGAATATCCATTTTATCACAAGGAACAAATTCAACAAAATATATTTAAATGGTAAAATTAATAATTATAAGACTTCATAATCGTCCGTTTTACTTTCAGTTGTTTCTGATGTGCCCAGTTTTTGTCAAATGCCTGCTTTTGAACAATTGATGAGCTAAACAAATCACCACTCTTTTCATCAGAAACGTCACTTGAGCCAATGTGCTCAGCGTAAAGAGAATTGCTTGGGTTTGGGAAGTTTCTTCGTGGGCTCTCGTTTTCTTTTCCTCTGATACTGTGGTCCACTTGGACATTTGTGACATTTTACAAATGGATGCCATTCTCCTGTATATTAAAGTTTTTACACAGTGAATGAGAGGTAGACATGCTTACTAAAAAGAAGCAATAGCAACATTTGTTTTGCTCAAAATAAAACAAAGCATTTGAAGAAATCACCCTCATACACATCGCAGAGTTGCGGTCAGTAAATGCGCCTGTCGTGTTCGTAATTCTAGGTGATTGACTGTTTTCGCGCATCTTTCACAGGGTATTCCCATATGGCTTCGCACTTTTCCGTAGCAGCACAGAGGGAGAGCGATCATATTGCATGCCGGAGCCAAAGGGCGGAATAACCTCATTCAGGCTATCCAGTTTTTTAAAAGTAGAACTTGACATATATTTACTTGCAAAGCTGAATATATCTTAAAAGAATATATTAATCTTTGGGTAAATTATTTATTTATTTTTGTGCATGTTCGGATTTTTTCATGAAACTATAAAGTCTGTCAGCGGTTTTTTTTTTTTTTTTTTTTGGAGGTTTAACGACCACCGTGAGCAACTCAATGGGCTATAAGCAGTCGCCCGTCCCTAATTTTGGGTCACTGGTTCCAGGGAAGGGAGAGAGCCAGTGCCGTAAGACAAGCACAACATCCATGCCTCACCGGGATTCGAACCCAGACCCCTTACGGACGAATGATCAGAGGCCAGCGCCTTAGACCACTGCGCCACCGGGGCGGCCTGTCAGCTGTAGTACGCCTCTTCTTTACTTGCGCTCCCGCAGCTGCAGGGATGGTAGTTACGCCACTGATTACCACAGGCTTGTTTACAATTTACAAGGTGTATACCTAATTTGGGAAATGCAATTTCATCACCACTTAAGCTCTCTGTCTGTATGTATATATAATATTTTGCAAATGGGATATATATCCCTATCCAAGGCAGCAGTATATGTGCAACACACGTTACACAATGGAAACACTCCACCCCCTCTTTTTTTCTAAATGAACACCTGCTAGTAACAAAAAACTGACTTCGTCATACTTTTTGACTATGCCTAAAAGTAAGGCATAGTCAAAGAATATGTAATGAAATTGTGTAGCACGATTGTACTACACTCTTTCATTGCAGTCTTTCTTTAGCATTTATACCTGAAAAATATTGTGATTTCCTAAGCAACATATTTTAAAATTGTTAAATTGATCTCAAGATTTTGTACAGATACACTGAGTGATCACTGAAGTATGACCACCTACCCAATACTTCATAGGTCATTCTTTCACCCTCAGTACAGCAGATAAATGACGACATCGATTCAATAACATGCCAGAAGCAGTAGGAAGGTATGGCCAACAAAGCTGTGTGTAATGCAGCTTTCAATGCTGATATGGAGGTATTATTGGTGTATTCAGACAACTTCAAATGTCGTTTTATAATGTCCACACAAGTGTTGTATGTGATTGAAGTTCGAAGTCTAATCGATATGCTTGGAAGTCCGAAGTGTGTTCCTCAAACCATTCCTGCACAGCATTGGACCTGTGGCTTGGCGCATTGTCATCTTGAGAGACAACATCACCATTCCTTAAAAAGTGCAAGATTGCTGGGTATGCAGAGTCGGCAAGCAATTCACGACAGTGGGCACTAATTTCATATGTTGTTCCACATGCATCACGAGTTCATGTTTCTTTCAGGTAAGCATGCCCCACACCATACAACTGCCAAAAATAAATGTAATGAAAAAATATTATTTGGGTAATGAGACAGTGTATTTTATTTGATACTCAGCACCTAAGTGATGTAATCTGCAATAATTAATAATAGCTGTAGTTTAGTGCAACTTGATTATAATGTTAATACATATTGCAAGTATATTTATTTCATGTTAATGCAAGCTTCAATCGCCATCAAACAAAATAGCAGTCATCCGTTGCGTTTCAGGTATTAATGCATTTCTTTTCTTCCGTGGTGTACAATAATATTTTTTTTGGTGCCAAGGCTGTTAGGAGAATTAAAATCTGCTGTGTGGTCATACATAAAGTAATGGATTAACTGAAGTTATAAATATTTTTTTTGTTTCCATTTGTGCAAGTGTATTCAAAATGTTACTATCTTCCTTTACTTAGAAGGAAATTCCACCCATTGGAGTCAAGTGAAAAAGGGTGCACCTAAGAGTTATGGTCATGTGCCTTTTTTTTTTTTTTTTGCTGATAACATTGCCTGCAAGCTGAATTCTTCCAACAGTCAAGTGCCCATTATTACTTGGTCAAGCTGGAGAACATAATCCTGTTCTTGCTGCCCAAAGGAGGTATGATGATGGAAGAATTACTGGCTTTGACCATAGCAGCATGTTTCTGCATGGGTGGGGGTTGGCTATGAGTGTATGCTAAATTTATGCGATTGTTTGTGGCACCATTTTGGAGTTGCAGAAATCTGAGTATGGACCTGCGTAAGAGTGAGGGAGCAAGGCACACAAGCCCCCACCCCCCAATGCTTTTTGGAAGAGCATGGCATCCCCAGCTAGAGCTAGCCAATCGTAGCAACAGAGGGTAACGCGATGTCCTCAGTAGACACATGTTCATCCTCCTAGACACCGACTGACACGTTAAGCTTTTACGAGCAGACCTTAGCAACAGATTTCTCAGAAAAAGACCACGTGCACTCACCGAAAAGACTACAAAACTATAGATGTTGGCCCACTCTCCATAGAACAGCCTAGTCTGCCACACGTTAAACACTTCCTAGGGGCCGTCCATAAAGTACGTCTGAGATTGGGGGGGGTCCTGACAACCGGACCAAATGTGACATGGGTGAGGTTTAGTAATTCGGACGTCCAGTGACAAAAATTATAGTGGATGGTATTTCTTCGTTTTTTTCTTTTAATAGTTAAAAAACGGTATGAAATATTTGAGATTTCTGTTGATATTTAGCTAAATCAGAATATTAAGTTCTCGTGTTTTGTAGATTATATAACCAAAAGTGTTGCAACCTTAAATGTGTGCATTCATTTGTAGATCTTTATTTCAGAATTATAAATTTCGGGTAGCATTAGAGAATAAATTAATGCCGAAATAATAAATATTTTCTGAAGCAAACATGTGAATATATGGACGATTCCTTTAAATAATTACACATTTTCTTTCAAGGACTTCTAAAAGCAGTCATCAAAAATAAACGGGGTTGCGGGAATTTGGACGTACTTTTTAGGGGAGGGGTGCCAACAATCAGACAAAATGTGACATGGGGAAGGAGGGAGTCAAAAAATAGTAAAAAAAAAAAATCGTGTACATACTTTATGGACGGCCCCCTAGCAGGTTAGAACAGTGTTGCGAGGTGTAAGCATCACATTCTTTGCCTACAGAGGATCTCTGTTGTCCAACAGACTACACGTCTAGCATCAAATAAGCCTTCTACATACAATTTTGGTGCTCCAACATATCCTAAAGGAGCACAATAGAAACACGGGCAGATGGCTATGTTCACAGCACTTGTTTATACCCACCAACTCCAAAATGTGCTTCTGGTAGGTAATTCCTCTGTTACAGAGTATATCTGTCTTAAAATTTTACAAAGAAACATGATGTCAACGTAAAGAAACAAAAGATTTAAGAACAAGGAACTTGTAAACATTGGCAGATGGTTATTTCAGTGTCTGTCCTCACTTGTTTTGATGGCCAACAACCCTAAACTTGTTGCTGACATCGGACTTTTCTGTTGCAGGAGTTAAGTGATACAAAACCATGATGTCAATGTAAAAAAACAAAGCTTTTAAACAATCTGTAAAAAAAAAAAATACTGATGTGGTCACTCGGTCAGAAATTAACTCTCCGCAACACGTGGCTGACAGCATTTCGCTGTGTGCTCTGCCTGTTAAGAAGTAAATGTTCTCACAATCCTTTATAACTATGGAAAATGCATCAATTAGAAGGTATTAATCCTACAGATATAGGTTTTTGTGCTCATAGTTTGGATAAAAATGCAAAGAAACAATGAAAAACTCGGAGTTCTTTATATGTAAACACACTTGTTTTTTACGGTCAACAACCCAAAAATTGCTTCTAACTAGTGGGGTGCGAGGTAAAGGCCTTAGCATGCAAACATATGTATCTATGCCAACATCCTCTTGATCATCCTATGGGCGAATTTTACGTGTCGCAGAAACTCTTGGAACCTAGAGTACTGAACATTTGGTGAGCAACATAGCCTCTTTTTCATAAACAGCAGACACTTCGCGATGAATTTCGGTTAGATTCAAACGTTTTGTCGTTAAAGTGCACTGTTCCGCGAACTGCCAATTTCAAGTAACACTCCAGCTACTGCACCATAACAAATGCCTGTTAATGAATAAACTATGCAGCACAATTG
Organism: Macrothele yani; assembly: GCA_039090855.1. Taxonomy (NCBI): domain Eukaryota; kingdom Metazoa; phylum Arthropoda; class Arachnida; order Araneae; family Macrothelidae; genus Macrothele; species Macrothele yani. The sequence goes on from CM077031.1 coordinate 54,856,607, forward strand.
TGCTACACTCCTTCCTCAAGCAGATGACAAAATGTACGCAATCACTCCATGGTTGTGTTCTTTCACTTTCCAATAGTCACCGCTACGTGAAACCTTTTTTTTATGCCGTCATAGCTCATTTGTCTTGTATAACTGTAGATATGTAAATCCCCATTACAATATGATACCTCTTTTGGTGCTTACATCATTTTGCACCTCAGAATAATCTCTTGTACCTAACACTGGTAGTTTTTTTACAGCTTTGTTGTATTTTTTATTTCTGAAACCTTTGTGTATCCATGCATTCCACCCTCTTGTGTTTTTAGTTTTTCCATTAGAACAGTTAAAAGGACTAATCTTTTCAAGAGGACAAACGCACATACTTATTGTGGAACATATTGTGTGTTTGAAAGCATTTTGCTACAGCTAATGAGAGTTGTCCCCTGGAGATGAGATTGACTATTTGAGATAAGTGTTTTGTAGTGGATTTATATGAATGTCCACTAAAATCATTTGTTTCTGATGGTCTCAGTTACAGCAGTAAGCAGATATGAAGTTCAGGCAACAAATATTGTGGGTAAGGTTTTCTTGTAAATATTTTTGACGGCTGAAAATTGTACATTTGTGTTGGCATCAACTTGTCAGAATATTTCTTTACATTGTTATTAGCTCATTTATTATCTTTTGTCAACTGAACCCTCACTGGGACATGGTAGCTTTGATACATTTTTCCACAGCTTATGACAGTATGAAATGCAGCTCACTTTTAGGCTTTTTCAATAAGAGAAATGTGAAAAAATTTTGATTCAGCGGACAAAAATATAACAGCATAAAATTTATTTATGAATAAATGTATTATAATACTAAATGATGAACTTTACTCATTGTGAAACTGTTGCTACTCACTGGCAAAAAAAAAGTTTTAAAATGAGTTATGAGCATATTGAGTTAGTATATGAATATGCACACTGTAATTATGATTGCAAAGTCTGAGAAATTTAAATTGGTGAAAACCATTGCAGTTGAAGCACCTTTATTTTTCTGTATAAATTTGCACATGCAGAATTAAAGGGATTTGTTTTATGTCTCACTGGCATATAATAAAATTTTGGTAAAATAAAACTTTGCATGATAATATTTGTTTCTCCCCCCATCCTGCAACATGTATCTTAAAAATATCACTTTAATAACAATGATTCTACTTTAATGATGATTGGCCAATTATATTTTAAAAACAAGAATTTGTGGTCAAGTACTGAAAAAAATTCAGAAGTTATAATAAGGTTTCCTGTGTTAATTTTTAGAAAGCATTCTGGGTCCATCAGTTCTGAAGATGCCGCCCTGGCATAAGTGATGGCCTCTGATCATGGGTTTGGGTTCAAATCCCGATGCAGCCTTGGATGCTGAGTTTGTTTTACGGCACTGGCTCTCCCCGTTCCCTGGAACCAGTGCCCGCAAATTAGGGACAAGCAACTGCTTGTAGCACATCAAGTTGCTCACAGTAGTCATTAAACCTAAATCCACACACACATACACTTCTGAAGGTCCTTGCCACATTTCCTGCCAACCAGTATCACAAAGCAATATATTTTGGGGTGGGAGAAAGTTTTATTCACATTTGAGAGATAGATGTAATTAGTACTAAGTAAAAAGTAAATTTGCATTGCAGACACATGGTAAGATATGTAAGGTTCCAACACATGCATATAAAATTAGGTTAGTTTTTTTTTTTTTGGATTGGAGGTTTAACGACCACCGTGAGCAACTCAATGGGCTATAAGCAGTTGCCCGTCCCTAATTTAGGGTCACTGGCTCCAGGGAAGGGAGACTTGGAAATGCTTCAAAATTAAATGTTAAGTCAGTGATAAAGGAATGTACTGCAAATTAAATTTCTTTATTTATTCATTCTTAGGGCAGAGATACAGTACATATGCAATCAAAATAAAGGAAAGAATAAAATAAAAACTGACATGCTGATATGTTAACAATGTGTATGATTATTCTCAATACCAATAATATACAAGGTAGGTTCAAAAAGTTTCCAGAAATTCCTTTTCATACAGAAAGCAATAAGCCTACTGTTATTTCCATTGCATTCCCTTTGAAATAGTTTTCTTAGGGAGCTACACTGTCCATAAAATTGTTTCAAGTATTCCTGGAATCCATTCTTTGAAACCATTTTCAATTCCTTTGTCACATTTCAAATGGTGTCCTCAGCAATTGCTTGTGAATAGTGGTGATTTCAGGGCAGATCTCAACTGTGTAAACAAGTAAAAATTGGGTGGTACCAAGTCAGGAAAATATGGAAATGCTCAAGTGATGTCCCATTGTTTTTTTAGACCATTATATAATGATGTGCAGGTGCATTGTCATGAAGAAACTATTTGTTCTCATTTTTCTGGTAATTTTTTACTTCAGATTGCATCCCTGAAGAGACAGAAGATATCAAAGTATGTTTATTTATTCACAGTCCTCCCTTCTCCAAGAACTTCATAGTGAATAATAAGGTCCAGATAGTGAAAGAAAACTTCCAGCACACTCTCTTACTAGTCTAAACAGGGTGTCTCTTGTCAAGGAAATGCGTTACTTTCCATTTCAAAGATTGACTGTGGATCACACGAAAATCATCATGTTTTGTCTCTTCTGGTTACGGTGGTTAGAAAACTGTAATATTGATCAACTGTAATGCTTGTGCCACACATAAACTTCTCATTGCACCATATGCTTGCTGAAGCATGGCTAATGTCTGTCACATTGATTTTCGAAGAAAAACACAAAATGTCATGATGTCTTATAGTTGCCATAAGTTTCAACTGCAATGTTATTAAACACATGGTTATTAAACACAGGAAATGCAAAGGTGCCACTGTCAGCAATCTATATCATGATTACTGCCAACATCTGAGATGGAAAATTCCCCTGACATGCTTCTTCATTTGCACAGTTTGGAACTATTTCAGGAACTTTTGAACCTACCTTATGATATTTTGCAAACTGGGCTACTGATGGACAAATTAAATATAGGTAATTTTTATTATTTTAACAAAATCAATATATGTGCATTCATGGTTTTGCTTTCACCTGTGCACATGGTAATGAACACACACAAAGGAATACATGTAAAGTGGTAGAAAATATGTGACGTTTTTCAAACAATGGGGCCACAGACAAATGAAATGTAGGTCATTTTTGCTCTTTCGACAAAAGATATTAGATATCATAAAATCAATACATGTGTGTACTAGTATTAAACTAGAATTCCTGGTGTTGTTTTCATGCACCAGAGCACATGGTAATAAACACACACACAAATGAAATTCACACAAGTTGCACATGATCAACAAACGACAAACCGAAGAGTTATGTGAAAAGCGACAGAACTTGTCAGTAACATGTTATAATAAGTTTGCAAACTAGCAGTGAAAAACATCGTCTTCAATACTGTTTTATTTTGCCTACATCTACACACATTTCTATATATCAAGCTAGTGTTATAAGAGCATTAAGTCTTGTAAATACAAAGGTTTTTATGCAACAATAAAAATATTTAATCAGTCATGCAAGTTGATGACCATTTACATAAAACACTTTCATACATTATGTGTATAAATGTGCACAAATTTCCCTACACAACAGGAATGAAGTGCTCTTTCCTACATGGAATTTGTTTATTTAAGTGAAGTACATGATCTTCAGATTTGTTTTAGATGAAAATCAGTTTCATAAAATATGCCAGGAAAACAAAGCTACATATCAGATGGTTAACCGCAGTGTCGGTAAGATTTTGTAAATATACAATTCACTAAACAGAATTTTTTTTCATTTACCCAATAAATTACATAATTTGCCTCGCAATATTTTTGCTTGACGAATCTTTTATAAAAGTTCAGGTCCAATACAAAACTAATGTAGTTCTGCGCAGCTCATTAAAATACTCAGCCACATTGTTCTGTTCTAAGAATTTCTCTAACTACATTCTGACACCATGTTTCCAAACACAGACGAAATTTTTTGTCAATCTCACTGCTCACTAAAAGCAAAAGGATTTCCTCACAAAATTTTAGCAGTTATTTCAGTAAAGTTCAGTTAAACGATGCCACAGCTGCTTTTCAGTTGTCTACTTGCCGCCGGAGAATATTCAGCATGGTAAAGAGATGTCACAACATTTCCACCTCTTCAGCACTTATCATATCTAGCTCCCTACCAAAGAGAGGTATTGAGCTTTCATCAGTACTGTCTAACAGCAATTATGACAGCCTTGTCCTGGCAGGCATCAGTGTGTAGACATTTTTTAAATTGAAAAACTCATGTTTTTGAACAGGAAAAACATACAAGCTTTGTGAAGTATTTAAGGGCATTATTCACAGGAAATCAGTATTATAAACTTCATGGCTATTCTACAAGTCAGTACTACAAACACAGTCTTGACAAAAAATTATTATAAACATTTATTTTACTTTTCTGCTCAATATGACGATTGGAAACAAAGTTAAGCTTTTTGCAGTGGTAACTGGTAACCCCTTTTGTTGATATCATGAATGGCGTGCAGGGGTTCCCATTTATTGCTTTTGTACAACTACCTCAGTGAGATAACTCAGATACTAAACAAGACAATAATATACTATGTGCTTCATATGATGAAAGCATTATTAGTATGTCTATTAATTACAAAGATGCAGTAACTAAAACTACAGAAACTTCCACCAGAAACTGAAAAAAACTTCACAAAATGGAACATTAAAGTCAATGCATAAAAAAAAAAAAAGCAAGCAATATTTTTTATTAAAAGTTATACAAACACTATACCAAAAACAAGGCTAAAAATTTGCTACACAAAATTATCTTTGAGAAATTATACGAAATACCTAGGACTCACTATTGACACAAAAATTATTTGGGGCAAACATATCAATCAAGGAAGTTTCAATATTGAAAAATCTGTGTTTAAAATGTAGTTAACACTTAAAACACTAAGTCAAATTATGGAAAATGCCTATTTAGTTCTAGTTATTACATATGGAGCAGTTGTACTGGGCAACGGCACTGAAATACACAAACACCTTACAAACTTTTCATTATAAAGTAATTAATATAATCTTCCCAAACAGAGGGACAACCACATTATTTGAAATAATTAGAAAGCATATCAAAGCAATCAATGAAATTATTTTGAATCATGCCATAAATTATGAACAAGTAAAAATACATGCTAATGAATCAATAACAGAAGCAGTAAATATTCTGCTATCACACAAAAATGTACAAGACCCAAGCATATCAAAATTCTTAAAGATAAAATTAATAAAAGAAATAAGCTATAAAATAAGCAGAAACAACATTATAACCAACATTATAAGAAATAAAGCATTGCTAAACCAACCAATTGCACAAAATCTTGGCTCTGATTGGTCAGATAATGAGAATTGAGACCAGTTAAAAAAGCTGAAAGCACAAGCAAAACCAGTATTCTCATCCCTTTGGACCTGCACTAGTAGTAGTCATAAACAAACTAAACAATAAAATACATAATCAAGTCAAAATAAATAAATACAAAATGTTATATGTGCTAAATTAAATTCTTGAAATTAAACTTCTGTTGAAACACACAAATATTTAAAGACATTTTCTGAATAAACCACAGTAGTTCAATTAACAAACCAGATCTAAGACATGAAATTTAATACAAAATAAGCAATATCACTTAACTATGTGCTAAATATAAGATATCCCATGATCAACTGAATGAATTTAATAAGTAAAAATATATTAACACATGCCACCCTCCAGGCATCAATATAATTTTAATTTTAAAAATAGAAATACATAACCTGATGTGAATGTGACACCACTTAAGTTTGCTTCTTTTTTTAGCAAAAGCCAAAGGCAGTGCATATATTCTACAACTCTATATTTACCCTCCCCTTTTCCTTTATTGCATTCCTGTCAGAAAACCTGTTCATTCCTCCTTTTAATGACTGTTGTTCCTACGGCATCACATAATCATTGTTTGACAGGACTCAGAAAATCGGCATTCAGGCAACTAAACCTTTAAGCGATACGATGCATTGTGCAATTTGTTTTGAAAATTTAAATGCAAAATTTGTAGGCATGTTAAAATCAACCGATTTTATTTGTAAATGAAATGCAAGTTTCAAAATTGCACAAATTAAATTTGCAAAAAAATGATATATAAAAATTGTCATTTGAATTTCCAGTTTTAAATAATATATGTACTAAAAAAATTTTCAAAGTTGTTCTTAATGGTTTCTTTATTGTGACAAAAAATCAAACAAAGAAAAAGCTACCAGGTATATACAATTTAAAGATTAAATTCAAATTGGAAGTGATTTTTTACTTTAAAATATATTTACTTGGGGGCATCTCATTTTATTTGGCCTAGGGCACTAAATTGTTTACACGTGCCTCTGTGCATTTGCCCACTTGATTTCCATAAATATTTGCCTCAATTTTGCAAGTAAAGCTAGTTTGTCTGTTCTTGATATTGTACACATTAAAATATTACGTTAGACAACCCCAAATTATTAATGCAACAAGAGTATATAACTATATATGTTAGCACAGCAATATGCGCTTGTTCTTGATTTATGATGTAACATTGTTACAGCATAATCTTTGATTCCAGTCTTGATATAAATCAATCGAAAAAGTGTTATCAGGCTACTGCTGGAATCTACCCAAGATCTCTTGATATCTAGCTAAGTGCGTTCTAAACACATTCTGCTAGATATCCAGAGATCTGGGGTATGATCCCAAAAGTGGCCGGATAACTATTTTTCGGTTGCTATGTGTTGATACAGGGCCGGCCACAAGAGGGGGGAGGAAATGATAAAACCGAAGAAAATTGAAAATAAAATTTTTAATGAAGATAATTGGTTAAAATTAAGTTATAAACTCAATTTGAATTGTTGTAACATCAGGTGCCCCATAACCAAACTGGCATTTGTTAATGCCCCCATGCACTTTCTACTGAAATTACGTAGGGTGAGGCAATAAGGTTAGAATAGATGTAGTAAGGGGCCACCATTCCCCTCGTGTGATCAAAATGAAGACAGCGAAACGCCACAGTCTTCACTGCCATGCTCGTGAGACGACTGAGATCATAACATCACATTGAGTAGTGATGAAGTGGCTGCCTTTTTCAATCTACATCTTTAAATTTCAGTATGTGGATCAGAAAAAACAAAAAAGCTAGCAATTATTAGGTAACATATAATAAATGTTTTAGGCTGGCTATGATACATTTTTATTGATGTTTTTCGAACTTTGTTTTAGTGTTTTAACAATTGCAGAAGAGTATGAGCTTTCGTCACCGAGGTCACAAATAACTAACATAACATTTTCTACTTATCGTGTTTTGCAGAAATCTCTGTATGAAACTGAATCAATTAATATTGTTAGAAACTCAATTCTATGGACTTTTTAAAGTTCCTGTTTACTCTCAAACCTAACGAACCCACTATAAATAACAACACATTATTTTTACGAGTTCCTCTTGACACAAGTACTTAACGTGTGATTTTTTGTGTGTGTGCGTGAAAATTTTCTCAGATCATCAGATGTACATAAATAACCCTTGATAATATTTTTTACGTATCAGTTTACGAGTCCTAACCTTGCAAAATCTAACTCTTAAGAAGGTATGAGCTACAGTGCTTAGTATTAAAAATAAGCAGTCGAATGAAATATTTTTGCACCCGGTCCCCTGTTTCGAGAAGGCTGGGCCTGTGTTGAGAAAAACGGAAAGAGCAATGTCTTTGTGTATTATGCGAAAATGTCATTTTAAAGAGAAGATTGCAATCTTTCTAAAATGGCAATAAGTTTAAAAAAATAAATACAAGCAAATTCTTTCAGGTATTTAAAATAAAAAAGAAATAATTCAATAACTTGATCTGCACATTTTCTTTTTAAATAGAAATAGTCAGAGATGCAAAATGATACTTTCTGGTGTGAATCTGTACACATTGATCCCTTTATTAAGACAGTTCTTGAAATTGAATCACTGGACCCACATCAAGTTACTTAGAGGGTACAACTAGGAAATTTTTAATTGTTTTGAGGTTTGGTAGCCCTAAAAAGCCAAGTAAACAATGGAATATGAACTTCAAATTAATTTGCCAAGTAGTTCTAACTCTTCACATAGACCAAAACTTATGACTGGTTTCATTTGCACATATAAATGAAATATAAAGTGATCAAAAAGAAAAATTACTTAAAATAAAATCTGAACTACTCAAAATTGTTTGTGAATTGAATTTTGTTTTTTAACTTACTTGCTGTTTTTAGATCACAATTTTATCTTTAAAAATGACACTTGAATGATTAGTTTAAGAGAAATACAAAACAATGAACACCACTGAAACAAAGTAAATAAAACAATGTACACCATTTTCTTCAAAAATGTCCTTGAATGACAATTCAGGGTGCAAATTAACCCCCTACTCGAAAAAATTGCAATTCTGGATTCTCTCTCTATATATACACTATCACTGACTAAAATTTGTTCCAAATCCATGCCTATCTGTGAGGTGACCCCCATTTGTTGATTTCGCATGGAATGAGTTTTTCTTACATAAAAAAATTTCAGGACCTTTTATCAAAATATGAAAAAACAATTACTTTCCAGTCCTGGAAAAAAGAGAAATCAAATTCCATTACCTTTCCAGGATTTCAGGGGTGTAATGGTTGATTCCTAAGTCGTGAAACAGAAGAATTGAATGAATGAACAAAGCAATTTGTGATAAAATTAAGTGCCACGAATGTGTTTCTCGTAGGGTACACCGATGGAAAAGAACTGCCAACTCGGTACAAGGCTAACTGTTATTGAAATAAGTTTGAGTATACTTCATCTTAACTGGATAGCTGATAAGTGTAGGTTCTTCATTGAAAGAATTGTTCTCAACAATCAAGTATTAGGGGTATGCAAAAGTTTATGCCATTTTAAGGAGAAAGGAGACAAACATTCAGGAAACCAGTACATATTTATTCAATGAAATATTGGCCATTAGCATCAATGACCTTTTGTTACTTTTCAGGCAACTAGGGCTTGTTGCATAGAACGAAACAGACGAAAGTCTGAGGGTGCGATGTTCATGAAGTAAGCCGGGTGCAGTAAAACCTCCCAGCGCAACTGTTCAAGGGTTGTTTTCCTGGTGGCACCGACATGTGGTCTTGCATTATCATGTAACAGGACGACTGGGAGGTGTCCATGGGCATTTTTTGCTCGATTGTGGCTTTCAGTTTCATCAACTGATTGCTGTGCTGCGATTGTTAAGGCCGGTTTCAACAGTTCGCCGTACAGCCCTCTATGCATATCCCAGCACACACACACAACAGCACCTTTTGCCATGCTTGGCTTCATATACGAACTGACAGGACGGCTCATCAACCTGTTAGACCCTTACACTACACCTGCTAGTGGGGGCAGCAGAGACTTTTGCATACCCCTAATAGAAATACACAGACGGAGAAAAAAATCCCAACACCACGAATAAATAGTTGTAGAGGAATGAAATAGCGGCAATACATTCGTATAGGTAACATATTTAATCGATTAAGGTTTCAAGATCACAGCTTATTGTAAGCGCGAGAAGAGCCATTTTAAATGTGAAATGCTGGTACATTAATAATCGGTGTAACCGCCAGAATGTTGAATGCAAGCATACAAACGTTCATGCATTGTGTCGTACAGGTGCTGGATGTCAGTTTGTGGGATGGAGTTCCATGCCTGTTGCACTTGGTCGGTCAATACAGGGACGGTTAATGCTAGTTTGGGGTGACGCTGCAGTTGTCTTCCAATGATGTCCCATACGTGCTCGATTGGTGAAAGATCTGGTGATCTAGCAGGCCACGGCAACATGTCGACACTGTGTAGAGCATGTTGGGTTACAACAGCGGTATGCGGGTGAGCGTTATCCTGTTGGAAAACACCCTCTGGAATGCTGTTCATGAATGGCAGCACAACAGGTTTAATCACCAGACCGACGTACACCTGTGCCGTCTTGGTGCGTGGGATAACCACGAGAGTGCTCCTGCTGTCATAAGAAATTGCTCCCCAGACCGTAACTCCAAATGTAGGTCCAGTGTATTTCGGCCGCAGACAGGTTGGTTGCAGGCGCTCACCTGGCCTCCTTCTAACCAACACACAGCCATCACTGCCACCCAGGCAGAACCGGCTTTCATCAGAAAACACAACAGATCTCCACTCCGTCCTCCAATTAGCTCTAGCTTGACACCACTGACGTCGCAAACGGCAGTGGTTTGGAGTAAGTAGAATGCACGCTACAGGGTGTCTGGCTCGGAGCTGCCCTTCAAGTAACCAATTTGCAACAGTTCGTTGTGTCACTGTGGTGGCAACTGCAGCTCGAATTGCTGCCACAGACACGGTACGATGCGCCACGGCCATACGCCGTACACGGCGATCTTCCCTCTCAGTAGTGTCACGTGGCTGGCCGGAACCCTGTCTTCTTGAGGCAGTACCTTCCCTTGACCACCGCTGCCAACAATCATGCACAGTGGCTACATTTCTGCCAAGCCGTTCTGCAATATTGCGGAACGAAAATCCACCTTCTCGTAGCCCTATTACACGACCTCGTTCAAATTCCGTGAGCTGTTGATAATGGCTTCTTCGTCTTTTTAAAGGCATTCTTGACTAACATCAACACCCTACGTCAAATCTCAACGATAACTAACGCTCACGAACGTTACAGCGCGTATTTACAGCAAACCTGCTTTGCATATTCCGAGGGGCGCTACTAGCGCCACACGTATGCGCCGAGCGTGAAATTTGCATAGACGTCATCTCACAGATGTACTCTCACCGCCTACCAACTGTCGTTTATCTAACACAACCCCTTCTTGGTGTTGGGATTTTTTTCCCGTTATGTTCCACATCAATCAAACTGAAGTTTTCTTTTTTCAGATATTTTATCTTTGACAAAGCGTCGCTGTGGTTCTATAATTTTATTTGCTGGCTGAGCGGTAAATACTTGTGGACCCAGTGGCAAAATTTTTTGGGTCTCGGATAATATGTCCAACTTAGTTTTAATAATTTTTAAGCCATCGAATAAAATAGTGAGTTCCTCTATGGAATTACTTTTCTGAGCAAACTGGAGCATGTTCTGCATATATCCTACCACACTAGCCTTTTTCTTTTTTACATCTGAAGCTGGCACAAGATTCTTCAACTCTTTGCTGATTGCAGCCTGCTCTGCGGCGAAATCTTGGTCTCTGTCACCACAATCAAGCACAAGATTTTCAGTAATCTCTTCTGGTTCTTCAGCAGCAGGTCCAACACTGAAGTGGCTGCATACCAAGTGGATATGCTTGCATATAACATAATGTAAAGCATAGTCCAAGCAAGTACACGATAATTCATGAACACAAACATTACAGTCATGGCACTTGATTGCACATTGGCAATTGACTTCATGTGACACATGGTATGTGTCCAGCAGAGTGTCTGTTGCTACACTTGAGCGAACAACCCAAGATTTTTGATGCTTCATGAGTAGAACATTCTCTTTTGGCAACGCTCTGCTGGCCATGTGCCTACTCCTGATGGCAGCTATTCTTGCTGTAAGCTTTGGGCGCTCAAGTGATATAAGCCTTCTAATCAGCCTTTTTGAGACTGATGTGAGGACAAGTCGAATTGCTTTATCAAGCCGCCCAATTCGTTTCCCTTGTGCCTCTTCATATTTGAGCTCTCTGTGCCATCGCTCAACTTTCATATTTGTGTTCATTGGGCATTGTACACGGTAGCAGGTTGCCCACTGCTCAGTACGCTTCATATAATTATTACAAAAATATTCTCCAAATGCAACTGTTTCTGTATGTGATAAAAAATCAGCCACACATTTTTCAGAAATATATGCAAAAGATGTTACATTTGTTTCTTGCATGAGTGCTTGGAGAGCAAGTTGAACAGTGTCACGCTTCTCCTGTGATGCAATTTTGGAATGAATATTGGCATTCCAGGCTTTTTTAACATGCCAAGCACAAAGGTATTTTTTGGAACTTCGCCAAAAACTTCCTTCCAGGCAGTATATAATTGGGTTGCATCGTCTGACATGAATACATTAGTAGTGAAAGATGGCAGGCGATCTTTAACTGCCTTGAATAGTGCTACAAATGAAACATGTGTACTTCTTGTGGAAAAAAATGTGGCAACTGGCAGTGCTTCATGGTTTGAGTCATTAACCATTAATGTTGTTAGTTCGTAACCATACTGGTTCATGCCATGGGTGGAATCAACCATTACACCAGTATCACCATACAATTTTAGAAGCTCTACTTGTGCATCATTCATCATAGCTAGCAAAAATTCCTCACTGGTAATTGAGGGATTTCCAGGTAAGGGTTCACCAATTGGTTTGTATAAAAGTACAGGGTTACCCACTTCATTTTGCAACTGCTTAACTAATAGATGAACACATGTGGTATCATCTGTATGAAGAGTTATGTCTGCATCAACATGAAACTCTGCACTGATGTTGTGTAGGTCTTTTCGGGTGACATAGCTTTGGCGTTTTGTGGGTGAAAATGATGTCATAATATTGCTCAGAATTCTTAATTTGGGAACTCCTAGATTCATCTGAGCTGCAAGTTGCCCTTTTTCAGATTTTGTCAACACAGTTCTACCAATTTCAGTTTTGTGTCCAACATGGACAGATTGGTATTTAATTTTAATGGTTCCTTCCTCAATTTGTTGATAAACTTTAATGTTTGCAGGACAAGTTTTGCCAATTTTATTGGTACCTGCACATTTCATATGGCGTTTCCTATTTTCAGTTGATTTGTACATTCCGCTTCGATGACAATAATAGTAAGAAACAGTGGTACCATCTGCAAGGTGGCTGTCACCGCCATGTTTTACATAATGTGAATAAGAATCACACTCTATCTTAGTTTTCCACTCTAAAAAGTCATCAATGTTCTGAAAAACTTTATCTTCCAATGATAGTAAAATATCAAGATGACTTGTGCCAATATGATTTTGCAGTTCTTCTACTGTTTTACAAGTGATCTCACAAATGCTACAAACAACTGTACCAGAAAACTGCACATCTCCTGTTGAGTGAAATTTTTTTATGTGGCTATTTAAATTTCCTTTACTTGAAAAAGTGTGGGTACAGAAGTTGCAGGAAATGTTGGTGAGAATACAAGTACTGTCACTTGAAAGGGACAAATCAGACCCAGTGGTTTTGCAGAGAACATGTTCAGCAGTATGTGCATAAATATCACCTGCATTAGTAACATCCATTGAATACTTACCTGCATGGGAATTTTCATCTGAAACAGGGGCAGACCCAGTGGTATTGCAGAGAACATGTTCAGCAGTATGTGCATAAATATCACCTGCATTAGTAACATTCATTGAATACTTACCTGCATGGTAATCACTAGTAACATTCATTGAATACTTACCTGCATGGGAATCACTAGTAACATTCATTGAATACTTACCTGCATGGGAATTTTCATCCGAAACAGGGGCAAGTTTATCCGAATGGAACTTTTTGAGATGTGTGTGTAGACTTTGTTTAACTCCGAATGTTACCTGACAGTAGCTGCATGTCAATCTCGTTGCAATTCGTGGTTCAGGTATAATGGAATCAGGATGAAATTTTTTAACATGCTTCTTTAAGTTATATTTCATACCGAATGAACCACCACAGATTGAACAAATGAATCTGTTCGCAGTATCCATGGTCACCGCGAAATATGAAAACAAATTCTTTGATGAAAACACGCCAAAAATCCGCAGTAAGAAGTAACAACAGTAAGAATTCTACCCGCCAAAAATGCCTGTCTGCCTGTGTTTCCTATCGCACACATCATGCACGCCAATTGGTTGATTGTGTTTTATTCCTACCAATGAGGATCTTCCTACGAGATTTCCATTGCTGTCCCCAGACGCTAGTTTTAACTGCTCTTACTGTTTCACATCACAAGCCCAACATTATTTTTCAAACAAATATGTTGTTTGGACGTCTAAGAGGTTCGCATTGCTCAAACATTTTATTTAGCTGGTCAGTCCCCCAGAGTTCCTAATTTTCAATGTCAACGAATGGGGAAATACGATGTCACCGTGTTTCTTGTATTTATTTTGCAATTTTTTAATAAAATACTGTATAAAAAAGGTCGCCCTACTCATTTTTGATTTCGTATTTGTTTAAAATTAAAAGTTACTTAACTTTTAATAAGAAGTTGAAGATATCATATTAAATAATTTGGTTAGGAAAAATTTATTCAAACTAATTTTATTGATATATTGCAATAAATATTCATGTTCTCAAATTAAATGCCTAGATGAATAATTTTCAATTTATGGGTAAAGCGGAGACTGTTGATTTTTCCTTATGTTACAAATGGAATCACTCCATCTGCACCACTTAATATGTTTTTCCTAAAATTGCCTATCCACTCTGTCTTTTGGATGCAGAAGAATCCTTCTAAAGTGATACTTCACTTTCAATAATTTATGTATGCTTTTCTGGTGTTAAACTCAAGTCCGTGGTTTAATTATTTCTGGGATACCGAAGCGTGCAAATTATTTTACGCAAACTTGTAAACATGCTACCATCACAAACACTTCATAGCAATTATCGCAATGAGAACGTAACCATCTTGATATTTGGGAATTGCAGAAAAGAACACTGGTTCTCTCTTTACTTTTATATCTTGCTGTACCCTTCATTTTCTTTCTTGTTTTATTTCCCTTTGTGTGTAATATAATTTCAGAAGTGCACTTCTACAAGAATAACGCTTGCATAATGTAGTAACTTCAATAATTTAAAGTGATCCACAAATCCTTTATTTTCTAAAAGAGCTCTGCCTTAGACAGTTTTCAGCAGTGCAGCATGTAACACATCCGCTTTTCGTATGATTATCTCGCATTTAATAAACTTATTGTACGTCACAACTTCAGAAAAATTTATCACCACTATATGGATACACAGGAAAGAACAAGCTAGCACAGGCAGGAAAAAAAATTATTTTTGCTGAACATATCCTCTTATAATGATGTAAGTCATGTATGTTGCTTTCGTGAAAAACTCGTTTGTTCCAAAGCATTTAGTACTTTAATTATCGTTTTTTTTATCTTTATGGGCATGAGCGTAAATTTTTATCAGAAACAATCTCATGTGTCAAATATTTAAATCTGAAACCTAGTTGTGCATTTCAAGAAAGATTCAAGACATGTACACCGAGATGCCAGCTTATTTGCTACACGTGCACCCGTCTCGTAAATGGTTTACTCCCAAACGTAAAATGGTATGTCACCGAAGTGTGCAGTACAAATACGGCAGATTCATGTAACGAGGATCGTTTGGAGTAACCATGAGCGTTGCAGTTGACATATAAAATGATCTAAGCGACTTTCAACGTGACTTGATAGTTGGTTACAGGTGTGCCTGTTCGAGAAGTTTCGGAATAAATGTCTAACTGGTCTTTTCAAGAACAACCGTAACAGAGATTTTCCGTGCATGGGGCAACAAACAAAAGAAATCTTACAGCATACGGCGATCCTTGGGAGGAGTTCACAATCATTTGCCCAGAATTTCGAACTCTGCAGTGATTGGACGATTTGGGGCCATTCACTTCGCATACACGATTTTTGGAAGTATGCAATTATGCGCATTAACACATTTTGTAGTGTTTCATTTGCAGATTAAACATGTCTTACAATGTGAAAGACATCAAGAATAAACTTGCAGAGTTCACCAGATCTCTCAAAGACCATGACATCAATTTGCCCTCATCTTTGAGAGCAAAGTGACACCTAAGGTCACGAGATTCAATATTCCGAACTGTCAAGTCAGACAGATATTTTCACAGACCTTCCACAGGCGTTAATGATTTCAAGGTCATCAATGGGTGACAGCTAACACGGCACTAACAAAAGTCTCAGCAAAATCGAGATATTCACTTACAAGCTAAAGACAAATTCCGGTTTCATTTTAACCCATCTTTGTTTTGCTGAAGACATATTTATTTTTGCAAGTGTTTTCGCGGAGCTACGGTGTATTATCCAGGAATTTACTAACGAGATTAAAGAAGACTTTAAATAGGAAATTACAGAAAGCAAAATTGATGTACGATGCATTCAAAATTTCTTAAAAGTTAGCGATAGATGGAGCCAACTTAAAAGTTAGCAATTCCTATATTTACATTGGACAACAGATATCAAGCAAGGGACACATCGAGGAAGAAATTAATAGTCTTGTAAAACTTGGTTGAAGAACATTTGTAAGGAAGAATGCAATTTTGAAGAGCCATTTATCATTACGTCTTCAAAGAAAAGTATTTAAAGAAAGTGTCTTAAGAGTGCTTACTGTTTGATCATAGACATGACCTTTAATTAAGAAAGACATTCAAAAGCTGCGAAGGATTGAAAGAAGCATACAGAGGTGCATGCTTCATATAACCAGGAAAGGTAGAAGAAATACTCATAAATCCGGAAAGTGTTAAGAGTCGATGACATCATGATCAAAGTAAAATCCATGCGTCATGTAACCAGGAAAGGTAGGAAGAACAGCTCATGGATCAGAAAAGTGATATGAGTCAATGACATTAGATCAAGGATAAGTCCGTAAAATGCCAATTAGTTAGATATATTGCAAAATAAATTGACCACTCTTGGGTAACTGAAATACTAGTCAGGAGACCAAAAGATCACAAAAAACAGAGAGAGAGACCATGTGGAAGATGAATGAATGAAACTGAAAAACATGTAGGAGTAACACGTACCAGATCAGCTGATCAAAGAACGTTTTGAAAAACAGTTACGGATTGTTCATCTAGCAGTCGATTCATGATACATACGTATATACAGTGTAGCGGGATGAGCCATTACATTATGACCACCTACTTAACAAGCTATAGGTGCCCATTTATCCCGGAAAACAGCGACCACTAGGCGAGGCATCGATTCGATGAGGTGGCGATAGATACCCTGCGGTATCTGGTACCAAAATGTCAACAACAGATCCCCCAATTTCCGTACATTTCGGAGTGGTGCTGATTTAGCGCAAACCCGCTTTTCCGAGTCCAACCACAAATGTTCAATTGGGTTCATATCAGGTGAATTTGGAGATCAGGGTATTAACAGAAAGTCACCAGCATGTTCTTCGAACCTCTCCTTGACGATTCTGACAGTGTATCAAGCGCCATTATCCTCTTAGAAATGGCCATCACCAACAGGGAACACAGTTGCCATAAACGCATAAACTTCGTTCCCAACGATATTTAGATACCTAACAGCTGTCAGAAAATAAATATGCTATTGGGATAATGAGGCCTAAAGTGTCCCAAGAAAATGTCGTCCACAGCATAACACCGCCGGCCTATTTCCGCCCAAAAGGGGATCTAGGTGCCATAGACTAAATTAATAATGGGTGCATCCTCGCTCCGCCATCTACGTGATGCACCAGGAATCTTGATTCGTCAGACCAGGCCACATTCTTCCGATCATCTACGGTTCAATCGCGATGATCTTGGGCCCTTTTCATGCGTTGTTGGAGATGACGTGAAGTGGGCATGCACACCCGTCTAGGTCTTCGGTTATGCAGGCCCATGCGCAGAAAGTTTCGATGAACTGCGTGTAGTGACCCATTGCCCTGATCATCATTGTTGTAGTGGCAGGTGCTTTCATTCACTGTGGCCCTGTGGTCGCTTAGGGGCGACTGTCTCCGCTCCCCTTTGCCCACAATCAACTGCAGACGGCACACGGCTGGACGAAGGTTCGTCGTCTGTGAACCACTTTTGATATGTATTCACTACAGCAGCACGTGAAGAACCCACAAGCCGTGGCGTTTCTGAGATCGTAGTTCCGAGGCTCCGTGCCGTCGCAATTTGTCCATTATCAAACATCGATAAATAGGCATATATACTGGTCTGTGAACTTCACCTGCGCTACTTTCAGTGTCCAGGCGCGCTGCTTATTTCTCTGGAACTGGGTGTGGTCATAATGTAATGGTTCGTCGGTGTATACACAGTCCAGTCACATAATTGTGACCACCTCCTACTTTTGACGTCAACAGCGCGTAGCCAGTGAAAAAAGGCACTTGTCGTGAGCTGGTTTGGGGAGCATATAAGGTGTGCTGTAGGCCTTCTGAAAAAATATCACCCGTTGCTCTTAAGGATAAAATGAGCAATTTATACATTTTTAAAAATAGGTGATTATCCCTTTCGGGCCAAGGGTGGAGTATTCCTCAAACGGCACTGTTTCAGAACGGTTCGCGTGCTGCTGTGGATAAAGTGTATCGCGATTGGAGATATTGCACCTTTGAAAATAAGCTAAATGGAAACTGCAGAGCACTACGTGCTATTGTTGTGAGAGGTGAACGTCGGCCTCGAAGTTGCGTGAGGTCTGATCGCTTTGCTATAGTGGAGCACCTCACTTGCTGAATGAACTAGGGCAATACCAGAAGGGTTACTAAAACGGCAGTTCAGCGGTCCCTGCTGCGTATGGGGCTCCAATTCAGACGAATAATCACTGCTCCTTTGCTAACGAAGGTGCATCGGCAGAAAAGGCTTGCATTTGCACGGCAGTATCGGAATCGGACCTCCGCTGATTGGCAAATGATTGCATTTTCCGATGAGACACGTTTTCTGTTTCATCGAAGGGATGGACGTTGGCGTATGAGGCGTGAAATATCGGAGAACAAACACTCCTCAACCATTGCTGAAAGAACACAAACTGGTGAGGCATCGTTATGGTGTGGAAAATGTTTTCGTTTCATTCTTTGGGTCCACTTATACCGGTAGATGGCATTATAGACCGAAGTTGTTATGAATGCATCCTTGCATACCACATACACCCATGTCTGCTGATTATCTTCCCTGGGGCTGATGGGATCTTCCAGCACAACAATGAGACGTATCACACAACTAGAATTGCTTCAGAGTAGCTGCAAGAGCATTATGAAGATTTCAAAGTATTTTCCTGGCCGCCCATACTTAAACCCAATTGAGCATTTGTGGGACCACCTCGATCGTGTTGTTCGCTCTATGGATTCTCCAACTTACACCCTCCAGAAGCTGTGAGATGCACTGCAGTCAGTCTGGTTCCACATACCTGTGAAAAACTTCCAGCACCTTATTGACTCGTTCGCAGCCCGTCTTGCTGCTCTCCGCACTGCACACGGCAGTTATTCTGGATATTATCTGGGGATCACAATTATGTGACTCGACCATGTATATCATCGTTGTAAACCATCATCAATTCACTGTTAGATGAAGGTCTCCCCAGGTATTTTCCACAACGGCCTGTCTTGAACTAGTCTCCTCCATGTCACTCCGCATGATTTCGAATTTCATCCACCCATTGCCCGTTTGGGGTTCTTTTGGTCTTTTCCTGTTCCTTTGAATCCTCTCAAAAATGTCGGTTGCCCATCGGTGGTGCCTCGTTCTGGCAATATTTCCAACCCCCTACCATTTCAGGGAGTTTACTCTAATCATGAAATCTCTACTTTGGCATTTTCCTTATCAACGATATAGGCCCCTTCTGTTTCATTTCCGGCATGGCAGACGAGACGCTGTCTAAGATTCTGTATCACCGGAATCAATTCAATGGCGTAGTGTTCAAGCTGCAGTCCTACCTTGTTTTTTTCACAGAGCCTCTCCCATAGTCTCGTCTGCTATAAATGTCAAAAAATATAAAAGAAAGGTTCGAACTGTCCAAGAAAAATCCAGATTTCTGGAGAAGATCTTAGTTTGAATAACGAAACGATTGCTGGGAAAGTCGCAGTCTACCGAAAAGGCGCATCGTAATCTGTTTGGAAAAATAGCGAAGCATAAAGCATTGGCGGGTTTATCTTAATAGCGCCAAAATGTTCTCATAAATACATTCTGGACGTACGGGTTGGTTATAAAATATGTATTCCTATTTTAGGGTGTCTAGAAAATCGAGAAATGGAAATATCATGACAAACTCGATAGGTTGCGGATTAAGGGCACGTAAAGGAGGGAAAATATGTTCGAAATTGCGACGTTCGGGGAAGCACGGCACTGCAAAGGCAAGAAAAGAACAGACACATGCATGAAGTTACTGTTTGTTGAGAGCACACACCTTTTGGAACAATATGTTTGGTTATCATAAGAAATGGCATGCTACAGACGAAGAACAGCCTGTGACACGTCTGCTAGCAGCTGTCGCAGTTGATGTTGACCACTTTACGTCTGATTCTCGTTTTCAAGTCTATGAGCGAGCGTATGCCTTCCCAATGAATTCTGACTTCCAGAAATCCCAAATACTAGAGATCGAAAGGACTAATACCCTGTGAGCACACTGGCCAGAACTGCTGACACCCCGCCCAAGAAATTACGCGTTCTTTGCCCAATCAAAGTTCGACTGAATGATTCTGCTGTGGCGACACTGTCACAGCTCACAATTGGCATTTCTCAGATTTCGATAACAAAACTTTGCAAGTAGTGGGCGTTCCATGTTGACAAGAGCCAAAATGACTACCGGCAGCCTGGTCATCGTCGCTCTTACCCTGCCAGAGGCAGCATCCCATATTCCCATACGAAGCTTTCCAATGTCAATGACCGGCATTTTCTGGTATTTCGGCAATGTTATATCTCCAGTGCATCACAGGTAATAATAACTATTGATACCCAGCATATTGACCATATTTTGTCCTGAAACAAAGTCAGCAACTAGTAAATTGACGCACGAATCTATCCTTTTCTTGCATCGGTAGTCAGAATGCATTGGGTCGACGAAACCACTCAGGAAAGTTTTAGTCATTTGATGCACTGCAGATAGGCACGTACCCCCAGGAAAAACACCTCATAAATACCCTCATGAAAATAATTCTGTCAACTACTGGATGATATAGAATTGTCGAAATATGCATTGTAAAGTTATTTGAGTCGTGAACAAGATTTATCAGCAATTTAAGGGTGAAAGAGTTTCAAAAATCTACTCACGATTGAGTTTAGCATATCAAGCCATGATTAAAACTCGGTTTTGTACCAGATAATCATCTTTGTTTGGTCGTCTACTGTGCAATGGTATTCGTGTTTATCTTTCAACGGAAGGCTTTTTTTAAGTCTACCCGATATTTTGACTCTTGAAATACCATTTTGATTCATGAACTAGAACAGGTATATCATTGTTCCTTTTATGATAAATGTAGCTAGGACGCTGATTTTGGAACATCTCTGCCGAAAAATGTCTTTGTGCTTTATGTCTGTACGTGAGCTTTATGTCTGTGTGTGAGTATGACTTACCACCAATCCGTTTACTAGTGCTTCCTTCAAAATTACAAGAAGAGATTAGGGCTTCCCGAAGTCCCTTTTGGTCTACGCTTAACATAATTAAATAATACAGTCTACTCTGGACAAGTCGAATCCGAAGGAAGTGCAAAAAAAAAATCGAGAAATCAAACGCTCGAATTCTCGGGAAAACATTATGTGCATAGGACATGTGTAGGAAATGTTACTTTCTTCGAGTTATCAAGAATTTGTTCTTATCGAAGTTCGAGTAATCGGGAGTTGACTGTGTATCTAATCTAATTATCTACGAATAACCGTAGTTATCATAACTTATTTATAACAGCCTGTTTGGTCCGCCGGCAAAAATTTTACCGAAGTAGAGAGAATTTTGCTACGTCATTATAGATCAAAAGCTCAACCTTAAAAGAAATAGAATGAAACGTCAATTTTTTTAAAGACAGTAACGCTTTAGACAGTTAATATAAAGCTCAAATCAAATTAACGATTCTCACTCAGAAGTACCAAAAAATACACTGCTGGCCACCCAAAATGCAACACCAAGAAGGACACGAGATAGCAAAGCCAGGTTTACTGGACACATAACAACAGATGCAAAGATGAAACGATTAAGTTTACAGGCCCGTGCGACTTGCGGAACATACAGTCATCAACAGTTCGTGTGGGCCCCATGGCTGGCAATAACTGCCGCTACACGCCGCGGCATCGAACGAAAGAGGCTTTGGATGTGGGTTTGGGATATGTCTGTCCAGGCTGCTTCTAAATGTTGACGCAGTTCATCAGGCGTTACCGCAGGGGGTGCTTGCCGGGCCATTCGGTTGCCGATCAGCGACCAGACGTGTCCCATTCTATCCCATTTTGGTGTATACAATATCCCACTGTTGGACATTAATGGACAAACTGCAAATCTATGTTATGTGGGTTCGACCTACAAAAGCCTGGGAATCAGATGGGCTGACCATAAATATGCAATTCGTAAAGGAGTAGTTAATTCGACTTTGTCAAGAACTGTCATTGAGGGAGACCTAAAACCGGATTGGGACAATGCAAATTTGCTATCAACAGCCTTGACAAAAAGTTCTATGTTGTTTACCAGAGACTTCACATTAGGAAACTGGGACACACCTGCTTACACTATTGTTTTTAGTACGGACGGGCGGAATAGAAATAATTTGAATTTAAATGATTATAACTCTAGAACTGAAATTTTATGATTGGAAATATTTTACTTAAACGCACCCTGAATTTTGATATAAAATCGATTTTTATCATATTCGCATCAGTATTGATTTTTCAGTTGAACTTATTTCTAAATATTTTTGAGAAATGTGTATCTAATACCTGATTTATTAAAAAAGTGCATTTTTCGACGTAGCACTTATTCTTTAATTGTAAAAGCACTAAATAGTTAACAAAAATAAAATATATATATTAAAAAAAAATCATGAAAAAAATGTTTTCAACGTTTTTCCAGTGCTTTGAGTAACTCTAGAACAGACCTACTGGTTCTGGAATGATCTTTGTTAAATTTTGAACGTATTTTTTTTTTGATTGGAGGTT
This sequence comes from Macrothele yani, assembly GCA_039090855.1. Lineage (NCBI taxonomy): Eukaryota > Metazoa > Arthropoda > Arachnida > Araneae > Macrothelidae > Macrothele > Macrothele yani. Next base: position 54,879,407 of record CM077031.1, read on the forward strand.
TAACGACTACCGTGAGCAACTCAATGGGCTATAAGCAGAAGCCCGTCTCTAATTTAGGGTCACTGGTTCCAGGGAAGGGAGAGAGCCAGTGCCGTAAGACTAACACAACGTCCATGCCTGACTGGGATTTGAACCCGGACCCCTTACGGACGAAAGATCCAGGGCCTTAGACCACTGCGCCACCGGGACGGCTACGTTATTGAGAGAGATGTTGAACATAGCCAGAATGTGACATTTTTTTGATTTGGAGGTAATGAATTTCCACGTTACATATGAAATATTTGCTGTATTCGGAATGCGTGAAATGTCTGTTAACTTAAGAAATATATTAAAATAGAACGGTAGTTTCATGCGTAATGCATTGAAAGTTTTATTATTCACACTAGTATATAGAAAGCAACCTGCAGAACTTTGCTCTCTTTTTCAAAAATATGTAAGGATATAGTTTTTCAATTACTAGGAAATGAAGTAACAATAAGCTTTTCTTCCTCGCAAAAGTCAGTGTGTTAAACCGAGATATGGTGAATTTTGCAATTTGTTTAAATATATTTTTCGTGCTTATGATCTTTAAAAGTTTGATGTATTTAATCTCCGGTTTCATATACCTCCAGCAGGATTTTCCACTTGTTAGTACGGTGACACGCCTTCAAAAATGTGAATGAAATTTCTAGGTCATTTATTGAGATACTCGCACGGACACATACGTATCTAGAATACAAACCAGAGATTTTAAATGCAAAACAAATAGCTGTGAACTCTAATTAAGATAGATAAAGCATATCAGCAATTGCCAAATGAAATAACATTTCATAAATCACTATAAGTTTTGTGGGGTTCTGCATTGGATATGGCAACAGCAGGGTGGAAGTTGAATTATTGGGGTGGAAGTTGAATAATTGGGCATTTGATTACATCATGTGTTAAAGGGCACGTCATCCAACAGAAAGAAAATTACTGCTGCCTAATCCACACTTTCCGATACTAATGTATGTGTTGTCCCTCATATTCATAATTGTATTCATGTTGTTTAGATATCTGATGACCTCATTCAAATAAATAGAATAGCGCTAAAAAGAACAATACATACCTTTAGAGTAAAGATGACTTCTTTTAATGAACATAAATAATATGGTTAATGATATAAATTGCTGAATACATGAATACTAATTGAAGGTAATATAAAGAATAATAATTCAGTTTGTGAACAAAAGGCGCATTCCACAAACTATTTGGTTCTCAGTGTGAGAAGCGAACGTATGACCTTCACTCTTAGTGATTTAAAAGAATCACCCAAATAAAATGTTTCTTCTTGAAGAAGGAAGGGAATATTTACCAACAGGAAGATAACCTCTTTAAATTCGAGGGTTTCATTGTCTGTCGAGAAGAAACAGGATAAATACAAAAACTTCTAGAAAGATGCATAATCACACGACTTTTCAGGGCAGGAACTTCACTCACTTCTGCGTAGCTTCTTTCGTGCAGAGAGAGTTGCTGTATGTTGTTTCTGTCAGAGCGCGAGAGAGCTAGTTGCATCGGAGTGCCCTCTCTTGACTTATAAATTAATAAAGGTTTATATATGAGTTTTTCTTTCTTTTTGGACGTCTGTCAGAGCATAAAAGGTAGTCTTACGCTAACATCCCCCTCTTGCTCTGGAAAAGTCCTGTAGGCATAACGACTGTCTGTGACGTTCGAAACCTGGTTTCGCCAGTGGCTTTGCCATGATGTCTGCCGTCATCTACTGAGTAGGACAATAACAACTTCTACAATAATTTTGCTTTGCAAGTCCCTTATATAATGGTGTTTTATATCAATGTGCTTTACTCTTGAATTATTTTTCTCAGATTGCGTTAGTTTTATGGTTGCTTGATTATCTTTCCAAAACTTCACTGGTAAATCCTGTTTTAAGTATAAACATTTCATTAACTCTAATAACCATGTCAAATCTTGGGCTGACTGTACTATGGAAACATACTCAGCCTCAGAGAATGACAATGCAACACAGTTCTGTTTTCTCTAAGAAAAACAAGATGGCCTGAGGTCGACTTCCTATCTCCTTGGTCTTGAGCCCAGTCTGCGTCAGAATACACATTTAGTACAGAAGGCTCTTTTGATGAAATTTGCAGTTTTATCTTTTTGTTTGTCTTGAGATAACATATAACCTTTCTCACAGCATTCCAATTTCTTTGTCGTAGACTTTCACATCTTGTGTTTAGTATGTGGGTGGATGCAGTAATATCAGGTCTTGAGATTGAATAGGGATGTAAGGTCAGGTGATGCGTAACATCATAGCCTCTCCTTGACAAATGTCAACCCCGCCTTCTCGTGGTGCATCCTGTTCCCACTAAAGGGGCTCTGACGACCGCCCATAGCGGTATAACTATACCATCGGGATTAGAGGAAATTCTATCCCACACTCACCAACCCGCTTGGCCAGCGTGGTGAGTTATGGCCAAACCCCTCCAAAATGATTCCACAACTTAAATCTTGGCCCTCAGTCTCCGGCAGCTGGAATGTACCTGGCCAAGGCAGCGGCCAGTGCGACATGAAGGCAGAGGGTGCTAAGAATCCCCGGAGAACCGGACTAGGCTGCCATCTGATGCTGACCTTGGCTACTTACAATGGACGTTCCCTATCTTCTGATTCAAGGCTTCTTGAATTGGAAGAGGAACTACAAAGGATCAAGTGGGACATCGTGGGGCTAAGTGAGGTAAGGAGAAAAGGAGAAGATCTCATCGAACTGAAAAGTGGACATCTCTTCTACTATCGTGGGACAGATACTGGCAGAACTAGTGGTGTTGGATTTATAATAAACAAGAAACTGAAGGATAAAGTTGTAGAAGTTGAAAGTTCCTCTGACAGAGCTGCACGTCTTGTTATCCAACTCTCGAAAAGATACCAGGCTCAGATTATTCAAACTTATGCACCCACCACAAGTCATCCTGAAGAAGAAATTGAAGAATTTTATGAGGAAATTTGTCATCTAAATAATAAAGGTAAGCAGCACTTGAAAATAATTATGGGAGATTTCAATGCAAAAATAGGGCAACGGCAACAGAATGAAACTTCAGTAGGTAAATTCGGTCACGGCAACAGAAACCAGCGTGGAAATACTCTCGTTGAGTTTGCAGAGGCAGAAGGGTTTTTCATCTTGAACTCCTTCTTCAAGAAAAAGCCACACAGGGAAATGGACATGGAGACATCCAAATGGGACGACAAATGAAATTGATTTTATTATGTGTAACAAAAAATTCGTCATAGAAGACTGCAGTGTGCTAAACAAGTTCAACACAGGTAGTGACCATAGATTGGTGAGATGTAAGATGCACCTCAACACTAAACTTGAACGTGGCAAGCTCATAAGACAAACAAAATCTATTGACATAACCAACCTTAAAAAACACCATAATACCTTCAAGTTAGAACTGAAGAACAGGTTCTCTGCTTTAGAAGGCCTAACATCGGAAGAAGTGGACATCTCTGAAGTTAACAGAAAAGTAACCAAAGCTCTTATGGAAACAGCAACAAAATTAGCTGGGTCTAAGAACAAATTGCATGTGAACAAATTATCAGGAAAAACCAAAATGTTGATGCAAAAAGAAGAGAGATGAGGACAACTAAAGATGTGACTTCCAAAGTGGAATATATAGAGCTATGCAAGACAGTAAGAAAAAGTATCACTGAAGACGTAAGGAAATTCAACTGTGAACTAGTGAGGAAAGCAATTGAAAACAACCAAAGCCTAAAGATAGCAAAGGGACATCTCAGTAAGGGAAGAAAACAGTTTATGGCACTGAGGAAAGAAGATGGTTCTGTAACAAGAAATAGAGGCGAAATTTTGACAAGAGTGAAAGATTTCTACTCCAAATTATATGAAAGGGATGATACATGCACTCCAGACATCATGAAAGATACCAGTACCAGAGTTCCTCCAGTCCTTCCAGCAGAAGTTGCACATGCAATCAAGAACATGAAGCGAGGAAAAGCTCCAGGAGAAGATGGAATTACTGTAGACATCATACAAGAAGCAAGTGGAGAAATCGAAACAGTACTCGCCCAAATTTTCACTCCATGCCTTAATGAAGGAAAGATTCCTGAGGATTGGAACACCGCTACAATGATCCTGCTACATAAGAAAGGTGACATTGAGGATCTCGGAAACTACAGACCTATCAGCCTCCTATCAGTAGTTTATAAAATCTTCACTAAAGTTCTTTCACACCGCTTGAAGGTAACACTGGACATGGCTCAACCGAGAGAACAAGCTGGATTCAGGAGTGGCTACAGCACAATAGATCATATCCACGTGCTGAGAGAACTAATTGAAAGAGCGAGGGAATATGAACTTCCATTGTGCATGGCTTTTATCGATTATGAAAAAGCCTTTGATTCGGTGAAACCATCAGCAGTTACAATGGCTCTGAAAACCTGCGGTATTGAAGATGCATACATTAATATTATTAATAACATCTATGAAAATGCAAGTGCAAAGATTAGGCTGTTTGAAAATACAACACACGTAAAAATTGGAAAGGAGTGAGACAAGGTGACACCATATCTCCGAAGCTCTTCAATGCCACATTGGAGGGTGTTTTTCAGTCGCTGAGCTGGGAAAACAAGGGGATAAAGATTAATGGAGATTATCTAACGCACCTTCGTTTTGCTGATGACGTAGTCATTTTTGCAACTACCCCATCAGAGCTGCAGAGTATGATCCAGGAACTTGCGGACAAGAGTAAAGAAGTGGGATTAAAAATGAACTTTCAGAAGACAAAAGTGATGTTCAATGCTTTTACAAGAAATGAAGATTTATCGATTGATGGAGAAAAGCTGGAGATAACAGACACATACGTTTATCTTGGACAGCAGATATCAAGTGAGGGTCACATTGATGAAGAAATTAATCGGCGTACAAAACTTGCCTGGAGAGCTTTTGGAAGAAACAGCATAATTTTCAAGAGCAATATGCCATTATGTCTTAAAAGAAAAGTGTTTGATCAATGCATCCTTCCAGTGCTTACGTATGGTGCAGAGACGTGGACCTTAACTAAAAGAGACATACAAAGGCTGCAGTCAACTCAAAGAAGCATGGAGAGGTGCATGCTTGGTGTAACCAGGAGAGATAAGAAGAGGAACTCGTGGATCCGAAAAATGACAAGAGTGGAAGACATCATGATCAGAGTTAAATCCCTGAAATGGCAATGGGCTGGACATACTGCCAGAAGGACAGATCATCGATGGACAGCCGAAATTTTAGATTGGATTCCAAGGGACAGGAAAAGACCCAGAAGAAGACCACATGGGAGATGGGTGGATGAAATTCGAAAGTATGCAGGGGTGACATGGAGGAGACTGGCACAAGACAGACCGTTGTGGAGGAAACTTGGGGAGACCTTCGTCCAGCAGTGGATTGATAATGGTTGACGATGATGATGATGATGATAGCAAAGATCCAATGGCTTGTCGATTTTTATTGTTGTTAGGTAAAATGTCATCTTGTCCTTTATGGTGGTAGTAATTTGTTTCCATTGAAATGTACGTTGGTTTTGCATCTTGTAGATCAAATTTCTCTATTAATTTTTGAATTTAGCTTTGTTGTCTAAGAAAGAAATTTCCTCTTTTATCTTTGGTGACTTATATACCTAAGTAACATTTGACCTCTCCAAGATCAGTGATCTCATAATTATTCTTTAAGGCTTTTATTACTTGCTGTATTTGTGACTGATGTTCAGCACTTATTAATATATCATCTACATAAATGATCAAATAAATTGTGCCTTTATCTTCATGTTTTACAAATAAACAGGAATCTGCTTTGCTTTGTATGTAGCCCTGATATGTCAAGGCATTTTCTATTGACTGATTCCCTGCTTTGGCAGCCTGCTTTAAACCATATAGGGATTTGTTCAATTTGCACACTTTGTTTTCAAGATTTCTTTCCACAAAACCTTCAGGCTGATGCATGTAAATGTCTTCTTATAGTTCTCCATGCAAGAATGCAGATTTAATATCTACATGTTGGATGAACATTTTTTATATGCAGCTGCTGTAAACAAAGCTCTAATTGTTGTATGCTTGACTACAGGTGAAAACGTTTCATTATAGTCTTAACCAAACTGTTGACTATAGCCTTTGGGTACTAGTCTAGCCTTGTACTTGATTACTTCTCGCTTTTCACGATATTTTGTCTTGAACACCCACTTGCAGCCTATTGCCTTTTTATCTTTCGGCAGGTTTATAAGTGACCAGGTATCATTCCCTTTCAGAGAATTGTTTCTTGTTCCATGGCATTGTACCATTTATCTTTTTCAATTTGAGGCAGTTCTTTTATTTCTTGTATATTTTTAGGATCATCCCTAAGAATAAGGCTTTCTTCAATTTTCAATGATAGTTTTTCAGGAGGTACTCCTTTTGTTTTCCTTTGAGACCTTCTCAATGGTGGAGCTTCAGAATTTGACTCTGTACGTTCATCATCCTGGAGGGTTCTGTGTTTTGTCTTGGATTTTCTTCCGTTTCCTGTTCAATTACTTTTTTCTGATTCTACATTTTCCAGAACATTTTTGAAAAGGTTTATTGTATTTTCCTCCTTTCTTCCTATTCTTCAGCTATGTCTTCCTCTTTTCTTTTTTGTTCTTCACTTATTTCATTTTCAAGGAATTTAAGAGATCTGGATATGATGACACATCTATTCCCTTTATATACTCTGTAAGCAGTACTCTTTGGGTCATATCCAACAAATATGCCTTCAATGGCTTTTCCATCAAGTTTTTGCGTTTTGTGTTTGGTGATGTGTGCAAAAACCCTGCATTCAAAAACCTTTAGATGATTTATATTTGGTTAAACTTTATTGCACCTCTCATAAGGGTTTTTTCATTAACTTTTGTGGGTAACCTATTTTGTAGGTATGTTGCAGTGAGAATTGCGTCACCCCAGAATGATTTGGGTAGTTTAGCATTTATTAATAGAGCTTTCGACATTTCTGCCAGAGATGAATTTTTTGCTCTGCCACTCCATTTTGAGGTGGTGAATATGGGACTGTCTTCTGATGAGCAATTCCTGCTTGATTAAGATATACCTCAATTTCTTTATTGCAGTACTCTTTACCATTATCTGTACGGATTCACTGAATTTTTGTTTTTTAATTTATTTTGTGTGCATGTTACAAACTCTATTTTTTTGCCACTTCATCTTTTCTTGTCATTAAGTAAACCATTTTGTTTCTGGAATAATCATCAGTAAAGGTGATAAAATACCTCTTTTCTCCTAGGCGGGGACATTCCATGGGACCACAAAAAACTGTGTGTATCAATTTCAGTAGCTTCTTTGCCCTAAAACTAGCCTTTCTTGGATATGGAGCTTCAGTTAATTTTGCTTTCATGCATGTGAGATCATGTTTACAATGATTTACATTTATGCCTTTAGCTAGGCTTTCCCTTTCCATTTGTCTAATTGCTTCCAGATTTCCATGCCCTAAAATTAAATGTCACCTAAAAATGCAATTTTCATATTTGCAACATTTGTTTTGCATTTGGGAAATATGACTTGTCATTTTGACAACTTCTGGAACAGTTATTAGTTGAAATTGACTATCTGTTGCCACAGCATGTGCGATAGTGTTATTTTCTTTCTTTATGGTGCAACTTTCTTTCTTTATTGTCTGTTTTCACAGAAAATAAGTTTCCTTTTAACTTTGGAACGTATAATACATCTTGCAGTCGTATTACGTTTACCTTTCCGTTAAGATATTTTACTTTCAAAGTTCCTTCACCTTACCAGCAGATTGAAGCTGATCTCCATGAGCTATAGTTACACTGGTACCCCTCTCCTTTTTTAACTCAGAGAAAAAAATTATGTTTCCTGACATGTGACTTGTTGCACCAGAATCAACAAACCACTCAGACTGTTCACCACTGTGAGTTTGAAAGGATTGTAATTTAAGAACACATTCATTTCTTTCATTATTTATTTCACATTCTTTCGCTATGCTACCAGTCTCATCAACTGGTTTTGTTTGGTTAGACAATTTTTGCTAGAGATATGTGTGCAAATATTACTTCTACTAGTACTTTTGATTTAGTTGTGTGGAGTGTGTGCTGCGTTACCTTCACCTGTTTTATTTTTGTTTCTTAGATGCCAGCACTTGTCTTTGAAATGACTTTTCTTAAGGTAATAAGTAAAAAAATTATTTACACTAGAGCTTAACATATTCTTCTAGAAAGAATTTCTCTTGAAAGCCGTAAATTCTAAGGAAGAAGAGGATTTTTGCATCTCCTTTCTTCTCTCATATTCATCAATCAGTTTACCCTTAACATAGTTAACTGAAAACACTATTACATTTTTACTCTCCAAAGTTGTAATTAGAGTAAAATAGGAAATTATTAAGCTGCACATGAGTAGAACTGCCAAATGACTTTCTTTAATGGGCTCACCTATACTTGTTAGCCTTTCTGCCAATTCCAGAACATCTTTTATGTGGCGTTGAGGTTCCCGCAACATATTTAACTCAGTATAATTTCCTTTGAAAAAACAATTTATTTGATAAATTAGCACGCCCATGTGCTCTACGTAATTTATTCCAGGTGCCGTTAGATGTATATTCATGTAGAACATGAATTATGTGGGACACTGAGATATTTAGACAAATATTTGCGCGGGCAATTCTGTCATTCTTTATCCAACATTCATCAGGTACTTCTGGCTTAGGATCAAAAACAACATGGGACAAGTTTTCTCTTACGTATTAAGTACATTTCCATTCTAAATTTCCAAGTGGAATAATTCTTGTCATTAAGCTTTTCGAACAGCATACTTTGAGTATTTACAGCCATTTATCTTTTCAGAAGACAAAGAAAGTTTCTTTGCAGAGTACCGACATCTCAGCACGTAGTTATGTACAGTGATCAAAATGGCGACCGATAATGATGACTCTAAGGAAGACATTAGGTTTATAGCTATTTCATTAAGAACGAATTTCGAATTTTTTTTTTCGCCAGAATAAAACTAATCACGAACGCAAGTTCAGTCTCATAATCTTTTGTTGCCTCTCATATTCAATATTGTAATCATGTTGTTTAGATATCTGATGACTTGAATCTAATAAAAAAATAGTGTTAAAAAGAACAAAACACACCTTTAGAATAAAGATTACTTCTTTTAATGAACATAAATAAAATGGTTGAAATATGAATTGCTGAATGTATGAAGAATAATTGAAGGTAATATAAAGAATAATAGTTCACTTTGTGAACAAAAGGCGCATTCCACAAACTATGTGGTTCTCCGGGTGAGAAGAGAACGTATGACCTTCACTATTAGTGCTTTAAAGAATCACCCAAAAAAAAAAACAGTTTGTTCTTGAAGAAGGAAGGGAATATTTATCACCAGGAAGATAACCTCTGTAAATTCGAGAGTTACATTGTCTGTTGAGAAGAAACAGATTAAGTACAAACACTTCTAGAAAGATGCATAATCACACGACTTTTGAGGGCAGGAATTTCTCTCAGTTCTGCGTAGCTTCTTTTGTGGAGAAAGATTTGCTGTTTGTTGTTTCTATTCGAGCAGAAAAGAGCTAGTTGCATTGGAGCGCCCTCTCTTGACTTATAAAATAAATAATGTTTATGTTTGAGTTTTTCTGTTTTTTCTTTCTTTCTGGACGTCTGTCAGAGCCATGGTAGTCTTACGTTAACAGTATGAAACAAATCAGCTTCGAGATTTAAACAGAAATTTACATTTTAGGTTCCCCAAAACACGATTATTTTCACGAAGGTGTCAGCGTGTTTTTCTGTCTGTTTGTGTGGTTTGTTGCCGATAACTTGAAACTACGTCAGCTATTATTACATTCAGGGAGTTTGCTGTTGTTCTATTACAGCTATCATAACATTTAAAGATGTTGTGAATTCCTGATGGGGAGTAATAAAGTAAGTTAACACCGGCAGAGCCTTTGTTGAGAAAGAAAATTCGTAAATTTTGTAACGAAGGCTTCTAAAGTACAATAGTGACATTTTAAATGTTACCTACAGTTATTTCATGGTGCTTCTTTTATTGACATTTATGGCACATTCTCTAGCTTCTGCTTTTGCATACCATAAGATTTCGTCCCACTGAAATTCACCTAAAGCTATTGATGAAAGCAATTAGTGTGCCTCCTAAAAATTGCGTTTCTAAAGTTCTTTTATTTGTCTGGCAACAGTCTTATTATTCTTTCTTAAACTGGACAGAACGAAGAAACAGAAATTTTAAGAAAAAGATGGGCGGTTATATTAAGTACAAAACTAAATATAAAAGGTGTACTGTATTCTAAGTAAGCCCGCCTGATATAACACTCCAATCTTTGAGTTCAGGTGTAGTGAATAATTAAATATTGCTCTGAAAATGATTTTAGTCAACACACATTTTAGCTCGAAAATTAATATTTTTGGAAAACGTACTTTGAGACAGTTTGGGTGGACCCGTGTTCCCGAAACTCGGAAAAGTGACTTTATTTCTCACCCTGTATCTTTACTTAAATTTATGTTTTTGAGAAGCAGAAAGAAAAAGTAATAATTTTTGTGTTGCCCAGCAAACGTGAGGCTCTACACCTTGGTATCGTGGACATTAAATCCACCCCTGATGGGGCCAGGATAATTAGCTTAAAAGCATTGATTTTATATTAAATTGCAGATTTGCTTGGAACTTAAGAATACCTTCTCTGAATGTGGAAAACTTTCTTCCTTGGAAGTGTAAATTGATTCGCGTTAAAAGTACCCACTTTATATTAAATTGGAGATTTGTTTGGAACTTCAGAATATTTTCTCCCAATGTGGCAAAGCTTTCCTGCTTGGGAGTGTAAATTGATTCGATTTAAAAGTAATGACTATATTGAATTGTGGCTGTATTTAGAACTTTTGCGTATCTTCTTCAAATGAGGCAAACATTCCCTGCTTGGAAGTTTAAAGTTGCTTCACGTTTTCTTCGGAACTTCTAATTCTTCAATTTAATTTTTTTTTGTTTTCAGTATTTACACCGATGCTATATTGTGTTGGAAATTTCTGGGTTTTACAATGGCAAATTTCTCCCAAGTCTGCATATGTAATAATTCCTACATTTGGATATCTACAAGTAAAAATTATGTATCTAGATAGCAAGTTGAAAAGGCTCTATTCCTGACAAGTTCCATTAAATACGATGCATATTGTGTTGATTATGTGTTTTAAATAACGCTGAGACCATCCACTTCCTTGGTAAATAATGTTTTGAGACATCACTTCTGATATTTTAATATCTACCTTTTAAAATGTATTTGGAGCCTGAAAACATTCGAAAGACGTCCTCATTACACTTCAGAAAGTGCCTTTTGCTACTTTGTGATCCATTTCTCTTGAATTTATAAATTGACACGCCCTTCGAAAAAGAAAAAAAACACGGGTAATACCGATATATATGAAACTAAAATGGTAGTCCAAATTCCACAAGCCGCACGGTTGCGCAGTGGTCTGAGCACAGACGTCTGACCGTTCATCCAAGTCCAGTCGGTCCTGAGTCCTGTGTGAGGTATGGAGGTATTTTTTTCTCACGGAACTCCATCTCTCCTTTTCTTGGAGCAAGTAGCACAAATTAGGAACGGGCAACCGCTTACAACCCATTGAGTCACTCACGGTAGATATTAAAGAACTGCACTTCAAAGTATTGAGCACAAAATCCCAATACGCTCCTTATGTGGGATCATGGGTAATTATTCGTGGAATATTTCTAAATTTGCATAATTTTAAATATGGTATCATAAAACAGAGAGTGTGTTTCAGAAAGTACTACATAATTTTTTTGTTCTGTATCCTTTCTTGTGTTTTCTCCTTTCATCACATGGGAACATTTCGTTCGAAACGCTACTGAAAGCAGCAAAACCCATGCAAAAATCTTTAAGGCCAATCTTATCACTCTGTAGTTAGGCGAGTGTAATTTTCGCTCAAAGAAACACATGTGATTGGGGGTCAGTGATACTTATGGATTCAATCCTGTTAGTAGAATTTTGTTATTAAGATTAGCATATTTTTATATGAAATTTATTTTGCTAAGGAAAATGTAGCGAAGTGAAACAACCGAAGGAAAACGTTCCGGGCTTCGAACATTCATTTGAAAACGTATATAAATATATAAACCCTTTCTCGAAAAAAACAAACAAAGCACTCCGAAAAGTCGTTCTGTTTTGGTGAAGCCCCTCTTCCAAGTAACTCAGGGCCGAGTATGGAAGGTATTAAAACAAAACGACAAGTGACTAAATAATGGTCCGCCACAACGCATGGGAACCGCGCATCGAGGAGTGTTTATCGAGAGCAAAGCTCGCACGAAAGGATAATTGCGACACCAGATTGTTGTTTCACTAATCTGTGCGGACTGTGAGGATGTATTGACGTCTGATCCGTTCAAAATAGGAGCACTTGAGCGAGTTTGGGAGAGGACGTGTAATTGAGATAAGAGAGACGGGCTCATCAAGTCACTATATTGTCAACTATATGGACCGAAGCGACGCGGCTGTTGAGTGATGTTGGCGCCAATAGGTTGATGAGGGCACAACACAGCGACATAAGGGCAATGGATGGTAGAGAACAACGGCAGAACACTAGGATCGAAGTATTGTGAGAGCTGGACGAACAGAACCGAATTCGTCACTCTCATCCATCCGTGGCCATGTTGTGTCGTCTAGAGGTACAAAACCGGCCACCAGAACAACTTCCGGCAAAGTGACTGCATTCGAGGAGGCCACTACGCCGCCTACCACTAAACAGCGAACATTACAGACACTGGTCACAGTTGTGTTGGGCCGGATCAACGGGGGATAGTATAGTGGGTTCGTGCTGTCTTCAGTTCTGGGTCACGGTTTGCACTTGGCGCCGAAGACCAGCGCATACGTGTCCGGAGACAAGCCGGCCAGCTCATGGATCCTGCTTTTAACGTGGAACAGTACGGCACACAGGGATTCACTATCTGGGGTGCCATTTAATGCGATAACCGGACACCTTGGCAATCCTTTGTACCACCATAATGGCTGAACGTGTACGGCAACGACATTCTACGATTCTTTGTGTTGCCGCTAGCACCGAGCAGTTTTACAAAATGATAATCCCCGCCACACACGGCACGGAAGGATCTCGACTTTAAGCAGCTGTCTACGGCCTGAATGCGTAAAGTCAATACCCTTCGGCTGCGAGTCCGATCGCCCGACCTCTAATCGGTCGAAAATTTTTCAAACATGATGGGCCGCCACATATGCCCATCCCGGAATGTGATGAACAGGCCCGCAATTTGGACAACAAATGACATGCTATATAACTGAACACAGTATCCATGAACTATATGCATCTATACCACGCCATGTAGCCGCCTGTATCAGAGCTAGATGTGGCGCTACAACGTACTTGCTTTTTCAACTCGTATAGCTGTTTGATCCAAATAAATGGGCCAATTACTCTAAAATTGCAGTCATTTCCTTTCCTATATAGGTATATTGCCCATACTAATTTTCAAATGGATTGGCTGCTTCCTTGTATGTGTTGGTTTATTTTTAGGAAAAGGTTGTGTATATATAAACGCCGAGTGAAAACATTTGCCCTAAATATTCGTTTCTTCTAGTAATGTGGACATGAAAAACAGCATGATTTCAAGCTGACATCGCTTCTTTTTTTGTTTCTTTTTCTTTACATGTCAAACTTCCATTGCTTTGTGACTTTAAAATTTATTTGCTTCTGTCCTTTTCCCAAAGATTTCATGCTTTGAAATGTGATAGTGTAGGTAAAACGTTTGGACAGCCAGCATATAGAATTTTGATTCCAAATTCGTTCGGTCGTACAGGTCTGTTTAGTGAAATACTATTTCTTTTATCACTGAAGATATACGCTAGAAGATAATAATCCATGTAATCTGCTGCATAGTGAAACAAACCTCCATTTTGCAAATCAATAATGACTAAGAAGTTAAAAATAACTATGTGTGTCATAGACGGGATCCCTACAAATGAATGTGTTGTAATGTTCACAATTAACACTTAAGGAAAAAAGATTACTAGTAAAAATGTGAAATACTATATAGAAATTGGGAAATTTTATGTTCCGTAAATTTTTAATTACCTATAGGAATTCTGTGGAAAAAATATATCTCGTGATATGTTCCCGTGTTTGGATTTAATGACAGTTGACTTTTAACCTTCCGATCACAGTAAAATTTAATCTCTGCTGATAAATATGAACATGTGGGCAATTCTCGATGCGATTCTCTCTCCGTTGTTCTTTAATATATTTTCAACGTACGAATTCATGAAATTTGGGCTTAAGTGTCTTATAAGAAAGACACGTAAAAGTAAGGCTCAGTTAGACGTATCCTCTGCCCAGATGCCACGGTAAAATGCAGCTGAACAAGGATTTACTGACACCATAAGGGATATGCACAAGGCTTTCTGTAGAGAAAAAGTTACGTTTGCTAAGATATTCATTCCTTTCACACATGTATGTTCTTTTGTACAAAATGATTTAATTGTCGACAGATTTAAAAGTACAGAAAGTCAGTGGAGCCCGGGAGCACGTTGTTCTATTTTTAGTAAGAAAGTTCAACTGTCATGACTAGCGTGGAATTTTAAGTATCCTGTGCAATGGAAACTCGTGTCAGATGGTTTTACTGTGGACGGTAACCTCTACGCCGGACAACTACAGTAGGGGAACGATGCTGTGCGACAACGTCATGGAGCAGTCATCTAATGGAAACGGGCACTATTACTGGTGGACAATTCACCAAATCATACTTCCAGTGTATCAGCCGAAGAATACAGAATTTGGAAGGGGTTAAGATTTCAGTCTAATCTCCATACAGTCAGGAACGTAGCACATCCGGAAAAATGCTAGTTTCTCTCTAAAGCCTATATTCTACAAATACTTCAATGGTAGATGTGAAACATGCCCAGTTGTATCGAGTGGGATTTTTACTCCCGTGAAACGTTGGCAAAGGACAGTGGAAAATGTCGCTCTGTACTCGGCTGAACGAGGTGAGCGCGCACAGATTGCGAACATCATTTAGCTTTTTAGCTGCAAGTGAGGGAAACGTTTGACTCACTTTTGTACATGTGTATGTTTATTTTAATATCAGTTGGCACAGAGATGTTATCTGAAATCCCCCTTTTCTTCCAGAATTCCACTCCTTGTAAAATGGATCAGTATTTACCCAACCCAGTATTGCAAACTCGGTCTAGGGCTTGCTAATTTCCAGAAGAAATGCGGTGGAATACTCACTCTTTGCATGCCCTTCGGAGACAGATTTCATAATTGTCATCAACTAGTTGGTCGTGATACGCTGGACCTTGAAATATCTCAGTTCTTCATAAATAACCCCCTTAGCAGCGCTGAAGGAATTAAGTCTTGAGCGGAAGACTCTTTCTATGAGCTTATCCATGATGGATAGAATATATATTGGACGGCAGTTCAACGCTACCGTATATTTGATTCCAGGGTTCGGCAACCACACTGCTTTCTTCCGCTCTTTAGGAACGTATTTTGAACGGAAGGCTCTGTTTAATATCTTAGCCAGCACATGGATACAGATGTCGGGTAGCAGTTCACCTGCTTTTGCTGTTGTCCCATCTCTTAAGGCATATCTTTTCACCTTTGGCTTTTCGTTGTACATAGCTATCCCTGATTGGCTAGCAAACTCGGTTTCCTCATTGGTCAGATCAAGATTATACGCACCTACAATGTCTGTGACACTGCTTGAATGATCAGAATTTTGAATGTCACGATGCGAGAACTGTTCCTCCAGTGAGAATCCCATCATTTTTGTCATTACAGAACACTATCACGTGTGAAGCAAGTATGATCGTGTAAGTTCCCACAAATTTGCAAAAAATAACCTACAAGTAATCCTGACGAGGATAACCAGCATTAAGAAATTGTTTCTTTCATTGAGTTATTTAAACGAACATATTTCTGCCAGAACCGCTGCAGATTTTGTGGTGCGTGTTCTTCTCCCGGGTCATCCGAATGATACGAAATGGAAGTGCACAGGGCTTTCTGCAATGGTTAAGAACTGACTTGGTGCAGCTGGTGAGAGATTCCACCGCCTCGTCAATGTTAAAAGGAGCTCTAGTCACCAAGCCCAGTGAATATACCTTAGCAGTCATTTTGTGGAACAGCATCAAATCAGTGGTGAATTTTGCCGGCTTGTCGATTGAGGTGCCATTCAAATTTCGTATGACTGGATCATGATTGGGTTCCAGTCCGGTGACAAATGGGATCTGTTCGAAGTGCTCGTGGAACTGGAAGACAGAAATAATCAATTAAATCTGCCTAATCATGTGACGAAAAATGCGTTGTAATGAGTTGTTCTAAGATACAGAGATTTCATTTGTTTTACAGAGAAATATCAACAGTCACTCTTTTTCCCTTAAAGTGAATTTTTTTATCTACGCATTTATCTTGTAAACATGAATACTTTCAACAATATATTAATAAAATTAGTTGAAGTAAATTTTCCATAATAAAATTTTTCAATATAACATTTACTGTTTCTTCTTTTGTTCAGAGTCGTTTGAATTATAACACATCAGGCAATTTTTTTCACTATATCACTACAAAATTAAAAAAATAAATAATATATTACAGAACTTCGATATGCTTTTCGTTAATGTAGATTTCGAAGTGGTCAGGGTACGCTCGAAAACCTCTTTGTTAGTCTCCAGCTCTCATGGTTCCTGTTATCCTGTACTGAACATTTGTCTTCGTGTTGTTTCTGTTTTGCAGAGCCTTGCTGAGATGTCCTGAACAACATCACACGCAATTGATTTTCAGCCTCGCGTTTCTGTCCGTTGGTGTTTCAAATGTTTAGTGTCTTTATTGTGGTTGATCTGTTTTCCGCGGAAAATCTTGTGTTCTACATGTGGGATGTAGTGTTGGCGTTGACTGGAAGAAAGAGGTACACATCATAAGATGCCTTTTCATGGAAGAAAGGAAGACACCTGCGGCCGATAAAGTGCATTAATCAGCATATGAGCGCTTAAGGATTCCCTGTAACTATGTTAGAACACATTGGCCCCCTTAACCGTATTTTCGAAGACGGGTCTGCATTAGCATTGTGATGTCAATGTATTGCACATTCCCAACAACAATTTTTGCTGACCTGGATTAATTAATGGGTTCATTACGGCATTTCTTTTTCTTTTTCTAAGGTTTTTACTAGCACATAGTGAACAAAATATCTTCCTTGGGACTTGTGACACTGCGACGAGCGTTCTACTGTGAAGTCTTGGGCAACGAATGTTTTCAAGTAGGTGAATAATTTTCATTCGCAATGAAAGCTTGTGTAAAAAAAAGATTTCAGAAATTACTGTAAAGAACAAAGCGGGGTGATGACAGTAGCGTAGGCTTTTGATGTCTAATTGTTCTCCGAAGCGTTTCGATTCTTTTCTGAGGAATTAATGGCTCCTTGTTTGATCAGATCCAAAATTAGAATTTTGCTCCATTCTTTAGGGAATTTCTTCGTTCCTTAGTTCAATATCCCTTCACGCAAAGGTCATATAAAGAAACCAGAGTAAGGGTAACGGATTCTCGATGTAAATAACATTATGATTTACTAGAATAGCTAAGTATAATGGTATGGCAGAAGGAGAACTTATACTTTCCTTTATTAATTCCTTGTAGCTCATTTATCATTGCTAGGAAAATTACTGATATTATTTCCACCGCGTCCCAGATGCGCTTTGCAAAGGCTCGGAGTGGAGTATTCTTTACCTCGTATCCTTGTTATTTTTCCAAATTGCTGATGACAAATGCATACCGTATGCAACGTTTTATCTTTATTATTAAAATATTCGGAAATGCTTCCGAAATGCTACAGATATCCCTCCAAGGTCTTCGCCGACGCTTTTGTTTATGTTTGAGACTGTGGCTTTCCGGACTATATTACGCCTTACGAAGACGTGCGCACTAATTCTTCCACTGGAGTTTCCGGCAGATCGGTTGATTTGGAAATGAGATATCTTTAGCTGTGTTCACCTCTCCAACATCCATTAGGTGCTTTTCAGCTAAGGATATAATAAGAAAACATCGGTCGGAAATGTAAGTACAAAGCTTATTTTAAAAACTAAAAAAATTTGCCTCAATCCAAAATAAATCAAATTATAACAGAAGGAACTTTACAAATTTCTGAAATAACAATCACATACTTATTTCTTACATTCAGTTGTTTAATTATATTTACCAATTCATCAAACTGCGTAGTAAACAACATCCAAAACCAACGAAGAACGCTATTGGCTAAAGCGATTCGGTTTACGAAAGTGCGACGTCCTGTCCCCTAAACACGAGCATATTTAGAAAGTCAGTGCAACTGCGTATGAGAAGTCATTCGAACAAACAAAAAATGCTATTTGATTTTTCGAAAGTCTCTTATTATTCTACTCGCACACAGTCACGTGATCTTCTTCATCTCGTTGGGGAACTATTTATGTCGCGTACTAACAATAAGCGAGTCAGGAAGAGAAATGTAAATACACCCGCCAATTAGTAACACTTCGGAAAGAGCGATAATGGTTCTGAATTTCACAACTTGATCGATGCAAATGCTGACGAAGGTGACTTTTCCAGGTGAAACTTGCGTTTTCATCCCCAAGTAGGGCAAGCTCTGTCGAAGCGACATGTATCCCTCAGGGCCGTTTGTCAATGCGTTTGTTAGGTTTGAGATCGGGGCTTTAAGGAATAAAATCAAGGATCGTTAATTTTGAGATGAATTATATCCTTAGCTGTTTTTACCCTCTCACTGCCGGAATATGCAGATGAGGTTATAACTTGGAGGCCGGTAATATAAATCTTGGCCCTAGAAAACAAAGCGTTCCAACGAAAAGCGTTATTGACTAATGCCATGTCTCCTTTTAAACCCAAGCATAATTTACACAGAAGCGGCTGATTTTCGTTTGTTCAGTTAAGCTGTATGGTTCACTAGTCTAAGTAAAATGAACAAAGTAGATATTTTATTCGAACATTATTTTAGTTTATTAAGGGATGAAAAAGAAAAGCTACGGTCGTAGGCTCACGTCGACCAAATATTTGCTTAGTGCAAAACATAAGAATCAGTCGAGAAGTTTTAATATGGAGTGGTATCAAAAAATATCTTGGTTAAGTGGAAACGAAAGCAATCATACCTTGTTTTGTTTCTACTGGTCCTGTTTTGTTTACGCTGTTTTTTTTATGTTATACAAAACTGCATATACTAATTTTATTTTGCCTCCTATATGGTTAAGTATGATTTCAATAGGCGGCGATTGGAAACCAACCTATCCTCTGAGATTGTGTTTCACAGTACGAAAGTAGGTTGAGAGGCATTTTAAAGATATTTAACCCCGAATAAATTTTAGGTCACCGTACGCCACTGAGATCTACTAATTTTAATATAGTTTGATGTACATACTGAAAAGGGTAACTTAGTAAAAAAGAACTTAGTGGTTACCGATACTTTTATTGATTGTTGCAAGAAGCACATTTGGTAAGCGTTCTGGTTGTCCCCGTTTGCTAGGATATTACTCTCGTCATTATGCAACATTAACAGATATGCGACTGGATTTGTAACAAATGATGCAAGCTTGTGATACAGAGAATGGCATTTTCTTTGAGTTATAGTTTTCTCTGTTACAGACATTCAATCGTTATTATTTATGTTGGAGTTAACGGACATATTTTGATTAAAAAATTAAGTCATAGTAAGATTTAAAATACATGTCAACGACGACACGAGAGAGGCCACTTTTAATAGAAATCTAGTGTTCAGATTTCTAGAAACTGAATTTCACCTGCATCAAGAAAATCGTAACATGACTGCTAAATGCACAACAATAAAAAACGAATGAAATTCAGAATTAGAAACTACAGCATGCTTTCGTAACTTCGGCTCTACGATAAGCCAAGCGTCATTATGTCTTCCTTGGATCTCTATGTTGGGTACTCACAACATTACATCACAGCTGAGGGTATAAGCCATCTCAGAATTAAAAATCTGTGCTTTGAATCGCAAAAGCAACGATCTGAAGCTAAACAAACGCGACGGCAAACGCCGCAGGTAGATAAAAGTAACACTTCAGAAGTACTTCCAAGGAAGGGGAAAAAAAAGACATCGGTATTCATTTCTGCAATTTAAAATAAAATACAGTTTCAACGACTACGGCCGTCCCCGGGGTCGAACGGTGGGCGGCACTCTACGTGGTGTTGGCCTTGATACCAGCCTGGTGGTCAGCTCATTAGGCTGAACAAGAGGGTCTAGTATAGGCACCATCGACTGCTCTTCGTAGCTGTTGAAAAATGCAAAGTAAAATGTATCGCCGTAATTCTGCGTTAGGAAATACGGGTTGCTTAATGAATTCAATTAGCTGGATTATTGAGGGGCTGGAAGAGAAATAATTTTGTTTGCACTCGTGACTTTGCCGAGCAAAAGAGGAAGGAATTATTTTAAAACACTTGCTTCTCTGGGGAACGTACAGGTATTGTAAGAGATGTCTTACAGTCGCGAGCACAAGAGGAGATTTCTATCTTTTGGAATGAGACGCTAAAGGGTCTCATTTGAAAGTTCTAGAAATCTCCTTTTACGAATATTAGTGATTTAGAAGGGAAAGATTCATGCACAAATGCTTCTAGACTGACAACCGCACTCCGTTTAGAAAATCATGTTGTATGCCGTAAATCAATTTTGAAGGCACTGTCTGACAGAGAAAATCCCACACCATTAAGGAATGCCCGAAAACAGACACAACTGCAGACACAGATAGCCAATTAGGTCCAGAACATATGATTTAATTGCCACATACAGACTAGGCTCCAGCGGCAGAATATACAGATTGATCAATAAAGAGTGTAGCCCCATTTTGGGCATTACAGCTTTAAATCCGACGTGCCATAGAGGCAGTGAGAGTCCGAATAGCGTCCTGGGGAATCGTGGACCACGTGGTAATGATCCGAGTCCACAGGTCATCTTCAGTTTGCGAAAGTGGGAAGGCACTCAGCCAACGTCCAATCGTGTCCCATTAATGCCCGATAGAAGAGAGGTCGGGAGATCGTGCTGGCCACGGAAGCATCGCTACACCATGTAAATAATTCTGGCTGATCCGAGCGGTATGCGGCCGGGCGTTATCTTATTGAAAAACGGCGTTTCGGAAGCCCTGCTAAAACGGCCGTGTCACGGAGCGCAGCACCTTGTAAACATAGCGGCGCCCGTAATTCGTACAAACGGTGAGTCGCTGTTGGCTCAGATAGCTCTCCACACCATGATTCCAGGTTGCCGGGCCATGTGGCGCTCCACAATTGTAGAGGTATCCGCCTGTTGGCCACGTTGCGTCCAGACTCTCGCACGCCAATTATCCGCGGTGAAACAGAACCGCAATTCGTTGCTGAACACTCCACTGTTCCATTCTGCACCATTCGCAACTCTGGAGCGACACCACGTCAAGCGGTGACGACGATGACTCGCTGTTAAGGGTAGCCTTCGCAACGGACAGCTATACAGCAAACCAGACACAGCCAATCGGTGCCACACTGTCCGCGTCGATAGCGGAGCATCCAAGACTCCCCTTACACTCCGCAAAATGTCGGCCGTAGCGGCCTGTGCGTCCGTTACGTCATGACGTGGATGCGACGATCGGTGAGCTCTGACGTCCATCTTCGTGCTGCGGTGCCCCTACGACGTATAACATCCTTCCTAGGACCACTGTCTCCAAAAGCTACCAATGGTCATGGCATGACATTGCGTTCTCTCCGCAATACAACATAAGGACCATTTGGTGGTACGAAGTCCTACGATGACACATCTCATAAACTCATCCGTTTGACGAAATCCCGTGCGACGGCGTCTTAACTGCTTTCACACCCTTTGTTCTTTCTCCAGACACGGTTATAGGAGAACCATTCATTCCTCACAGCCGTGACGACATATCGACGGATGGCCTCCCGGGCTGGTTCTCCGCTTATATCCCGCGCGCCGTTCGTGCGTTTGGCCTGCAAATACAACATTTGCATAAGTTTTACATGTGCACTCACCCTGCAATTTGCATGACGCTGCGTTCACGGTTTCCTGGTGTGGCATTCTCTCCGTCAGGCAGTGTATATCAATCAAAAATGCACCTGCGTTACACACGTGCTGATGATCGTTAATAATTGAGAATTTGCTTTCCTTAATTATCATGAACACATTCTTTTCTTTTTTCGAGAATATGTGTAAGGAATTACGTAAGCTAGGATTTGTAAATCAACGCCCCTAACAAAGAATTGGATTCTTTGTGTGGAGCCATAACTTTCCAAATTTCTAGACATATATGTGTTGTTGATATGCATAAAGAGAAAATGTTGTTGTTACAAAAAAGGGCTATTAAAGATGTTTTATAAAATACTTTACCAAGGTAAAGCGAAACGCACTTATTAAGTATCCAAAAATATAAAAGATACATATAATACAATATGTTCTGTCCATAACATACCGAATAGATATTATGTACAGAATATTCGAATTCTCAGAAGACACTTTTGCTAGGAACAGTTTGTGATACAAAGGTTCTGGCCACATCATCAAGTTCCACTTCTTCTGTACGTTCTAGGTAGGAGTGCAGCAATTTTTCAGATTTACAGCATGTCGTAAGGAACCCAAAAATAAGTAAGCAGAGTGATTTCTATTTATATTAAGTGGTTTCAGTGAGTGTGGAAAATCTCCATCTGATGAGTGAGGTAATTCTAACATATCATGTCCCCTTGAGAACTGTTCGTGCTTCGGAAACTTCTTTTTCCCCCAAAGAGAGAGAAAGAGATACGGGGGTAGGGAGGGGCGAAGAGAAAGAGGAAGCCACGACACAAGAAACATCTTGCTTTCCGCGATAACATTTTTGATTGATTGAATCGTTTCGTGGTTTTTCGGCGATTTTTAGTTTTACTATATCTGTGACACAGAAAAATAACTGAGGAGCGTTTACCTTCCTAGTAATGCGCATAAACTGTCTTTCGTCATTGTGTTGCAGTCAAAATGTTAGGAAACGAATTATTAATTTTTTGGTTTTTGGTGGGCTTGGGCAAATATAAGGACACATGCTAGGTGGGACATTGTGATGCGCGGGAGAAAGAGCTTTTTTTTCTTTTGAAGTGGGGAAGTTTGTGAGGAGGGTGGAGAAAAAGGGCGATAGAGAACAATTTTACTAATTTCTACTACTGTCTTTGAATATTATGTGCCATGATTTCAGGTGCGCCGCCCCGGTGGCGCAGTGGTCTAAGCGATGGCCTCCGATCATTCGCCCGTAAGGGGTCCGGGTTCGAATCCCGGTGAGGCATGGATGTTGTGTTTGTCTTACGGCACTGGCTCTCTCCCTTCCCTGGAACCAGTGACCCAAAATTAGGGACGGGCGACTGCTTATAGCCCATTGAGTTGCTCACGGTGGTCGTTAAACCTCCAATCAAAAAAAAAAAAAAAAATGATTTCAGGTGAAATTCGGACATGCTTACATTTGTATAGGATGATCAGGGCCTTGTCAGGACTTTAGTGGCCTTTTTCCACATCTACCTTGCTGTTACAAGTACTTAGAGCGTTGCTATATTACTTCGTATTTTTGGTTTTAATGTAACAGCTAAATAAACTGAATGGAATGGAATGAACGTTCTAGGTTTACTTTGAGATGTCTACGTACATAAGCTGTTGATCCTGATACAAGAAGCAGAAATCTTAAAGCATGTTAATGTTTCATTTCGTGGAAGATGAGGAAATCGAACGAAAAGAAAGAAACATTCCAACCTGATACGCATAAAGGTCCTATGGAACCCGTCGGGAAATGTTAACACATCCTTTCACCTTTTGAGTCACGTGACTTCACGTCTCTCACAGGTTAAGTGCCTTTGGAAACCAGAACAATTGACGCAACATTTACTTACACACACATACGCGACTTCAGACAGCTAACAAAACAAAACAAAACCAATCCAATCAGCTCTTCTGAATTCTGTATGTGGGTGGTTGTCCCAGTGATATACCACAAGCTTTGCACTATGGGTTTGTCAAGTAAGATGAAGACATCATCATCATGGTCAACCTATTATCAATCCACTGGTGGACGAAGGTCTCCCCAAGTTTCTTCCACAGCGGTCTGTCTTGTGCCAGTCTCCTCCATGTTACTCCCGCATACTTTCGAATTTCATCGAACCATATTTCCCCCTAAACATCCCGAAATTTAAAGGCTACCTTTCGTTAGAATTATGAGTATCGCGACGAAACATCGCTGCTCGAATGTTAAAAAACAGCTGTCTTAACTCTCATTGGTTTTAAGACAAATACGTCGTAATTCATGGACAACCTGCCTTATGTAGATTTCCAACTGCGTACTGAATCACTAGAGGATGCTGCAACCACTTATGGAACGATTACAGATTTGGTTTTAAATTATGTAGGGTGTTTTGAAACTAATGGAAGAAACTTTAAAGTATGATAGAACACATCGAAACAAGCATTTTCTGTCAAAGAATACATGGTCGCAAGTAACGCGGTTAGGCGCTGGGGGGGGGGGGGCGCTCTCCGTTTCCCCAAACACGCCGTCTTTCGCAACACAAAGACAGATGATGGAGCTTTCCGGCGCGCGTATAAAAGCAGTGATTTTCGCATGCACCGACATTAACGTCTTGGAATGGATCGGTATACTAATGAGGAGAAAGCGGATATGCGTTTCGTCTACGGTCTCGCCAATGGTAATGGAAGGGAAGCTCAAAGGCTTTACCGACAGCGCTTCCCCAACAGGTGTGTGCCCGATAACAGCATGTTTTTTCACTTGCACCGCCAACTTTCCAAAATGGGATCCTTCATTTCCACCATGCATGATACAGGTCGTGGAAAAACTGTGAGAACGGCGGACAAGACAAGATATTCTACGTCAAGTAGAAGATCGTCCCGACACCAGATAACAACTTATACAAAGATGAAACGATTCAGCTTACAGGCCTGTGCGACATGCGAAACACGCAAACATCAATAGTTCGTGTGGCCCCCATGGCTGGCAATAACGGCCGCTTTACGCCGCGTCATCGTACGAAAGAGGCTTTGGATGTGGGCTTGGGGTATGTCGGTCCAGTCTGCTTCCACACGATGCCACAGTTCATCAGGCGTAGCCGCGGGTGTTGCTTGTCGGACCACTCGGTTGTGGGTCAGCGACCAGACGTGTTCGATGGGCGACATTTCGAGAGAACAGGCGGGCCACGGCAGCAATGACACCTGGTGGGCCGTGAAGAATTATTGCACGACGCGTGCCACGTGCGGGCGCGCATTGACATGTTGAAACGTGACCGCTGTCAGGTCCTGCACGTAAGGGAGGGCTACAGGCTTCAAAACGTCGGAGATGTAGCGGTGGCTGTTGAGTGTACCGGGGATGCGTACCACAGGGGTGCGGGTGTCATATCCAATTGCGCGCCAAACCATAACGCCAGCGACGGACCGATATGGCGATGCATAATGCAGGTGTCATACAGTCTCTCGCCGCGGTGCCACCACACGCCGATCCAACCATCGTAGTGTTGTAGGCAGAAGCGGGATTCGTCGGAGAAGACAATGTTGTGCTATTCCGTAGTTCAGGTGCGGCGTTCAACGGCCCACTGCCACCGCACTCGCCAGTGGTGTAACGTCTATGGTAATAGGAGCAATGGGCGCCGTGCGACAAGTCCCCTCTCCTGCAGACGATGTCGAACGGTACGTGCTGACATATATTGTTGCGCAACACACCCTAATTCTTGCGCTAACGTTCGTGATGTGGCGGTGCAAGCCGTCAATGCCCGCCGCAAAACATGCCAATCCTCTAGTTCGGTGGTGTGCCGCGGCTACGGCAATCGCTCACGTCCATCCGTCCGTCCGTCCGTTCCTCCTGCACCCACGGAATCCATACTCGCCTGACTGTGGCTGGATGTCGTCCCACACGGGCGCCGATGTCTCGGTACGATAAACCGCTGTCGCGGCAAGCCACTATTCTTCCTCTGTCGAACTACGAAACGTGCTGGAATGACTGCCCTATTCTGCGACGATGCATCAGGAAGCTTCCCACGCACAGGTCCGGCCTGACAACACACTTCCAATACTTACACCCCACCTTCTGTGCACCTTCCTTATAGTGCTTCTCGGGGGCGTACCGGGCGCACATGATTTGCATATGCCCTGCAATGCTAATCGTTTGCATGTCCTCTCGCGGGCGACGCATGCTGCGAATTTCCTGCCAATCGGATGCTTCCTTTTTGGTGTTGCATTTTGGTTGGCCAGCAGTGTATATAAACACAAATCGAACAAAATGCCCAATCAACAAAACTAACCACTTACATTTTCAAACAGTGTGGAGCCTAATTAAAGCCGGGCCAACAGCACAAAATACAAATAAAAAGACTAAAAGGGTAAGTATAGTCAATAAAAAATTCCTTGGCCTGAAAATATAACATTAACCATTTTAGAGTTGTATTGTATTTGATGCTGCTGGCCTGGCTTTAATTAGGCTTCACACTGTTTAAGAATGTATGTGGTCAGTTTTGTTGTATATATATACATATAATATATATGTTAGTGTTAATTTTGTATGTATATACATATAGCTCTGGCTATGATCAAGTCAGGGCGAAGAGGGTGCGGGTTCCACATTTTTTTGCTCGTTTCCAGTTCTGTCCCTTGCGAGTCTGCCTGCGTGTAAGGCATCTCATCCTAGCTCTGCGTCCTTTAGAAACACGATTGTTTTATAGAAGTATTTTCTCTTTTAGAGACAAAACCATCACTGTAAACAAAATGCACCCTTTTTATAGTGCTTCTCGGTGACGTACCTGGCGCACATGCCCTGCAATGCTAATCGTTTGCATGACCTCTCGCGGGCGACGCATGCTGCGAATTTCAGGGCAATCGGATTCTTCCTTCTTGGTGTTGCATTTTGGGTGGCCAGCAGTGTATGTTGTGGGGCAACGACGAACTGGAGTTTAACGTCGGAATATTATATATAAAAATGATAGATAGTGAAATTCCACTTCAGCGGGATGCTTCTTTACCGATACGGACTGAGAGAATAGAAAATCTGATAAATAACATAATAAGTTCCTCTGTAGATAGAGAGATTCCATTTCCTATATAAAAAACATCAACAGTCAACGCTTTACCCTTAAAGTGAAAATTGTTAATCTATTCGCTTATCTTTAAAACATGAATACTCTCTAAAATCCGTAATATTTATTGTCTCTAAAAACGTGCACGAGTCGTTGTGGATGCACGTCTCTGGTCAGATTTGGGATTATTGTGTTTATTATCTCATTCGGTAGCCCTTGATTGATGCTGATCGATTAGTTAACGAATTGGCATATCCGTTTGAAGTGCGTGTAGAGATTTTGATGCGCAGATGTGAAGTTGCAATGGGGATAGCAAATTGGCAGATATTAAATCAAAGCTGCGCATATCTAGCGGTGTTTTAACATCAATATTTTTATGCAGAACAACAGAAAACATGACTGTCTCCTCTAGATAGCTCATATAATATACATTTATGATTTAAATAGTTTTGTGTGTTGCACAATAAGTTTAGTGCATGCCATCTTTGTCGTAAAAACTGTTAAAACTGAAACTTGGATTTACCGTTTTAGATGCATCTTGTATCTTCAGATTTTTACTGCAGTGAATGACTGTGTTACGTGTAACCCCAGCTCTCAACCCCAGCCCGTTGCCCTGCGAAACCCTGAACTAAGAAAAATATTCACTTTATGTGAACTCCATGTCGTGAAAATATTAGCAGTTTACAGTCACCGGTAATTCTTCCAACAGGGGCCGTTTCATCTTACAAATGTGGCGCCATCTAGTGGGTAATTCACATTTTTGCAAGTAAACGGTATCAAATTGCGGAAGGATGGAATATAACGAATGGTACATCGAAGTAAAAGAACTTTAGTGAAGATTTTATACTGGACATGGCTCAACTGAGAGAACAAGCTGGATTCAGGAGTGGCTACAGCACAATAGATCATATCCACGTACTGAGAGAACTAATTGAAAGAGCGAGGGAATATGAGCATCCATTGTGCATGGCTTTTATCGATTATGAAAAAGCCTTTGATTCGGCGAAACCATCAGCAGTTGCAATGGCTCTGAAATCCTGCGGTATTGAAGATGCATACATTAATATTGTTAATAACATCTATGAAAATGCAAGTGCAAAGATTCGGCTGTTTGAAAATACAACACACATAAAAATTGGAAAGGGAGTGAGACAAGGTGACACCAAATCTCCGAAGCTCTTTAATGCGATATTGGAAAATGTCGTTCAATCACTGAACTGGTAAAACAAAGGGATAAAGATTAATGAAGATTATGTAACTCACCTTCGTTTTGCTGATGACGTTGTAATTTTTGCAACGACCGCATCAGAGCTGCAGAGTATGATCCAGGAACTTGCTGTCAAGTGTAAAGAAGTGGGATTAAAAATGAACTTTCAGAAGACAAAAGTGATGTTCAATGCTTTTACAAGAAATGAAGATTTATCGATTGATGGAGAAAAGCTGGAGATAACAGACACGTACGTTTATCTTGGACAGCAGATATCAAGTGAGGGTCACATTGATGAAGAAATTAATCGGCGTACAAAACTTGCCTGGAGAGCTTTTGGAAGAAACAGCATAATTTTCAAGAGCAATATGCCATTATGTCTTAAAAGAAAAGTGTTTTATCAACGCATCCTTCCAGTGCTTACGTATGGTGCAGAGACGTGGACCTCAGCTAAAAGAGACATACAGAGGCTGCAGACAACTCAAAGTAGCATGGAGAGGTGCATGCTTAGTGTAACCAGGAGAGATAAGAAGAGGAACACGTGGATCCGAAAAATGACAAGAGTGGAAGACATCATGATCAGAGTTAAATCCCTGAAATGGCAATGGGCTGGACATACTGCCAGAAGAACAGACCATCGATGGACAGCCGTAATTTTAGATTGGATTCCAAGGGACAGGAAAAGACCCAGAAGAAGACCACATGGAAGATGAGTGGATGAAATTCGAAAGTATGCTGGAGTGACATGGAGGAAACTTGGGGAGACCTTCGTCCAGCAGTGGATTGATAATGGTTGACAATGATGATGATGATGACATCGAAGTACATATTACAAAAGGATTAGTATTTCCCCAGGTGATTTTTGGAGTTCTATAACGCGTGTGCTCACGGAATAGTGTGTAGTGCTCTATTATTAGGACCGTTAGATCCTTATTCCAGTTAGGAGCCTTTCGACGGACAGTAAGGAATTTTGTATCAAAGTAAATGACACAACCTTTTTTTTTCATGGAAAAATGACATGTATCACTTTATAAATAATATTTATAGAGCTCCATAGCAACTACAATCACGAAATACTGTGAAATGCTCCATTAACAGGACCTTTAGATTTTTTGATTACGGGCGGTCGGAAGGAAAATAAGGAGTGGTGTACCGTAAAAGGTGCTACGAAAGTTATTTTCGGAAAACAAATGGCCCTTTTATTTTATAAATATTTACAGACTTCTATATCGTCTTCACTGCCAAAATATTGGATAATATTCCACTGTTAGGAGTCTTACAAGATATTTTACGCTTTCCAACCGTAGTTTGAAGAAGCGTATATGCTCCAGGTTTGCCTGTCAGTCCGTCCGTCCGTCTGTCGGTACGATAGCTCGGGTAAAAATGGTTCGATTTCGATGAAAGTTTAGTATGTGGTAGGGGACCACCTGGGGACGAACCCTATTGAAAATGGACGAAATGGGGTCAAAGGTTATGGCATAGGAGCGAGATCCATTCCATTGCCCTTATGCGTCAAAACTTGCGTAAATATGGTTCGATGTCCATGAAATTTTAGTATATTGTAGGGGACCGCCTGGAAATGAACGCTATTGAAAATGGGTGAAGTGGGGTCAAAGGTCAGGACATAGGAGCGGGATGCATTCCATTGCCTTTATGCGTCATAACGTGCGTAAAAATGGTTCGATTTCATTGAAATTTTGTTATGTGGTAGGGGACCACCTGGGAACGATCTTTAGGACGTCACAATCTCGCGCTTGATACGTTGGCGCGTAGTCACGCCATCTGTCTCATTACGTCACGCGTTGTGCGTGGATCCTATTAAAGTTTTATGACGTCACACTCTTGCGACCAGATGGTCTCAATTCTCGTCTGCCTCATTACGTCACGGTTTGTGTGCGTATGTTCGTCTACACGATAACTCGTGTAAAAATCGTTCGATTTTAATGAAGTTTCAGTATGTGGAAGGGGATCACCTGGGAAGGAACCCTATTGAACGTGAACGAAACGGGGTCAAAGTTAGCACATAGAGCGGGATCCTTTTCACTGCTCTTGTGCGTCATAACTAACGTGAAAAAATTCGATTTTGATTAAATTTTAGTATATA
Source organism: Macrothele yani (assembly GCA_039090855.1). Lineage (NCBI taxonomy): Eukaryota > Metazoa > Arthropoda > Arachnida > Araneae > Macrothelidae > Macrothele > Macrothele yani. The sequence goes on from CM077031.1 coordinate 54,909,789, forward strand.
TTAGGGGACCACCTTGGGACAAACCGTATTGAAAATGGGCGAAATGGGGTCAAAGGTCAGGACATAGGAGCGGAATCATCTCCATCGGTATTATCCGTCATAACTTACGTAAAAATTCTTCGATCTGGATGAAATGTTGGTATGTTGTAGGGGCCTGCCTATTAAATGGACGAAATGGGGTCAAAGGTTAGGACACAGGAACGGAATCTATTCCATAGCCCTTATGCATCATAACTTACGTAAAAATGCTTCCATTCCGACAAAACTTTATCATGTTATTTCAGTGTTATACTGAACCGGTTCTGTAGAATATCATCGAAATGGGATCAAAGTTCAGGGCACAAGACCGAGATTTATTCCACAGCCATTATCCTCATATCTTGAGTGATAACTTAAGTAATGATTTCTGGTACGTTGGAAAGCGTATCATAATCAATACATTGCATGATTTTACTAACTTGTTTGAAATAGCGGCCGTCGGATGGAAAGCAAGGAATGCTATGCTGAAATTGGTTCTAGGAATGTGCGTTTGCAATAATAAGCTGAAATATCACGTTATAAAGTGCTATTTATGGAGCTCTATAACACCTGGACACGCAAAGTTTTAACGTAGTTTTAAATTGAGTATATTTAGTTAACACTCCAGAATTTGGTGGCGGTAAAGAAATGGATATGTGTGGAAAATAAGTTAGGTGAGTCACTGCAGAGGGAAGCATCGGACGATTTATGTGTATGCAAATTATGTGAGAAATAATTAGCAAATAGTAACATAGGATTGGAAGACTGTTTAAAATAATAGAAAGCCACTGCAATGTTTACAAATTTAACTGCCAATGAAAAGATTTCATCCTTGCACACATCGAGATCTATTGGATTTGAAATGATCATAAGCTAAGCTGATGACTAGACCAGCCCCGTCCAAATGCGGACTTTGCGAGGGTATGCTGAACTCTCTCTCAAGCATTATATAAGTGAAGACATTGCGTGAGAAATGCTACCAGGATCCAGCAGTGCTTCACTCGAACAGGATTGGTCCAGGGACCGGCAATGCTGTGCTGCCCCTTGGGACCAAAACGTCCCGCCCCTTTACTGTAGCCAGTGTGTGTGACGCGCTAATGGGCAGAGGCTCTGATTTTGCGGTTGGCTGGGAGATTCGAAATGAACATAACATATACTTTGTCACTTGAACTGTTCATTCACCCACTAGAGGGCACCTCATCTGTGGTGGCCAACTCCTAAAAATAATTGCTGGCAAACATTTTCTTTTGTTACAAACAAACGTGCTTCCCTGCTAAACGCTTTACCCCATACTATAAGTTTAATGATGATCGACATCAGATATCATACAAGAATTACAAATGTAGTGCTTAAAATAAAAATACTTCTATGTATACCTGTAACCCTTTCGAACAGTCTTCCAACACATTTGATGAGGAGCATTATCTAGAAGATATTTTGGGTTCAACAGAGCGCGTGAAGGCGACTATTTTATTCCAAATTAAAAACTAATCGTACTCTAAGTATGTTACATGTTGAACAACCCTCCGTATGTAACACTTTTAAAGCGAAATACATAACCTAAAGATTGGTTTTAGATGAAAAAAGGTTTCACAAGTATGCCAGAACTTTGGGCGATGACAGAATTGTGCTGACGTGCTGCCATCTATAAGCTGAGGTGACGATGACAACAAAGGGAGCTATGTATCGATACCAATGACTATATTAATTTCGTTAGGACTTAAAAGTAGCTTCAGTGATGTTAACTGAGTCGTTACTCCGAAATATGTATTTCGAAGAATCAATTTTGAGTCCTCATGATTCAAAACTTATCGTCTGGTAGAATAAATCAATTATATTTTTTCTTCCTCGCATACGGCAATCGGTTATCTGATTCGTACACGCCACTCAAGTGTGAACTCATGAAATAACGAATTAGTGCAACCCCAAGCTTAGCTTGTGTCACTAGTGCCGCTTTCACGGCGTTTTACAAGTTCGCCAGCCATAGTTTTGGGTTCTTTCCTCGCAGATTCTCTTATTCTGTATTAGCCATTTGTCTTCGGTTTGTTTTCGTTTACTGTTTCTGTTTAGCAGAGCCTTGAATTCACCCCCCCCCATCTACACACACACTTCATTTTTAGTCTCGAGTTTCGGCTGCGGTTTGATTATTCCTTTCTTTTTTCGCGTGTGTTCTAGAGATGTGTCGTTCGCGAACGGTTCTGTCCTGAAAAGAATCGATTCCCACAAGGAACCGACTCTTACGAGTCGATTCCGTAAAGACCGACATATGAAAAGAATCCGCCAAATATATGTAACATTATTTGAAAATGTATTAAATGTTATTTAGAAGTGTATTAAGTTTTGAATCCGATGTATTTGAAAACTAAGAAAATTGTTTTCGTAAGATTTAAAATAAAATTTAAGAAATGAAAAAATTTAGTTTCGTAGAAAAAAGAACGACTGCACAGCGGTAAAGCTTTTTAAAAACTTATATTTTTTATTTATTGGATGTTTAATAACCACCGTGAGCAATTAAATGGGCTATAAACAGTCGCCCGTCCCTAATTTAGGGCCACTCCATCTCGAACGAATAGTCAGAGGCCATGGCTTAGACCACTGCGCCACCAGGGTGTCTTATATTTTTCGTTATATGCTGATAGGAACGAATTAGAACTGTATATAAAAAATCACAACACCTATGATAACGGAAAAACAGCAAAATTACTATAATGGTGAAGGTGAGCACTTACGTGAGATTCTGTCGGTTTCCAAGTTCCCCAATCCTATCTGGACGAAAACCTCAACAATGTAAACTAAAGTGGATATATAGGAAATTTGAAGCATAACAAACAAAATGCTTCAGCGAATTTGAGAAGGAAACAATGTCTTACACGGTAAAGTTGTAAAACATCTGTACAGATTTGAAATGGAAACAATGTCTTTATATGCTAAATTTGTATTAGATGCCAACTGTTATATAATAGAAGAAAGTGCCGTGAATTTATGCATTGGCATTTAGGAAAAGCACTTTGGAAACGTTTTTCGGTGAGAGCCTAGTGCGTCTTTCAGACAATAAGAGCCCACTCTTTGAAAAATCCTCTCACAGGGCACTGAAGTTGCCGGTACTAACAATCTTCTTTTCATTATTTGGAAAAGACGAGATTAGATAGATCTCCTGTTCTTCTACAAAGATAACGGATTTTCAGTCCTGGAAATTAGTGGTTCATTTAAAAATTTATCGAGTTCAATTATTGCTGCAGAAGTTGGATTTTTGTTTTCTAATAAATTTACAATTTCAGAGTCAAATTCTTCCCAGATGGAAGACTGACATTCGCTGACACCAGCAACAGAAACTTCTTCGTTGGAAGTTTGGTCATCTTCCGCTACCTTGACATTTGCAGCTCTGTGCGAAAGTGTTCGATATGCGTTTTTATAAGCAATCTCCTCCCGAAAACCGTGCTGTTTGAAACGAGGGTCCAAAAGAGTGCTTTCACTCAAAATAGCATTGCTTTCGGCGCTTGAAAATCTCGTTGAGAGTTGCTCACTGATTTTCTGGGCCATTTTTTTCACTTCTGGAGGCAATTTATTTTCGGCCTCTATGTTTTTTACATGGTGTACTAAAGCTCTGCTGAGTAACAATATTTTAGAAATCGTTACATCCTTTTCACTCCCCATTTCCATTGTTACTTCTTCAAAAACCTTCAGCAGTTCACACGCCTTTTCAATAATCACCCATTCATCTTCCGTCAAAGGCTGCACTGTGGAATGAAGAAGCGCTAATGTTGAAAGGATCGGTTCCTTTAAATCTAAGAAGCGCTTGAACATGTTGTAAGTGGAATTCCACCAAGTGGGCACATTTTGTTTTAATTTAAGTTCCCTGCGCTTCATTTGAGCTTGAACGGCAAGCAATTTCGATGTAGCTTGGGAACTCTTTTTAAAATATTGCACTGTTTTTTTTTACTTTCTCGTGGACGACTGCAATTTCTTCAAGGCTGGCTTGAACCACTAAGTTTATGGAATGCGCAAAACAAGGAGTGTTCTTCCATCCGCCCTGCCGAATAGCAGCTTTAATGTTAGAGTCCAATAAATAAGATTTTAGTAGGCATTATTCATCAAATAACAATCAAGGCTACCCGGTTAGAGCCAGGTAGCCTTGATTGTTATTTGATGTTCAACAGTCGGTAGTTAACGCTAATTCAGAAACTGCATTTAAATTAGATCTCACTGTTGCAGCTGTTGATTCAAAAAACTGCGGAATCAGATTGGAGGAAATATTTTTCTGCTTGGAAGTGTATATCCAGGATTGAGCATACTGACAATTTTTTTAATTCTTTATCGTTTACAACGGAAAATGAGTGAAATTCCTTGACAATCATGCGCAAGAAGTTGTTCATCCAGCTTTTTGTGCTTAGAAATGCTAACGGGAGCATGAAAATACTGGGTAAGCTTGGTAGATTGGACATGCCGATGTGATGTACTTGCAGAAACCACTGTAGATGTTGTGGGCCTCGCAGGAGCTAGCGCTAAATTATCAGCATCACTTTGCTCCTCTTGCGAGGTTGCAATCCGATTTTCACGATCAAGCTCAACTCCTACATGGTTCTTTTTCAAATGACGTAATAAATTGCATGTTGATCCTCCTTTGAAGGAAACAAGGGTAGAACATAAGCCACATTTTGCTTTTCCGCTTTCAACTTGGGTGAAAGTGCTCCATGAAAAGCTACGCTTTCTGGTCTCCATGTCAGTTTTAGCTGCCTTCAAACTTTGAACTATTATCGTGGGTAACTTTATTTCACTGAAAAGAACGCTCTCTTTCTCCGATGTTCGCGTTACATTTCAGAATGCACTTACATGCGCTTAGAAGTTCACAGATGAGTTTCTCCGAAATTCGGCCCCTCTTATTTATCGGTGAAGCTGTCACCTTCAGCACTTCAGTTAAGCTTTATGGACGTGCTGAGGGTGGTCTACTTGAGGCAGCTGATTTCCCCATCTCCAACTGGTGCGGCAGTTTGCTTCGTGGAGGTCAGCTCTCTCGACCCCCCTGTCTCTAAATTCTTCTGTTGCTCTTGAGGGTGTAAAAGCGAAAGACCTCCCAACATTCGCAAGACAGACACATTTACAATTGGAAAACATCTTGGCTAGGGGAGATACATTTCTTCTTGCTTACCTTTAGCAGAAAAAAGTGAATAACAAAAAAAATATGTATCATATGACTTCGGAATATTCTTTTTTAAGAAGAGAGAACCGTCTCTACATACAAAAGCAATATCAATAATCGAACATAACTTTTTCAAGTCAGATTTTGATTATGCTTGTATATATTTCAGTTATGCTTTTTTTTTGTGTGTGCGTGTGTGTAATTGTTAAGGCTGCCCCGCTGGCACAGTGGTTTAAGTGATGGCTTCTGATCATTCGTCCAAGATGGGTCTGCGTTCGAATCTCGGTGAGGACTAAATATTGTGCTTGTCTTACAGCACTAGCTCTCTCCCTTCCGTAACCAGTGGCCCTAAATTAGGGACGAGCGACTGCTTATAGCCCACTGAGTTGCTCATGGCCATGGTGGTCGGTAAACTTCCGATCAAAGGGGGAAAACGGTTAAATAAAAAAAAGTACTATTCTTAATGAAGTCTTAAATCTGGATCTCTTCTTTCTAGCACCCATAAGAAACTTAATTTTTTGTCACATAGAAAATATTTTTTCCTTTAATAGACTGTTATTAATATTCTAAATGCAAGGGTGAGTTCCAACCTAATCAATGCTGTGAGTGGTACAGCATGAAACCAGTAGTTTAACAGATGTGAAAGTAATCGTTTCTCTTTGCTATATACTTACAGATAATAATAATAACAATAAAAAAAATACAAAACCTGCTTTTCAGCAGAAATTCTTGGCTTTTGGAAACTATAACTGTTACCCAAAACTAATAGTTTTATTATAGATGGGCATATACATTTTTTTTGCTTTAAAAAATATTGGAAATGAATAAATGAAATTTTCTATGTCACAGACACAGATGCATTTAAATAGATAGGTAACAGTTTTTTAAAACAAAAATGGTCTCCCCCTTTAAAACATTCATAATACACATGCATCACCCCAACCATTATCAATCCACTACTGGATGAAGGTCTCCTGAAGTTTCTTTCCTAACTTTCTGTTTTAAGCCTGTCAATCCCATGTCACACCAGCATGCTTTCAAAGTCCATCCACCCATCTCCCACATTGTCTTCTTTTGAGCCTTTTTCTGTCCCTTGGTATCTAGTATTGTATTTCAGTTGTGCAATGGTTGTTAGCTCATTTGGACAAAGTGCTAGAAGAACTGACCACCATTGGACAACTGAAACACTAGACTGGATACCATTCTAGGAATAATTCTGGACATACTGTGAAAAGAACTGACTACACTGCTGGATGACTTAAATACTAAGGGACATAAAATCACTCAGAAAAAAATATCAGAGATTAGTGGATGAAATTGGAAAGCATGCTGTAATGACATGGATGAGACTGGCTCAAGACAGAAAGTTACGGAAAAACTTTGGAAGAACTTAATCCATAACTGAGTTGATGATATATGTGTGTACATTACACCATTTGTGCCGGCTTTCAAAGAGTTTTTTTTAAAAGGAGAGAAAATTATTGTTATATGTGTGTGTGTGTGTGTGTGTGTGTGTGTGTGTGTGTGTTATATGTAAGCACGTATACTTACTGTACAGTCGCTTTAACCCTAAATCTGCTCATGAAAATCAGGATGAATTGGAAAATGGCAATCAACTCATTGACACAAGCGAAATGCAAGAATGCTTAACCTTTCACTGATGATGTGAAAAATGCTAACGCTATGACGATGTGCGTCAAAATGACTCCAATATTTAAAGAAAAAAATAGGTAATGTTGTTTAAGTGTAATTGGCTTGAAAGTTTATTATGGGAATTTCACATGTTCGATTATCAATTAAATCAATACAGCAGAAATTAAATAAAAGATTCTCTAGAATGAATTAAACTATCAGTGATACCTAAAAATCTATGTTTTTTATTCAAACAGTAAAAAACACAAAACAATATTTGCCAATAAAAATGTAACTTGAGGTGTTAAAAAAATATTTGTTTGCTAACACTTTACATGCTTGATTAAGACAATACACCATTTAAATAAAAAAAATGGCACTAGTTTTCTGATGTGCAGCCCACATAAATGGTTTTTGAACAGTCTGCACAAACTAGCTTTTTGTAGGATTAATAGGCTTTGAAAGTTTTTCTGTCTTCACCTCTTGGGCATAAGGAACATCTTTTTCTCTTCAATTTCTCCAACCAAAAAACCTGACCTGATGCTCGAGGCTCTTCAGCATAATTTTTCCTAGGATGCAGTAAATAATACAACATAAGTCATGCTGCGTTCTCTTGTTTTCACCCTATCATTCTAATTGCTTTTATCAAACTTTCACCAAGTTGTTTTTATAAAATTAAAGCTGGTAAGCTTTTTCACTTTGGGAAAACTTTCATACAGTATATATATATAATTACATGCACATTGTTTGCACTGATGTCCAGAATTGTTTGAAAAACCCTTACTCTATAAGTGATGTGGTGTCATTTGCACCATTAAATGTTATAATATAGGTGTAAGATAGGGAGTTTTTCCTTTTAAATTCGTATGAGATTTAAAGAAAACATAATTTTAAGAAAAGCCAGTAAAATACATTAATTTAAATGAGGTTGAGCATATTTTTCAAAATATTTTCCTTTACTGGGATCATTTTAAAGAGGAATGCTCTGCAATATCAACAGAGATTTAAAAATCTGTGCCATCATCTGATATTGAAGAGAAAAAAGCTGCTGCACTTCAAGATGTAAAAAAGTTGAAACAATTTACAGACAAAAGTCAATCAATTAAACAATTTAAAAATTTACATAAAAATATCACAGTATTGGAAACACAGTGGCTCACTTCAACAGAAATTATTGAAATTTTGCCATCAGTTTTAAGGCAAAACACATGCTTACCAAAATTATAGCACCTAAAAAGATTTGTTCATATGAGGAAGTCCTTGAAGTGGAAATTAGAAAAAATAGTTTGAATTTTACACAAATGAAACATTTATAGAAACAAGGTTGTAGTTAATTGAAGAAGGAAACATTGCTTTTTATGTAATCACTCTGAAGTACGTATTTATGTGAACAGCTTTTTGTATCTTATACAGAGTTCTATATTGGATACTGTGTATAATTTATATTTTCTTTGTCTAACCGGTTATCAATGTGATTTATATTTTTGGCCATTTTTCATGTAAAAAATAAAGTTTCTTAAAAATTTATAAATTTTATTTACCATTTTTCAATGAAATATGACCTTTTACTTCTATAGAGTTCATAACATACTGTGGTGGAAGTTATTGGTGTTCCTAAAAGTTTTCAACAATTACCAGATATTGATTGCTTCATATTAGTTATTCAGATAATGGCAATAATACATGTACTAAATCGTAATACTTCATGTCTTTGTAGAAGCGTAGCATCACTACAGTATTCATATTGCACATTACTGTAAAGTTCAGCCCTTTTCAATGCCTATTATTTTAATTTTGAGTTAACCAGTGTGGGAATACCTAAAATAATACCTCAAGTTTCCTCAAGGTCACAAAATGATGTTTTTTTCTCTTTCGTGCACTACTCTCCCTGGGCTTGATTAGAAAATGGAACACTGTTTACAACAATAATTTTTCCTTTTTGAACCTATTATAAAATTGTTTATTTCAACATGAACAAATGTTATGAACAGATATGATGGTTATTTTTTATTTTTTTTTTTATTGAAGGTTTAACGACCACCGTGAGCAACTCAATGGGCTAAAAGCAGTCACCCATCCCTAATTTAGGGTCACTGGTTCCAGGGAAGGAAGAGAGCCAGTGCATAAGGCAAACACAGCATCTATGCCTCACCAGGATTCGAAATCGGACACTTCACAGATGAACGATTAGACCACTGAACCACCGGGCGGTGATGTGATGTTCAAACCCATTAAGCTTCAACATTCGAGGGAGGTACTGAATTAGGTGATTCATTCAGTTAGATTAAACATAAATCATTGTGAAGGAGCTCACACACATGCAACTTACAAAATCTGATTTACTGAATTACAAATTCCTGGCAGATTGGGCTATGGTACGAATTCAGTTTATAACGACATTAAGAATGACAGAGGAAGAAGTGGAAATAACGTTATTATAATTGTTTCACTATAATTTTACACTGACATATGATCATGGCATATAGGCAAGCTATTATATTTATACATATATAAAATTTAAGGAATTTAAAGTCATAAACCAATTTTTGCCCAGAGGAGTTTTTTTATGAATACTGCGATCACAAACACTTGCAGATAGTGAATGCAAGAAGCATGTTGGGTATTAATAAAAAAGTATTTTATTTTATACTATGAACATGAATCTAATTAAGGGGCTTTTTAAAATTTGCTCCTTTGACTGTTTCGTCAAATTGAAGCTGATCCTGAGATCTAAAAGATGTGGATTTTCTGCCGTGTTAATTGTTTTATTAATAACATTGGTTGTATTTCCTAAACTAATTATTCAGGAATAAGTTAAAAGGTAAGATTGCCATCATTCTAAACCTGCAAGTCAGTTGAAAAAAATTAAGATTTTCAAACAGTTTTGAGTAGATATTTTTTTCAAATTGAAACATTTATATCTTTGATGTGCAAATGAAATTGACCATAAGCATTGGTCTATTTGAAGAGTTAGAACTCCTTTGTCTCCACAACAAATTTCAATTTCATATTTTCATAATTACTTGGTTTTCATGGTTGCCAAACTTTAAAATTTCTTATCTTTACTCCTCAAAAACTTGGTGTGGGGAAGGTTATATAAAATTTAAAAGCTTTTTCAACAAAGGGACCAATATGCATAATTCACACCTTAAAGTAACATTTTGAATCTGTTTCCATTAAAAAAAAAAAGAATAAAAGTGGGGGCATTTCCACTGAATTTGTACGATTTTGGAAGTCCTGTTGTTCTTGGTGCACACCTTCCCATTGCTTTTTGTAAGTTACCAGTTTACATCCTGTTTGTGCATTTGGGAGTGTTTTACCATAAGTACTAGTTTTATTGAGGTATTTTAGCTCATGTTTGTATACCTCATTTGATTGTTCTACCTTAGACTTTATCTTAAGCACTTTGAGGAACACATTTTTCTCTTTTTCTTCTTCTTCTTTTTTGTTCTTGTTTTGGCTTTGTTCTTATCCATATAATGTGATGGTTCATTCTGAAAAAGTAAAGTCAGGGATTCCTGCTTTTGAGGAATGAAATTCACTTTTCAATCCCAAGATTTTATTTAGATAGTCAGCACTTTGATAACTGAATCCTGAAAGTTAGAATCTTTTGTTTTTGTTTGCATAACATAAGCTTTTAATTTTTTAACTATCATGCATTTACACACACATAAATACATACATAATTATATACACATCAATCTGGACCTGTTAACTGTTCTGTTATTGACCAGAGGTATAAAGTGAGGCTTTGCAGTTTTTTGTCCTACAACAGCAGCAGTGAGGGTTTCTTGATTCCAACATTTTTATGCGTGATGCAGTCTCTCCTCATGTGGTACAATCTGTGCCGCAACTGCTACATTTCACCGAGGACAGAGTGATCAATCATTCTTTTGAAACAGCACGGCTACCTTGTTCACCAGATCTGAACCTCTGCACTTCTGGTTGTGGTGACACCTTAGAAGCATAGTTTATCAGGCCGATGTGTCCAACTTGGCAGCCTGGAAAGGCAGCATAACACTGCATGTAAGAAACATAACAGCAGTGTAGTTGCACTCTACCATTGAGCATGCTGTTCAAAAGATGCACATTTTGGTGCATCAGAATGGAAGGCACATTGAGCAATACCATTGTGTGTTTCATTCATTTTGGTACAGCACACTGTGTAAATAATTGGCATAATAAAATTTATGCATCAAGTTCCTGTCTGGTTCATTTGTCTTACAATTATACTCTTACAGATCAACCCATCAATGCTTTTTCACCTCTCATAGCACTATTACCCTTGATGATAATTAGTTAAGCTATTTTTCACCATGGAGATATTGCCTCTGGATGTTCTGAATAGCATTCTTACTAAGTTTGGTTGAGTATCTGCGACTAAATATCTCTGCAACTGCCTTGGAATAGAGACACTTTAATTATGATCAACCTGTATATATATATATACTGCAACTGAATGACCAGTACATCATATATACCACATTATCTATAAAAAGTAAAAAAATGTAAGGAGGCAAAATAAAAATAGTTAACCAAAAAATAAATCTTGGATCCAAAAAAAAAAAAAAAGAGTTTGAAAGCAGATAAACTGAAATCTTGAGACCCCACTGAGATGCGCAACACAGCATATAAAGATAGAGGCTTCAAGCATATTATAGTCATACAAAATATAAATCAAACAAACAAAGTCCAATCAACAACACTAACCACTAACACTCACAAACAGATTTAAGCCTAATTAAAGGCAGACCAGCAGCACCTAAATACAAATAAAAACTCTAAAATGGTAAGTACGGTCAATAAAAAATACCATGGCCTCACAATTTTGTCTAAAATATGAATGCAAAAACCAAGTCAAAGTTTCAGAATGCCTCACTCAGATCCACAAAGAAGAAAAAGAAGAAAAACACAAACCAAGACAAAAACACAAAGCCAAAAATTCAGACTAAGAAATGGGCTGTCTTCATCAGGAGAACACCAACCTTTAGTTACCTTTCTGAAAGGGCAATGGCAGAATTCTCAAAAAACCAGCCCTTGTATTCTCAAGGCCACAAAGTTGGAAAACATGAAATCAAAAAAAAAATTCCTTTCAATTATTATTCAAAGGGACACTGCAAATGCCAAACAAATAAACAAATCACTCAAAATTGAAGAAAATGTGAAAATAAGGCAAACTCCAAACCCTAAGACACCCTGTCGAAAAATTCAGCAAAACCAAACCTGTCTGCTTCACAACATTCACTCTGCAACTGAATGACCAGTACATGATGAGTGGAAACAATCAGCAGTTAAGGTCAACGAAAATACCAACAGAAGATAGGAAAGCCAAAAAGTTCAGAAGTCGTCAAGACGACGCATGCGTGTTAGTAAGAAATTGTGGCTGAAGATTTCTTACTAACACGCATGCGTTGTCTTGACAATTTCTGAACTTTTTGGCTTTCCTATCTTCTGTTGGTATCTTCATTGACCTTAACTGCTGATTGCTTCCAATCATTATGTACATTAAGTTGCAGAGTGAATGTTGCAAAGCGGACAGGTTTGGTGCTGCTGAATTGCTTGACGGGGTGTGTTAGGGTTTGGAGTTTGCTTTATTTTTGCATTTTCTTTATTTTTGAGTGACTTGTTTGTTTGTTTGGCATTTGCAGTGTCCCTTTGAATAATAATTGAAAGTTCAAGGAATTTTTTTTTTGATTTCATGTTTTCAAACTTTGTGGCCTTGGGAACACAAGGGCCGGTTTTTTGAAAATTCTGCCTACGCCCTTTCAGAAAGGTTACTAAGGGTTGGTGTTCTCCTGATGTAGACAGCCCTTTTCTTTGTCTGAATTTTCGGCTTTGTGTTTTTGTCTTGGTTTGTATTTTTGTTATTTTTCTTCTTTGTGGATCTAAGTTAGGCATTCTGAAACTTTGACTTGGTTTTTGCATTCATGTTTCAGACAGAATTGTGAGGCCATGGTATTTTCTATTAACCATACTTACCATTTTAGAGTTTCTATTTGTATTTAGGTGCTGATGACCTGGCTTTAATTAGGCTTAAATCTGTTTGCGAGTGTTAGTGTTGTTGATTGGACTTTTTGTTTGATTTGTGTTTTATATGACTTTAATATATATATATATACAGTAGAATCTCAGTTATACATTTTCTGGTTATACATTACTCACTTTGGTACGTAATTCTGTGCTATACCCCAATGTTTTACTAGTGCTTGTTTAATTTGGTTATATGTAATTAATTTATATGCTTAGTGTTTATATGTTAAATTATAAATTTCAGATTATCAAAAATACACTGTTGTTTGATTTTTTTATACTTGTTAAGTTACAACTCTGCGAGAATTGAGACAGCATTTTTTGCCGGCCATAAAATACATGATGCAATTAAAAACTTATCACATAACATTCACAGTTCTCTTTTTCTCTAGATTCAAGAAAGTAGAAAAAAGCAGATTAGTAAATATTTTACTCAGCACAAATGCTAAGACTGCTTCACAAAGAATGATGCTCGTAATTAAAGAATGTGCAGTAGTAGTATTAAGCATAAAGCAAAATGGTATTAAGATTTACATCTAGTATTTGAAAGTTCAGGTTTTTTATTTTTGAACATATGAAACATACAGAATTTCTTTGCCTATTTTTTACTGAAATTAGAATAAAAAAATGTATACAAAAGTCAAAAATGATGCAGGCTTGAGGTAACAAAGTATTTCATATATGCATATATGTCTTCCATTATAAATTAGAATAATCTAAAATCACGTCTTTCCCCCTCCCACCCACACTAATTTTTCTATTTAGAAATTTATTTTACATGTTTTTAAAGCCACCCCCTTAGAAAAACGTATCACTGAGGTTCCACTATATATATATGTATGTAAAAATAGAGTAATTATTTAAGAAACCACACAGGACCAATCAGTCAGATGTCTTAAAACATTTCCAGTTTCTTTTCTTATAACCTATGAATATCCTTAGCAAAATTAACAGTACATGATTTAAGTACATATCAAAGTAAGATACATATTACTACCTACATATGATTTTTGCTTTTCGGCATTAGTAACCTTTATGGACATCTAATACTTTTGGGACTGCAATTTGCCAGCTGCTAATGTAGGACCTCTGGTTCCAGCGAAGTGAGACCAGCAATGTCAAAGCTTTATTTAGGACTCTGACACAGACCTAGATAAAATGATAAACCGGAAACCTAGGTCTCGGACATCTTGTCAATCAAAGCAAAATGATGTACTTTTAAGTACCCATAAAACCAGGTACAAATACGTGGGGGATCCAGGCCCCCTGTCACTCTCATGTTACTTTTTTTCTTTTGAATACAAACATGTACCTGAAGCAGAAAAATGTTGCTGTCAGAAAGAAAAACTGAAAATGGCATTTTCAACACAAATTTTCATTTTGCCTGTGGGGCTTAGAATTACTTTTAATGGTACTCAGTTCAACAACAAAATTGTTGTATGATGGCTGTACTACTGAACAAAATTCAGTATTTACATTCTAAAGAGAGGTTTACAAACTGATTTCCATAGCATCTGTGATGACCAGTGTGACAATATTTGTTGACACCTTTCACAGTCACATATGTAAGATACGCAATATGACTTAATAATTATGTGCCTTTGCCTTGATACCAAGATCACTGCAAAAAACAAAGCTCTTTTTGCACTTAATTGTAACAATACTCTATTGTGATGATTTGGACTGTTCCAATGAGAGTAAGATCTTTGGTCTCCATTCCTTGGAACCAGTGACCCTAAATTGGGGACTACTTATATTCCAAAGAATTGCTCACATTTGTGGTTAAACTTCCAATCAAAAAACAACAAAAAACTAAAATAAGTGCCGAAATCAGGCCCTTTAAAAAAACATGGCATATAGTTTGTTTTTGTAACAATATATGTGTATAATGTATATATTAAGCAAAATCATGCAAAAATCCTAGATCTGCTAGACTTGTCGTTCATTATCTTTGAAAATTTATATTATCTTTGAAAAGTTATATGAATAATATTTTCTTCAAGATTGGTGTTGTCAGCCAGTAGCGCACCCAGAAATTTCCCAAGGGAGGGGCCTGTCCGCCCTGGCACACAGAATGTTTTTTTTTCATTTTTTTATTGGAGGTTTAACGACCACCATGAGCAACTCAATGGGCTATAAGCAGTTGCCCGTCCCTAATTTAGGGTCACTGGTTCCAGGGAAGGGAGAGAGCCAGTCCAGTAAGACAAACATAACATCCATGCCTCACCGGGATTCGAATCCGGACCCCTTCCAGACGAATGATCAGAGGCCATCGTTTAGACCAGTGCGCCACCGAGGCGGTACTCTCAAGGCTCCCCTAAATTTACCGGGAAAAGTTGTCAGGCGCTATAACAATTAAAGAGGTTGACTTTTGTACATTTATTCTTATCCAGTTACTAGCAATGTTACAGTACAAGAAAGTTAAATTATTAGAAAAGCAGTAGATGAAATTCTTTTCCTGGTTAGATTTTTGTAAATTTACTTAACAAAACTACTCCCTTATAATTATTTTATGTTATAATTTTATGGTACATGATTAAGAAGTATATGTAAATCGGTATCGTGACCTTTTGTTTCAAACTTCGACATAATAATTTTCTGCTCTATCAGCCAAAGGGGGTGGCCCGGGCCCCATCGGCCACGGTTGTCAGCCAGTATTCAAAGAATTTCGTAACAACCAATGGAGACCCAAAAAGAAAACTGATAATGATCGTCTGGGGTTGCAATAAGTAGTTTTGCCCAATATTTTGTAAAACGTTTAGTATATAATTGGCCAATATATATATATATATATATTTTTTTACCACATATGGCATTGTAGTTGTACAAATCGTCAGAGAACGGTAAAGAAAAGCCAGAATCAAAGGTTGGTTGGTTGATTTTTATGGCGCAAGGCCCATGTTTGGCCAAAACGTGCCAGACACAAGACCATCAGAGAAACAGAATCAAATGAGCGAACCGATTCCAACAAATAGTTTCAATCTGATCAAACACGAATTCGAATTTGCATCAAAGTAGCAGTTTGTTGCTCCTTATTTGTTGCACATATAAACCTTTCACCAAACCAATCCGACTGAGAGAGACAACGAAGGAAACGAACGGTTGGAGTCCGACTCTGAAACGATTCCCGAGAGTCAGTGGCTGCGGAAATAGTTCCCTGACCGATAAGAGTCAAACGAACGAAACGAACGGTTGGAGTCCGACTCTGAAACGATTCCCGAGAGTCAGTGGCTGCGGAAATAGTTCCCTGACCGATAAGAGTCAAACGAACGAAACGAACGGTTGGAGTCCGACTCTGAAACGATTCCCGAGAGTCAGTGGCTGCGGAAATAGTTCCCTGACCGATAAGAGTCAAACGAACGAAACGAACGGTTGGAGTCCGACTCTGAAACGATTCCCGAGAGTCAGTGGCTGCGGAAATAGTTCACTGAACGATAAGAGTTAAACGAACGAAACGGACGAATCATTTCAGTGAGTCGAATCGAACGAATCATTTCAGTGAGTCGAATCGAAAGAATCATTTCAGTGAGTCGAATCGAACGAATCATTTCAGTGAGTCGAATCGAAAGAATCGATTCTTTCAAAAGAATCGCTTTGCCCATCTCTAGTGTGTACACTGTGGTTGGCGTGGTGTTTTCCGCGTATGAACTTGTGGTGTAGATATGGGCTGTGGTGTTTGTGTTGAGTGGAGGAAAGTGGTCCAATGTCAAGCTCATAATACACATTTTCGTGAAAGACAGGGCGACACCTACGGGGATGATGGATTAAAATCACGAATTACTACGATTTTGGTAAGTTATATCCTCATTTGTCTTGTTCCTCCCCCGCGGGGAGACACAGATGATTTAATATCTACGACGCGAGCAATATAAATACTTGAGCAAGAAAACTACGAAATCCAAAGAAAAGCTTTATTGGCTAACGCTATGTCTCATTCTACACCGAAGCAATTTTAGAAAGTTGTCCAATTACTCATCGAAAACCGTCCAAACAGACAAAGAACACTATTTGAGTTTACACAAGTCTGTTATTATTCTACCCGTGAGCACGCCTAAGTTATTTTGTATTTTGTCGTTGAACTTTTTATTTCGCGTAGTGAGACACGGAGAGTCAGGAAGGAAATGCAAAAATACCCGCCGACACGTGTCACTCAGAAAGTACAGCCAAATAAATTCTTCGATAATCATTTCGAGTGCAAATGCATTACATAATTATGGAAACATCCCATCCGACAGAGCAACGAATGGGAGACAAAAAAAATGTAAATATATGCAACTTGACTTACAACTGGTTTGCTTATCGAAAACACTTCAGTATATCAGTTATATCTTATCAATATATGAGTCATAAGCTCTTTGAAGACCACTAAGTAGTACCAGTTCGTGCAATATAATTACTGTGTATACTATTTTCTTTCTTTGAGTATGCTAGTATGGAATACACTGAGCTTTGTAAATTAGACCAATTGAGGCGGCACTCACATGAACAGCATTGACATCATAAGATACACACACAAGCACACATGCAAGGACGACATTTTAACAAAATGCAAAATCGAGGGAACTATTCGTCTGAAATATGAACAGGCGCAGTCGGTTGCCCAATTGGCACGCATCAATGCTTCTATCATTCTTTCTCACGTCAGTTGGAGACAGGTGTTCCCAAAATGTGAAAGATTACGTTTATGTTAGGTTATGAATATTATGACAAAACTTCGCTGTTGGAAAATAAAAAATCGAAGCGTGTAGTAAGCCGTATGTTTCGTAAGTTACATTCTTCGTAAGTCGACGACAACCGGTATAACGTAAATTTCCAAGTCACTAGATGGCACTCCAAATGACCAAATAAAGGTTCATAATCTGTGTCAATGATTAAGTCGTTCATGTATTGGTTATTCCGTGTTATACATGTTTCATTCTTCTGTTGTGAGTGTGTCTACCAGGAATTGAGAATATAAATTTGGTGAACACCACATCAGAAGTGTTATTTTTTACGTATTCCTGTCTTTGTGATATATTTCTCCACTTCAGAATGCAGTTAAAACCCATTCTTCCTGCTGTAATATGGTGGTGATTCCCATGTGTTACTCCTGTGTTCATGAAAGTGTAGATGTACCACTTATTACTACTTTGGAAAGAATGTGAAGCCTTTTGTCCTTTCGATGGTATGTTGTTGATTCCTTTATGGTACACTGGTGAACATAAAAGTGTAACTGTTTCCCTTTCATATAGAGTAATGAAACCTCTGTACTGCAAACGATAGTAGTATTTGCTGGTCTGAAAAGAGTCGTCTCTTACGGGAGATATGTGCCACACATGTTCTGATCATGTGAGGAACAACGAGTTGTATTTTTGTAAGAAATATGATGATAGAGGGGCGGAGGTAAATATTTGCTGCGGATTGGCCCTGTTCATAAAATGACTAAAGACATGCTCACTGAGAGGATTCATTCAATCTCAGTGGCAGGAAAACATTGTTTAGCAAGGCCAAAAAATCGCTGGCGACCAGATGAGAAGTATTTCTTGGAGGAAAATATCATGAAGTAAAAACAGTCTCGTTTGAAGCTTTCATAAAAAAAAAATGTCAGTGAAATTAGATTTCTGTGTGGAATAATTGCTCTACGTGTTTATGACGACAAACGTTTATTTTGTCAACTGCAATTGATTTCTTCTACAAAGAGGTATTTTGTTACAACAGGCGAACTTGTTTTCACAAAATAACTTCTGAATGTCAGGCGACAGCGTTGGTATGTGCGTATTTTCTGTACATTTCCGGCTAGTAAATGGTACTATGTATTTTTGTGTGCTCCCGTGATCCCGTGCCTCCACTGAATAGAAACAGCAGCGAGAAATGTACTTTCCATAAAATCTCCAACTGAATATCAGAATAAGCAAAGAACTGTTTTAATGGGCACTAAAGGAAACCTCACTCGATATAACGCTCCCAACCATAATTGCAATAAATTGTGTGGCCGAAATTTACTTTTTGATATTGTGCATCAAATACGAAGCACAACATTAAATTAAATAATTTTGTATCATTGAACCTTTGCCGGAAAAGGCCGTGCAATTTTGCAAGTGACTTTCTAAACACGGGTCTCTCTCTGCCATGAACTTTACCAGTTCCCTATTATTTCCTTTATTGGCAGAGTTTTCCGCTTCATTGTGCCCACGGAAAGGCAGTTCTTGAAGTGCTATAAAGCATGTTGCGTCTATTAAACACTTCTTTACGTACATATTTCTTTTCACCATGGCATTGTGTTTTTCTGTATTTTCTTTATAGACAGAACTCAATTCTTGTTTCACAATTTTCAAATTCTTTGAGAGAAATTTCTGCGGCAATGTGTTCTTTAGTTTGTTGAGAACGTTTGCTTAAAAAATTCCCTAAAATATTTAAATCAACAACAATTTCACTGTTCCAAACATTTTTTTGTACAAAAAACAATAAACACGGCCAACAATACAATTTGTTTGGTTTCTTACACCCACAGAGCCACCCTATTTGTATAATTATAATCCAGACAGATCAAGTTTACCTCCCGTCTTTCGAAACAGGATCAAGTTCGGTAAGGGAGGAGTAGTTCGCTTTTTGATTCAAGTTCTTTTTTCTCGCTATAACTGAGTGTGCTAAATGGCTTTTGGAAAAGTTGTTCAATAATAGAGTCACAAGAGTTACTTACGCCTGGTTTTGAGCTGCTATCTGGAGCGAGATTATCCCCATGCTTTCTAATCGGGTACCAAAGCACAACAGTAAATTTAATGAGTGGTAAAATAAAATACAAAATGGAACAACACACATTGAACCTTCAAAATCTTAGCGGAACGTGTTTTCTTTTCCTTGTAATGCTCACTCATGTGAGCAGCTGAAGTTGAGCTGGCGTTGGTCAGTAGGCATCACGTGGCAATAGATTGCCGTGCATTTCAGGAGGACTGTCGACCATGAGAACGAGAGTAAGGCCCGTAGGATGATTCGAGTCGTCCTCAGAATGACTTTCAGTTCTGTGACCTTCTGCTGTAAATACTCTCGGCACAGCCATCTGCGCCCTCAATTGACAAGGTGCTGGTAAGCGAGGCCGAGGACGGTTGATCGAAATCCTCACTCTCCCTTCAGAGCTTCCACACAAGACAATCGCGCGTCGGCGTCCCCTTGTACGCACGTGAACGCCTCGAGAATCATTCACGACTGCAGTTGTTCCTCATTTTCATTTTTACTTCCATGTTAATAAAATAAATCTTTTCCAATATTTCATTATGAATGTAATTTTCTAATATTAAAGTGTAAGATGATCCTCACGTCCTACGCGGAGGAGTCACCACCGAGAAGAAGCAACCTGCGGAGAAGGATTTTGTGCGTTCTTGAGACATGGTTCCATATTCTTCACAAATCTCTGTGTTCTTGGGACATGGTTCCATATTCCTCACAAATCTCTGTGTTCTTGGGACATGGTTCCATATTCCTCACAAATCTCTGTGTTCTTGGGACATGGTTCCATATTCCTCATAATTCTCTGTGTTCTTGGGACATGGTTCCATATTCCTCATAATTTTCTTCACATCGGCATGATGTGGGGAGCAATGGGCGTCCCCTGAACTATGAGTTAAAATAAGTAATTCGAAAAATTCATTTTGCACACGGCATTGTGGAATTTTTTTTCCAATGGAATCATCTTTCGTCAGAGCCAGCTTTGATGTATTGATCTACAGTCCCGCCCTTGTTGGTAATCAGAGCACTTGATTTATTCTGCTCTAGTAATCAAGTTCTTAGTCGTGAGAAACCAAGAATTTTCTTTCTGAATCTTTCGCAGTAGGGAAACAATTAACATATACACTGAGAGGCCACTTCATTATGACCACCTGACGGTTTTAAGCAAATGAGCTATGGCTGCACGCTGTTGCCGCCAGAGGGCGAGGCTAGTAGAAAAAGAAAGCTCAGTGCTTGCGACAGTAGTAGAAGTGATTTTTTGGTGACGAGATTGTTAAAAAATGCGATTTGACGGACTTCCAACGTGGTATGATTGTAGGAGCTCGGGGCCATGGAACGAGTATCACCGAAACCGCCGTATTCATGAAATGTTCCAGCGCAGCTGCTGTTAAAGTGTTTAAAGACTGGACTGTCAGCCAAAACTCTGGGTCTCTACGTGCAACGTGTGGTCGTCATCGACTAGTGACCGCTCGGGCGGATCGGATAGTGTCAAGACTGGTAACAGACAACAGAAGGGCGACATTGAAGCAAATTACAGGCCATCTTAATCAAGGATCCCCTCAAATGATCTCTGCACGCACTGTTCGCCGTACACTGCACCAGATGGAATATGGCAGCCGAAGGCCTGTTCGAACACTTTTGCTGTCTGCAGTTAACAAGAGAAAACGTCTCCAGTTCGCACAGGAGTACAAGGATTGGACAGTCGATAATTGGAAATAAATTATGTGGTCCGATGAAACACGTTTTCAGTTGCACCAAGCTGATTGCCTAGTGAGAATTTGGCGGAAACAGCACGAAAGCATGGACCCGAAATGCATTGCTACAACACTTCAAGCTTGTGGAGGCAACGTTATGGTTTAGGGAATGCTTTCCTGGAATGCTTTGGGCCCTTTAATTCGTGTTGATCAATGTCTGACTGGCACATCATATCTAAACATCATTGCGGACCAAGTGCATCCTGTGATGTGGATGGTTTGTCCCAATGGCGATGGCTACGGTCAACAAGATAATGCGTCCTGTCGTAATGCTCGTATTATACAGGATTGGTTTCAGGAAACATGACTGTGAGTTTACTTTGCTCAGGTGGCCCCCACAATCTCCAGATCTCAACGCCATTTAGAATTTGTGGGATGAAGTTGAACGAGCCATCAGACAGCTGGATCCACAACCCTGATATCTCACACTCCTGGAAAGTGCTATTCAGAATCAAGCATGGTCTCAGATTCTACAAACCACCTATCAACATCTCGTGGAGTCCATGCCACGAAGAACCAACACAGTATTAAAGGCAAAAGGTGGCCCAACGAAGTACTGAGGGCAGTGTATACTCGTCCTTTCAAAGGTAAGCCAAATAGCAATAAAATGTGATCGACAGAGATGGAAATTCAATACGATTTCGGATTCCTGAACCTGTAGGTTCGTTCCTGAGCAAACAATATTCCTCAAGCGCTGGACACGGAGTATTAATACTATTTTTTGTTAAATAAAGAAATTTTCAAAATATATATTGTCTTTAAATTTTTAAAACTATGTAGGTAGGAAAATGTTCGTTTCTAATAAATCGCATTTTAGACACTTCTTTCAAAATATTTTGGAAATAAGTTCAACTAAGATACGAAACTTGAAATTAATATTAATAAAAAACGATTTGACATCAACAATTTGCCATGGTTTTACCTGAAAATGTTCCCAACCAGAACATTTCAGAGTTCTGTATGAATTCTAAAACATTTTCATTCCACCTGTTCATACCGAGAAACTTAGTTTTATATATCACCATACTTCACCTGTATAAAATTCCAGCTTCTTTCGCGGTATTTCGTATTTCATAAGAACCCAGGAAGAAATGGTCAAATAAGGAAAACAGTTCTTGTGCAGGAATTGAAAAGAGTAAATACGAGATTTTAAATGAAAAAAAAAAGGATTGAGGGAAAAAGTAGGTTAGCTTGAATATACGTGGCAACAGACGAAGAAATGGAGAAAAAATTGCACGGATCCAGCACATTACGAAATACATTTCCTTATTTTAGGAAAAATAAGTATCCTTATTATCGGAAAAATAGGTATCCTTATTAAAAATGAAATTAGCATCATCGTGAAAACAAGTATCTATTAAAACTAAGATGAGTATCTTTATAAAACTGAAATATGTATTATCGGGAAAATAATCCTTATTAAAAATGAAATCAGTAACCATGAAAAATAAGTATACCTATTAAAACTAAGATGAGTATCCTTAAAAAACTAAAATAAATATCCTCGGGAAAGTAAGTCTCGTTATTCTCGTATCTGTAGAAAAGCGAGAAAAGGAAATATTGGGAAGAAACGTTAAAGGTATCTTAGTGAGGGCATGCTGAAAGCGGGAAAATAAAATATTTTTAAAATTGCGCCACTAGAGGACCATTGGCGAAGCATCATCATCATCAACAACAGAAATTTTGACTACCTAGTGGATTTCCTCGAGCATACAGTTCAGCCAGGGCCTTCCTCCGTTTCTCTCTATCCAAAGCCATACTTCATCCAGTTCAATATTTCTAAAATTTGATTTAATCTCCTCCATCCACATTCTCCATGGTCTTCCTCTTCCTCTCTTTCCTCGAGCCTCCTGCTCCATCACAATTTTAGGAAGCCTTTCTGATGACATTCTCCTTACATGGCCGAACAATTGTTATCTCTGCATTCAATTGTTTGAAGAATGTCTACTTTAACATTCATAATATCTCGAATTTTTTTGTTACACACGTTTTCATATCTGAATTTCTCCAAAAACTCCTCCAAAAGTCCACCTCTGAAGCTAATAACCTTTAATTCAAAGTCCAGGGCTCCGCACCATATAAAATGATGCTCTATACAATCGCAGAAAACAATGTGCCTTTTTACTCTTGGAAAGACACTGCGGTACCAAAGAACAGTATTAAAAAATAATAATTGCTTTCCTGCTCTCCGCAATTCTCCGGTCAATGTCATGATGACATGTACCAACCTGATGTATTATTGATCCGAGGTATCTAAATTCCTTAACTTTTCTCAACGTAAGAGTTTCAGATATTTCTATGAAGTCTCCGGGATTATAGGAAAAGTGCTCTGTTTTTTATTCGTTAAATTTAAGTCCCCAACAGTCCTATTCAGCGGTCAGTTCACGGAACATATAAACTACATCATCCCTATTTTCCGCCAAGATGACTTGATCATCCACAAACAGTAAATGTTACACGAAATCATTCCGAGTCCGTAATCCAAAATTTCTGTGCATCGCTGGCCATTCTCCGAGACAAACCTCAATCTACATTTAAAATTATGTATGGGACATACAACATCCCTGTAAGAGACCTTTGCTACTCACAAAATCCTCTGATAGTCGTTGTCCACACTTGATATACACTGGCGGAAATTGAAAAAAGAACTATAAGAAGGAGACGTCTGATACCAACGATATTTATACAGCATAATAACGGAATACAGAGGATAACGTGATCAAAACATTATGGCAAAATGCAGCTGTATTTGCTGGTAAACTGAAAAATAACATTTCCATGTAACATGGTTAGTACGAGGTTTAACCGCCATGAACTGCGTCACAGTGTGCAATTCTGGCATGGAGTCTGTCGTACAGATGTTGGATGCAAGTCTGGGGTATTGAGTTCCAAGCATCCTCAACCTGGACGCGTAAATCGGGGATGGTCGTGGAGAACAGATAAATCGTTGTAACATAAAATCCCACACGTGCTCAATGGAGGACAAACCCGGTGAACGTGCAGGCCATGGATGTTGTCTCACACCCTGAAGTGCATGTTGCGTTGCACGTGCCGTGTGTGGGCGTTGGTTATCTTGCTGGAAAACACCACGATGGCCCGACCTTACAAATGGCACAACAACGAACGGAATGATGTTGTTGATGTAGGAGGTGCTGTTTAACGTATCCGGTACAGACACTAGTTGTGTACGGGAGTGATAGCTGATCGCTCCTTACACCAGGAGACCAGGTGTAGGCCCTGTGTGTCGCTGGCTGATGCACGAAGGGAGGCGACGCTTCCCTGTGCGTCTGGGAACACGCATACGGCCATCGGTGGCTCCCAAGCAGAACCTGCTTTCATCGCTGAAAACGACAGATCGCCATTGCGTTCTCCAGTGCAGACGTTGGCAACACCACTCCCGCCGTTCCTGAAGTTGGGCTGGAGTCAGAGGTACACATGTCAGAGGCATACGTGCACGTAGTCCTGCATCCAATAGATGGTTGTGTATTGTTCGCACAGTCACCTCAGGTGCAACGGCAGCTCGGATTTCCGTCGCAGTGGATGTTCTGCTTGACAACGCCGCTCTTCTTATGCGTCGATCGGTCCGCTCATCATTCCGTCTGTGACTCCACGTCTTCTCGTGTAGGAATGTTCCTCGGACCATCTAAGTCACCATCGTACTACCACCGATACTTCCCGTCCGATTCGCTCCGCAATACGGCGATACGACCACCCGGCCACGCGGAGTCCGACTAGACGACCTCGCTCAAAGTCCGATAATTGCTGAAATCGTACGCCTTCCATGTCCAGGTATTGCAGCTTCTTCAGGGTCTTCGCACGTGTCCGTACGCCGACGACTGATTTCATTCACTTCGCCGTACTCCTTATATACAACCGACGACAATTTGCATATTATGCCGTGTTGTGGTGAAAGCGCTCACCGGTTGGTCCCGAAATTAACATCACACCTACGTAAACTCGACCCCATTAACATATATAAATTTCATGATCGTCCTCCAATTCCTTCTTGGTTTTCTTCTTTCGCTTTCCGCCAGTGTAATACATTTATTGTCACTATACACCAAATGAGCCATTACATTATGACCATACCCAGACTAGAGAAACGAACGCCCTTGGAGACCGGAAGATGGTGCAAGGGAGGTACACAGAGCAGTATATACACAACCCGATGATCGGCTTTCGGTTGGTAACGTGTTCGATGTGAGAATGGGCACATCTGCTGATTTACTTTAGTTTGATAAAGCACAAATTCTGATGGTACTGCGTCTCGGAACCACGATCTTGGAAACGGCATCGCTTGTAGGTTATTCTCCTGCCGATGTAGTGAGTACGTATCAAAAGTGGTGCACGGATGGCCAAACGACGAATTTTCGTCCAGACACGTGTCGTCCGCAGCTCACTGATGCCAGAGAGGAAGGGAGAGGAGACTATCGTTCATTGTTCAAAGGCACCGCAGGGCCACAGAGCAAAAATCACTCGCAGCTGCAACAGCGGTTATCAGGGCAATGTGTCACAGAACACAGTTCATCGCAGCGTTCTCCACATGGGCCTGCGTAGCCGAAGACCCAGCCGGGTCTGCATGCTTACTACACGTCATCGTCAACAACACATGAAATGAGACTTAGATCATCGAGACTGGACCTCGGATGATTAGAAGAATGTGGCCTGGTCTGATAAATGAGGATTCCTGGTGCATCGAGAAGACGGCTCAGCGCGGATATGCCGATTACCAACGGAGGCTATGGAACCTGGATGCACTGTTGGGCGGAAACAGGCCTACGGAGGGGGTGTTGTACTGTGAACAGTGTTTTGCTGTGATAATTTAGGCTCCATTATCCCAATAGCATAATCCCTGACATCTGTCAAGTATCTGGAAATCGTTGTGGACCAAGTTCACCCATTCATGGCAACTGTGTTCCTTGCTGGTGATGGCCATTACCAAGAGGATAATGCACCATGCCACACTGACAGAATGGTCACGGAATGGTTCGAGGAATGCCCTGGCCTCCAAATTCACCTGACATGAACTCAACTAAACATTTGTAGTTCGACTTGGAAAAGTGGGTTCGCGCTAAGGCACCGCGACCCCGAAACGTTAGGGAACTGGAAAACCTGCTGTTGACATTATATTACCAGATACCCCAAAAAGACCACAGGTCTCGCCTGCAGAGTGGTCGTCATAAATCTACAGGAATTAGAAGGGGTTCAAGTTTTATCCTATCCACCATTCAATCTGAAATTGGCCCCACCCGACTACCACCTGTTTTGTTCTATAATCCATTTCCCTACAAGGACAACGTTTCTCTTCAGTAGTCCACCGAAAGCTACAGGAAATGGAAATGGTTGAGGCCCAACATTATCCACCATACAGTCCCAACTTGCCACACGTGCTACCACCTTTTTCATTCTATAGCCCATTTTGTACAACGACACACTTTTTCTTCAGTGGTCCACCGATAACTGCAAGTATTGGAAAGAGTTGAGGTCCTATCCTATCCACCATACAGTCTCAAACTGGGCCCATCAGACTAGCACCTGTTTCGTTGCATAACCATTTCGTACAAGGACAACACTTCTCTGCAATTGTGGATGTTAATTCTGGCATCGGAGAGTTTCTGTCCTAGAGGCAAGAAGTGTGGTACCTTAATAGGATCGTCACCGTTTAGCGAATAGTATAATTTAACCGTCATAATGAGTACTATTATTATCATGTAAATTTCGCTTAATCTCGTTAAGCCTTTTCCTACAGGTAATGTCACATTTCCCTGCTCGATGAATTTAACATTAGCAATAGCCTACCATCAGGTCAAGTTACGAATACGTAATAAATCTCGAGAGAGAAGAGCTCGGGTTTTCACTGTTGAGGCGGCATTCTAGTTTTAGACTAGCTACATAACATATTTTTCGAATGTGTGTTATTTTGTTCCGACTGCATCATAGTATCGAGGATTTCAGGCTGCTCTCTTGTTTTTGACTGAGCTACGTTTGGATAATATAATGCGAGCTAAGTCTGTTTGTTAAAAGAACAAAAAGTTACTTACGTGAAGCAAAATTTTTTATCTCTACAACATATAATTTGAAGATTATGATCAGATGTTCTGACGTGCTGTAACACTCCTGAATAAACAAGACCAATCTAAGTAACAAACAAAATTTAGTGAAGTTGATCAATTCACGAAATCTAGCAGTTTATCAGAGATATAGTTTGATTGTGCATAACTAATTTTCACATAGTACGACTGAGACTCATTCGGGACAATACATGTTCGTTATAAACTTATAACTGAAGTCTACAGTAAAGCTGTAGCGGTATTAAGGTAAAAATAATAGTTCAAGACACTTTCAATTAATCAACCGGCCGTAGTTTCCAGAATGTTGCGAGCGGGTCCAGCTTTCTTTCATCATGAAACCTTTTAGCTTCAAACCAGACGAACTCTTGATTCGCTGTGGTACAGACAGCGCAATGGACTTTGTGGTAGAGACCTAAGATATATCCTGCTGGGACACTGTCAGTTCCCTTGCACATCGCAGCGTATTAAAGAACAGTACAGAACTTTCCTTCAACGGACTAGACTTAGTTAGCGAGTTGGTGCAGTAGGTTTTAAAGGCAGGTATATATTCTTAAGACTCTCCACTTCCCTAATCTTGTTCAAAGACATGATGACTTCTTTTTATTTCTTTTTGTCTTTTATTTCGGGTGGTTCAGTGTTTCACGACGTTCGTAAACAACTCGATGGGCTATAAGTAATCTCCCGTCTCTAATTTAAGGCCACTGGTTCCAGGAAAAGGATAGAGCCAGCGCTTTAAAATAAACAAAACACGTAAGCTTAACCGAGATTCGAAGCCACTTGGGACGAATGGTCAGAAGCCAGCTCATTTACCACGGCACCATCGGAATTTCAAAAATTGAATGGCTGACGGAACTCTCATAGCAAAAGTTGAGATGAACCATTAATACGTGGTAGATTTACTAGTGAGTGCAAGGCTTACTATGGGCTCGAAGTTCGCATAGTTTGTGTAAATATATTTAAATTTTAACCAGAGGATTTCGGAGGATTTTGAGATTCCCAAGCGTTATTCTAAACACAGTACCCAGAAAACAAAAAACCTATTTTCTCTGCTTGAGTTAACCATTTTCCCAACTTATTTGTTTCCTTTTAATCAGTTTTTAAAATCGTGGCCTATCTCAGCGACACTACGAAACCATACTTATTTGAAATGGCCAAAGAACATATTCATCTACAGAATATACTCGTATATACAGTATATTCTGTGATTAATTAATTGAAAAAAGGAATGATTGTCAAATCCGTAAGTACAGCTTTTATTGATTACCCAATAATATATATATATGTTGTGTCTTCGAACAGACCAAGTTTTTCAGTTACATTTTCATAGGTGTTATTGATAATATTAATGTGTGTATCTTTTGCCCAGCAAGATTTCAATCATTCAATCACATTCTCACTGCTGACGACTTCACACATGGCATGAGCAGATTAAGTTGATCATAATGATCATATGTAAAGGATTTTAGAAAGGGAGTGTCTAATCCCAGGTCTTAAACAACCCTTAGATATAGGAAGCTAGGAGATTTGAGCTAGAGTGCCCGATAGGAAAGAGACACGGAAGTGAAGTACAAAGGCGGAGGAAGATGCCCTTATTTGTTACCGGACAGCCAGTATCCGAAGTCCGACGGCTTAACGTGCCCATCCGACGCACGGCGGATATTTAGTGAATCGAACCTGAGGTCCTTTCCGCGGCGGTCATGAACGTTGCCCACCAGGCCACCCGCGGCCCGTATTAAGATATATGTATGTATAATATATACATTAGGGATTTCCTGATGGACATCTGTTACTATAAAAACAATAAAAATGAGGTTACTTCTAAACAGCTACAGAGAAGATATTGTGTCATCAGATTCCAAACAAAATGTTTTGAGAGGATTCCTTTTCGAGGAATATTACAGAAGTTTGCTTCAATATTTCCAATTGCTGGCATCTGTGAGGTTGTTCCTGCATTTAAACTTGATCTAGGCGTTGGTAAAAAGATTTTTAACTATAATGCATTTTGTAAGAACTTTGGAGACACTGATTTAGTGAATTTACCCTGTTTTTGCCATGAGGACCTTTGCTTTCAATTTGTTGACAAATATTATGGACATGTTCTGACAGGGAATTTAAATATTGTTACCAATACTAATTTAAGGAAAATCATGGATGCAGGTCTGAAGTACAGACCACAGATTTTAATATCACTTGATACTATAAAAAGTAATATTACCAAGGATTTTCATTGCTTTATTTATAATTTGTCTGACAGTTTTGAAATTCCTGTACAAAATTTTTTCCAGTGGATTACAGCTGTACTAGAGAAGATCTTTAAATACATTGAGAGGTTCTATAGCAGAAAACATTTCCTAAAGGGATGGAAAGAAATTAAAGAAGAAACTGAACAGCTAACAAGCAAGTATGTTATTGCCCCCATTGATAAATGTGGGGGTAATTTTGCTTTCATTTGCAAAAAATTATATTATGAAATCTTGTCAAAAGAATTGAGTAATAAAAAAAATCATCAAACTGAAAAATGTTCTGATGTCAAAATTATACAGAAGAAAATTTTGAGGTTTTTTTAAACTACTAAAAATTAGAGAATCCAAGATTGAATTTCCATACATTTTTGCCACTCCTAAGTTTCATAAAGTTCCGGTTTGTTTCAGATTCATCACCTGCGGTTTCAATAGTTACAATAATAAAGCTGGCAACATTTTTCTAAAACTGTTGCAGATTATCTACATTAATATTCAATATGCCACTTGGATTATTAGAGACAATAAAAAAATCTTACAGTTTATCAAGGATAATCAACCATTTAAATTTGAAATTAATACATATGTTTTCAATAATCTGTTTACTTCTATCGATTTACAGTATCTGCATACAGTTCTCCAATGGTATTTTGATGAATTTGGTCACCGTTTGAAAGTCAGCAAGGAATACTGGGGACACTTTTGTAACTTTTGTATCTTTCACAACTATATTTATGATAAAAATAGAATAATGATTCAAAAACATGGTATCCCTATGGGTACTTCATTTTCAAACCTGTTAGCCAATTTATTTCTGCATTATTATGAGAGAAGGATTGTTATGATAAATTGTCATAATTTCAGATATGTTGATGACCTCATCAGTTTCTGTGTTCAAAACAAGACTTTTAATATGCAGGATTGTTATCCCCCGAGCTTGGTTCTGGAAAAAACAAACAGGAATTCTGAGATTGCTTTTTGGACTTACAGATTACACTAAAGCATAAAAAATTATCAATAGATGTATTTGATGAAAGAACAAATTTTGACTTCAGTCCTAAATTACTGAATGTTTGGACTTCAAGAATTCCAAGAACAATACATAGAAACATTATTATATCTCAATTTCTACGTATCACTCTCATTTGCAATAACAGAGACAATACCACCAAACAGTTAAAAAAGCTTTTTTCCACTTTGAAAGATAATTCTTATCAACCAAAATTTTGTAAATTTTACTTTTGTGATCTCTTATCTACTTACAATCTACATTCCACCTTCAAGATCAAACTTTGTAACATTACACCCTAAAATGTCTTTGTACTAACCACTTCTTGGGGCCACACTTAAAACAATGTTTCCTCCGAGTCGCCCCGGAGACTTATAACACCCGTTCTTTACATCCACTAAAAACATTTATTCGACATCATAGAAATTGGACTACTTCAGAAAGTACCTAGGAAATTGCAGCTAAATTTGTTCACTTTGGTTTCTGAACCCACCTGGAGTTTAATTTTCCAACTTGGATTTACGTCTTAACCGCGACTCTTTAAGAATGACTTTGTTTATGTCATGAAAGGTTTGGTGGAAGGATTTTTGTTACTGTTACTATCTTTTAATCTTGTAGGGAGAATTTGACTCAGTTTTCGTTTTGATGTTCCTTTTTCGTTTATACAAAAGTACATGTGACATTATTGTTTTGGTAAGGTGCTTTATAGTTCATTTTTTAGTTCAATTTTAATCCTAGTGACTCTTTTGTATTTTCTATAGTTCAGGTAGGGAAGACAGAATGCATCAAAATTTACAACACAAAATTTCAAATTGGATATCGATTATTGCTTATTTGAGATTTTTGCATTCTCATGAAACCTGAACTGAACTTGTGTGCTCAGTGCCTCTGGATATCTTTCCCTGAAGAGTGATCCAGGGGTTCTGAGTAAACGTTTTTTTATATATACATTCTTAACATTGTTTCGTAATTTTGTTATTCACTTCAGTTTTTTTCTAAAGGTTTTTGGCCCTATTTGTTTGTTTATGAGGGTAGATTGCTTGCATGTTAATATTCTTTTACTTACACTAACTACATCTAATATTTGCAGCATTGCGCAGTTTTGTTGTGCTTTATATTATATTACATGAGTGAAACTTTAACTTTCCTATGATATATATATATATATATATATATATATATAATTTGAAAATGATATCATCGACTTTATATACACTGTCTGACATAGAAAATAGCACACCACGAAGACGTAAACGCAGCGCCATGCAAATTACAGGGTGGGTGCACACGTACAAATTATGCAAATGATAGCATTCGCAGGCCAATCGCATCATTGGCGCGCTGGACATAAGCGGACAACCAACCCGTGATACCATCAGTCGATACGTCGTCACGGTGGCGAGAAGTGAGTGGTTCTCCTGTGACTGTAGAACGAACAAGGCGTACGCAATTTCTTCAAACGGGTGAGTTCAAGAGAGGCCATCGTAGGCCTTCTTACCGCCGGACGGTCCTTGTGTCGTATTGCGGAAGAAACGCGAAGCGATGTCACAACGGTCGCTCGCATTTGGAGACAATCGTCAGGAAAGATCTGTGCAAACTCGTTGGATGGTACGGAGGCGGACGTCCAAGCCCGCCGATCGTCGCATCCTTCGTGTGTTGTGGCCCCACATGCCACATTTTCCCGGAGTGAACGGGGAGGCTTGGATGTTCTAATGTCGAAGCGACACTGTCCACGTCGATCCAAAAGTAATAGAAAATTTGAAAACTCAATTGTTCGCAAAGTAGTTACAGTAATCAGAAGCGGTTTTTACAGAAATGCACAGAAAGAAGTGGGATTTTTTGTGCATAATGCAGAAATTTCATACCAGAAGAGTTACATTTCCAACCACCAGATGGCGCCACAGGTGATTTCGTAGTTGTGGTTGTTTTGTAGTACTGTTCACACCGAAGGCATGATTACAAATATTCAATGTGGTGCCCATCATTCATAAGCACAGTCGTCGGACGAGGTAAGCACAGCATTAAACAACATGGTAAGCACAGCATTAAACAACATGGTAGGTGGTTCCCCATGTGCTGAAGCTATCGATATGGTGTTGACTTCATGTTAGACCTCAGATATGATTGCACCACAATTTTGGGGTCTTCCGCTTCTTAGACTTGCTGCCAAAGAGCCCCTGTCCTCAATTTTTTCATCATCTGCGTCAGTGCCCAACAAGACATTGGTCACTTTCCACGTCTTGTACCCCGCATTGAACGAAAAGAGCGCAATGCTACGCTTGCACTTTACGTGTTCTGATAAAGCAGTTTAACTAACAGTGCTTTATCAACTAAAGACAATATGCTTGTGCGCAGCTGTAGCAACTTCCCTGACCCCATTGTTCCCTTTCACATGCAGTTCGTTGTGTTCACCAACAGTAGGAACTTTACTCACGACCCAATCAATCACACAACACTAATGAATCACTATACCCGTAGAGCGAGTCAACGCACACGGCATCATCAGATAATTACAGAACTCACACTGAGAAGTCAGATCAGATCATATGTAGAGGATTTTAGGAAAGGAGTGTGTGACCCAGGTCTTAAACAACCCTTAGAAATAGGAAGCTATGAGATTTGGGCTACAGTGTCCGATAGGAAAGTGACACGATAGTGAGGTAGAAAGGGAGAGAAAGACGCCCTTATTTATTACCGGGGGTCCAGTACAGTACCCGGGGTCCGACGACTTAACGTGCCCATCCGACGCACGGCGGAGTTTTAGTGGTTCGAGCGTTCGTACCCGGCTGGGATCGAACCCGAGATTCGATCCTAGCCAGGTACGAACGTTGACCACCAGGCCATCTACGGCCCGAAACTGACAAGTCAGTCAGAGTTATGTTTAAGTACCGCCGTTAAGCCGCGCTCGGACCCTTACCGCGCCATCTGGTGGTCAGAAATGTAACTATTCTGATATTAAATTTCTACATTATGCACAAAAACACGCTCGTATTTCTGTGAAAACCGCATCTGTTTACTGTAAATACTTTGCGAATTATTGATTTTTCCAATTCTGTTACATTTGGATCACCGGGTATCATTATCATCATCATTGTCAACCATTATCAATCCACTGCTGGACGAAGGTCTTTCCAAGTCTCTTCCACAACGGTCTGTCTTGTGCCAGTCGCTTATATAATACACCCGCATACTTTCGAATTTCATCCACCCATCTCCCATGTGGTCTTCTTCTGGGTCTTTCCCTGTCCCTTGGAATCCAGTCTAAAATTTCGACTGTCCATCGATGAGCTGTTCTACTGGCAGTATGTCCAGCCCATTGCCATTTCAGGAATTTTACTCTGAACATGATGTCTTCCACTTTTGTATTTTTCTGATCCGAGGTAGAAAGGAAGAGAAAGACGCCCTTCACCCGATATATATATATATATCTTAATCATAATGCCATCGACTCATATCACTTTCTTGATTCATGAGTTCTTCTACCTCAATTTCCTGGTTGTATAAAGCATGGCTTTTACTTTGATCAGGATGTCATCGACTCATATTTGTTGATTGTGTATTGCATGTATGTAAATGGCTTTAACTGCCGGAGGCAGGATAATACTAACACACTATATTTAGCTGGCACATCAACCCTAGTAGCCCAGAGGTTATTGCAACGGCCTACGGACCCCATCATCTCGGGATCGATCATAGTGTGACGCTTTGCAGTTAACCAATCGTCATACAATGATTGATAGTATGACGATTGGATGTGCGCTAAATGCCGTCAACTCCAGAATTTTGGACACCGGTTACAAATAATGTGCTCCGTTCTTTCCCACCACCCTGGTTTTCTTTTCTTGAAACTTCTGTTTTGTGAGGTCAGGTTCTTGCAGTACCAGCTATGTGGATTCGCGCTTTCAATCTGAGACTTCTACGTCTCTGACATGCCTTCCCTCTGTCCTATCTGAGACTCTAAGTCCAATATAATGCCTTGTCGCTTTTTAATGGGCTGGGCAAGATTTCCATGGGACACAGGTAGTTGTGTTTTAATCTTCCCTGGGCGTGCAAACCCAACGAGAGGTTTCTGGGGGCAATCAAATAAAAAAGAAGGCTGAAGTGAATGACGTTTCACTTTACGCTGTTTAGTAGACTTTTTCAAGCATAAATTCCAAAAAAATGGTCAACTGTTCTCATATGGTTACTAAATTCTTATTTTATGACATCATTCACTACAATAAAGTGTATTTCGGCTATAGAAGGAAAACAGTGCTTGCTGATTTTATATTAGAATCGAAATTATGATGTTTATATCTGTCTTATTCTCATAATATTTTTTTCATTATATTTCTGTTCCTTCTCTCGAGATCCCGTAGTTCGTATTATACTTTTGCTTTCTACCTGCGATTGGTATTTCAGACTCTTCAGCGTTTAAAAAAGGCAAACTGTTTCCCTCCGCGAGGGCCATTGCGCATGCGCTTTCTTGACATGCATTCTAGAGTATGGAGCAGATGTAAATTGAACTGCTCGGCCACAGCCAGATAGTGAATAAAATAGGTCAAAACAATTTATAATCACTGCAAAAATAATTGTGGACTGCACGGAATTAGGTACTTCAAAACTTTCCTGTTTCGTTCTTTCCACATCATACCGTGTTATTTTTAAATAGCCGTCGTTTGATATTTTCGGGTATAAAAAGAAAACGATAGATTCTGAAACCGTAGGAAACATATCAATACAGTTTGTAAAAAAATGCTGCAAACAATGATGTATGTGAATAAAGATAAGAAAGTATAATCCGTGTTGGAAGTTTATAAATGACTGTGAGGTAAAAAGCGTGACTGTATATGGGGTAATCTAACCTGACTATGGAATGCACTCGGGGAGAGCGACTGCACCGAAAATATCTCTTGATTTTTCAGTATTTATCCAAACTAATTGTATGAAATGTGTCGAGGATCATAACACAAACAATGAGAGTGTGCCATCGGAACAAGAGGTCGAACAAAGGAAATGTCCCGCCGATCGCTCTATCAGCGATTTTTTTCTCAGCAAAGGCAGGAATATAACATAGTGTCCATCTTGTCACTTAAGTGTCCAGCTATGTTCCATTACCTAGTAAATATCCTGATGGAGTAACCTCTCTAACTCGTGTGGAAGGCAAAAAAGAAATGATGAAAATGACATTGCGGAAACAAATATTTTGATTTTCATAAATGTCACGGAAACTGCTATCTTTGTCTTTCAAACGTATCTGCGTGCAACAATTGGAACAATTATGAAATTTTAAGCCCCATTTCAAGATCGAATACGATCGGTTAGACTGAAACTATACTACACAGTGGAAGCAGAAACTTAGTGCCTTTCCTCCACCGTTTGTTAGCTTTGCCAGTCGTGAGTGAAGATAAAAAACGAAGGCGGCTGAAAACGTTTTTCCCATTGCCATATTCAGATATATAAATGGATATAGAAACAGTGTTGGGCAGTCGCATGAATTTCCGTCCTCCACCATACTGGTAAAGGAACTCTCAGATTTGTACAATTCCTTCCAACTGCGCGGCACAATGGACGACTGTTTGTACGTATTTCTCAAAGTGCAAAGCGTTATTGAAATGCTCGCAGCAGAAAAACTTCTCCCATCGACATTAATCGAAGACTTAAAGCATTTGGCGGGGAGCTTTGTGTTGATGTCAGTACTGTGAGAAGATGACTAAAGTGGTAAAGAGATGAGGTAAACAAATTTCGGTTGTAAACCTAGGTCAAAGAGGGCTCTGACTGAAACAACCAAATTCATCATCGGTGTGGTCAAGAAATAATCAGAAAGAGCAGTCGCTTAAACAAAATGAAATTTCTACAAATTCAGGCCTTTCGCAATAAAGGTTAGATACACTATTACCAGTGTTCTTGGATTCAAAAGCAGTGTGGCTGCTGTGTACCGGGTGTACCGGGCATTATGTCCAACGGTTGAATGATGCGAATTTCACGAGAACTCTTGGAACATTCCGGAAACGATGGTGAGACTCTTCTTGAATAATATGTGACAGAAAATGAATTTTTTAAACGAGGTATTAACTATGATTTCACACTGTGAAAGCCCGTTCAATACTACGACATAAAATTATTTTTCTTCAAACAGTTATTCACTGTCGATGATGTTCCGGCAATAAGTGCTCTATAATAAGGAAATGCATTTGAAAGATTAATTAATTCTGATAGTTGATGCAGCACCTCTTGATACTGTTTCATTTTTGATGCTCCGTTTCTTTATTTTATTTTGAATAGTCTAAAGCAGCCAACTGAGAAATCCGAATCCTATAAACTGCAGTAATATGTTTGAATAATAAATTATATATACGAAATGGAAATCGGCTACTCTATGATATTGCATATTGTGGTTATCTGGTAAAGCCGACAGGTTATTAAATCTGTTGCTCGCAAGAAATTTGTTAGTGAAAAGTTGTACAAAGTTTAGGGTTGAAGCAGGAAGACCACTCGATACTGCTCTTACTTCGCAAACAAGCCATTGCTTCTATTCTTTTACGAATACTGTTGCTATCTTATTTTCCCAATGCCCATGCAACGGAATTGGAAATGGCCAAATATATTGGACTCTGGAGGCGTATTTCCTAAGTGTATATACGGAAGTGTGATTGCAGCAATTTTCCCACCCAACTTGTTCGGAGCTGTGTCTAAGATCGCCAGCAGGTGGGGTCTAAGAGGAGTGTTGACTGGAACTTGTTTACGTTCTACGGCAAGGAATTCTGCTTGTTAATATATTCACGACATGTCAACTAACATATAGTGCCAAAGGATGGTGTTCAATAAATAACCGCTGAGTAATTTTCTCTACGTTTTCATAAGCAGTACTTGTGCTTCCTCAAATAAACACAACTGCGAAATCCCCCTTAACTTTGAAACGGAGGACAACTTCAGGAAATGACTGACAAAGACTCAGTATCGCCCAATAGACGGCAGCACATCAGATCTGTGTCTATCGCAATTCACTCTAGGATTATGTCTGTCTTTTAAAAGAACGTTTAGCAATGAAAACTATCTCTCGTCACCGAAATATTTATACTGATGTTAAAGTTTCGTTTCGTCATGAAGGTGAATTGGTCTGTTTAGCAGATAAAAACAACTAGATAAAAAATATACGCCAGAGAAAGCTGTCTAATGATGCGAATTAACATCTGACAGCAGTGTTTTATGGAAATACGGTTACTTCGGAAAAAATATAATATAAAAAATATTGCAGATTATCGTCTGCTTTGTCATATATAAATAAGTATATAGCTCATATACTTCTGCCATATGTAACAGGAAATTATCTATTATATGTTATTTCTAATGTTTAGCAAATTATTCAAAACTGTGCAATTGAAATTTTTTTTTGTTTTGGGATGGAATTGGCAGAAGCCAGAATATTGAAAAATTTTCTAAACATTAAAAGCAATATATATGGCAGAGCAAACATCGGAAGAAGTGGATATTTCGGAAGTTAACAGAAAAGTAACCAAAGCTCTAATGGAAACAGCAACAAAATTAGCTGGGTCTAAGAACAAGTTGCATGTGAACAAATTATCAGGAAAAACCAAAATGTTGATGCAAAAAGAAGAGATGAGGACAACTAAAGAAGATGTGACTTCCAAAGTGGAATATATAGAGCTATGCAAGACAACACGAAAAAGTATCACTGAAGACGTAAGGAAATTCAACTGTGAGCTAGTGAGGAAAGCAATTGAAAACAACCAAAGCCTTAAGATAGCAAAGGGACATCTCAGTAAGGGAAGAAAACAGATTATGGCTCTGAGAAAAGAAGATGGTTCTATAACAAGAAATAGAGGCGAAATTTTGACAAGAGTGAAAGATTTCTACTCCAAATTATATGAAAGGGATGATACATGTACTCCAGACATCATGAAAGGTACCAGAGTTCTTCCAGTCCTCCCAGCAGAAGTTGCTCATGCAATCAAGAACATGAAGCGGGGGAAAGCTCCAGGAGAAGATGGAATTACTATAGACATCATACAAGAAGCAAGTGGAGAAATTGAAACAGTACTCGCCCAAATTTTCACTCGATGCCTTAATGAAGGGAAGATTCCTGAGGATTGGAACAATGCTACAATGATCCTGCTACATAAAAAAGGTAACATTGAGGATCTCAGGAACTACAGACCTATCAGCCTCCTATCAGTGGTTTATAAAATCTTCACTAAAGTTCTTTCACACCGATTGAAGGTAACACTGGACATGGCTCAACCGAGAGAACAAGCTGGATTCAGGAGTGGCTACAGCACAATAGATCATATCCACGTACTGAGAGAACTAATTGAAAGAGCGAGGGAATATGAACTTCCATTGTGCATGGCTTTTATCGATTATGAAAAAGCCTTTGATTCGGTGAAACCATCAGCAGTTACCACGGCTCTGAAATCCTGCGGTATTGAAGATGCATACATTAATATTATTAATAACATCTATGAAAATGCAAGTGCAAAGATTCGGCTGTTTGAAAATACAACACACATAAACATTGGAAAGGGAGTGAGACAAGGTGACACCATATCTCCGAAGCTCTTTAATGCCACATTGGAAAATGTCTTTCAATCACTGAACTGGGAAAACAAAGGGATAAAGATTAATGGAGATTATCTAACCCACCTTCGTTTTGCTGATGACGTAGTCATTTTTGCAACTACCCCATCAGAGCTGCAGAGTATGATCCAGGAACTTGCTGACAAGAGTAAAAAAGTGGGATTAAAAATGAACTTTCAGAAGACAAAAGTGATGTTCAATGCTTTTACAAGAAATGAAGATTTATCGATTGATGGAGAAAAACTGGAGATAACAGATACGTATGTTTATCTTGGACAGCAGATATCAAGTGAGGGTCACATTGATGAAGAAATTAATCGGCGTACAAAACTTGCCTGGAGAGCTTTTGGAAGAAACAGCATAATTTTCAAGAGCAATATGCCATTATGTCTTAAAAGAAA
Source organism: Macrothele yani (assembly GCA_039090855.1). Classification (NCBI taxonomy): domain Eukaryota; kingdom Metazoa; phylum Arthropoda; class Arachnida; order Araneae; family Macrothelidae; genus Macrothele; species Macrothele yani. The sequence continues at coordinate 54,949,360 of CM077031.1, forward strand.
AGTGTTTGATCAATGCATCCTTCCAGTGCTTACGTATGGTGCAGAGACGTGGACCTTAACTAAAAGAGACATACAAAGGCTGCAGACAACTCAAAGAAGCATGGAGAGGTGCATGCTTGGTATAACCAGGAGAGATAAGAAGAGGAACTCGTGGATCCGAAAAATGACGAGAGTGGAAGACATCATGATCAGAGTTAAATCCCTGAAATGGCAATGGGCTGGACATACTGCCAGAAGGACAGACCATAGATGGACAGCCGAAATTTTAGATTGGATTCCAAGGGACAGGAAAAGACCCAGAAAAGACCACATGGGAGATGGGTGGATGAAATTCGTAAATATGCGGGAGTGACATGGAGGAGACTGGCACAAGACAGACCGTTGTGGAGGAAACTTGGGGAGACCTTCGTCCAGCAGTGGATTGATAATGGTTGACAATGATGATGATGATGATATGGCAGAGCAAGCAATATTTTGGATTATTTTTCCCCGCGTAACTGTCGCATTGCCACAGAACACTGCGTTCATATTCTAGATTGTATCATTAGGCAATTTTCTTATTCAAAAAATCTATCTAGTTGATTTTGTCTGGTAGACAGACATCTTCATAAAGAAACGCAACTTCTTCACATAAAATATTTTTGTGTGGGGAGACCGTTTGCACTGCTGAGTGTTCTTTTAAGAGGTAGCACAAACCCTATACCACGTTTTATGTCACTTCTGCAACACAACAAATCGCGATCGATAGGGACCTCACGTGATGTTATCTACTGTCCTTCACTGAGTTTTTCCATATTTATTTGTAATTTTCTTAAGTCATGTTCAGTTTAAATATTATGACGGATTTCACACTTGTATTTATCTGAGAAAGTACAAGTAATGCTTATCATAACATAGACGACATTCTTTGGCAGAAAATTATTCAATGCCATCATCGGGCATATGCTAAGTGACCTCACAGTGAATTTCTAACTTCTTCCCGCAGAATATACACTGGCAGAAAGTGAAAAAAGAACACCAAGATGGAGACGTCTGATACCAACGAAATTTATACAACATAATAACGGAATACAGAGGATAACGTGATCAAAACATTATGGCAAAATATAGCTGTATTTTCTGGTAAACTGAAAAATAATATTTCCATGTAACATGGTTAGTACGAGGTTGAACCGCCGTAAACTGCGTAACACTGTGCAATTCTGGCATGGAGTCTGTCGTACAGATGTCGGATGTAAGTTTGGGGTATTGAGTTCCAAGCATCCTCAACCTGAACGCATAAATCGGGGATGGTCGTGGCTGGCCGTGGAATCCGGATAAGTCGTTGTCCCGTAAAATCCCACACGTGCTCAATGGGGGACAAATCAGGTGAACGTGCAGGCCATGGAAGTTGTCTCACACTCTGAAGTGCATGTTGCGTTGCACGTGCCGTGTGTGGGCGTGCGTTACCTCGCTGGAAAACACCACGATAGACCGACCTTACAAATGGCACAACCACGGGCTGAATGATGTTGTTGATGTAGGAGGTGCTGTTTAACGTACCCGGTACAAACACTAGTTGTGTACAGGAGAGATAGCTGATCGCTCCCCACACCAGGAGACCAGGTGTAGGCCCTATGTGTCGCTGGCGGACGCAAGAAGGGTGGAGACGCTCCCTTGTGCGTCTTCGAATACGCATACGGCCATCGGAGGCTCCCAAGCAGAATCTGCTTTCATCGCTGAACACGACAGATCACCATTTCGTTCTCCAGTGCAAACGTTGGCAACACCACTCCCGCCGTTCCTGAAGGTAAGCGGGAGTCAGAGGTACACATGCCAGAGGCATCGTGCACGTAGTCCTGCATCCAGTAGACGGTTTTGGATGGTTCGCACAGTCACTTCAGGTTAAACGGCAGCTCGGATTTGCGTCGCAGTGGATGTTCTGCTTGACAACGCCGCTCTTCTTATGTGCCGATTGGTCCGCTCATCAGTCCGTCTGTGACTCCCGGTTCCACGTCTTCTCATGTGGGAATGTTCCTCGGACAATCTACGCCACCATCGTACCACCACCGATACTTCCCGTCTAATTCGCTCCGCATTACGACGATACGACCACCCGGCCTCGCGGAGTCCGACTAGACGACCTCGCTCAAAGTCCGATAACTGCTGAAATCGTACACGTCTACCATGTCCAGGCATTGCAGCTCCTTCAGGGTCTTCGCACGTGTCCGTACGCCGACGACTGATTACATTCACTTCGCCGTACTCCTTATATACCACCGACGATAATTTGCCGTGCTGTGGTGTAAGCGCTCACCGGTTGGTCCCGAAATTAACATCACACCTATGTATACTCGACCCCATTAACATATGTTAATTTCATGATCGTCCGCCAATTCCTTCTTGGTGTTCTTTTTTCACTTTCCGCCAGTGTATATAAGTTACTGGCTGGTAACGTTCCTCCTAGGTATGCCTGCATACGAATCACCAATTTATAATCATACATAATCATGTATAGCTATACATTGGTAACCTAGGCTATATGGAAATCAAACAAATGTATTTTGGGAGTGTATTATTCACTTGCTGACTTACAGCAAGTGTTGAAACCGTCGTTCTTGATTTGCAAGGCATAACCTAGCTGTTTTGCAAATGTTTTCAAACACATCTAGGAGTGTCAAGAATTCCCTCCGCAGTAATGTTAAGGCTTTTCCACCTAATTCTCATGGCGCTATATTTAAAATTTCTGAATTAAGCAACTTGTATGTTTAATTTCAGTTTCAGCTGATTTCTTGTTAATGTATCAAGCTTCAGAATACAGTATGTTTCACAGCAACACTGATTTTAACAAGCTTGTGATGAGTTGACAGTTTTCAAAATGCGGATGTTGATCTCGTGATTTCCCCTCAAAAGGAAGGGACACTTAAGAAATCAACATTCAGTTTCACTATTTCTTGAGCAAAACCACGAGGTAAACATTATCCATTACAATTAATGCTAGGTAAGCTCGTGCCACTAGTTCACTTTCACATTTGCTTATTTGATCCAAATCAGCATTTCGTACTTTGACTGATTATTATCGTTGAACGGCAAAGCACATTATTTTTTCTTTCATAGCTTTGATGGTGGTGCGCATAATTTTATATGATCGCTTAGGTTTTTGGCTCCATGATCCTTGATTACACCATCCACATCTTTCTCTGTAATTATACACTTCCAACTTCTTCAACAACAAACAAGACCTAACAACACAGACTTATTCACAGCTTCTTTAATTGGATGAAACAATTTCCAGCATTCCCTCTTCCCATTTCTGTTTTCACCATGAACATATTTATGGACCTCTACATCTTTTTCAGTCTCCTTTATATTAAATTTATCCATAATGGCAAATAAAGCATTAATTCCGACACAACATGCCATAAGAACGGGATGTTCACGAAAACCTTTGAAAGCTCAAAGCTCAATGCAAAATCTGCAATTTGAAAAGAAACAGTCTTCCAATGTAACACGTGGGATGCGAGAGAATGAATCGGAAGAAAAACAGATTTTTTTTCATTTCAAATATGAAACGAAAATAAAACTGTATCAGAAACACCTCGAACCTTTCCTTTTGACCAGCAAGAAATTGTAAACCCGTTGACTCGTGACCAGTTCTCCATCTTTTCCACGCATATCCTACGATGAATTATGAGGTCAGTGTACTTTATAGACACAGTTAAATTAGTATTTGAAATATATAGAACAAAATACTTTTACGGGGTCACAGTAACTGGTCTGTCATACATTGTTGTTATTTGGGTCAATAGTAGATTATCTGTCATATATTGTTTGTTATTTTTTAGGAAATTCCTCATATTCTTTCCCTTCTCCACCTCAATAACTTAAATCTTTCAATTCCACATCTTAACACAGGACTCCCGACCCTCAGCCGAAAAAAATAGTCCCTTTGAAACAACTTTCTTGATAACGCTTTTCTGACTTGCTGTCATATATATTTAGACATGGCCCGCTGCATTGGAAAACACATGTATGGATGATAAATGACACATATGAGTAGTAATGTGATGATTTTTCGGACAGGAGAATTTCTTCAGCACTTCCCGAAATTAGGATATTGCAATATCTCATTCGTACCCTTAAGACATATTACAAAAAAAAACACTCCTACCATCAACCATTGCTGTACGTTCTACGCAGAAGAAGACTTTTTGTGCAGCCGCCTGACTTCGGCGTTGGATAGGATTCTGGCTCCGGAGCATTCAGAAATTATCTCCCGCACAGCACACGTGCCGCCGCCTACCCATTTCTGCCTTTAAAGAAAATTCAAGTAAATTTTGTCATCACCCCATCCTATTCTGTGCATTGATCTGCAAATCTCTCGACAAAAGAATAGATTTTAGAAATTCAATTGAAAAGCAAATTGTTTCTGTAGAAAACCATTCAATCCGATCCAACGAAAATACACCCAATCCACAGACAGCAAACAAGATTTGTGGATATCGAAATCAAGAATTCTGGGTTAGGATCACGTGACCGCTGTTCTTTTTCCGAAGCGTTGCTCCATTGAGGCGCTTGTATCCAATGTATATATATACACGCTTCTGTCACCAATTATAATAGGTGGGCCTTGAAAGACTAAATCTCTTTCTACCCAAAATGTTGGCAAGACCATTCGGTAAAAAATATGATATAATATCCAGCCGAAAAGCATGCATTTCTAGAGAAAATACATTTGTTTAAAGCTTTAAAGTATCCTTTTCTTTTTGCTTCAGTAACCCGATTTTTGTTTCTATTCCGGATTTCATAATAGAAAGTAAAATCCAAATCTTTAGGTTTCTGTTGTAAGCTAAACAAAAGTAGAATAAATCTCATTGTTAGATTTTCTGCATGTTTTTATCACACATAAAATATTTTTTAAATAGCTCTCGCTAAACTGGGATGACATATTTTTTACAGATGTTTCACTTTAATTGATGCTTTATTTCTGCAGTATCAAATTGAATTTTGGAAGCTAAGTACATCGTGTCTAAAATAATTAGAAAATCAGCTGTTGTTCATCCAACGGATATTTTTGTTACGTACACGAAGTAAAAAAACAGTTGTTTAGACTATTTGTTCAGCGATATCAGAAAAAAAAATGTAAATAGGTAAATGTGTTACATTGTAATTTCTTTGTGACCAGGAAGCGTGATTAAACTACTGGCTAGAGGCGAATGACAAATTAACTAGATTACCAACTCAGATATGATATGAACATGTGAGTATGTGTAAAGGAGAGATGAATATTCCCATAATTCCAAAATTATTATTCCAGAATTTCAGCACTGTTACCTCAAATTATGATGTGAGTTCAGTGAAAACTGTAAACATAAACATTGCAGTAAATTTCAGGCTATGCTGTGAACTGATTTAACGATGTTTTCTTCGGAAAGATTTATTTTAACATTATCTCAGTGAGAGTTGCAGACTTTTATACTGTTAACGATAGTGTAAATATGGATAGTTATTTTTTTTGTGCTGTCACAAAAACAGCAGGGCACAAGAAAGAACAACAGATTTGAATAAAAACTCATTTTGGTATTTTATGATATTTCACTGCCAAATCTCTGAAGGGCCTAGACTTATAATAGGTTTGATCAAGTGGTTACTCTAGCTTTTTATTTTTATTAATTTATCTATTTATTTATTTATTGCTGAGGGGGACTGGATATATATTGTCAAAGCAATATTTTGATAGTAAACATCATTAAAAGTGATATAAAATTATAAAAACATCACAATTTTACAATTGGATGTAGCCAGAATATCGTCATTTGTGAAATATTATTTATTTTCCTATTAAAAATGCTTCTGCCAAAGAGTGGTCCTCATTTTTCATGATTAAAATGAGAATGCATAATACATTGATGTAAATAAAATATATAACAGCTGTATGAAATATTTAAATTAATGAAGATCTTTCAAAAAGAACAGTGAATGTTCAGTTTAAAGATTTCTGAACTTCTTAAATTTTCATTGCAAAATTAATGATTATATTCTTCATAAAAAATAAACTAATTATTCGATACTTACAAGGTAACATCTCAGGAAATTTTGTAGCACATTTGCACATGTTCTCCTGCTTCAGATCTCTTGAAGAAAACAGTCTCTGTCTTTTGCCATTTTTCTGATCATAAAGAATCTCAGGAAATCCTATCCAATATTCTACTAAATTTCTTGTACAGCTGGTACTAATTGGTTCACAAAGGTATTTCTAGATAACAATAATAACAATATATATATATATCATCATTGTCAACCATTATCAATCCACTGCTGGACGAAGGTCTCCCCAAGTTTCCTCCACAACGGTCTGTCTTGTGCCAGTCTCCTCCATGTCACTCCCGCATATTTACGAATTTCATCCACCCATCTCCCATGTGGTCTTTTTCTGGGTCTTTTCCTGTCCCTTGGAATCCAATCTAAAATTTCGGCTGTCCATCTATGGTCTGTCCTTCTGGCAGTATGTCCAGCCCATTGCCATTTCAGGGATTTAACTCTGATCATGATGTCTTCCACTCTTGTCATTTTTCGGATCCACGAGTTCCTCTTCTTATCTCTCCTGGTTATACCAAGCATGCACCTCTCCATGCTTCTTTGAGTTGTCTGCAGCCTTTGTATGTCTCTTTTAGTTAAGGTCCACGTCTCTGCACCATACGTAAGCACTGGAAGGATGCATTGATCAAACACTTTTCTTTTAAGACATAATGGCATATTGCTCTTGAAAATTATGCTGTTTCTTCCAAAAGCTCTCCAGGCAAGTTTTGTACGCCGATTAATTTCTTCATCAATGTGACCCTCACTTGATATCTGCTGTCCAAGATAAACATACGTATCTGTTATCTCCAGTTTTTCTCCATCAATCGATAAATCTTCATTTCTTGTAAAAGCATTGAACATCACTTTTGTCTTCTGAAAGTTCATTTTTTAATCCCACTTCTTTACTCTTGTCAGCAAGTTCCTGGATCATACTCTGCAGCTCTGATGGGGTAGTTGCAAAAATGACTACGTCATCAGCAAAACGAAGGTGGGTTAGATAATCTCCATTAATCTTTATCCCTTTGTTTTCCCAGTTCAGTGATTGAAAGACATTTTCCAATGTGGCATTAAAGAGCTTCGGAGATATGGTGTCCCCTTGTCTCACTCCCTTTCCAATTTTTATGTGTGTTGTATTTTCAAACAGCCGAATCTTTGCACTTGCATTTTCATAGATGTTATTAATAATATTAATGTATGCATCTTCAATACCGCAGGATTTCAGAGCCGTGGTAACTGCTGATGGTTTCACCGAATCAAAGGCTTTTTCATAATCGATAAAAGCCATGCACAATGGAAGTTCATATTCCCTCGCTCTTTCAATTAGTTCTCTCAGTACGTGGATATGATCTATTGTGCTGTAGCCACTCCTGAATCCAGCTTGTTCTCTCGGTTGAGCCATGTCCAGTGTTACCTTCAAGCGGTGTGAAAGAACTTTAGTGAAGATTTTATAAACCACTGATAGGAGGCTGATAGGTCTGTAGTTCCTGAGATCCTCAATGTCACCTTTTTTATGTAGCAGGATCATTGTAGCATTGTTCCAATCCTCAGGAATCTTCCCTTCATTAAGGCATCGAGTGAAAATTTGGGCGAGTACTGTTTCAATTTCTCCACTTGCTTCTTGTATGATGTCTATAGTAATTCCATCTTCTCCTGGAGCTTTCCCCCGCTTCATGTTCTTGATTGCATGTGCAACTTCTGCTGGGAGGACTGGAAGAACTCTGGTACCTTTCATGATGTCTGGAGTACATGTATCATCCCTTTCATATAATTTGGAGTAGAAATCTTTCACTCTTGTCAAAATTTCACCTCTATTTCTTGTTATAGAACCATCTTCTTTTCTCAGAGCCATAATCTGTTTTCTTCCCTTACTGAGATGTCCCTTTGCTAACTTTAGGCTTTGGTTGTTTTCAATTGCTTTCCTCACTAGCTCACAGTTGAATTTCCTTACGTCTTCAGTGATACTTTTTCGTGCTGTCTTGCATAGCTCTATATATTCCACTTTGGAAGTCACATCTTCTTTAGTTGTCCTCATCTCTCTTCTTTTTGCATCAACATTTTGGTTTTTCCTGATAATTTGTTTACATGCAACTTGTTCTTAGACCCAGCTAATTTTGTTGCTGTTTCCATAAGAGCTTTGGTTACTTTTCTGTTTTTTTTGGTTACTTTTCTGTTAAATATATATATATATATATATATATCATCATCATCATTCATCATTGTCAACCATTATCAATCCACTGCTGGACGAAGGTCTCCCCAAGTTTCCTCCACAACGTTCTGTCTTGTGCCAGTCTCCTCCATGTCACCCCTGCATACTTTCGAATTTCATCCACCCATCTCCCATGTGGTCTTCTTCTGGGTCTTTTCCTGTCCCTTGGAATCCAATCTAAAATTTCAGCTGTCCATCGATGGTCTGTCCTTCTGGCAGTATGTCCAGCCCATTGCCATTTCAGGGATTTAACTCTGATCATGATGTCTTCCACTCTTGTCATTTTTCGGATCCACGAGTTCCTCTTCTTATCTCTCCTGGTTACACCAAGCATGCACCTCTCCATGCTCCTTTGAGTTGTCTGCAGCCTTTGTATGTCTTTTTTAGTTAAGGTCCACGTCTCTGCACCATACGTAAGCACTGGAAGGATGCATTGATCAAACACTTTTCTTTTAAGACATAATGGCATATTGCTCTTGAAAATTATGCTGTTTCTTCCAAAAGCTCTCCAGGCAAGTTTTGTACGCCGATTAATTTCTTCATCAATGTGACCCTCACTTGATATCTGCTGTCCAAGATAAACGTACGTGTCTGTTATCTCCAGCTTTTCTCCATCAATCGATAAATCTTCATTTCTTGTAAAAGCATTGAACATCACTTTTGTCTTCTGAAAGTTCATTTTTAATCCCACTTCTTTACTCTTGTCAGCAAGTTCCTGGATCATACTCTGCAGCTCTGATGGGGTAGTTGCAAAAATGACTACGTCATCAGCAAAACGAAGGTGGGTTAGATAATCTCCATTAATCTTTATCCCCTTGCTTTCCCAGCTCAGCAACTGAAAAACATTTTCCAATGTGGCATTAAAGAGCTTCGGAGATATGGTGTCACCTTGTCTCACTCCCTTTCCAATTTTTACGTGTGTTGTATTTTCAAACAGCCGAATCTTTGCACTTGCGTTTTCATAGATGTTATTAATAATATTAATGTATGCATCTTCAATACCGCAGGTTTTCAGAGCCATTGTAACTGCTGATGGTTTCACCGAATCAAAGGCTTTTTCATAATCGATAAAAGCCATGCACAATGGAAGTTCATATTCCCTCGCTCTTTCAATTAGTTCTCTCAGCACGTGGATATGATCTATTGTGCTGTAGCCACTCCTGAATCCAGCTTGTTCTCTCGGTTGAGCCATGTCCAGTGTTACCTTCAAGCGGTGTGAAAGAACTTTAGTGAAGATTTTATAAACTACTGATAGGAGGCTGATAGGTCTGTAGTTTCCGAGATCTTCAATGTCACCTTTCTTATGTAGCAGGATCATTGTAGCGGTGTTCCAATCCTCAGGAATCTTTCCTTCATTAAGGCATCGAGTGAAAATTTGGGCGAGTACTGTTTCGATTTCTCCACTTGCTTCTTGTATGATGTCTACAGTAATTCCATCTTCTCCTGGAGCTTTTCCCCGCTTCATGTTCTTGATTGCATGTGCAACTTCTGCTGGAAGGACTGGAGGAACTCTTGTACTGGTATCTTTCATGATGTCTGGAGTGCATGTATCATCCCTTTCATATAATTTGGAGTAGAAATCTTTCACTCTTGTCAAAATTTCGCCTCTATTTCTTGTTACAGAACCATCTTCTTTTCTCAGTGCCATAATCTGTTTTCTTCCCTTACTGAGATGTCCCTTTGCCAATTTTAGGCTTTGGTTGTTTTCAATTGCTTTCCTCACTAGTTCACAGTTGAATTTCCTTACGTCTTCAGTGATACTTTTTCTTACTGTCTTGCATAGCTCTATATATTCCACTTTGGAAGTCACATCTTCTTTAGTTGTCCTCATCTCTCTTCTTTTTTGCATCAACATTTTGGTTTTTCCTGATAATTTGTTCACATGCAACTTGTTCTTAGACCCAGCTAATTTTGTTGCTGTTTCCATAAGAGCTTTGGTTACTTTTCTGTTAACTTCAGAGATGTCCACTTCTTCCGATGTTAGGCCTTCTAAAGCAGAGAACCTGTTCTTCAGTTCTAACTTGAAGGTATTATGGTGTTTTTTAAGGTTGGTTATGTCAATAGATTTTGTTTGTCTTATGAGCTTGCCACGTTCAAGTTTAGTGTTGAGGTGCATCTTACATCTCACCAATCTATGGTCACTACCTGTGTTGAACTTGTTTAGCACACTGCAGTCTTCTATGACGAATTTTTTGTTACACATAATAAAATCAATTTCACTTGTCGTCCCATTTGGATGTCTCCATGTCCATTTCCTGTGTGGCTTTTTCTTGAAGAAGGAGTTCAAGATGAAAAACCCTTCTGCCTCTGCAAACTCAACGAGAGTATTTCCACGCTGGTTCCTGTTGCCATGACCGAATTTACCTACTGAAGTTTCATTATGTTGCCGTTGCCCTATTTTTGCATTGAAATCTCCCATAATTATTTTCAAGTGCTGCTTACCTTTATTATTTAGACGACAAATTTCCTCATAAAATTCTTCAATTTCTTCTTCAGGATGACTTGTGGTGGGTGCATAAGTTTGAATAATCTGAGCCTGGTATCTTTTCGAGAGTTGGATAACAAGTCGTGCAGCTCTGTCAGAGGAACTTTCAACTTCTACAACTTTATCCTTCAGTTTCTTGTTTATTATAAATATAACACCACTAGTTCTGCCAGTATCTGTCCCACGATAGTAGAAGAGATGTCCACTTTTCAGTTCGATGAGATCTTCTCCTTTTCTCCTTACCTCACTTAGCCCCACGATGTCCCACTTGATCCTTTGTAGTTCCTCTTCCAATTCAAGAAGCCTTGAATCAGAAGATAGGGAGCGTCCATTGTAAGTAGCCAAGGTCAGCATCGATTGGCAGCCTAGTCCGGTCCTCCGGGGATTCTTAGCACCCTCTGCCTTCATGTCGCACTGGCCGCTGCCTTGCCCAGGTACATTCCAGCTGCCGGAGACTGAGGGCCAAGATTTAAGTTGTGGAATCATTTTGGAGGGGTTTGGGATGTAAGGTCAGGTGATGCTTAACACCACAGCCTCTCCTTGACAACTGTCAACCCCGCCTTCTCGTGGTGCATCCTGTTCCCACTAAAGGGGCTCTGACGACCGCCCATAGCGGTATAACTATACCATCGGGATTAGAGGAAATTCTATCCCACACTCACCAACCCGCTTGGCCAGCGTGGTGAGTTATATATATATATATATATATATATATGGGATGAAAGATCAGGTGATGCGTAACATTACACCCTCTTCTTGACAAATGTCAACACCGCCTTCTCGTGGTGCATCCTGTTCCCACTAAAGGGGCTCTGACGACCGCCAATAGCGGTAAAACTATACCTCCAGGATTAGAGGAAATGCTATCCCACACACACCAACCCGCTTGACCAGCGCGGTGAGTTATGGCCAAACCCCTACAAAATGATTCCACTACTTAAATCTTGGCCCTCAGTCTCCGGCAGCTGGAATGTACCTGGCCAAGGCAGCGACCAGTGCGACATGAAGGCAGAGGGTGCTAAGAATCCCCGGAGGACCGGACTGGCTGCCATCTGATGCTGACCTCGGCTACGTATAATGGACGCTCCCTATCTTCTGATTCAAAGCTTCTTGAATTGGAAGAGGAACTACAAAGGATCAAGTGGGACACCATCAGGCTAAGTGCGGTAACGAAAAAAGGAGAAGATCTCATTGAACTGAAAAGTGGACATCTCTTGTACTATCGTGGGACAGATACTGGTAGAACTAGTGGTGTTGGATTTATAATAAACAAGAAACTGAAGGATAAAGTTGTAGAAGTTGAAATTTCCTCTGACAGAACTGCACGACTCGTTATCCAACTCTCGAAAAGATATCAGGCTCAGATTATTTAAACTTATGCACCCACAACAAGTCATCCTGAAGAACAAATTAGAGAATATTATGAGGAAATTTGTCATCTAAATAATAAAGGTAATCAGCACTTGAAGATTATTGTGGGAGACTTCAATGCAAAAATAGGGCAATGGCAACAGAATGAAATTTAAGTAGGTAAATTCGGTGATGGCAACAGAAACCAGCGTGGAAATACTCTCGTAGAGTTTGCAGAGGCAGAAAGGTTTTTCATCTTGAACTCCTTTTTCAAGAAAAAGCCACACAGGAAATGGACATGGAGACATCCAAATGGGACGATAACTGAAATTGATTTTATTATGTGTAACAAAAAATTCGTCATAGAAGACTGCAGTGTGCTAAACAAGTTCAACACCGGTAGTGACCATAGATTGGTGAGATGTAAGATGCACCTCAACACTAAACTTGAACGGGGCAAGCTCATAAGACAAACAAAATCTATTGACATAACCAACCTTAAAAAACACCATAATACCTTCAAGTTGGAACTGAAGAACATATTCTCAGCTTTAGAAGGCCTAACATCGGAAGAAGTGGATATTTCTGAAGTTAACAGAAAAGTAACCAAAGCTCTAATAGAAACAGCAACAGAATTAGCAGGGTCTAAGAACAAGTTGCATGTGAACAAATTGTCAGGAAAAACCAAAATGTTGATGCAAAAAAGAAGAGAGATGAGGACAACTAAAGAAAATGTGACTTCCAAAGTGGAATATATAGAGCTATGCAAGACAGTAAGAAAAAGTATCACTGAAGACGTAAGGAAATTCAACTGTGAACAAATAAGGTAAGCAATTAAAAACAACCAAAGCCTAAAGATAGCAAAGCGACATCTCAGTAAGGGAAGAAAACAGATTATGGCACTGAGAAAAGAAGATGGTTCTGTAACAAGAAATAGAGGCGAAATTTTGACAAGAGTGAAAGATTTCTACTCCAAATATATGTATATGACAAGAGTGAAAGATTTCTACTCCAAATATATGTATACTCCAAATATATGTATATGAAAGGGATGATACATGCACTCCAGACATCATAAAAGGTACCAGTAACAGAGTTCCTCCAGTCCTTCCAGCAGAAGTTGCACATGCAATCAAGAACATGAAGCGGGGGAAAGCTCGAGGAGAAGATGGAATTACCGTAGACATCATACAAGAAGTAAGTGGAGAAATCGAAACAGTACTCGCCCAAATTTTTACTCGATGCCTTAATGATGGGAAGATTCCTGAGGATTGCAACACTGCCACAATGATCCCGCTACATAAAAAAGGTGACATTGAGGATCTCAGGAACTACAGACCTATCAGCCTCCTATCAGTGGTTTATAAAATCTTCACTAAAGTTCTTTCACACCGCTTGAAGGTAACACTGGACATGGCGCAACCGAGAGAACAAGCTGGATTCAGGAGTGGCTACAGCACAATAGATCATATCCACGTACTGAGAGAACTAATTGAAAGAGCGAGGGAATATGAACTTCCATTGTGCATGGATTTAATCGATTATGAAAAAGCCTTTGATTCGGTGAAACCATCAGCAGTTGCAATGGCTCTGAAATCCTGCGGTATTGAAGATGCATACATTAATATTAATAATAACATCTATGAAAATGCAAGGGCAAAGATTCGGCTGTTTGAAAATACAACACACATAAAAATTGGAAAGGGAGTGAGACAAGGTGACACCATATCTCCTAAGCTCTGTAATGCACATTGGAGGTTGTCTTTCCGTCGCTGAGCTGGGAAAAACAAGAGGATAAAGATTATTGGAGATTATCTAACCCACATTCGTTTTGCTGATGACGTAGTCATTTTTGCAACTACCCCATCAGAGCTGCAGAGTATGATCCAGGAACTTGCTGTCAAGTGTAAAGAAGTGGGATTAAAAATGAACTTTCAGAAGACAAAAGTGATGTTCAATGCTTTTACAAGAAATGAAGATTTATCGATTGATGGAGGAAAGCTGGAGATAACAGGCACGTACGTTTATTTTGGACAGCAGATATCAAGGGAGGGTCACATTGATGAAGAAATTAATTGGCGTACAAAACGTGCCTGGAGAGCTTTTGGAAGAAATAGCATAATTTTCAAGAGCAATATGTCATTATGTCTTAAAAGAAAAATGTTTGATCAATGCATCCTTCCAGTGCTTACGTATGGTGCAGAGACGTGGACCTTAACTAAAACAGACATAAAAATGCTGCAGACAATTAAAGGAGCATGGAGAGGTGTATGCATGGTGTAACCAGGAGAGATAATAAGAGGAACTCATGGATCCGAAAAATGGACAGCCGAAATTTTAGATTGGATTCCAAGGGACAGGAAAACACCCAGAAGAAGACCACGTGGGACGATGAAATTCCAAAGTATGCAGGGGTGACAAGACAGACCGTTGTGAAGCAAACTTGGGGAGACCTTCGTCCAGCAGTGGATTGATAATGGTTGACAATGATGAATGATGATATATATATATATATATATATATATATATATATATATATATATAATACCTTCAAATTGGAACTGAAGAACAGATTCTCTGCTTTAGAAGGCCTAACATCGGAAGAAGTGGATATTTCTGAAGTTAACAGAAAAGTAACCAAAGCTCTTATGGAAACAGGAACAAAATTAGCTGGGTCTAAGAACAAATTGCATGTGAACAAATTATCAGGAAAAACCAAAATGTTGTTGCAAAAAAGAAGAAAGATGAGGACAACTAAAGAAGATGTGACTTCCAAAGTGGAATATATAGAGCTATGCAAGGCAGTACGAAAAAGTTTCACTGAAGACGTAAGGAAATTCAACTGTGAACTAGTAAGGAAAGCAATTGAAAACAACCAAAGCCTAAAGATAGCAAAGGGAAATCTCAGTAAGGGGAAAAAACAGATAATGGCACTGAGAAAAGAAGATGGTTCTGTAACAAGAAATAGAGGCGAAATTTTGACAAGAGTGAAAGATTTCTACTCCAAATTATATGAAAGGGATGATACATGTACTCCAGACATCATGAAAGGTACCAGTACCAGAGTTCTTCCAGTCCTTCCAGCAGAAGTTGCACATGCAATCAAGAACATGAAGCGGGGAAAAGCTCCAGGAGAAGATGGAATTACTGTAGACATCATACAAGAAGCAAGTGGAGAAATCGATACAGTACTCGCCCAAATTTTCTCTCGGTGCCTTAATGAAGGGAAAATTCCTGAGGATTGGAACAACGCTACAATGATCTTGCTACATAAAAAAGGTGACATTGAGGATCTCAGGAACTACAGACCTATCAGCCTCCTATCAGTGGTTTATAAAATCTTCACCAAAGTTCTTTCACACCGCTTGAAGGTGACACTGGACATGGCTCAACCGAGAGAACAAGCTGGATTCAGGAGTGGCTACAGCACAATAGATCATATCCACGTACTGAGAGAACTAATTGAAAGAGGGAGGGAATATGAACTTCCATTATGCATGGCTTTTATCGATTATGAAAAAGCCTTTGATTCGGTGAAACAATCAGCAGTTGCAATGGCTCTGAAATCCTGCGGTATTGAAGATGCATACATTAATATTATTAATAACATCTATGAAAATGCAAGTGCAAAGATTCGGCTGTTTGAAAATACAACACACATAAAAATTGGAAAAGGAGTGAGACAAGGTGACACCATATCTCCGAAGCTCTTTAATGCCACATTGGAAAATGTCTTTCAATCACTGAACTGGGAAAACAAAGGGATAAAGATTAATGGAGATTATCTAACCCACCTTCGTTTTGCTGATGACATAGTCATTTTTGCAACTACCCCATCAGAGCTACAGAGTATGATCCAGGAACTTGCTGACAAGAGTAAAGAAGTGGGATTAAAAATGAACTTTCAGAAGACAAAAGTGATGTACAATGCTTTTACAAGAAATGAAGATTTATCGATTGATGGAGAAAAGCTGGAGATAACAGACACGTACGTTTATCTTGGGCAGCAGATATCAAGTGAGGGTCACATTGGTGAAGAAATTAATCGGCGTACAAAACTTGCCTGGAGAGCTTTTGGAAGAAACAGCATAATTTTCAAGAGCAATATGCCATTATGTCTTAAAAGAAAAGTGTTTGATCAATGCATCCTTCCAGTGCTTACGTATGGTGCGGAGACGTGGACCTTAGCTAAAAGAGACATACAAAGGCTGCAGACAACTCAAAGGAGCATGGAGAGGTGCATGCTTGGTGTAACCAGGAGAGATAATAAGAGGAACACGTGGATCTGAAAAATGACAAGAGTGGAAGACATCATGATCAGAGTTAAATCCCTGAAATGGCAATGGGCTGGACATACTGCCAGAAGAACAGACCATCGATGGACAGCCGAAATTTCAGATTGGATTCCAAGGGACAGGAAAAGACCCAGAAGAAGACCTAATGGAAGATGGGTGGATGAAATTCTAAAGTATGCGGGAGTGACATGGAGGAGACTGGCACAAGACAGACCGTTGTGGAAGAAACTTGGGGAGACCTTCGTCCAGCAGTGGATTGATAATGGTTGACAATGATGATGATGATGATATATATATATATATATATATTTCTACAATTCTGTACTTCACTTTCTCCTGGAACTGTTTGAGTTTTTTCAGTGTTTACTCATCCAAGAAAGTACATATACTATCTAACAAAAATAATAAAATTTAAAAGTAACTGTTCTTGTTTCATATTATTTATCAGTTTTAATATATATGAGGTATCTTCAAAATAGTATAACTATACTAAAAATCCGAAAATTCTTAGCGTAGAATAGAAATAAAAGTTTCGAAGCTTTCGCACATCAACCAGATGGCTTTCTCAAGGAAGGTAGACTGCTAACTGCAAACTGGAAAATAGAACGTTTCAATACTCTGAACGTGGTGACTTGACTAGACAATAAATAATTAGGAGCAAACGTGATATTTTGAAGAAACGAGGTCAAGTTGGTTGGGCACGCCGTACAATGGTAGAGAACTCAGCATTATTTGAAAAACTGATTCTAAATACGTGGCAACTACAGAGAAACACTATCATTGCAAAGCCTCGCAGCTGGTCAAGATTTCCAAGGTTTCGCGAATGGCGGTAAATTTGGGTGTGGAGTATGAAGCTAATTTCTTTACATCACTCCATATAGGATCGGCGGACTTTAACTTGACTTCCCTTGATAGGGCAATGGTCATTTTCCCGTCTCTTGTATCCCTTTTATGTTCGCTGATTCTAATTCCAAACGAACGTTTGGTCATTCCGATGTAGTATCGCCTGGAGCCGTCCGGGTATTTTAGTGGTATGGCATAAACACCTGCTTCATTGAGAAGAGGGGGCTTGTCAATATGTCTCTTAAGCATCGTGTATAAAGATGCCGGAGACATATTTCTATTCTACGCCAAGAATTTTCGGATTTTTAGTATAGTTATACTATTTTGAGTATAATTTGGTATACAGTTCCTACTTTTTGATTGAGGTATCTTGTTTAACAAATCTCATTGGATGGTTAATGTAACTGTTTTATGTTAGTGTATCCTGCTGCTATATGGGCAGTATTTAAGTACATACATTTGTGGTTTTGTGCATTAATTACTTATATGCTATGATTTTCTCTTCCTTCTTTTGTTTCCACTTTAGCGGCAGATGTGAAAATCCAATTTCATCCAGCAGTTAGACTGACAGGCAGGTGTAGAAGTGCATACAGTCCTTGATCATCATCTCCCCATAACACTTAGATGAATACTGTGCTTTTAGAGAATATATATCATTACTTTCCAGCAGTTTTTTCCTTTTCATATGTGTTTAAGTATGGAATATGTCATTGGTAAATATCTTAGTTTAATAAATGTAAATCAGAATTTCAAAAAGTTTTTTTTTCAGGTTTTATCAGTGATTATTGTGTTATATTCATCAGTGCAGTTTCAAAAATTTTATTTAACATATCGGTAATATATGGGTAAAAGTTTGTTTCATTGCGTGTGGGCAGGTTAGCCTTACGGTAGTGTTAAATGGTAGACACTCATTCTGCAAAATGGCATCTACTTTGAATACGATTCTTATTTGTTACAGATTCTAAAGCCGCAGGATATCACAATAAAATGAGATTTTAATATAAAACTTAAAAAAAGTGAAGGACTCGAAAGCGGTTTTATTGATAATATCACTGCTTTCACACCACTGGTCGAGGATAGTAGTGATGAATTATAATACTTTATCTTTCATGAATGAACTGAAATATCACCTGAATTATATACTTGACTGAGAAACTTTCGTTATATAACATTGCATCAATACAAGCACCTGTAGTATTAACAATGCTATTATTGTATCATTTAAGTATGTCACATTTAGCTATGCAATTTTAATTTTCCACATTAGACTTCCGGTACTTTCATTGTTTAGATTCGTAAGCAAAAGAATAAAGGAGGGCGAGGGGGACTCACAAACTACATGAAGGAAAACCATTAATTTCCCCCTATTTTCAGCACTTTAAAATGCTTGGAAGTACAGTGAAATCTGAAGATCAACTTAATGTAAATGTGTGTGAATTAGTTTTTTTTTGTTCTTTTTTGTATTCATGCTTCCTTATAACCGCCTGATAATTACTTCCAGAAGTTTTTTATACCAGAAAAATGGATGGTAAGTAGTCAAGGCATTTTTATTAACATAATTTGCTATAGCATGGTTTTACTATTTTGCAATCACCACAGTATGCTACGCAGCAAAATATCACCCCCATAATGCATCATTAAAAACAAAATCACTATATCCGCGTGTACAAGAATGCATAACATTTTTGCCCTACATACATAGAAGTAAAAAATTATGTAAACTGTATATAACATATTTTTGACTTACCTGCTTTTATACAATCATGCATTTTCTTCATACACAGGAACATATAGAGCATGGAACAAAAGACTACTTTGCGACACTTCCAAGTGAAAATGTACAGC
Source organism: Macrothele yani (assembly GCA_039090855.1). Taxonomy (NCBI): domain Eukaryota; kingdom Metazoa; phylum Arthropoda; class Arachnida; order Araneae; family Macrothelidae; genus Macrothele; species Macrothele yani. The sequence continues at coordinate 54,968,447 of CM077031.1, forward strand.
TTCAAACCAGAAGGATGTAACATACAAAGCTGCTGAAAACACTGGATATGTACTATGCTTGCATTAAAAGAGTTGGCTCACTGTGTTAGAAGTGACGGCTGAATGTTGTGTAATACACTGACACAATATCATAACTCTGATGGCTCAACGTTATAACAGTGGTTCCATGTTGTGGGAGTGATGGCTTAATGTTGTAGAAGATCTTGGTACAATGTTGTCCAAATGATGCTTAACGTATTGTTATACGCTGGCTTAATGATATAAAGACGTTGGCTCGTCGGTGCGACAATTTCACAATGACATATGAGCGATGGCTTAATGTTGTAAATGATGTTGCCACATGGTTATTCTAAGGATGGTTTGACGTTGTGTGCTGTGTTGGCGTAATTTTATTCCACCGATGGCTCAATGTTGTAAGAGTAGCTCAATGTTGAAAGATTGATGGAGTTGTATTGTATGAAACATTAAGTTAATGCTTGCACAATGTTATATAAACGTTGATACTTAGGTTGGATCATTGTTGGCCAGTAAACTTGGAATACAGTAGGCTGGCAAGTGGCCCATCGTTGTAACCGAACATTTTGTGTTTTACGTAGGGCTAATGTAAGTGTGCTACTTGGGGTGAAGACAGTTTCGTACCGTTTGAGTACATACAGTGACATCAGAAGCAGCTCAAAGTGATTCTCGGAGTGAGTTACTGGTGATACTATTGGGTTGTCGGAAAAGTCATGACGTATTTTAGCAATGTTTTGGCAAAGGTCTTTTATTAATAGAAAGAACAAAGATCAATCAATTATATACTGTCCGTTTTGTTCGATAACCTTTTGCCATCTTTCAGTGAGCTGCAGAATCCATGTTCATAGAAGGACCTGTCTTTCGTGGCGAAAAAACTGTACAAGGTGCTGATTTACAATCTCATCTGAATTGAATCTTATACCACCCAAGGACTGTTGAAGAGAGCGAAACAAGTGGAAGTCTCACGGCGCAAGGTCAAGCGAGTATGCTGGGTGTGGCAACACATCCCACCGAAGCTCCAATAATTTTTGGCGGGTGATCAAACTTATGTGTGGTCTCGCGTTGTCGTGATGGAACACAGCAAACACTTTACGATGAACGAGCTCTGGACGTTTCTGAATGATGGATTCGTTCAAACTGTCCAATTGCCGACAGTACACATTCGAATTGATTGTTTGGTTCCGTGGTAGGAGCTCGAAAAACACAACACTTTTAAAATCCCACCACACTGAGACCAGAACCTTTCTCTGATGAATGTCTGCTTTGGATGTCATTTGAGGCGAAGCAGTACGTCGTGTCCAAGATCGTTTTCGCAGCACATTGTTGTACACAATCCACCTTTCGTCACCAGTTATCAGTCGCTTCAAAAATGGATCGTTTTTCTTACGTTTAATGAGCATATCGCAGAAGTTTATACGCGCCATCAATTGAGCTTCTTTGAGTTCATGGGAAACCCACACATCGAGCTTCCTTACGTATTCCAGCTTCTTCAGGTGGCCGTGAACGTTTGAATGATAGATGTGCAATGTGTCTGCAATCTCTCGTGTCGTGTAACGTGAATTTGACTCCATCATTGATTAGATTTGTTCGTCATCAATCTCGGTTGGCCTCCCGGACCGAGGAGCATCGTTGAGGTCAAAATTACCAGCACGGAATTTTGCGAACCACCGCTGGCACTGACGTTTTTGTAGAGCATTACCACCATACACCTAATGCAATTTTTCACAAGCTTGACGCGCGTTCTTCCCTTTACGGAAGTAAAAGAGTAAAATATGGCGAAAATGCACAGTTGGGTATTCTATCTTCAACTTGACGTCAAGTCTCCGTAAATCAACCAAATCGCTAACTATTCCTTTTAGACTGCAGCTAGAAATGTCACCTGTGGAATGCCATAGCGATAACACATCTGCGCATGCCTTTAGTACTTAAACAACTGCCCAACCGCCATCGGGTGCCAAAATACGTCATGACTTTTCCGACAACCCAATAGATCTTCTGCGAGCACTAACTCTCAGGTAGGGATCTTTGCGTCCTGGATGTTATTATGGGGTGACCACTCCTGGGTCGATCAGCTACATTTCCATATCGTGGCAATCTTGTGTGTAGTTGACATAATACATTTCGCAAAACTCCTAGAGTAGCAACCACATCTATCTGTCGTACACCTACCGGTAACATGCCAACATCTCTATTTGTCTTGACAGTTCTTAAGTATTGACTCGACATCATTTCATGTTACTCCCACTTTAAAAGCAATATAGTCAGCAAACTTTTAAGCCAAGTGAGGAAACGATCCGTCTTTTAACTTCTGGCACTGCACTCTTATTGGAGCTCGCACGACACGTGCTGTGTTGACATGATGCTAATTTACATATAACATAGCTACCCACTCTTATAACCGATATCCTGTAACCTCTAAATTTTCATATCACCAAGTTTTCCCTTTGAAACCGCAATATCCTAACTTCTTGTGACCGGTGCATTTTATGCGTATTTTAATGTCATTTTACGGCATCATAACAATGGTTCATGAGTTTAGTAATTCCGTCATGACAAATTGTTGGTACTGCTTCAACTTCTTTGAAAACCAACTTTTTCCCATTATGTCATTTACGCTTTCCAACCGTAGGTTGAAGAAGCGTATAACCGATATAATCACGTTCCTTTCGAGCTCTGTGTTTGTGACTACTTTTTGAAAGTGTATAGCGAGTGTTTGTTCCTATTTTTGTGTTCCCCTTCAAGAAGAAGATCTGCACTTTCCTTTAGCTCAGCTCCCAAGTCGGTGAGTTGCATATTTTGTTTGCATTCAGCGTTTTATTATTTTCGATCCTTAAGTTAATCCTGGCCATTTACAATGGCGGGCACTGAGAAGGGTGATGTCCACGCCCACATCAGTGATGCTCATTCAAACTCCTCCTCCTCCTCCTCACTCTCAGGAGACCAATCAGCATTTATGCACGTCAGAGACGTCATACGCATACAAGATGTGACGCGCGACTCCTCTGCAAAGGCTCAAGTTGATATCCCTGCCCAGGAGAGGGACGTCACCTTGACGCACGTCCCTGGTTCATTTGCCGAAGCTATGGATGTGACCGATTGCACGGTTGCGTTGCCTTCAACTGGCTCAACTCAGTTTACCAAGCCGCTACCAGCAATCAGCACTGTGTCGCATCCTTCCGCTGCCAACTCTACGTCTCTCACTTACTCCAAAGTGACCTGCGGAGCGAGAGTTTCTTCCAAGTTTATTGCTCCAGTTTTTCCTGACTCTTACGTCAGTGTTGAGGGTAGTTCTGCCACCTTCGATATCCCAGAGGATTCCCCAGCCGGGAAACAATTTTTCTCCACAATGGTTTTCGGTGTCTGTTTTGATGCATTACCAGACACGAAACTCAAGGAATATAGTATTGCCCTAAAGAAGATGCTTCCTACAGGAGCTTATATCACTCATATGGCTCGAAATCCACGGGCCGTATTAGTGTATTTTGCCCGTAAAGAACATGCAGACCTTGTGATGACTGATGGCTTATCCATCAAAGATGTGCATCTTCTGACTGAACCTGTGGCGCAGCGACTTATCCAGGTCACTTTCCACCCAGTCCCGCCTGAAGTCTCAGATGTCGCTCTATGCACTTTACTCAGCAAATTTGGCCGAGTGGTTGGACCAATAACGACTCTTTCGGCGGCGCCCAGAGATCCCGATGACAAATCCATAGGAGTGTTTCGTCGAAGTGCCCGTGTCATACTTCCGTCGGACGATCATCTGCTTGCGTGCCCGAAGATCCTAACCGTACGGTGTGCCAGCAACGTCAGAGAATCGACGTCATTACCTCCTTGCATTGCACGCTTTGCCATGGCGAAAACCATCTTCGCGTGCACTGCCCACATCAAGTTCCACCAACTGCGACTGGCCCTCCTACAGGTACTGTTCCTACCTCGAAGCGTACCACACCATCAACTTCAGCACAGCAGGCCTCGGAGCCAAGATATAATGAAAAAAGTTCGCTTACAGACGTTGGTCAACGCAACGCTCCCACAGCCGCTTCCTCTTTTTTACTAGAGGACTTTCATACAATTGCCTCCTCACTCCCGCAACGCCGTCGCTATACCACTGAGTCCCTTTCAGAAGGTTCACAACCAGCTATTATCACTGGAACCTCCGAAACAGCTGATGTGGAGACCGTTGGTCCAGAGACTCAGTGTGAGGATGAGACGACCGAGCCTCCACTGAAGCGCCGCGGCTCTGGCCGCAGCAGGCGAGTACGAAAGAAGCAAAACTCTAATTCACCTCCTTCAACCTCCCTCTCCAGCAGTTCTCCTCGACACACCTCGCCAGCCGAAGTCTCCTTTCCCACGGTCGAAGTGTTCGCTGCATTTCTCCAGACAGCCAATATACCTCCCGCACCACTCTCATACATTGATCTCAATACATACTTAACGAATCCGACCAGCTACGCAATGGCATGTGCCTTAGCGGTCAAGAATCCATCCCTTCGCCAACTTGTGCCGGAGCAGATCTTCAGTGTGTCGCATTTCTGCCGTCAGAATGTTCCCACCCAGCCGTGGGCACAAATCTTCTATAATCGTCTCAAGTCTTTTCCTCCAGCTCTGGAAGATCTTCAGCTAGAGGCAAGGAATCCCAGAATTCAAGATCGTGTCACTTAATTGCAGGCGATTCGCTTCCCCCTCTGCAACTCTCTGGCATATGAAGACCTCAACCCGTTGGGGGCTGATATTCTCTTCCTTCAAGAGACAAGTTGAAAACCAACTACCGTCTATTCTCGATGGCGCCAGTGGAACTTTGTGTTTCATCACGCCTATGGACTAACATCTCATAGCGGTCTTGCCATCGGTATTAGTCATACTCTCAATTCTATTATCACATCCCTCTCTGTGCGAAATATTTGTCGAGATCTCTTACAGCATGCATCCTTTAACATCGCGTCTTCCAGATACCATTTATTCAATATCTATATTCCAAGCACTACAACACATTTATCAGTTCTCTTCACGCGTCTTCGCGGAACACTCGACCGTATCCCACCGTCAGACCATGTTCTCGTTGGTGAGGATTTTAACTGTAATCTGTATCCTCTTCTGGATAGGTCTTCTACAAATAGAGAGCGCCGCCATGCACTGGCAAACCTGCTCCAGACAGTTGTCACCAACAACGCTCTTCATGATGTACATCGGCATATTCATCCATGGTCGACTAATTACACTTGGCGCTCCTCTCATGCGCAAAATCCTTTCTTAGCCCGCTTTGACAGGTTTTATGCCTCCAGTACTCTACTTCCTGCCGTGACAGAATCGAGTGTGCATCCCACGGCCTCATCTGACCACTGCGCCACTGCCATCATAGTCCATACTGCACCATTCAAACCCAGGATAATTCGCCCGTGGACATTTGATGACGCACTTCTCTCCGACCCGGCATTCTGCTCTTCGGTCCGGTCACTCCTGATTGACAGACAACCGCAGCTTCAATCTGCACTCTGTGGATTAAATTCTTGGTTGCAGATCAAGCAACAGCTCGTTCTGCATGTCCGAAACCACTCTTTCCAATTAACGACACTCCAGAACATGCGCCTAGACTATGTTCGTTCAATGCTATCCATGCTTAGTCTCGGTGATCTTCTCTTCTCCTCCTTTCAAGAAGAACTTCGATCTCTTCTCACTCATCTGGCACAACAAGCTCTCCACCGACTTCGTTTGCAACACCTGACGACGGATGCTCACAACTATGAGCTCCTGACGTCGGTGGAAAACACTCGACGAACTTCGTCCATACTTCATCATCTACGCCTTTCTTCTGGAGAGTTATTAGATGAGCCGATTGCGCTTTGTTCCCATGTCCGTCAGTACTTTTCCATGAAGTTCAGTGAACCTCCTCACCCATCCTCTGCAGCAATGTATTCTCTCCTTTCTAATCTACCTCAGGTTCCCCCCCCCATCTCGCTTCTTCTCTTCTCCTTTCCCCTACGCCCTCTGAACTAAACACTACATTCTTTTCTCTGAATTCTAGTGCAGCTCCGGTTCCGGACGGCCAACCTTTAGCTTTTATAAAACTTTTCTGCATCTTCTTCTTCCGTTTCTCCTATCCGCTTTCTCTGCTGCCTTTACTTACTCTCCTCTCCCGAGGGGATTCACAAATGCATACGTTGTCTTTTTCCCCAAGAAAGGTGATCTCCTTGACTTGGTGAACTGGCGCCCAATTTCCCTACTTAATCTCGACTACAAACTTTATACCAAGCTTCTTTCACAACGACTAAATCACATTCTCTTTTCTGCCTCTTCTTCTTCCGTTTCTCCTATCCGCTTTCTCTGCTGCCTTTACTTACTCTCCTCTCCCGAGGGGATTCACAAATGCATACGTTGTCCTTTTCCCCAAGAAAAGTGATCTCCTTGACTTGGTGAACTGGCGCCCCATTTCCCTACTTAATCTCGACTACAAACTTTATACCAAGCTTCTTTCACAACGACTAAATCCCATCCTCACTTACATCCTCTCCCCTAACCAGACTTACACAGTTCCTGGCCGTTCCCTATATCACAACATCCATCTCCTGACTGATCTAATTCACCTTGCGCGCTCCCGCTCTGAACCCCTCGCCATCCTCTCTTTAGACCAACAGTCCGCCTTTGATAATATCTCCCACACTCATCTCTCCGCCACACTTCTCCGATTTGGATTTCCACCTCCGTTTATTTCTCTCCTCACCTTCCTCTACCAGGACGCCAGTTTCCAGGTCAAGTTGCCCACCTTTCTTACAGCACCAATCCTCTTCCGCCGTGGAGTGAGGCAAGGCTCCCCACTCTCCGGTCAACTTTTCGTTATAGCCTTAGAATCGTTTCTCCGCTCCGTTCAACGCTCCTTTCAAGCCACCCTGCCGCCACTCATCGCCCGCACGAGACACCATGTCACCACTTCCGTGGCGTATGCAGACGACGTTACCTTCTGTATACCCCTGGATTCACAGTTCTCTTTGCTCCAAAGTCTTTTCGCCGATTACACCTCCTGCTCCGGAGCTGCGATTATAACAACCAAAAGCACAGGCCTGTAGTGCAGGTCATGGGTTGACCGCTTGGATTCCCCATGGGGAGCGCACTGGCTTTCAGCCTCTCAACGTTTCCTAGGCGTACATCTTGGCGTCCCAGGTGAAGCCTCCAGCACAACGTGGTATACCATCCAGCCACGTCTTCATCGGTCAACTGCGTTTTGGCGAAAAGCGCAGTTCTGCACAACCTATCTATTACGATGTTGCAATGTTAAATACGCCCACTACCTGTTCTTCTATCCTCTTGACAGAAAGCTTATTGATCCATAAATACAGTGTAGAATGCTGTAACGAAGATACTCCATCATTGTACCGTTACCATGGAAACTGCTTTGTTGCTACTGCAACGAAAGTGACAATATCAGCAACGATTCAGTCTCCAATGCATAACGACATGATTACGAGCATGCGCATATAAAAAAAATTACTGTTTCGTCAATGTGCTTACTATATATACATACCCTTCCAAGGCATAACGCAACCACAATCTGATGACGGATCCACAGTGGACTTGAATGTGCTAATGTTTTTACATTGTGTGCATATATTTATAACTGAAATTTTTCAAAACGTGTATAGAAGGCAATAAGTGTTTTTATATCCTTCAGCACGAATTAATTGACTTCCTATGTTACATGTTATTACATGGCCCACTATTGCAGCTACACAAAATATTATTCTTTACTAACTGTTGTCATAGATACTTCCTTAATTCAGTTAGTCGTCTGCGTATTTATTTTGTTTTTCGCGCCTACAACCAACTAAAAAAAAAAATGACTCTCACTTTTTATAGAACGGCCTTTGAAATATATACTGAACTCCTCACACAGAACGCATGGAATATCACGCAGTTGAATACAACTTAACTGAAGGAAACTACATCTAAGAGCAAAACGCATTAATTCACCTTAACTAACAGCTTAAATAATTCATGAGTGATGCCCACTCAATGGCTATTTAATAACTTGCATATTAATACAGAGGACCTCCTCCCGTCTCAAGGAATCGGACTATAGAATATTAACTCCTGACAGACTCACTCATTCACTAAACTAATTTAATACTTACTAGACAAAATCACAATCGAATTAATTAATAGAACACCTAATGTTCAGAGTATGAGACTTAGCTTTTCATCACTTTCAGAATTTTAGCTTAAGGCAATGCATACACTTTACAAACTCGAATCCTCCATTCCTTCTGCTGTCAAGCTTTCCTTTCAGAAAACCTGTTTATTCCTTTCTTCAAAGATACACATACTTGGAGTGCCAGTGGAATAAAATAAAAATCCAACGCTACCAAAGTTTTATGCTAGTTTTGTACAGATTAGTACACCCTAAAAAATGTGTACATCACCGGAAATGGCAATTTTCTGCTCTCTAAATATGGTACTCCAAGTACATGCTGGAGTGCCACTTTTCCAAAATTAAAAATAAACATTGCCACAGCGTTGTACTGGTTTTGTAAAATTTTGTACACCCAAAAGAAAATCGTATACACCACCAGAAGAGCTACTTTTTGATTTCTTTGTTATCTCCAGTATGTACTTGCCGTTCCACTATTAAAGAGCCGAAAAGTATCACTTGCGGTGGTGTAAAAAAATTGCTTTTGAGTGAACAAACTAGAACAACTCTCTGGCAATGTTTATTTTTGGTTTGGAGAAAGTTGCACTCCAAGTACATGTTCCTTCTTCTCAAGGCGGTTGGACCTACGGCGTCTTGTGTTTTCTCATCTGTCAATACTCGTTTGAATGGGCGATAAACCTTTTGAGGGAACCAGTAATCGAAGACTGCTATCGAAGTTATTGAATATTCGCTTCAAAATTTTGTCTTCGATTATTGATCTGTCAGTTCCTATCCTAGAAGTCAACGTTCATAACTGCCATAGAAAACTCTCAAAATTGCTTCCAGGCAAATACGAACGTTCGAGCCATCACCGCTGAATCCTCCTTTACTTATATCGACCAAGGCCTCAAAATGCACACGTGACGTTGCAAAACCAGGAACACAGGCTTGAAGCTGCTGCCACGCACAACGACGACATTGTTCCAAGTTGCTACCACCTTTTGCGGTCGTTACAGAAATTCCTGGATGGAAAGCAACCCACCAAACAAGATGATGTCGTATGGGCACTTACTTAATTCTTTGCGTTCAAGCCGGTACACTTCTACAACACCGGTATCCAAAAGTTGCACAGACCATTCAAGCTGATCGTGGCAAGCGATGGGCACTACATTTTGAACTGACGTATGCTTGTAAATACGGTAATTAGCACTTTTCCGTTGCCTTGCATTTGCAGATATTACTTTCTTTCCAATCTAATACGTTCTGTATTTGAATGATGAAAGACCGTATACCTGCACTTCTCTATTGTTGCACGCCTTTCCAGCCCGCCACTATTCACCAGGAGGCGTGCTTTGGAATTAGTTTCCGTTTTTCGGAAGAAGTAAAACATTTGTGTCGTCTCAGTATGACTCATCAAAACTGAAGTCATTCTGAGCAACACTTCGACCCGCAGAACCCTTCGAAATGTGAAATTTCACTATGGACACTCGATATATTAACAATATGGAAACCAAACTTACATTCCGTTTGACCGATGTTTGGGAAATAGTGCCTTCCAGGCTCTAGGGTCTAATCCCATTAAATGTTACATTTTTTTTGGGGGGTGCGTTCTACTTCTTTTTCGAGAGGTTCTAAATGGGAGGGGGCGGGACAAAGCATTCTTCTTCTATACTATGATGTTTGCTGGTGTCATTTAACTACAAAACAATATTCGGAAGTGTTACTAAGATGATGGTTATTTCTATTCATAGCTCACATCCCTACGACAGAAAGTTCCTGATCAATCTGCGACATATATCATGTTATTACAAAACATAAATGAAATCGAAACAGTACTCGCCCAAATAAAATTTCACTCGATGCCTTAATGAAGGAAAGATTCCTGAGGATTGGAACACCGCTACAATGATCCTGCTACATAAGAAAGGTGACATAATTTAAGGATCTCGGAAACTACAGACCTATCAGCCTCCTATCAGTAGTTTATAAAATCTTCACTAAAGTTCTTTCACACCGCTTGAAGGTAACACTGGACATGGCTCAACCGAGAGAACAAGCTGGATTCAGGAGTGGCTACAGCACAATAGATCATATCCACGTGTTGAGAGAACTAATTGAAAGAGCGAGGGAATATGAACTTCCATTGTGCATGGCTTTTATCGATTATGAAAAAGCCTTTGATTCGGTGAAACCATCAGCAGTTACAATGGCTCTGAAAACCTGCGGTATTGAAGATGCATACATTAATATCATTAATAACATCTATGAAAATGCAAGTGCAAAGATTAGGCTGTTTGAAAATACAACACACGTAAAAATTGGGAAGGGAGTGAGACAAGGTGACACCATATCTCCGAAGCTCTTTAATGCCACATTGGAGGGTGTTTTTCAGTCACTGAGCTGGGAAAACAAGGGGATAAAGATTAATGGAGATTATCTAACCCACCTTCGTTTTGCTGATGACGTAGTCATTTTTGCAACTACCCCATCAGAGCTGCAGAGTATGATCCAGGAACTTGCTGACAAGAGTAAAGAAGTGGGATTAAAAATGAACTTTCAGAAGACAAAAGTGATGTTCAATGCTTTTACAAGAAATGAAGATTTATCGATTGATGGAGAAAAGCTGGAGATAACAGACACGTACGTTTATCTTGGACAGCAGATATCAAGTGAGGGTCACATTGATGAAGAAATTAATCGGCGTACAAAACTTGCCTGGAGAGCTTTTGGAAGAAACAGCATAATTTTCAAGAGCAATATGCCATTATGTCTTAAAAGAAAAGTGTTTGATCAATGCATCCTTCCAGTGCTTACGTATGGTGCGGAGACGTGGACCTTAACTAAAAGAGACATACAAAGGCTGCAGACAACTCAAAGAAGCATGGAGAGGTGCATGCTTGGTGTAACCAGGAGAGATAAGAAGAGGAACTCGTGGATCCGAAAAATGACAAGAGTGGAAGACATCATGATCAGAGTTAAATCCCTGAAATGGCAATGGGCTGGACATACTGCCAGAAGGACAGATCATCGATGGACAGCCGAAATTTTAGATTGGATTCCAAGGGACAGGAAAAGACCCAGAAGAAGACCACATGGGAGATGGGTGGATGAAATTCGAAAGTATGCAGGGGTGACATGGAGGAGACTGGCACAAGACAGACCGTTGTGGAGGAAACTTGGGGAGACCTTCGTCCAGCAGTGGATTGATAATGGTTGACAATGATGATGATGATGATTACAAAACAACCTGAGGGTGGTCACTGATCAACATACCTAGGAGATGCAAAAACAAATAAAATTTTCACAGATAAAAATTAAAAGAGAGAGAGGTATGAACACTTATATTTCTTCTACCTAAACAAAGAAAAGAAAAATAATTTAAACCAAGATGCTACAGCAATTGCAATGATTACTAGAACGAAGAACACTCATCCCTCTGTAACTAGGATTTCACCTGCATTTTGAAGCTCAGTCACAAAGATTTATGGAATAAATTTGTATTTAAGGAAAACACAGAAAACAGAATATATAGCCAGAAAAAAGAATTACGAGAGAAACCTTCACTCCGGCATACTTCAATTTTTTTCGGAAATTTGTTTACGTTTTCAATGCTGAATACAAATACCAATGAAATCCTATGATGTTTAAACAATAACACAGTGCAAGGAAAATATCGTGAAAGAAAACGAATTTGGAAAAAGTCTTCGTAGTCTTTATAGTTTTCTTTCTCGAATTTCTTTTTGCCTCCAATATGCGATTAAACGAGAAAGTATCGCTACATCCAACTTTTGTTTTCGGGAAATTTTCCTCCGTTTCGATTCTTAAATACAAACATTTAGGTAACACAATTATACTTAACAACCACACGGGCAGAGGGAATATCGTAAAGAAAAAGATTTTAATATTACGTGGCTGCATCTGACTTCCGTTTCCGGAAATCGTTGTCTTCGTTTTCGAACTAAAACATAATGGAATACAACGATATTTAGCAGTAGTGGAAAATGAAAACAAAGCGAGAAAAAGAAGAAGAAAGGAAAAAACCATTGTATGGGAGAAGTCTTCAATCCGTTTCATATCCACTTTTGGAAAATTTTGAAAGACCGAATTCTGTCCAAAATTAAAAAACTTGCATCTATGACCGACAATCCGTAACAGGTTTTGTCTGCAGAACCATAATAAAATCCTCGGCATACTTTTCCCGTGCCGTAATTCAGCCACGGGGATCACATGAATCGACTTCTCACTCCTTTTTTCTCTGAAATAATTTTAAATGCAAATTGTCATCAGTCATTGTAACTTATTCCCTCGTGGAATTTGACGGGGAAAAGTTTCGGAAATAATCATATTTTAAGTTAACGCTCTGAAATATGGGTATTAGGGATGCTTTGCTGAAGCTTCCTCAGCAACACATAGAGAGGAAAATAATTGTATAACTGATAAGATAAAGAAAACAGCCAAAATGCTTTTGCACTTTTTACTTTCAAATTATTATAATTATTAAATTTTCCTATAAAGCCCCTAAAATTGAAGAACAATTTCATTTGGGAATTAAGTGACAATCAAAAAGCCTTTTGCCCCCTAATGCCACCCCCAAAATATAAAGACCGCGTTTTCCTAACACTGAATATTTTATACTTTGCCTTACTCCTTTCGAGCTTCAAAGTTGAACTAACGACACTGAAATTTAAAAAAAATTTAAACTGTAGGAAGTTAAATTTGAAAATATATTTTCAAGAATTACGCCTTAGCATTATTTTCGTTTAAATAAAAATATGTGAGAAAAACCATATTTCATTCTTATTTTTGTTATAACCTTCCGTGTGTATTTCGCTTCGCAAATTTTCAAACATCATAGTTAAAATAAATTGAAAGAAGTACAGAGATGTTTCCCAAAAATGTGAAATTTGATATCTGTTAACAGCGTTTGACAACTTACTTGTATGGTTTCCTTTATTTATTAATTTATGAAATTTTTGGTGGCTAAAGAACGAGTGCATTTTCAAAAACATCGCTCCCCTTTGTAGGAGCCAAATTTCTCTGTTGGATAAATAATGTCCTGCATTCAACCAAACAAGTGAAACTTTCATCTAAAACCAGTAGATACATAGCCGCTGCAGGGCACTTTGGTATAATTGATTCTATTTCCATATTAAACCAAGTGGCAACTGTGTAGAGCACAGTGCAATATAAAATCCTGGTGAATCACACCTAATCAACCAAATATCCAGGCATGTATTTCTCACAGTGACCTTGATTTTACCTATGAAAGGGAAGTACTTGGCTTTAAGGGATCAGATTGGCTGGGCGTTAATCCCTTATTTACCGCACCCTAATCAAATTCCTGAAAGCATATCTCGCCATTTTCTCACTGTCCTTTTCGTTCTCTCTTCTTTGTGATCAGTTCTTTGAGTAAATAGTGCAAAACACAATTTTGAAATTTATCTACAGACCGACTTTGTGAAGTCCAGGAGCATTTCTCATCAGCAGAGACCAACAGAATAACTAGTAAGTTATCTTCCATAGTTTAATTTTACGTTAGATTTGTATTTTAGTACTTGCTTAATATGATTCCCAAAGTTAGTGTAAAGAAATTATTTTGTTTTTAAGAAAATACTTTTTTTGTTGTTGATTTTGAACAAGAACAGTGCGGTTAAAGATTCTAAATGAAAGTTTCTAGGAAAGAAGTTTCATAGAAATTGACTTTTTATTACGAAGAAAATGTTTAACTAAGAGAATGTGTTACACAGTTAGCGTTGTTAAAATTTAATTATCGCAAAAAAAAATTTTGAGTCACTTCTTGATCTTAAAATTGTTATGATCAGAAGGAAGTAAATGGGTTAATATAAAATTATGAAATCAAGTCAGTTCTTCAGGTGGGTAGTTGCTAAAAGGAGACCATAATCTGTTCGGAAAAAAATGTATATTGTTGCAGTAATGAGTTGATAACTGCCCTTTTCTTCCTTACTGCTGTCTTCCTTTTATTTTATCTTTTTTTTGAAGAAAAAATGCAAAGCTCCGTGTTTCCTTTGTTTATATCGATGACCACTGGAGAAAGTTTTGTTTATATTACATGTTCATGTCAGTGTATTGAATAAGAATGTAAATACTGCAAAAGCGTTGTTGCATCGCTTAACAAGGGACTAATGATTATTCACTCTGGAATGCGAAAAATTGGAGATCACATTCATGCATGCTGGTTACTGAGAAAACGAAAATTCCTCGAATTAATTGCTTACTCCACTCTCCAGTTTCTGTAGGTTTTCCCGGAGATTTGCCACTTGTCTCTTTCTGCAAAGAAAGGTTTAAATTGAAACTATGTTAACGAGCAAATACACCTTTGTTATGCATGTTTAGACTTGATAATGCCCAGTTATATTGAAAGGTAAATTATAGGAAAGAAGGAAACCGTTCTTTTAGAAAATAAGAACTTTATACAAAAAATAATTAGCAATGTTTAAAAATCCGCAGTTTGTTTCAAAAAATTAAATTTTATTGTTCTTCTACTAGAAACAAAGACTAATGCAAACACGATAATGTGCCTGAGCAGTAAGTAAGAAAAGAGCTGTTAATGCTTTTATGATGTGTAAATCATATTCATAATGCTTACATTTATTTAATGTGAAAAGTATTTTTGCTGTTCATCTAATTGGAGGGGGACGAAGGACAATTGAAAGTGTAAATTTCAGTCAGTTACAGAATCCTAATAATTTCCTATAGAATGTGATATGATTAACACATTCAATAGTATTGCCTGATTAACCGCTATCGGTTGCACCAATAGAAGGCATATTCTTCGCAGTCACAGAAGTTAGGAAATATGGACGAACGTAATCTAATTGCAGAAATGAAGGCTCCAATAAGATGTGCAGTTATTGAAATCGGACGCAAACGAACAGAAAACCTAGGTTTTTGTAGCAAGCGTACCATCCAAAATTATTTTGTTTTCTTTTCAGATTGTGATATCATTAACACATGACATCACATTCTGAAAAAAAAAACATTTTTTTTCTGTTAGATATTGAGATCTAGGACATTTTTGGTATCCGTCTGCTTTCATTCATTATAATAAAATTGCCGTATCAGTCTGTCAGTCACCTATCGAAGAAAATACTATCGCAAAATATTGAAATTTGGGGAAATGATGGGAGGGGAGATGTCATCTTTGAATTTCATCACTCTATCGTACTTACAGTACGAGATGGGACCGGGTTCGAATTCCGGGGAAACATGGATGCTATGTCTGTTTTACCTCACGGGATCCCTGGAGTCAGTGGATCTAAATTTGCGACAGGCAACTGTTCGTAGCCTAAGGAATTACTCAGGATGACTGTTA
Source organism: Macrothele yani (assembly GCA_039090855.1). Lineage (NCBI taxonomy): Eukaryota > Metazoa > Arthropoda > Arachnida > Araneae > Macrothelidae > Macrothele > Macrothele yani. The sequence goes on from CM077031.1 coordinate 54,983,914, forward strand.
ATCCCCTAGCCCCATACAAAAAAGCCACCAGAAATTCTCTCCCATGGTTAGAATTAGTGGAGTAATACCATGCCAATCTGTGACAGAAAAAAGACAAGGGTTTTTAGGAACTCCGTCCATAGAGAAAAAGAATTAAAACCGTGACCGATGATGTCGCAAACGTTAAGCTTTTTGAGCACACCAGGCTGAGATGATTGCCACGCGGTATGAGAATGAGAAATTGTGAATACTTTTATACACAGTGGTACTAGGAAGTAGTCATCTTTTCATTAAGCACTGATTCTTTTGAAATGGTGTAGTGCTGAGCACTTCGAGATGTCAATTTATCAATCAAATCCCATGCTGCTGTAAATTTTCATCGGTAATTTTACGTGGAATATTAAAAGGTGTAAATTTTCTTCTGAAATATTAAATGGAATATCAATTCTTCTGTAAGTTTTGTGTGTTTCTGAGAGTCATTGAACTGTATGCATGAAACTGTTAAATCTGAAATTAACCAATTGCTTATCACACGTCAATTCAGCATACCTTAACCTCAAAATAATATATATATTTGAATAATCAAAATAACTTTCATATTTGCGATATTCTTGATCATGCTTTCGAACGCAAAGACAGTGTATCACCACTAGACGGCTAATTTTCTCCTGCTCTATTTATCAGACATGCGTACATATATTATAGTGAACACAAAGGGATATATCAGTAGTACTACAATTAGCTTTATTTATGTTTATCAGTAAACATTTAAACCAAAATTTCGCTCCAAAAATTTCGAAATATTGTAAGTTTTAATTGACTTCCACATTTCTTATATTAAGTGCTGTTTTTTATGTGTTTTGAAAAGTTCTATGCTGCAAACGTACTAATACGTATGAAAAATATATTGAACGAATATGCGTTTGGTGATCTAAGAACATCCGGCATCAATGAACCTGTGTTGTATTAAAAACCATAGATAAACGTGCCATTGCAAAGCCTTAAATGTCTTTTGCAAGTTATGTATTAATCGAACTTTTAGCTGGTCTTTTGCAAAAATGCACGTGTTTACGGTACCGCTTTTTCGTCTCTCCGTTATTTCGACTGACGGTACCATATCTCAGCAGTTATTAGACTGATTTGAAAAATATTTTCGTATTGCGAAACTTGCAAAGCGAAAAACGGCGAATAATTGCTTTCCGGTTTTTTTACGGTACAAACTTTGTCGTTAAATGCAGTGCTATATGAAATATCCTACGGAATTCAAAATAATGTTATTCCATATAATCCTAACGAAAAAATTCTATGGGCTATTTGATAACTGTTATAACAAATATTATTTTTTTACAGTTTGTTTTTAAAGTAATTAGTATAATTTCCATTACATGGTGTCGAGTAGCGGTTTCCCGATTACTGTCTCCTTAAAAGTGCAATTTGATAAATTCTTTTTGCATCGGATGCAGAGCATGTGGCAAATGTTCTACATAAAATTTTGTAGTTTGTTTTAAAGAATGAATTGGTTACTACGAACATTGGTATTTCAAAAAAATAAAAAAAACAATATATTCATATACTGTAATATATATTGATATTTAAGTTGTGGAGCGATTTTGGAGGGGTTTGGCCATAACTCAACACGCTGGCCAAGCGGGTTGGTGAGTGTGGGGTAGCATTTCAGCTAATCCCGATGGTATAGTTATACCGCTATTGGCGGTCGTCAAAGCCCCTTTAGTGGGAAGGCGGGGTGGACATTTGTCAAGGAGAGACTGTGATGTTACGCATCACCTGACCTTACATCCCAAATTAAATCTTTACTACACAAATTAAATCTTGGCCCTCAGTCTCCGGCAGCTGGAATATACCTGGCCAAGGCAGCGGCCAGTGCGACATGAAGGCAGAAGGTGCTAACAATCCCCGGAGGACCGGACTAGGCTGCCATCTGATGCTGACCTTGGCTACGTATAATGCACGCTCCCTATCTTCTGATTTAGGACTTCTTGAATTGGAAGAGGAACTACAAAGGATCAAGTGGGACATCGTCGGGCTAAGTGAGAAAAGGAGAAGATCTCATTGAACTGAAAAGTGGACATCTCTTTTACTATCGTGGGACTGATACTGGCAGAACTAATGGTGTTGGATTTATTATAAACAAGAAACCGAAGGATAAAGTTGTAGAAGTTGAAAGTTCCTTTGACAGAGCTGCACGACTCGTTATCAAACTCTCGCGAAGATACCAGGCTCAGATTATTCAAACTTATGCACCCACCACAAGGCATGCTAAAGAAGAAATTGAAGAATTTTATGAGGAAATTCGTCATATAGATAATAAAGGTAAGCAGCACTTAAAGATAATTATAGGAGATTTCAATGAAAAAATAGGGCAACGGCAACAGAATGAAACTTCAGTAGGTAAATTCGGTCACGGCAACAGAAACCAGCGTGGAAATACTTTCGTTGAGTTTGCAGAGGCAGAAGGGCTTTTCATCTTGAACTCCTTTTTCAAGAAAAGGCCACAAAGGAAATGGACATGGAGACATCCAAATGGGACAAGTTAAATTGATTTTCTTACGTGTAACAAAAAATTCGTCATAGAAGACTGCAGTGTGCTAAACAAGTTCAACACAGGTAGTGACCATAGATTGGGGAGATGTAAGATGCACCTCCAAACTAAACTCGAACGTAGCAAGCTCATAAGACAGACAAAATGTATTGACATAACCAACCTTAAAAAACACCATAATACCTTCACGTTTGAACTGAAGAACAGATTCTCTGCTTTAGAAGGCCTAACATCGGAAGAAGTGGATATTTCGGAAGTTAACAGAAAAGTAACCAAAGCTCTTATGGAAACAGCAACAAAATTAGCTGGGTCTAAGAACAAGTTGCATGTGAACAAATTATCAGGAAAAAACAAAATGTTAATGCAAAAAAGAAGAGAGAAGAGGACAACTAAAGAAGATGTGACTTCCAAAGTGGAATATATAGAGCTATGCAAGACAGTACGAAAACGTATCACTGAAGACGTAAGGAAATTCAACTGTGAACTAGTGAGGAAAGCAATTGAAAACAACCAAAGCCTAAAGATAAAAAAGGGACATCTCAGTAAGGGAAGAAAACAGATTATGGCACTGAGAAAAGAAGATGGTTCTGTGACAAGAAATAGAGGCGAAATTTTGACAAGACTGAAAGATTTCTACTCCAAATTATATGAAAGGGATGATACATGTTCTCCAGACATAATGAAAGGTACCAGTACCAGAGTTCTTCCAGTCCTCCCAGCAGAGGTTGCACATGAAATCTAGAATATGAAGCGGGAAAAGCTCCAGGAGAAGATGGAATTACTGTACACATCATACAAGAAGCAAGTGGAGAAATCGAAACAGTACTCGCCCAAATTTTCTCTCGATGCCTTAATGAAGGGAAGATTCCTGAGGATTGGAACAACGCTACAATGATTTTGCTACATAAAAAAGAGGTGACATTGAGGATCTCAGGATCTACAGACCTATCAGCCTCCTATCAGTGGTTTATAAAATCTTCACTAAAGTTCTTTCACACCGCTTGAAGGTGACACTGGACATGGCTCAACCAAGAGAACAAGCTTCATTCAGGAGTATCTACAGCATAATAGATCATATCCACGTACTGAGAGAACTAATTGAAAGAACTAATTGAAATATGAACTTCCATTGTGCATGGCTTTTATCGATTATGAAAAAGCCTTTGATTCGGTGAAACCATCAGCAGTTACAATGGCTCTGAAATCCTGTGGTATTGAAGATGCGTACATTAATATTGTTAATACCATCTATGAAAATGCAAGTGAAAAGATTCGGCTGTTTGAAAATACATCACACATAAAAATTGGATAAGGAGTGAGACAAGGTAACACCATATCTCCGAAGCTCTTTAATGCCGCATTAAAAAATGTATTTCAGTCAATGAACTGGGAAAACAAAGGGATAAATATTAATGAAGATTATCTAACCCACCTTCGTTTTGCTGATGACGTAGTCCTTTTTGCAACTATCCTATCAGAGCTGCAGAGTATGATCCAGGAACTTGCTGACAAGAGTAAAGAAGTGGGATTAAAAATGAACTTTCAGAAGACAAAAGGGATGTTCAATGCTTTTACAAGAAATTAAGATTTATCGATTGATGGAGAAACGCTGGAGATAACAGACACGTACTTTTATCTCGGACAGCAGATATCAAGTGAGGGTCACATTGATGAAGAAATTAATCGGCGTACAAAACTGGCCTGGAGAGCTTTTGGAAGAAGCAGCATAATGTTCAAAAGCAATATGCCATTATGTCTTAAAAGAAAAGTGTTTGATCAATGCATCCTTCCAGTGCTTACGTATGGTGCAGAGACGTGGACCTTCACTAAAAGAGACATTCAAAGGCTGCAGATAACTCAAAGAAGCATGGCGAGGTGCATGTTTGGTGTAACCAGGAGAGATAAGAACTGGAACTCGTGGATCCGGAAAATGACAAGAGTGGAAGACATCATGATCAGAGTTAAATCCCTGAAATGGCAATGGGCTGGACATACTGCCAGAAGGACAGACCATCGATGGACAGCCGACATTTTAGATTGGATTCCAAGGGACAGGAAAAGGCCCAGGAGAAGACCACATGGAAGATGGGTGGACGAAATTAGAAAGTATGCGGGAGTGACATGGAGCAGACTGGCACGAGACAGACCGTTGCGGAAGAAACTTGGGGAGACCTTTGTCCAGCAGTGGATTGATAATGGTTGACAATGATGATGATGATGATATTTTTATATTGTGTCATGCACTTTCAGCCGTATCTTCGCTCCTGGAAACTCGAATAAAAAATTATTTCAGGGTCAGGTAGCAATTCCCACTGGAAACATTTTGAAATAATAAAAATATTGGATACTTTTTCCGCCATGGGATGTATTGTATATTATATTATTCAACAATTTTCAAATTTCGTTTATAAGTTTAAATTTTTAAGGTTATGCTTTCTTAAATGCGATGGCATCACAGAAAAACACATATTCTAGATTTAGCTGTGTATATGTGACAAATATCACATGCCCGGGCATATGCGAGTATAGCGTCCTTTCCAGTATCGGGAAACCAAATGATCGCTAGATAGGAACTTGGGTGAAGAGAATTTTCGCAAATATTATTCGTAACTGGTAACGTGTGATTAATCTCTTTGGCGATTTCGTTATGTTTCAGGTTGTCAATTAATATTCGCTGACCTCCATCCTTAGGTACGAGGAAAGACGGTGAAGCGGAGTCTCCCACTTAATTGGCCCCCGTTTTTCTTGTGGTACAAAGACTTTCCAGCACTCGTAGACTGTTTAGTAGTATTTCGTTGCAACATTTCTTCTATCTGCTTCTGCACGACGTCTTCCTTTATACAATGCACAAGCATAAGGTTCAGATGTAGCAAGTTTAGCTGCTTCGGTGTATATCTATATGTATTATAACGAACTGGGGAAATCAGAAATCATGGTTTACCTGAAATTGATCGAGAACATTTCTGTGGCATGTGGAAAAGTTACATTTTTTTTGTGAAATACTACTGCCACTGTAATTGGTCCGATCAATCATCTCAACAGAAGTAGAAGTAACAAGCTCCGGTAGGGTTACTAAATCATTAGTACGTAGAAAGGAAAGTGTTGACTCAGCTTTTTCCAAATTCATTGGGATTGTACCCGCGCTTGACGCGACAAATGCAATTTTATGCTGGTGTTTCATTGGGCATTGAGGAAAATAATTAATGCAAAAAGACGGGGAGTGTCAAATAGAAAGTGGAAATCAGCATATCTGGGTATGCTGATTTCTCTCTCTGGAAGTGTTCGCTGAAACTTCCAGAGAGAGAAATTAGCACACCCAAATATGCTGCTTTTCGCTATGACGGCACAGCGAACACTTCCAGAGAGAGAGAGAGAGAGAACAAGTGCGGTATGGTGGTGGTTGGGATACATATAACCCGTTTTGTGACGGAAGCTTATTTCCCTGTGCCCATTCGACAAACTGCGAATATAACCCCATTTGTGACGGAAGCTCAATTTCTTAATGTGCCCATCCGACAAAAACGGCGAGTATTTAGTGCTTTACAGCAACTCAACTTACAAAGGATCGATCTCGCGACCATCTGGTACGAAGGGTGTTGCTCTATCCACTAGATCACTCGTGGCTCCTTCGAGTCCTCCAATACGGATGGATTGCTTATGGCATACATACGGCCATGGAGAAGTGCATAGCCTACACAGTTGCAGCACATGACTCACCCCAACAACTTCTTCACTCGATCCCTGTAGCAATCCGTCGCCAGTCGGTTAATTCACTACACTTCCTTCCCTCGGATTGAAGACTTTTGTTCGGTCTTCCATAAAATATTTGTTTTTTTATTTCTTTGTAAACGCTGTCGTACTGTGCATATTAAATCCTTTAGCACGTCTACTGTAAAAAAAAATTCGTACTTAAGTTATCACTTTGTCGGTCCGTCTGCCTGGGAACAGCGTAACTCTGCAACTCTTAGTCTGATCTGAAAAATTCTTTTTAGTTGGAACACGTTTCCGGTGCGAAATGTTTCTCAAATATTTAAACATTTTTCTGAACGGATAAGTCGGCTGCTAGTGGGCATAAATTCACATATCCGTTTTTAGCAATATCTCCGGAATTGAAAGCCAGATTGAAGAAATTCTTTTCCGGTCTGATACTACTAACAATAAAATGTGTGTGTGTGTATTTTCTTCCCAAATCAATGCACAATTACGCCGATGAGGGCACCAATATTTAATATGTTTTTCTCAATATCTCTGCTTCTGAACGAGGGATTTAAAAATTTCTTCCAACATCGGATGCCATTTACTGTGTTGGACAATTTAGATTTGTATTTGAATAGTTTTATAGTTCACAGTTCTGTTGCTAGGTGGTGTTTGTGTACTTATTTTTCCAGCTGCTATCACCGCTTCTATAAATCCTATTGAGAAATTTCATTTTTACTGTATATTATACAATAGAAATGTGGAACATTATTTTCTTTATATAATGCATATATTTTTTGCTAAGGAGGGTAACAGACAAAACTCTTTTCTTCGTATCTGTGATTCTAGGAGACGTATTTGAAAACTCCCTTTTCCGTAGCATTCTGTTTCCATGAAAAGCATTTTTCGCCTCATTCAAAATTCCTGCGCTAGAAGGCGTTGAGTAGTTTCATGTTTCCTTCGATATTTTTTCTTTTAGCTGTTTGATTTGAAAATTCCCTTTGAAATCAAAAAGTTTCTCATAACAAAATACTTTCTTTGTTATGTGAAACTTTTTCCGCGTCATTTTCAGTAACACACGTTTCAGCGGCTGGCAATAGTAAGTAGCTACTTCAATTTCTGGACGTCTTATCTATTCCAGAAATATGTTTCATTTTTTTTCTTAACGGTTCCATTGAATTTGAATAACTTTGATAAATCTCATTTTCTTAGTTGCGTCAGAAATAAGGTTATCAAAGCAACCGGTATATTATTTGCGTCAAAAGACGTGCTCATTACAATCGAAATTTCAGTGTCATCTTTCTTGTTCTTCTTTTTCTTAACTAAAGCTTTTTTTAATCTTCTTATTAACTTCACCTTGTTTTTGTCTTGAAAACCTGCCCCCTGTGGATGATATTTTCGAGTTACGTTTTGTTTAACAAATGATGCCTCTGTCTCAGCATATTTCCTCGAATACCTTAGAGTTAGTTTTTTAGCAAATCTGTTGAAAAAAATTATGGTGATTATGTTATCATTCTGTCCGTCCACACCATATCTCTGCAGCTATTTGTCCGATTTTAAAAATCGGTTTTGCATTAGGAAGCTTGGAATGTGAGAACGATGATCTTTGCATTCCGGATGTATTCATTATCTGCACTTACGCAGGTGCTGTGCGGAAGTGCAGATGATGTCAAATTCAAAATACATTTCATCCCATATATTTGCTTCTCTGTATACGATTGAAAAGATATCTTTTTCTTTTATGGCCATTTACACACTTTGAAAAAAAAATAAAAAAAACGAAGCACCAATAAGGAATCATCCAATCGTGATGAAATGTGCAGTGCACGTACGTATAGGAACGTAATGATTGGAATTTCAGATCAGTTGGGATATATTGTTTGTCAGTACGTTGTAGCGCCACTTCTGGCTCGTATACAGGTTTGTGACACCCGGCGAGACAGAAGAAAGCAAGCCGTCTAGCAAAGGTCTGGATTGCCACTTCCGTACCTGTAGACGATGCTACATGCCCGCGGATTCGGTTCTCTTCGTGCAACTGCTTGTTCCTCTGGTTCTGTCGTTGCCGTCGGACACCCACTTCCCGCGTGGAGCTAGGGTGTGCACTCCTCGATCCATTGCCGACATCGTTCGATATCTGCCTCGCTCCGACCCAAATGCCGGCCAATGCGGCAGATTGACGAATCGGCGTCACTAATCCCAATTACACGTCCCCTCTAAAACTCGTTCGGCTGCTCATATACTTCACGGAACAGACGTCGAAGCATCCTCACATTCTTGGACCTTCCAACGGGAAGTTGCTGTCACAGTTCTCCGTACGTGGAACTTTGTTCGTGATACACCCTTCTCGATGCACGGTTGCCACGGATGGTGCTGGACCGCTATTTAGTCATTGGTTGGTATTTTTTAATAATTTGCATATTTAACCCTGAGGTACATGCACGCGGAGTTTCACCAGGTCCGAACTACTTTGTCGGGTTGCTTCGGGACTTTTTTTATTTGGAAAGGGTGTGGTCGTGATGACCTCTTTGGCAGATTGCTTCAGTTTTCATATTTCGAGTTTTGTTATTTGTATGTTTCCATTTCATCGACACCCTCTTGCTTTCCAGAGTCAAGTGGTGTATTTTTGATATGTTACACGTGATGATCTGCCGTTAGAAATTGCGCTCCCTTTTCAGAATTGCGTTTCGTAAAGCCAAAGACAACAGAACTTGTTCTTTGAGTTGGCCGGTATGAGACATCATGTAGCCTTCTCACAATTAATTATAAAATACAACGAGCTGTTAGGGAAAAGACAGGTTATCCATGAATGTCCTGTGTTATGAAATTTTCTCTGAAATAGTTTGCTGTACAGTATCAACATTCTATATAAAATGCTTTTAGTAATTTTTTGAAGAAATAAATTAAATAAACTAAATATCAAGAATGTCGCTGTTTTCTAAGATTATCTACTTCTCTTAATTGTTGCAATTCAGCTTTACAGCAAATCGCAACTGATCTTTTGGACGCGATTTGGAAGTCCTTGATTTGACTTTCGAGTCACCATAACCCGTGTCACGCGGCCGTCACAGGATTTTTCTTAGGCAGACGCCGGAATCGTGACGTTTCTAACACTAGCGTCTGACGACAGTTCTGGGATTATCAAATGTTTGCAACGTTTGTTCAAGATAGAAAACTCAATAGGAGTACAATCCTTACGAGTTAAAATAACTTCACTATAAGTTTAAAATAGGTACAGGTTAAAAACGACATGAGATTTTTCGAGCTCCACAATGGACTGATCTTCAGATTAATATATTGTATATATAGCCCATCTTCAGATTACTACTCCCAAGACGAAGATGGGCTCATCTTCATCTTGGAAGTATATTAATTAATATACTCTCCCTGCTGGGATCCAGGTTATACAGAGCTCTTTACGCCTCTTCCGAAATCGCACTTATTTCTGTTTTAATGGTAACATTTATAGACAACAGGGAGATGCCCCATGGGCTCCCTATTCTCTCCTGTATTTGCAGAAATTATTATGTAAAGGCTGGAAGAAAATGTTTTGAACGAATACCTGTTAAACTCCTAGTCTGTATGAGGTACGAAGATGATGTTCTAGTGATTTGTCCTCACTCTTTGGATCAGCTTTCAACATTTGTAAAACACATGGCGCAAGAATGTGATACAATTAAATTCACGTAGATCATCGAAGAAAATAACTGTCTGCCACATTTGGACTTCTTTTTGCACGTCATTTTCAGTAACACACTTTTTAGCGACTGGCAAGAGTAAGTAGCTGCTTCAATTTCTGGATGTCTTATCTATTACAGAAGTCCGTTTGATTTTTTTCCTAACGGTTCCATTCAATTTGAATTACTTTGATAAATCTCATTTTCTTTTTGCGTCAGAAATAAGATTATCAAAGCAACCGGTATATTATTTGCGTCGAAAGACGTGCTCAATGCAATCGAAATTTCAGTGTCATCTTTCTTGTTCTTCTTCTTATTAACTAAAGTTTTTTAATCTTCTTATTCATCCCGGCTTATTTTCGTTCTGAATACATGCCCTCTGTGGATGATATTTTCGAGTTACGCTTTGCTTAATAAATGATGCCTCTGTCTCAGCATATTTCCTCGAATACCTTAGAGTTAGTTTTTAGCGAATCTGTTGTAAAAAAATATGGTGCTTATGTTATCATTCTGCCCGTCCATACCATTTCTCTGCAGCTATTATTCCGATTTAAAAAATTGATTTTGCATTAGGAAGATTGAAAAGTGAGAACGATGATAGTAGTATAAAATGACCGATTCTGGCGCAAGGAGCAAGGGGCGTGGCTTGCGGCAGAAGGATGGGGGCGTGGCGTGTGACCGAAGGATGTGGGGGCGTGGCAGATGACGCTAGTGCGTTGGGTCGATGTGCTGCCCCTAGCAGTGCTTCTTGGAACTTTATTATTATGTTAGATCTTTGTTTTTGAGTGATGGCAACGACCGAGTAAGGGAAAGGAAATGTGCTGCCCCTAGCGGTGCTTCTTGGAACTTTTAATGGACCTTTGAGAGATGGCAACGACCGAGTGGGAGAAAGGGGTGGATATAGGGGGATGTCAACTCGATGTGCTGCCCTCTAGCGGTGCTTTTTGGAACTTTTAATGGACCTTTGAGAGATGGCAACGACCGAGGGGGGAAAGGGGGTGTACGTCGCCCCCTAGCAGTGCTTTTTGGAACTTTTCTCGGGAGATTTATTGGACGTTGACAAATTTTTAAGAAGTCTTTCCAATATTTTTTTTTCATTTTCTCGGGAGATTTACTGGACTTTGTCAAATTTTTGAAGGAAGTTTTTTTGTCGTTTCCAATTTTTTTTTACTGGTATTTTTTTGTCCTATTTTTTCTCTCTAATTTATTTTATTAAATTTACATTTTCAGGAATTCCCTGAGGTATTATAATTTTTATAGACGTTGCATTATTTTTTTAATTTTCTCGGGAGATTTATTGGACGCTGACAAATTTTTGAAGGAAGTCTTTCCAAAATGTTTTTTTTTTTATTAAATTTATATTTTCAGGAATTCCCTGCGGTGTTATAATTTTTATGGACGTTGCATTATTTTTCTAATTCTTATATTTGTCCTCCCTCCAATTTTAATTTAGGCGAGGAAAGGCTTTGTTTGAAAATATTTCGTTCCCGTTGATTCATGTTCCGACATTTTAGTTTCACCACGTTGTCATTTTGTGAGCCATGTGTTTTGAGATGAGTCACAATTTTCTCTTTGACTAAGAAAATTTTGTATGACACGTGTTTTGGGATGAGTCATTATGATGAGTGACGCATTCGTGATAGCAGACATGACATCAACCAACGTCGTTTTCTCCTTAGCGGGGTCGGCTTTATTTATTTTTTTTATTTTCTCGGGAGATTTACTGGACTTTGTCAAATTTTTGAAGGAAGTTTTTTCAATCGAAGCATTTCCTCAAATTTGTTTTATTAAATTTATATTTTTAGAACTCCGTGAGGTGTTATAATTGTTATAGACGTTGCATTATTTTTTTAATTCTTATATTTTTCTTCCCTCCAATTTTAATTTAGACGAGAAAAGGCTTTGTTTGAAAAAAATTCGTTCCTGTTGATTTATGTTCCGCTATCTTTTGTCCGACATGTGTTTTCGGATGACTCACCATTTTCCCTTTGACTCAGAAAACTTTGTATGACACGTGTTTTGGGAAGAGTGACTATGATGTGTGACGCATGTCGTGATAGCAGATATGACAACAGCCAACACCATTTCCTCCGCGGGGTCGGCGGTTGACGTCATTTGAGATTCTGTTCGACGCCTTAAGTTCCAAGACTGATTTTTTCAATAACTTGTTCATTTTGCAACGAATTTATTCCTTATTTCCCCCTAATTTCCCATTTTATATTCATAATTTTTCAACGTAACGATTTTTTTATTTTCTTTGAGGAGACTTCACGCATTTTCAACGGACGTTCCAACATAAAGACATTTTCCAAAGTTTTGTGCTGCAGACATAATCTTAAAACACGATATTTTATTAACGTACTTACGTGTTCATGACATTTTCTGTTACATTTTTTAACGTTGTACCTTTTTCCGCCATACAAAGCCGCAATGCTTTATGCATAGTTAAAATATTTTTTTTTTATCTTTCCGTATTTTCTTTTATGATTAATCAGTGAAATGTACCTTCTAATCCATTATCTTAATCTACTTTTTTTTCTAAATGCTTGCATACTCGTTAAACTTCTCGATGTACCATCATTATTTTATTTTCTTACTTTTCAATCTAACAACTACTTTTATCGAGGCTTAATTTTTTCTGATTTAAACAAGCAAACGTTTCTTCATTATTATTTCTTTTTCCTACACAAAGAACTTTTCTTACTTGTTTTTAATGTATGACTTAATTTGGTTTTTTATATAGATGTTTCATGTTTGCGCAATAAATATACAGATCTATAGCAGATATACATAAAATTCGTTCCTAACAGTATCTTTTTTTAGATTTAACCCAACATACGTTTCTTAACGACTTGATATCTGTTCCACTAGGTGTTACAAAACTTCAGATTTTTAATTTTTTCCCTCTGAAACTGTTTTTTTCTTACTTGCTTTTAATGTATGGTTTAATCTATTTTTCTATCTTATTACTTTTCTATATGTGTACAAGAAATATACGAATCTATAGTAGTTAAAATTCGATTGAAACAATATTTCTTCATTCTTACTATATTTTTCCATTTGTTTCATCTATAGTAGTTAAAATTCGATTGAAACAATATTTTCCCCATTCTTACTGTATGTTTACATTTCTTTCCAACACACGTTTTTTCTTCTCAATTCCCGCTATCTAACTTAATCTATGTTTTGAGTATCATTCTATGTTCGTGTATTCGTCCATTATTTTATTTCAAACTTTGCTAACTATCTCATACTTATATTCTGACTTTATATTTTTCATTTCAACTAACGTTTCTTAACGACTTGAATTTCCGGATGTGACAAAACTTCAGATTTATTTTTTCTCCTCTTAAACTATTTTTTTCTTACTTGCTTTAAATGTGACTTAATTTATTTTTTACATCGCTGTTTCGTGTATGTACGAGAAATATACAGATCTATAGCAGTTAAAAATTCGACTGAAACAGTATTTTCTTTATTTTTACTTTATTTTCACATTTCTTTCTGACAAACATTTTTTTTTTCACATTTTCCACATATTTAACCTAATTTTGTGTTTTTTAATATCATTCTATGTTCACGAATTCGTCCATTGTCTTTTTTTCTAACTTTACACTTCATTCTTACTGTATTTTTCCATTTCATTTCAACCAACGTTTTTTAACGACTTGATATCTGTTCTACAAGATGTGACGAAACTTCAGATTTTTAATTTTTTCCTCTGAAACCGATTTTTTCTTACTTGCTTTTAATGTATGGTTTAATCTATTTTTCTATCTCACTTTTCTATGTGTGTACAAGAAATACACGGATCTACAGTAGTTAAAATTCAATTGATTTCTTCATTCGTACTGTATTTTTCCATTTATTTCATTTACAGTAGTTAAAATTCGATTAAAACAATATTTTCTGCATTTTTAAAGTATTTATACATTTCTTTCTAACTTACGTTTTTTCTTCTCAATTCCCGCAATCTAACTTAATCTATGTTTTGAATATCATTCTATGTTCGCGCATTCGTCCATTATTTTATTTCAAACTTTGCAAACTGCCTCATATTTATATTCTGACTTTATGTTTTTTCATTTCAACCAACGTTTCTTAACGACTTGAATTTCCGGATGTGACAAAACTTCAGATTTATTTTTCTCCTCTTAAACTATTTTTTCTTACTTGCTTTAAATGTGACTTAATTTATTTTTTACATCGCTGTTTCGTGTATGCACAAGAAATATACAGATCCATAGCAGTTAAAAATTCGATTGAAACAGTATTTTCTTTATTTTTACATTTCTTTCTGACAAACATTTTTTTTTCGCATTTTCCCCTATTTAACTTAATTTTGTGTTTTTTGAATATCATTTTATGTTCACGATTCAGACTTTTATTTTTTCATTTCATTTCAACCAACGTTTCTTAACGACTTGATATCACAAGATGTAGCAAAACTTCAGATATTTTTTTTGTTTCTTTATGTAACGTAATATTTTTCAAAACTCACTTTTAAGTATTCCTAAAAGCTTACATTTATGAGAAATATACAGATCTGTAGTGGTAAAAATTGGACTGCAACAGTATTTTCTTTATTCCAACTTTACTTTTCTATTTCTTTTCAAAAGGCGTTTCTTCATTATTATTTCTTTTCCATATGTAAGCAACATTTCTTTCTTTCTTTTAATGTATAACTTAATAAATTTTTCTATCTTACCTTTTCGTGGGTATACGAGAAATATACAGATCTATGACAGTTAAAATTCGATTGTATTAGTATTTTCTTTACTATGACTTTATTTTTTCATTTCATTTGAGTAAACGTTTCTTAACAAATTGATATCACAAGATGTACCAAACACTTCAGAATTTTTGTGTCCCTCACTTTCCAACTCACTTAAGTATTCCTAAAAACCTGCATGTATGTGAAATATTCATATTTTTTCATTCTATCCTAATTTGCTATACTTTTCTTTAACTGACCCAACAGGAAAAGCATTCATTGTCAAGACATTCATTCTAAAGCATTATTTCTTACGATAAAATTTATATTCTTTGCAATATATTTTCAGCATATTTTTTTCTAAGTCAACAGAAAAAACATTCATTCTGGAGACATAGCGACCAAGTCCGTACTTCCACTAAATATCATATTTTTAGCAAACATTTTTTCCCCTACATAGCAATTTCCTAACTCACCAGAAAAGCAGATATTCTCAACATGTAGCTAAAATATCGAATTTCTCTAAACAAATGTAATATTTTTTTAAGAAAGACTTAGTTCTTTTCTCTGTATAACGACTTAATCTATTTTTCGAAAAACTTTTCTACGTTTACGTATTTTGTTTAACTTTGCTTTACGCTGTACATCGATTTTTTTCTTTGTAGTACTTTTTTCCTGTTTCATTCCAACAAACTTGTTTCTTTTCGACTCGATCACTCCCACATTTCCATACAAACTTTCCTAATGTCAGAAATGCAACAAAAACTTCAGATGTATTTTTTAACTTTAGAATAAGTCTCACCGACATTTATTATCATGACATAAACTAAAAGTTCATACTTTTCTTAAAAATAGTTTTCTTAATGAGTTGTTTTACACTTTTTTTTTATAATTTGCAAAGACTATTTTTTTTTATAAGGTTAGTTTCGAGAAAGTTAAATTTCGTCTAGTGTTAATCGAACAGAAGAAATATACATCAAGGAAAGAAAACTAAAATTATACATATGCAAAGAATTTGCTACGGCTGAAGGTCCCCGAGGGAGTTATTCAACCAATGCTCGTATTACCCATTCAAAGATGGAGGTATCAGGATGACCAAATCCCTCGTTGTTGCCTTCTTGTAGCAAAAGAGGTGGTGAACTTCACCAAACATGATTCCATAATATTGGAGAAACACATTAAGGTTTACGGAGCAATTAAGCCCACACCAGGGACCTTCTTCGTTCACATACACTCACATTCAAACAGAAAAAAATATAAATGAATGACAAAAAATAATGAAATAAAAGTAGTCCGGAATAGGACTGTTTTGTAGTCCTATAAAGGACTTGGTTTTCTTTAAACCTCGAAATCATCATCACACTCCATATTTTGAACAGTCTTGAGAATTTCGCAAACATCAAGATCTTCAAGAATAAATCTGGGAACTGAAACTTTTGCAACTGAGCAGGCATTGGCGTAAGCAATCCCAAGTACTTTGGGTTCGATAAGTGCAAATGCCTTATCAAAGCATCTATACCACCGATCGCTTGCTGTGGAATTCATACAGTCATGACCTAGCTGATTATTTGGCATAAGAAGCACTGGAAGATGACACTCCCTACAGTAGAAAACTTTTCCTACATTTTCCTTAATGGTAGCTCTTACCACTTCCACGAGAACGTCTTTCAGTTTTTGAATGTCTACGGAAAAAGTAGTCAAAGTTCCTTGTTGTTGTAACACGGCATTTTGGAAGGTTTTTAACACGGCATTTTCCAAACTGTAATTTTTTTACACTGATCCAAAGCTTTTTGCATGCAAGTTTCAAATTGGTCGCATGTTAATGACACTGATGCTCGATTCAACATAAACGAATCATCAGTCAGGACGTGAAGTTGTTGAAAACGGTAAGCAATTTCACGAGGGAAGGGAAACAGTTCATCATCAATTTCTTGTTGAAAACAGCGATGTCATTACTTCCATCATACATATAGCAGTTTTCCATAAATTCCTTAAATGTTTTAGCTGACATGGTGACTCCGTACTTGGAAGGAAACAGTTTTTCCTTTTTCACAACATAACTTCGAATGTGTACTCTCACAGTGCCTGTGAAATCAGACACTTTTGCTAACTTATTTCCACCCAAGGAAACATGATGTGGAGGAAGGCTTTCTAATGAGATGCCTGATTCAGCATGAGACTCAGGCTTTGTAGGAACACACACCTTCTTTGTAGCAGTAGCAGAGAAAACTTCTTCAGATCGCTTCATGTTCAAGGCAGTTCGATGAGTAACACAGTTCACGGTAGACTGGAGCGGTAGGTTGTAGCGATGATATTCCGTACGATAACACAACGTGTGAGCAGTTCGATGATTGAGAACAGAATAGTAAGCTGATTTGTCCTCGGGCAAAACTGATAAGAGATTTGTGCATGTGCGTCTGCTTGATGACGTCAGTCCTCCACGTGTAAAAATCATGAAGTCAGATACACCCAACGTCTCCCTGACCGACGCCATCTTGAATCACCACGTGCTCCAGCACAGCAGAATGACGGGAAGGAGCTGATTTGTCCTCAGGCTATAAGAGACTTGAGCATGTGTGTCTGCTTGATGACGTCAGTCCTCCACGTGGAAAAATCATGACGTCAGATACACCCAACGTCTCCCTGACCGACACCATTTGGATCGCCACGTGCTCCAACATATATCAGCTCGCAAAACGCTTGGGGTGACGTCACGGAATATCTAAAGGTTAAGTTTAGACGAATATTGGGAGCATTCTTGCAGTGTGGTGATCCACTAAATGAATAACGGACATGATTATCACCGTAGGCCACATGTTGTCTAGGAATTTTATATGTTTTCCCATAAATCTTAATTTTGCTGAGATCATCACCAAAATATTCAACTTCATTTTCAAGGCGGTTAAGGTAATCTGTAGCTTCAGAATCAGAAAATAATTTTTAATATGAAAAATGGAGGCCATCCTTATGACATATCTTAGAAGAATGCATTTCTTCAGACGAAAGAAAATGTAGCAGTAATTGAAAAAAGCAGTATCTTCACACCGAGCAACGAAGCGAGAATGAAACAGACAGACTTGAGATAAGACGTACGACTAACGAATGCGTGAGTCATCGATGATGCAAGCACGAGCACATTACGGACAGGTACAAATGATCAAGAATTAAGCACGTCGCTTTAAAACCAGTGTCAAATAAGCAGTCAAAAAGTACAACTTCCCGAAGGGGAGAAAATGAAATTGACTACGTGTGTGAGAAAACAAAATTGCGGTGATCGTGAAATGTCGAGCCCCTCCCCCACAAGAATTTAAATGGCGGCGACCACTAGCAGGATGGCAACATCCAACATGGTGACTCACCCCCACACATGGCGTACAAATCACATCTCAAAGACTAATCGCGTTGCCTTTTCCTCGGCAGCATATTCTTTATTAATAGGTCATGTACATTAAATTTGGTGAACGACTGCCGGGAAAGGCAATGCGATTGGTCTTTGAGATGTGATTTGTACGCCATGTGTGGGGGTGAGTCACCATGTTGGATGTTGCCATCCTGCTAGTGGTCGCCGCCATTTAAATTCTTGTGGGGGAGGGGCTCGACATTTCACGATCACCGCAATTTTGTTTTCTCACACACGTAGTCAATTTCATTTTCTCCCCTTCGGGAAGTTGTACTTTTTGAATGCTTATTTGACACTGGTTTTAAAGCGACGTGCTTAATTCTTGATCATTTGCACCTGTCCGTAATGTGCTCGTGCTTGCATCATCGATGACTCACGCATTCGTTAGTCGTACGTCTTATTTCAAGTCTGTCTGTTTCATTCTCGCTTCGTTGCTCGGTGTGAAGATACTGCTTTTTTCAATTACTGCTACATTTTCTTTCGTCTGAAGAAATGCATTCTTCTAAGATATGTCATAAGGATGGCCTCCATTTTTCATATTAAAAATTATTTTCTGATTCTGAAGCTACAGATTACCTTAACCGCCTTGAAAATGAAGTTGAATATTTTGGTGATGATCTCAGCAAAATTAAGATTTATGGGAAAACATATAAAATTCCTAGACAACATGTGGCCTACGGTGATAATCATGTCCGTTATTCATTTAGTGGATCACCACACTGCAAGAATGCTCCCAAATATTCGTCTAAACTTAACCTTTAGATATTCCGTGACGTCACCCCAAGCGTTTTGCGAGCTGATATATGTTGGAGCACGTGGCGATCCAAATGGTGTCGGTCAGGGAGACGTTGGGTGTATCTGACGTCATGATTTTTCCACGTGGAGGACTGACGTCATCAAGCAGACACACATGCTCAAGTCTCTTATAGCCTGAGGACAAATCAGCTCCTTCCCGTCATTCTGCTGTGCTGGAGCACGTGGTGATTCAAGATGGCGTCGGTCAGGGAGACGTTGGGTGTATCTGACTTCATGATTTTTACACGTGGAGGACTGACGTCATCAAGCAGACGCACATGCACAAATCTCTTATCAGTTTTGCCCGAGGACAAATCAGCTTACTATTCTGTTCTCAATCATCGAACTGCTCACACGTTGTGTTATCGTACGGAATATCATCGCTACAACCTACCGCTCCAGTCTACCGTGAACTGTGTTACTCATCGAACTGCCTTGAACATGAAGCGATCTGAAGAAGTTTTCTCTGCTACTGCTACAAAGAAGGTGTGTGTTCCTACAAAGCCTGAGTCTCATGCTGAATCAGGCATCTCATTAGAAAGCCTTCCTCCACATCATGTTTCCTTGGGTGGAAATAAGTTAGCAAAAGTGTCTGATTTCACAGGCACTGTGAGAGTACACATTCGAAGTTATGTTGTGAAAAAGGAAAAACTGTTTCCTTCCAAGTACGGAGTCACCATGTCAGCTAAAACATTTAAGGAATTTATGGAAAACTGCTATATGTATGATGGAAGTAATGACATCGCTGTTTTCAACAAGAAATTGATGATGAACTGTTTCCCTTCCCCTCGTGAAATTGCTTACCGTTTTCAACAACTTCACGTTCTGACTGATGATTCGTTTATGTTGAATCGAGCATCAGTGTCATTAACATGCGACCAATTTGAAACTTGCATGCAAAAAGCTTTGGATCAGTGTAAAAAAATTACAGTTTGGAAAATGCCGTGTTAAAAACCTTCCAAAATGCCGTGTTACAACAACAAGGAACTTTGACTACTTTTTCCGTAGACATTCAAAAACTGAAAGACGTTCTCGTGGAAGTGGTAAGAGCTACCATTAAGGAAAATGTAGGAAAAGTTTTCTACTGTAGGGAGTGTCATCTTCCAGTGCTTCTTATGCCAAATAATCAGCTAGGTCATGACTGTATGAATTCCACAGCAAGCGATCGGTGGTATAGATGCTTTGATAAGGCATTTGCACTTATCGAACCCAAAGTACTTGGGATTGCTTACGCCAATGCCTGCTCAGTTGCAAAAGTTTCAGTTCCCAGATTTATTCTTGAAGATCTTGATGTTTGCGAAATTCTCAAGACTGTTCAAAATATGGAGTGTGATGATGATTTCGAGGTTTAAAGAAAACCAAGTCCTTTATAAGACTACAAAACAGTCCTATTCCGGACTACTTTTATTTCATTATTTTTTGTCATTCATTTATATTTTTTTTCTGTTTGAATGTGAGTGTATGTGAACGAAGAAGGTCACTGGTGTGGGCTTAATTGCTCCGTAAACCTTAATGTGTTTCTCCAATATTATGGAATCATGTTTGGTGAAGTTCACCACCTCTTTTGCTACAAGAAGGCAACAACGAGGGATTTGGTCATCCTGATACCTCCATCTTTGAATGGGTAATACGAGCATTGGTGGAATAACTCACTCGGGGGACCTTCAGCCGTAGCAAATTCTTTGCATATGTATAATTTTAGTTTTCTTTCCTTGATGTATATTTCTTCTGTTCGATTAACACTAGACGAAATTTAACTTTCTCGAAACTAACCTTATAAAAAAAAAATAGTCTTTGCCAATTATGAAAAAAGTGTAAAACAACTCATTAAGAAAACTATTTTTAAGAAAAGTATGAACTTTTAGTTTATGTCATGATAATAAATGTCGGTGAGACTTATTCTAAAGTTAAAAAATACATCTGAAGTTTTTGTTGCATTTCTGATATTAGGAAAGTTTGTATGGAAATGTGGGAGTGATCGAGTCGAAAAGAAACAAGTTTGTTGGAATGAAACAGGAAAAAAGTACTACAAAGAAAAAAATCGATGTACAATGTAAAGCAAAGTTAAACAAAGTACGTAAACGTAGAAAAGTTTTTTGAAAAATAGATTAAGTCGTTATATAGAGAAAAGAACTAAGTCTTTCTTAAAAAAAATTATTGCATTTGTTTGGAGAAATTCGATATTTTAGCTACATGTTGAGAATAGCTGCTTTTCTGGTGAGTTAGGAAATTGCTATGTAGGGGAAGAAATGTTTGCTAAGAATATGATATTTAGCGGAAGTACGGACTTGGTCGCTATGTCTCCAGAATGAATGTTTTTTCTGTTGACTTAGAAAAAAATATGCTGAAAATATATTGCAAAGAATATAAATTTTATCGTAAGAAATAATGCTTTAGAATGAATGTCTTGACAATGAATGCTTTTCCTGTTGGGTCAGTTAAAGAAAAGTATAGCAAATTAGGATAGAATGAAAAAATATGAATATTTCACATACATGCAGGTTTTTAGGAATACTTAAGTGAGTTGGAAAGTGAGGGACAAAAATTCTGAAGTGTTTGGTACATCTTGTGATATCAAATTGTTAAGAAACGTTTACTCAAATGAAATGAAAAAATAAAGTCATAGTAAAGAAAATACTAATACAATCGAATTTTAACTGTCATAGATCTGTATATTTCTCGTATACCCACGAAAAGGTAAGATAGAAAAATTTATTAAGTTATACATTAAAAGAAAGAAAGAAAAGTTGCTTACATATGAAAAAGAAATAATAATGAAGAAACGCCTGTTGAAAAGAAATAGAAAAGTAAAGTTGGAATAAAGAAAATACTGTTGCAGTCCAATTTTTACCACTACAGATCTGTATATTTCTCATAAATGTAAGCTTTTAGGAATACTTGAAAGTGAGTTTTGAAAAATATTACGTTACATGAAGAAACAAAAAAAATATCTGAAGTTTTGCTACATCTTGTGATATCAAGTCGTTAAGAAACGTTGGTTGAAATGAAATGAAAAAATAAAAGTCTGAATCGTGAACATAAAATGATATTCAAAAAACACAAAATTAAGTTAAACAGGGGAAAATGCGAAAAAAAAATGTTTGTCAGAAAGAAATGTAAAAATAAAGAAAATACTGTTTCAATCGAATTTTTAACTGCTATAGATCTGTATATTTCTTGTACATACACGAAACAGGTATGTAAAAAATAAATTAAGTCACATTTAAAGCAAGTAAGAAAAAATAGTTTAAGAGGAGAAAAATAAATCTGAAGTTTTGTCACATCCGGAAATTCAAGTCGTTAAGAAACGTTGGTTGAAATGAAAAAACATAAAGTCAGAATATAAATATGAGGCAGTTTGCAAAGTTTGAAATAAAATAATGGACGAATGCGCGAACATTGAATGATATTCAAAACATAGATTAAGTTAGATTGCGGGAATTGAGAAGAAAAAACGTATGTTAGAAAGAAATGTATAAGTACATTAAAAATGCAGAAAATATTGTTTTAATCGAATTTTAACTACTATAGATGAAAGAAATGGAAAAATATAGTAAGAATGAAGAAATATTGTTTCAATCGAATTTTAACTACTATAGATTCGTATATTTCTTGTACACATATAGAAAAGTAATAAGATAGAAAAATAGATTAAACCATACATTAAAAGCAAGTAAGAAAAAAAACAGTTTCAGAGGGAAGAAATTAAAAATCTGAAGTTTTGTAACACCTAGTGGAACAGATATCAAGTCGTTAAGAAACGTGTGTTGGGTTAAATCTAAAGAAAAAAGATACTGTTAGGAACGAATTTTATGTATATCTGCTATAGATCTGTATATTTCTTGCGCAAACATGAAACATCTATATAAAAAACCAAATTAAATCATACATTAAAAACAAGTAAGAAAAGTTCTTTGCGTAGGAAAAAGAAATAATAATGAAGAAACGTTTGCTTGTTTAAATCAGAAAAATAAAGCCTCGATAAAAGTAGTTGTTAGATTGAAAAGTAAGAAAATAAAATAATGATGGTACATCGAGAAGTTTAACGAGTATGCAAGCATTTAGAAAAAAAGTAGATTAAGATAATGGATTAGAAGGTACATTTCACTGATTAATCATAAAAGAAAATACGGAAAGATAAAAAAATATTTTAACTATGCATAAAGCATTGCGGCTTTGTATGGCGGAAAAAGGTACAACGTTAAAAAATGTAACAGAAAATGTCATGAACACGTAAGTACGTTAATAAACAATCGTGTTTTAAGACTATGTCTGCAGCACAAAACTTTGGAAAATGTCTTTATGTTGGAACGTCCGTTGAAAATGCGTGAAGTCTCCTCAAAGAAAATAAAAAAATCGTTACGTTGAAAAATTATGAATATAAAATGGGAAATTAGGGGGAAAGTAAGGAATAAATTCGTTGCAAAATGAACAAGTTATTGAAAAAAATCAGTCTTGGAACTTAAGGCGTCTAACAGAATCTCAAATGACGTCAACCGCCTACCCCGCGGAGGAAATGGTGTTGGCTGATGTCATATCTGCTATCACGACATGCGTCACACATCATAGTCACTCTTCCCAAAACACGTGTCATACAAAGTTTTCTGAGTCAAAGAGAAAATGGTGAGTCATCCCAAAACACATGTCGGACAAAAGATAGCGGAACATAAATCAACAGGAACGAATTTTTTTTCAAACAAAGCCTATTTTCTCGTCTAAATTAAAATTGGAGGGAAGAAAAATATAAGAATTAAAAAAATAATGCAACGTCTATAACAATTATAACACCTCACGGAGTTCTGAAAATATAAATTTAATAAAACAAATTTGAGGAAATGCTTCGATTGAAAAAACTTCCTTCAAAAATTTGACAAAGTCCAGTAAATCTCCCGAGAAAATAAAAAAAATAAAAAAGCTGACCCCGCTGAGGAGAAAACGACGTTGGTGGATGTCATGTCTGCTATCACGAATGCGTCACTCATCATAATGACTCATCCCAAAACACGTGTCATACAAAATTTTCTTAGTCAAAGAGAAAATTGTGACTCATCCCAAAACACATGGCTCACAAAATGACAACGTGGTGAAACTAAAATGGCGGAACATGAATCAACGGGAACGAAATCTTTTCAAACAAAGCCTTTCCTCGCCTAAATTAGAATTGGAGGGAGGACAAATATAAGAATTAGAAAAATAATGCAACGTCCATAAAAATAATAACACCTCAGGGAATTCCTGAAAATATAAATTTAATAAAAAAAAACATATTTTAAAGACTTCCTTCAAAAATTTGTCAGCGTCCAATAAATCTCCCGAGAAAATTAAAAAAATAATGCAACGTCTATAAAAATTATAATACCTCAGGGAATTCCTGAAAATATAAATTTAATAAAATAAATTAGAGAGAAAAAATAGGACAAAAAAAATACCAGTAAAAAAAAATTGGAAACGACAAAAAAACTTCCTTCAAAAATTTGACAAAGTCCAGTAAATCTCCCGAGAAAATAAAAAAAAAATATTGGAAAGACTTCTTAAAAATGTGTCAACGTCCAATAAATCTCCCGAGAAAAGTTCCAAAAAGCACTGCTAGGAGGGCGACGTACACCCCCCTTTCCCCCACTCGGTCGTTGCCATCTCTCAAAGGTGCATTAAAAGTTCCAAAAAGCACCGCTAGAGGGCAGCACATCGAGTTGACATCCCCCTATATCCACCCCCTTTCTCCCACTCGGTCGTTGCCATCTCTCAAAGGTCCATTAAAAGTTCCAAGAAGCACCGCTAGGGGCAGCACATCTCCTTTCCCCGACTCGGTCGGTGCCATCACTCAAAAACAAAGATCTAACATAATAATAAAGTTCCAAGAAGCACCGCTAGCGGGCAGCACATTTCCTTTCCCCCACTCGGTCGTTGCCATCACTCAAAAACAAAGATCTAACATAATAATAAAGTTCCAAGAAGCACCGCTAGGGGGCAGCACATCGACCCAACGCACTAGCGTCATCTGCCACGCCCCCACATCATTCGGTCACACACCACGCCCCCATCCTTCTGCCGCAAGCCACGCCCCCCATCCTTCTGCCGCAAGCCACGCCCCTTGCTCCTTCTCTAGAAGGAGCTGCTCCTTGCGGCCGGATCGGTCATTTTATACTACTGATGATTCTTGTATTCCGGATCTATTAATCATCTGCACTTACGCCGGTGTTGTGCGGAAGTGCAGATGATGTCAAATTCAGAATACGTTTCATCCCATATATGTGCTTCTCTGTAACTGATTGAAAGGAGGTGTTCTTCTTTTAGGGCATTTACCCTCTTTGACAAAAAAACAAAACAAAAAAAACGAAGCACCAATAAGGAATCATCCAATCGTGATAATAATGATAATGTGCAATGTACGTATAAGAATGTAATGATTGGAATTTCAGATCAGTTGATACATTTGTCCGGATAAAACAGCTACACGAGCTGAAGAAGTCAGTACATTGTAGCGCCACTTTCTGGCTCGTATACAAGTCTGTGACACCCGGCGTGGCATTGACTTATATCCGATACAGAAGATAGCAAGCCGTCTAGTTAAGATCTGGATTGCCACTTCCGTACCTGTAGACGAGGCAACATGCCCACGAATTCGGTTCTGTTCGTGCAACCGCTTGTTACTCTGGTTCTGTCGTTGCCGTCGGCCGTCCACTTCCCACGTGAAGCTAGGGTGTGCGCTCCTCGCTCTATTGCCAACACCGTTCGATTTCCGCCTCGCTCCAATCCTAAGCCCAATCACACGTCCCCTCTAAAACTCGTTCAGCTACTCATATAATTCACGGAACAGACGTCGAACCATCCTCAAAATTCGTGGAGCTTGCAACGGCAAGTTGCTGTCACAATTCTCCGTGCGTGTAGCTTTGTTCTTGATACACCCTTCTCAATGCACGGCTGCCATGTGAGGTCGTGGGCCGCTGTTTAGTCATTGGTTGGTATTTTTTAATCATTTGCATATTCCACCCTGAGGTACATGCACGCGACGTTACACCAGGTTTGAACGAATTTGTCGGGTTGCTTCTGGATTTTTTTTTTTTTTTTTTGGAAAATATTGTTGTGACGACCTCTTTGGCAGATTGCTTCAGTTTTCATATTTCGAGTTCTCTTATTTGTATATTTCCATTTCATCGACACCCTCTTGCTTTCCAGAGTCAAGTGGTGGTTGTTTGCTATGGTACACGTGATGATCTGCCGTTAGAAATTGTGGCCTTTCTTCAGAATTGCGTTTCCCAAAGCCAAAGACAAGAGAAGAGAACTTGTTCTTTGAGTTGGCCAGTATGAGACATCATGTAGCCTTCTCACAATGAATTATAAAACACAACGTGCTGTTAGGGAAAAAAACAGGTTATCCATGAATGTCCTGTGTTATTAAATTTGCTCTGAAATAGATTTCTGTACAGTATCAACATCCTATATAAAATTCTTACTGCAATTTGTTGAAAAAATAAATTTAATAACATAAATATCAAAATGAAAAATGGTGCTGGTACTGAACTTTAAGAACTTCTTTTGATTGTTCCCGATTAGCTTTTGAGCAAATCGCAACTGATCTTTTAGATACGATTTGGTAGTTCTTGATTTGATCCTCTAGTCATTCTAACCCGTGTCTCGCGGCAGTCACAGAATTCCTCTAAGACAGACGCCGGAATCGTGAAAATTGAATCACTAGCGTCTGACGCCAGTTTTGGGATTACCAAATGTTTATACTGTTTGCTCACGATAAAAAAACTCAATACGAGTACCATCCTTAAGAGGTAAAATAACTTTACTATAAACTTCAAAAAAGATACAGGTGAAAAAGGACATGCAATCTTTCGACCTCCACAATAGGCTGATCTTCCGATTAATATACTGTATATATAGCGCATCTTCAGATTATTACTCCCAAGATGAACATGGGCTTATCTTCATCTTGGAAGTATATTAATTAATATACTCCCCTGCTGAGATCCAATTTGTACAGAGTTCTATACGCCTCTTCCGAAATTGCACTTATTTCCGTTTTAATGGTATCATTTATAGACAATAGTGAGAGGCCCCCATGGGCTCCTCACTTTCTGCAATACTTGCAGAAATTATTATGCAAAGGCTGGAAGAAGATGTTTTAAATGAATACCTGTTCAAACCGCTAGTCTGTATAAGGTACGCAGATGATGTTCTAATGATTTGGCCTCACTCTTTGGATCAGCTTTCAACATTTGTAGAGCACATGTCGCAAGATAGTGATACAATTAAATTCATGTCGATCATCGAAGAAAATAACTGTCTGCATATTTGGACTTCTTTCTGGTAAGAAACCCAATTAATCAGTCCTTTAGTTGCTCGGTTTATAGGAAACCGTCATCAAAACCCACTATCAGCACCTTTTCTTCAGCCCACCCAATGAATTATAAGCTCTCCTCCATAAGATTAATGTTGAAGAGAGCTTACACTCACTCCTCAAGCCTCAGAATGCACAGGATTGAATTTGACAAGATTAAAGAAATAACAAGATTTCATGGGTACGACGACCACATCATACACAACCTTTTACGGAAACTTAGTCAGTCGATGTCTGCTATACTTCGTCGAGAAATTCGTCGGCCAGAGTTTGTTGTTTTTATGGATCTCCA
Source organism: Macrothele yani (assembly GCA_039090855.1). NCBI lineage: Eukaryota > Metazoa > Arthropoda > Arachnida > Araneae > Macrothelidae > Macrothele > Macrothele yani. Next base: position 55,011,371 of record CM077031.1, read on the forward strand.
CCCTATAACCATCTCAATATTAAAAAAACCATCTGTAAACGCTACAATATGGATTTTGGAATCAGTACATCGAATATTTTATCTATTATTAAAAATGATGGAGAACCCATTAAAAAGGATGAAAAACGTGGAGTATATAGCATCCCATTGATAACAATGGACGATAACGAGTATTCTAATATTTATGTAGGTTCCACCAGACGTAATTTAAAAACGTGCCTGGCTGAACACACATAATGTTCCAACCGGAGCTATGACTATCGTTTTAGCACGTCTAACGCATAGTGGGACATACTGCCCTGAGTAAAGTAAAGCTAAAATCTTCACCACCCCTTCCAGCGCGTCATCAGTCTTTTTTACGGAAAGTTTGTGTGTCTTTGATCAAAAACATGTACATTGTAATGACTCTATTCCACATGTTATTTCGCATGCCTGGAAAATGCTCTTTCTGAGGAACCGGATCTCTAATTTAGAAGACCACGCCTTCACATACCCTCGTTACTGTATACCTTATCCTGCATGCTATTGATTTCCCAACAGATTGTTAAACAAGCGTGCATGTGACTTGGCACGTCATTTTGAGATATGGGTATTGTGATATACAGTATATAGCCCGTGCATAGACATTCCTAGATATTTAATCTGGAGATGAGCCCATTGTGGAGTTCGAAAGATCTCATGTCGTTTTTAACCTGTATCTATTTGTAAGATTACAGTAAAGTTATTTTAACTCGTCAGGATTGTACTCCTATTGAGTATTTTTTCGAGTGCAAACAAACGGTGTAACCTTTTGATATAGGTATTTAGCACCACGAAATGAACTTTTTTCATGTCTGGGATTCAACCAATTGGCGTTAGCGACGTAAATATGGGTGAGACTACATATTCTCACCAATTGGGAGGAGACCAATGTTATTCGGGTAATATTAAAAATGAAATTTGGGCTGTAAAAGTTATGGGAACAAATTTCATTATATAGTTTAAATGTCCGCTGCTTTTCTTTTCAGTTTAAAAACGCAAAAAATTTGTATGCTCCCTATATCATTACGAGTTTTGCGCACATCCGGGTATTCACATGAAATAGCATTTAAAGCGCGTTGGTTTGTTGCAACTCTTCTCAGACCACAAATATGGTAAAGTAATTTGATAAGGCAAATGTGTGTGTCAAAACTGGGTGTTTTGTTGGCAGGTACTTTTTGACATTTTCATGAAGACTAACTGATATTTTTATCCAGAATGGGCACTGGAAAATGGAAATCCTAATAAAAAATATGGGTTTTTTGTTGAGTAGATCTCAAAAGGTCTTTACTTTTAGGAGGTGCATTATTCTAAAAATAATGAATAATATTTATAATGATATTAATAATGCTGAAAGCACCCATAGAAACCTATCGAATAACAGTTAAGGCGTTGAAGGAACCTCCCTCCCCTTTCATAATGTGCGACAAACTACGTTCCGGGGTTCGCCTGATGTGCCACATATCAAAAACTTTCTTTTCTACATTATTCAGCAAACATGTCAAAGAAAGTGTTTTTAAGACAAACTTAAGGACGTTTTCGATCGGGTACAATACTAGACCAATGTGAATTTAGGCAGTCAAATTGAGGGATTTACTATCGCTGCTGGGTCTCCTTCCGTATTCGGCCACCAAGCAGTTCCACAGTAGACGAGTAGTGGCAGCAGGCCAGCACATGCATTTTTCTTTGGATTGGGTACGTTGATATTATTGAGTAAGTATTTTTATTTTCGTTTCCCTTGTTCTATCATCAGCTGTGTCTCCCCCCGGGGGGATATTTCACGAGGGTATCGCGAATAGGCGATTCCGAATACGCGATGGGTTGCAGGGTGATTTGAAGATAGTGTTTAGAGAGAATGTACAAAAACTCACGTGACTAAAACATGTACAACTTGCTGTACTATCATAAGTCATTTAATGCTTCGGTCTGTTCTTTGCGACATTGGTTATATTAACTTGTTCAACCCGTACAGTAGGAATGAGACAGAAGGTAAATATGGATGGTACTTTACGCGTAGGGAATCTTGGAGTTCTCACATTAAGATAACATACTTTACGCATCTTGACTGACCTTCCGAATCACGCCCACTATCTCTAGTTGTTGCATGTCGAGAGTGGCAGCGCTGACCTGCGATTTTAGGTTGTATCCGTTAGCTGCAAATTACCAGCGGCGTGTTTTCCAGCGATGCGAACCCAAAAGTTGTCTCAACGGTTTTTTAGCACGTCTTTTGTAAAAAACGATGGTGCTTATATTATCAGTTTGCCCGTTCGTCCGTCTGGACCCACGGTATCTCTTCAACTATTAGTCCGATTTGAAAAATTCTTTTTGCATTCGAAAGCTTGAAATATGTGAATGACGATCCTTTATCTCGTTTTTTTTACGATGTACAATTTCGCCGCTAGATGGCGTAAATGCACATGATGTCGAATTCAGAAATACGTTTTATTCCACATATTTGCTTCTAAACATCCGATTGAAAAAAATCATTTATTTTTCGATTCCATTTATGTCGAAGAGTATTTTGGATATAGTTTCTTTTTCAAATTACGCATAGATTTTCCGCTAGAGGGGCGTAAAAGCAAATTGCATTTTTTCCGATAACTCTTCTTCTAAAACTCCGATTTGAAATTTTTTTCCAGCGGATACATCTCCTGATGCGCAATCTTTTGCATGTAATTTCGAATTTTTGGTAAAGCATACTTTTGACACCAGGGGCGTAAGCGTTAATTTTCGCATCTGATGTATTTGCCATAAAATCTGAGCTTATAAAATATCGATTAATAAAATTCTTTCGTGGACTGATGCCACTCACATCGATAAACCTTTTCGGAATATTTTCTTCCTAAAATATTCCACAGTTTCTCCGCCAGGGAGCGTAGATGTATATCTTATTTTTGTCAATATCTTGACTTCTAGGAGTCCGATTTGAAAAATCCCCTTCTCTGTTTAATAGTGTTTTCCGTGTGACATGTTTTTCATATAATTTCAAAATTTTCAAGTAATCCATAGACTTTCCGCTAGGGGCGTAAAGGTAAATTGCGTTTTCCCCTATATCTCTGCTTCTAAATCTCCGATCTCAAAATTTCTTTCTGCATCGGATACAGGTCCTGCTGGGAAATCGTTTGCACATAATTTCTAATTTTTGTAGAAAAAGTGGTTTGGCCACTAGGGGTCGAAACCTTAATTTCCGCTTCTGATGTATTTGCAGCAAAATATGAGCTTATAAATTCTCGATTCAAAATAACATCGTTTGTAGACCGATACTACTAATGTCGACAAACCTTTTAGAAACCTTTTCTTCTTAAAATAGTGCGCGGTTTCTACGCCAGGGTCGTAGATGTATATCTTATTTTTTGTCAATATCTCGGCTTCTAAGTCCGATTTTAAAAATTCCTTCTTTGTTGGATAGTGTTTTCCGTGTCGCATATTTTTCATATAATTTCAAAATTTTCACGTAATTCATAGACTTTCCGCTAGGGGGCGTAAATGTAAATTGCGTTTCCCAATATATCTCTGCTTCTAAATCTCCGACTTCAAAAATTATTTCTGCACCGCTTACAGCTCCTGATATGAAATCCTTTGCACATATTTCTAATTTTTGTAAGAAATGGTTTGGCCACCAGGTGGCGTAAGACTTAATTTCCGCTTCTCAATTTACATTTTGTATTTGCAGCAAAACAAGGGCTTCTAAAATCTCGACTGAGAAAAAAGTCGTTTGTTGACCGATACTACTCAAGTCAACAAACCGTTTAGAAAAATTTTCTTCTTGAAAAAATGCATGGTTTCTACGCCAGGGGGCGTTGATGTATATCTTATTTTTGTCAATATCTGAACTTCTAAGAGTACGATTTGAAAATTCCTTCTTTGTTGGATAGTGTTTCCGATGTGAAATGTGTTCCTATAAATTCAAAATTTTCATGTAAATCATAGACTTTCCGCAAGGGCGCAGAATGGTAAATTGCGTTTTCTGCTCCTAAAACTCCGATTTGAAAAAATCTTCCTGTTTCGCATACAAGACCTGACGGAAAATATTTTTCACGTAAATTCTAATGTTTGGTAAAGGATAGTTTGGCCACCAGGGGTTATAGGTGTTCATTTCTGCTTCTGATGTATTTGTAGCAAAATCTGGACTCCTGAAAACTCGACTAAATTTTTTTTTCTTGGACCGATACCACTCATATGGATAAACCTTTTCTGAATACTTTCTTCCTAAAATAATGCATGGTTTTCCCAACAAGGGACGTAAAGTCAGATCTTATTTTTGTCGATAACTCTGTTTCTAAGAGTTCGTAAGCTCACGATTCCGTTTACAGCAATATCTGAGGGATTAAAGACCCGATTGAAAAACTTCTCTCTTCCGTCAGATACTATTGTTTTCCATGCCGGTTCCATTGACTTTGAATAACTTTGATAAATTTAATTTGCGTCAGAACAGATTCAAAAGACGTGCTTTATACACCCGAAAATTCTGTGTCATCTTTCTTGTCATTGTTGTTGTTTGAGGGGAAGGAGTGAGTTAAGACATAGAGTTTAAAGGATCTTATGATGAAATTTGTCGTGATGAAAACATGAGGAATTTCCTGATTAGGAGCAAAATATAATACGACCGGCGCCATATTATTTAATCAGACACAATACAGTATAAGACATATCGCTTTTTGTTTTATCTGGTGCGATATATGTGACAGACAATATTCTGGATCATTTATTCCGGTGGACTGTGAATTTCCACTGGACAAGCTATTAATTCGCATCTTTAGACAGTTCCAGGGCCTTAGCCAGAAAGAAATTTTGGGTGAGGTTTGTGAATTCGAAAATTCATACAGAGCTTTTTCTCTGTAACATATTATGTGTTTGCACACGAAATTCTTCTATTTAATACTCCCATTTTCCAAATACTACTTTACGTGCTTCGCCACTTATAAAATTTATGAAATTTAAAAAACAATTATTTTATTTTTAGGACATTTTAAACATTTCGGGAAGGGTTTAACCCCCACCCCAACCCCACCCCACCACCACCCACACACACCGGCTTCAGCTCTGTGCATTTCTTCAATGGCATGAAATAATTCTAGTCGATATTTTCTGCTAATGGACATCTTTACATTCATGAAGAAGAAGTCTTTAAAACCGAAACAAATTCCTTAATTTGGGGAGACTCTTTTCAATGTTTAATGTCCTTTTAAGGGTCAACCAAAATCCAGCACTTCATTTTAAGTTTCTGAATATTATGCATTGTCAGCGTTTGTATGTTTGAACAACTGCTGAGTGTATTACTACAGCTGTCTATTGTTCTATGCCTTCACAGCTCCAACAATCCAACTGAGTGAACATTCTGGAACTATTGTTAGCTTTATGGTCAAAATAGAAAAAAAATTGTATCGTCTGAGGAGGGCTGATTCCAACTTGAAATCATTCTGTTGAGAAATAATTGAACTGTGTCGGCCTTGGATCTGTGAGTTTTAAGCAACCGATACAGAGGGAGAGAGAAAAGAGAATTGACGGTTGATTGGTCAAGAGAAACAGCGAAATTCTGACACTTATGTTTCAAATTTTTGTAACTCTAAAATTCTGCGGAAACGCCGCTAAAGTTGATGAGCATTTTCACATCGCTGCTTAACCACGGTGGAAAATGCTTTTGGCTTCTAATACAACCTCCACAAAAATAAAGAATCCGTGTTTTCTTAGCACTGAATATCACTTTTCCTTGACATTTTCCTGTTTTGGAGTTACACAAACGACACTGTGAAGTTTTAATAACTAGGGACACCGTGAAATTTGACAATACGTTTCTAAAATCCTGTCTTTAAAAGGAATTCCGTAGATGTGCACATCGCCTAATCACTGCGGTATTTTGAACCAAAGCCGCTGAGAAAAATTATATTTTATTCTGGCTTTCTGTTACACGTTTCTGAATATATTTTGCTTGTTAGTTCTTTAATGGTGGTTAAACGAGCGAAGCGAACAGATTAGATCTCCTAAGCAGTCTTCTAGCCTTTTGGTTAGGCCAGTGGTCTAAAGGAAGAAGGAGAGCCCGTGCCGTAAAACAAATCCAACATTCATGCTTCCCCGTGATTCGAACCCTGACCCAAATCGAACTACTGATCACAAGCCAACGGTTAGACCACTGCGTCACCGGGGAGGCGGTAATTTTACACGTGTCATGGTGGAAATAAATTAAAACCCAAAGATGTTTCCAATAAATGTACACTTTTATATCTTAACCGCGTTTGTCGGGTTTCCTTTCCTATGTTTCGGGGCTCCGGGTAGAGGTGTAAAACAGATTAATTTCGGAAGCCTTTGCAGGAGCCTAAATATAGTCATTAATGAGTCTGTGTTGGTTAAATACCTCCCTGCACTTAAATCCCCAAAATAAAACTTTCATTCAAAACAAGTAGATAAATAACGGATGGGAGACACATTGGATAAATTTATATTTTCATCTTAGTGTTTATTCTTTGACCCTACAACACAACGCCGAAACACACGCCACTGCTTTGACTTCAGAGGCCATACAAAAATCGAGTTTGAAATTCTTTGCGCACAGCCCAGATTTGGTACCGCCCGTCTTTGCTTGTCTTTGCTCTCAAGAGGCATCTGAAAGGAATCGAGTTCGCTTGCGGCAAAGATGTTCAAGCCGCTACGAGGAAATGGTTCCGAGAAAACACTGAAGAGTTTTACAGAGACGAGTTCAAAAATCTTCTTAAACGTTGGCGTATCTGTATCGACCGTTGCTTGTCTTTGCTCTCAAGAAGCCGAGAAACCACCAACCGCAATGGTACTGTACAAGAAAAACAGAATATGCAAATTAAAGTAGAAATTCTCAGCTTAGCTCTTGTTCGGTTTCAGTCTGATTCTTTGCCACTGGGCTTATATATGAATACCGGTCATTACTTTTTGAACACCCTGTTTACGTAAAATGCTTCATTTATTTTTTAAACTATTGTATTTGCCTTTGGTTTTTTTAAACCGAGAAACCACCAATCGTGATGGTACTGTACAACTTTTAAAAGAAAATGTCGTAAAAGCCTTAGGTACACTAGAAATGCTGTAACAAACTGTCATTTCTAAAGGGTTAAGAATGCATTTCTGTCGTATTTATGCAATATAGTGACAGGCTATACGTAAATATCCCACTTTTATAACGGAAATGACTTTGTATTTATCACATATAAATATTTAGGAACCATACCTTGAAGAATGATTCACACCCCCTCCCCACGCCTCTTGAAGCTGTCTCTTTACTACCACAGTTTATATAGGAGCCATCATTGCAAGCCTCGCTGCTGGTCAAGATTTCCAAGGTTTCGCGAATGGCAGTAGATTTAGGTGTGGAGTATCAAGCTAATTTCTTTTATCAATCCACATAGGATCAGCGGACTTGAACTTGACTTCTCTTGATGTGGCAGTGATTATTTTTCCGTCTTTTGCAAACACTTTATCGTCGTTGATTCTAATTTCAAACGAACGTTTGGTCATTCCTATGTGGTATCGCCTGGAGCCGTCCAGATATTGTTGTGGGATGGCATAAACAGCAACCTCATTGAGAAGTGGGAGCTTGTTAATATTTCTCTTAAGCGTCGTATATAAAGATGCCGGAGACTATATGCCGACACCGAATTTTACCCTTCTGAGCACGTTTTTGAGTTGATGGGAGAGTATGTAGTTGAGATTATGTAGGGAAAAGAGCCCAGGTAGCGACGTTGTGGCATAGAAAGATTAAAACGTCTGGCTCTGTCTTATTCGATTAAGTGATGCATCTGGTTCGACGTATATCCTACCTCAGTGGACAATTCCACGAAGTTTTTACGTTCGGATTGTCTAGAAAGAACATCGGAGAAGACGGCGAAGTCTCTTTTAATTCGAGAACGGATGAAGGCCGTCTGGCAATCATCAGGGCAGAATGAACTGAGGAGCTTCAGGTTCGGAATGGAGGTGGGATTATAATAGACTTCCGTATGAAAGCGGTTGTCGTACGGTTTGCTCACTAAGACGGCCAGATAAGGTAAGGTACCACACTGTTCAAGTTCCATAGTGAAAGTGATCGTAGGATGAATATAATTGACTTTATCGAGGAAAACTGAGAGAGTGTCCTTTCCCTGAGTCCATATGAAAAATACGTCGCCCGCATATCGCAGCCAGATAGTAGGTCTTTGGGCCATGTTGGTGTTTATATGTTGCTCAATTGGGTAAATGTATAATGGCATTGGTATCTGTTCGTTTATCGTCAAGTCAAGTCACCGCGTTCAAATTGGTGAAGCGTTCTGTTATTCAGTTTGCTGTCTACCTTCCTTGAGAAAGACACCTGGCTCATGTGAGAAAGCTAGGAAACTTTATTTTCCATTCAGCGCCAAAAAATTCGGATTACTAATATAGTTTTACTATTTTAAGAACAAAACTATATTGGTCCGGGAAGTTCCGGAGGTTAACAAACAAAATAAATGTGTAACAAATACTTCCGAAGTAAATTAATTTATTGTATCCTTCCGAAGCCGTTGCGCGCGGGTTTGGTATAATTTTAAACCGCGGCTCTTCGTCTGTCATTAAACGGTAGAAATAGTTCCACTGTGAAATGCAAAACAGAGACGGTTGTGTTTAACGCTTTTAACAAAATATAGTTTGTTTTTCGTATTGGCGTAAATAAGTGATATAACAAAGCTTTCACGCACGAACGGGTGGCTTTATCAAAGCAAACTGACAATCATCTGGGCGGAGAAAGCTTACAAAGAACGTTAACATTTGAAAGTAGTTTGTATTGTCTTAACTTCAAAGTTTGTGTAAATTCGAAAACTCTCCAGATATCTGCCAGAACGCAAAACAAATGTGCACTCCAAGATATCAGGTTCTCGTGCGGAATAAGTCAATCATAAAAGCTTAAGGTAGCAATCTTAAAATCACGATAATTAAAACACTACGCAGGTTTCCGATGAAGTGAACACCTTATTTAATGTATAAGTTAAAAGATTAAAAAAGAAGCCATAAGAACTTTCGGTCATCCTAAAGACCATCATCAGTGGGAAGTACTACAGTACTTCCACCTGATGATGGTCTTTAGGAAGACCGAATAGTTCTAGTGCTTTCAAGTACTCCAGTTCTTCCATCTGGATGGTCTTGAGGAAGACTGAAAGTTCTTATGGCTTTATTTTTAATCTTTTAACTTATACATTAAATAAGTTCTGCACTTCATCGGAAGCCTGCGTAGTGTTTTAATTATTGTGCTTTTAAGATAAGCTTTATGATTGAAATGTACACTCAGTGGAAATACCTAACTCCTAGCGTGTTGGTCCTCCTCTAGAACGAATAACAGACTTTACATCCCGAGTCATCGACTCCACAAGGAGGGTTTCTGGAGGTTATACCAGCTAAACCTGTTGCATCATTATCAAAACCTCCGCCCGTCCATAATTCACAGCACCTTCCATAAGGTTTAAATCCGGAGACCTTGGAGGCCACTCAGTGGTTTTAAACTCAGACGTGTGTTCCTCGAGAAATGATTTGGTCCGGTGGGGAGGAGCATTGTCCTACTGAGACCGGTCATGGGCGCAGAATGCGCAAAAACTATGGAAGCGTGTAGGTGATCATCCAGCACACGCTGGTAGCGCGCAGAGGTTAAGAACCTCCCAGACACACTAACAGACCTAATGAGTCCCATGAGAAGGCTTTCCAAACTATCACAAAGACACCACCGCTTTGAACAGAACCGAAGTGGGACGACGATATCATGGCCTCAAGCTGTCGACGCCACACCCACACCCTCCCATTAGCTCGGTACAGCTGAAAACGGGATTCATCTGACCATACGACGAGGCACCACTCTGCAGAAGTCCAGTTCTGATGTTCCCTTCACGGGTACAGGCTTGCTGTTCGATGATGAGCTGTGAACAGTGGCTCACGAATAGGGCGTCGGCTGCCGTACACCAGGAAATGCACCGACACAGTACTCTGTTCGCTCGCTGACGCTGATTGGGACTCCGACACAACCTGGATGTGAATTCAGGTTGTGTCGAGCACAGTACTCTGTTCGATCGCTGACGGTGATTGGGACTCCGACACAACCTGGATGTGAATTCAGCTTGTGTCGAGCACGGTACTCTGTTCGATCGCTGACGCTGATTGGGACTCCGACACAACGTGGATGTGAATTCCACCACCTTTGCCAAGCGGTCGGTCTGTGCAAGCCTGGATATACTCCGTCGACTTCAGTCATCAATGACGTGTGGTGTGCTACCGATTCCCCTCTGGGTGTTGGTACGTCCGTCGATGGTATACTCACGGTACACCCTTTAAACTGTAGCTCTCGGAAACCCAAGTGGTTCATATCACTTGGGCAATAAATTACCCATCGATCTTGCGCCGACAGAGCGTCCACGATCAAAGCCGCTCAGATCAACAGATTTACTCAAGTTCATCGATCGCTATACATTGTTGGGAAGTTTTGTCGTCCCTCTATTTATCGCCTGCGTTAGTTTAGGTCTGTTTCACTCTGCGCTGTGGATGCCCATGTCAGTTGTCCATCAACCCTGTCTCTAATGTTTTGTGTACCAAATATACTGCATATTGTGTGTGTCAAATTCTCTTTCACAACAGAGCATTGTCAGTTTCGTGTGTTTCTGAAACATGAAACTTTAATTTTACATTTCCTTTTCTTTTCAGAAACATAACAGTGTGGGAAAACGACGACAAAACTCGAAAGATCAGCATGGAGCAAAATTATGGTTACGTGGATCATGTCCAACTGTTTTTCCTGATTTTGGAAAATGAGCGTAAAATCAAAGGACACATCAGAGTCCTTGAACATCAGGAGAATGTCATCTTGGAGAAGTTAAACTATCACAGAAGTCTCCTGGTTCGTTTCTTTCTGGTAAAGATGATGAAAAGAGTTCAAGGTGCCATCAAATTCTGGAGAAGCAAATTGCAAGTCGATGCCTTGTATAATATCATACGAGACGTATAGGTGGACGCCGTAGATTCTACAGCGTTTAATGATTAAAGAAGAAAATCATATTTGCCCCATAGTTCTTCTAGGACTGAAATGAACATTATTACCATCTTGGGGTGCAGGTACTTTATGTATAGAAAGAGTCTGAGGAATCATGGTTTTAAGTGAGACCACTGAAAAATGTTTGCCGAACCACAGCGCCGAAGCTACAGGGGCTGCTGGAATAATTCGCAAAACCCATGATTTTAGATATTTCTTTTTTTTATAATTTGTACTCACTTCAGGTTCTATGCAATAATATTGTAATGCCAAATGGCTTTTATAAATATTAAATAATATAAATAAAGTTTTCACCAGTACTTTTTGTTTGCAGTACATTATTCGAATTTGAGACAATATAAATTTACCCGCAGTTATTTTCATTGACTAAATAAATATGAGTAATTCCTGCTCAATAGCTATCTATTGATTTGTACGTTAGAAGAAAGTTAATGCAGAGGGACTCCTGTTGTGTCCATGAATTGAAGTGAAACTACTACAGAAAACCACTTCCTGACACGTCAGTCATTCATTAAATTAAATTAAATCAACGCCTTTTGAAGATGATAATCCGATTTTTGGCGTAAATGTGACAAGGATGGTAAGTCAGATAATATTTGAAATCCTGATGGTTAAATTCAAATTGATCGGAAACTTGAAACTTGGTCGTTCTGGGTGGTGTAGTGGTTAGCATACCTAGGCGTTTTCTGGGAGACGCGGGTTCGAGTCCCGCTCCAGGACGATGAAAATTTTCAAGTTTTCAAATATTATCTGACTTACCATCCTTGTCACATTTACGCCAAAAATCGGATTATCATCTTCAAAATTTGTATTATATGGCGTAATCCCGTATTTCTTTCATGATAAATCAACGCCTACCGGAAAAAATCACAAACGAATTATTTCGTTTAATGCAAAAAGGCATTACCAAACTATTCACACAATTCAAAATCATATAACAGTTTGTAAGCACAGGGGGCGATTTAATGAAAAGCTGGCAATAAATTATGATTGAATATCTCTTAATTCTGATTCATTACCTAGAGATTTGTTTCAAAGTATTTCAATAATTAATTTATAGCGCAAAACATGGTGCACTAATTTAGTACTTGGAGCTATTTTCAAAGTGCAAAATTGGTGCTAACAGCATAACTAACCTATTTAGGAAGTTTAAAACCCTCACACAAAAATGAAAATATAACAAAAATTAATTGTTAAACAAATTGGATGCATTTAAAATCCCCACCAAAAAAGATATACGAATAAAGCGAAATAAAAAATGACATTTAAATTTATTGGTAGGATGCAATAAATTAAAAAAACCTAACAGGTCATCAAACATAAATCTACGCTCTTTTCACGTTAATAAGTGAGTCCCCGAAATATTCTCATCGGCCGCTACCGGGAATCGAACCCAGGGTCTTTCAGTTAACTGGAAGACACTGAGGTTCGATTCCTTCCAGTTAACTGGAAGACACTGGGGTTCGATTCCTTCCAGTTCTCTGGAAGACCCTGGGTTCGATTCGCGGAGTGGCCAATGATATTTTTTTCCGTTACTCACTTATTAAAGTGGAAAGAGCGATGATTTTTGTTTGGTGTTCTTGATGATCGTTTAGTGTATGAATCAATAATTCAATCGCCTCCTAGTTATTTGTTCAATTGCTGCTTTCCATCTTTGGTGAATCCCAGCACTGTGCTGGGCCCCATGAAGCAACCCGCCATATGGTTAGGCAGTTTATCACATGCAAGTCTGGAGAAATCCAGGCCGCTGTGATGCTGTGGTAGCATGTCCGACGCGTAACTGGAAGACTCTGGGTTCGATTCCCGGCGGCGACCGATGATAATTTTTCCATGACTAACTAATTAACGTGGAAAGAGCGATGACTTCTGTTTGGTGTTCCTGATCCACATCGAGTGTATGAATTAACAGGTCATTACGGTCAATCCCGATGATAAAACATTACAATGGAACTACTATAGGAAACCATCTCCTAACACGCCACTCATTCATTAAATTAAATTAACGCGTCAAATGAAAACATTAAAAGTGCGATAAAAATTCAAAATACAGTGCTATTGTCCTATAACTTGGAAATATTGTTACCGATTACTAAAAGACTTCTTACAGGTGGCAGCACGGTGCAGACAAGCTTACTGATGTCCCAGTAGCTGTGTAAAAAAAGGCCGCTCCACTTGAGACATGCACGAAAGAGGAGCATCGTTCTGTCCTCCGTTTTTTAAGTAGTGAAGGCGTAAAGCTTATTAAAAGTTATCGTCGAATGAAGTGCATTATGGTGATGCATGTCTGTCACTCCAGCAAGTGTACAAATGGAACTATGAAGTTCAGAAACGGCGTGAGGTCTGTGAAATATTCTTCTCGACCGGTTCAAGCACAAACGGTAGGGACACTAGTGTCCATTGCAGCACTTAAAGGCATTATGATGTGAAATTGCCGAGAGACGGTGGATGAAATAGCCGCACTTTTGAACGTCAGTCTTGGTTCAGGGCACCACATCGTTCATGATGTGCTCTAGTTCAAGAAAGTGTCTGCAAGGTGAATGTCACTCCAACTGACTCCAGAATTGAAACACCGAGTGTGCTGATGCCTGTCACGAACTTTTGCGGCGCTTTGAAGCAGAAGATTAGGACTTCCTACAAAACATTGTTACTGGAGATGAAACCTGGGTTCATTATCATCCGCCAGGAACCTAGAGAGCCATTAAGGAATGGCGCCGTTCCTCCTCCCCAAAACCGAAGAACGTCGCACGCATCCATCTTTAGAAAACGTTGTGCTGACCCTCTTTTGGGACGAACGAGGCGTAATTTTGAAGCAATACATTCCCTGAGGGAACACTGTAACTAGTGATAGGCATACAGATCTTATCACGAATCATCGTCGACTTGCCATCAAGTCCAAATGACGTGAACGTCTGAGAACTGGTGTCTTGTTGCACTATGACAACGCTCAGCCCCATACTGTCCGTGCAACGGTGGCAACCATACAAAACCTGCACTTCGAATGTGTTCCACGTCCACCGTATTCATCAGACCTTGCCCCAATTGAATACCACTTCTTTGGGCCACTAAAAGATGCGATGAGAAGAAAGACTTTTACGGAATCAAACATCCTGTGGCTGACAGCTCCAAAAATAAAATGTGTATCTTTTTTTCATGATTTTGGTAGCACACACTCAAAGAGACAGACACAAACGTTGCCGATAATGCAGTAATTCAGCGGAAAGTCAGAAAAATTGAAACGCAAACACTGCGAGGTCTCCGAAACACAACTGCATGCAGATTTTTTCAATTATTCATCTTAGTCCTCCAATTGTAGATGATAGTTGCAGTATGTGAGAGGTATTGTATTCTATTTATTTTCCGGCTCGAGAAATACAGGACATTCTGTGGACAGGGCCGTTTTAAGAGGTTCACTATTCGTCTAGTGTTAGAATAACACTTTTAGTATTTCTCTTTTCACAGAATCTTCTTCCCGAACATTCTGCATTGTTAATATTTGTGATCTGTATGTTTGAACGACGGCAGTGCGTATAACTACAGCTGTCTATTGCTACATGCCTTTGCGGAGCCAACATTCCAACTGACGGCGGGATCTGGAATCATTGTTAATTGAAGTCATTCTGCTGAGCAATAATTCAACTGCAGAGCACTTGGACTTGTGAATTTTAATTATGGACACCCCGAATATAAAAAAAAGTTCAGTTTGATTGATTTTCGAGAAATAGTGCTTTTCTGGTTCTGGATTCTAAATCCCGGTTCATTAATGTATTTATGTTTTTAATGCGTTCCTTACCTTTTTCTGTAGGGAGTGTTTCTGAATCGTGGGATGGCAGGAGGCAGTCTGTTTGTATACTCTGTTGTTCATCTGGTTTTATTAAAACACGAAAGAAACGATTAGTAGGTTTTACTAAGGAAATGGGTTTTTCTATTCATATTTTGCTAGCTCATATGAATCAACTACTCACTCGTTCTTTTCTTTTCTTTTTCCGAAACATTTTTGATGCTAAACGTTCATCACTTAATGTAACTTATTCTCTTAAGTTATCGTTATAAGAGTTTAGGATTAGTGACACTTTAAAGCAGCTTTCTCAGCAACATATCGAGAGAGAGAGAGAAAAGAGAATATCGACGGTTGATTGGGTACGAGAAACAGCAAAATACTGATATTTTTGTATAAAATTTCTGTAATTGTAAAATTCCTCGGAAACGCAACTAAAATCGATCTGAATTTTCACCTAGATGTTTAGCCACAGTGAAATATCCTTTTTCGCCCCTAATACAACCCCTACAAAAATAAAGAATCCGTGTTTTTCTAACTCTGAATGTATAGCATTTGTAGTCCTTGGCAGGAGCCTAACATCTCTGTTGGTAAAATATCTCCCTACATTTAATGCACCAAAGCAAAACTTCTATTCAAAACAAGCAGTTAAATAACGGGTGAGAGTCACTTTGGTTAAATTAATATTTTTATAGTAAACCACTTGTCAGATGCGCAGATAACAGTATTATATGAAAACCTTTTGATCTTATCTCCCTGAACTACTGGTGAATTACATCTGTTAAACTATGTGTCCAGGTATGTATTTCTGGTAGTGACCTTGCTCTGAACTGTGATCCGGTTAATGAAAGTATTTAGCTTTAAGGGGACCTGATTGACTGGACGTTAATCCCCTAAGTTTCGCACCTTTATCAAACTCCTGGGAGCACATCTCGCCATTTTCTCAGTGCCGTTATCTTGTTGTTTGCTTTGTGAGCAGTGTGTTGAGTGAACAATTCAAAATACGAAAGAAGTCTCAGACTTTTATCGGAATTATAGGAGTATATAAGAAGTGACCGTGGTTTTCTTTCAATACTGAATTGTGTTCCATTGTTATCTGTTTGGATATCCCAAATCAGCTGAGTTGCCATCGGGACCAGGTCACGTAACAATTTTATTCTGTTGCTCGTCGATGGGGTTCATAGAAGCTTCAAAGTCCAATAATTATCTTCGTATAGGATCTTCAAATTATGGGGGCTTGGAGAGGGAAGCGATATAGTGTGCTCTCGCAGAACGTACCCTATCCCATACATGAACGTTTGTTTCTACGCAACATCTTCACACTTTTCGCCACGCTGCAGGCAAACACCTGGACTTGGATCACTGATTTTTACGCACACTCCCTCAGCGGCCCAACAGGCAAAACCAGCCTAACCACCCGAGACATTCATATCCGCCGAAGAACTCGAACGGACTCGCAAACAAAAAGGGGGCAAAGTCACCTAGTACAGCGGGTGTGACCCGAAGGTACACCCAGTACGTGCATGTAGGCGGACAAAGTCCCATTCAGAGGTGACCAAGTGACAGCGACCCGCACGAGGGACTGTCAGAGTCAACGCGTGCACCAAGGAACTCACACAGCCCACTGCTGGCACTTCCCAGGCCCACATCCACACAGGACCGCGACACCACAAGCATCAAATACACAACACCTTCCACACACGCACATACACAAAAGGAGACACTGAAATAAAACTCACAATGCCTCTATACAAGTCGGAAATCTCTTGTCTGATCTAGGTAAATGCCTCTATGCAAGTCGGAAATCTCTTGCCTGATCAGGGTTACTGCCTCTGTACAAGTCGGAAATCTCTTGCCTGATCTGGGTAATGATTCCTAGGTTGCACCCGTTCTAATTTCTCTTCAGAGCCGCGTTCAGGAGGTTCATCAGAAAAACCTGAGTCCCCCCCCCGCTTATCTCTCGCCAACCCCTTACCTCGAGGAACGTAGTTTCTCCGGACTTCCTCCTTCGCCCTCTCTCAACCACCGATCTCGTCATCGGTGACCATTTCTGCACCAGTCTCCAAAATCGAACGGATGCGCGACAGCGTTTCAATGTCGTCTAACATTGACACGTTTAGGCGCATCGGTGTCGCTCTCCTCTCCCTCCGTGCCGGCAAACACACGCCCATTACGACAATGCTCTGATCAGAGAAAAACAACGGCTGTGCGTTAGGATTGAAGACCTCGGCCCCATAACCTAGCCCATCTTCGAGACCAACAGCATGTCGATCCTAGAAGTCAAATCATTTCAGTGCCAGGTGAACCCAGGCTCCTGCGGGAACAGCTGCCTCCACACGTCCTAGAGTTGCTGATTCTTAATCAGATCCGTAAGACCCTTTTTGTACGGCTCTGACCAACTGCACCTGTGAGTACTCAACCGGTCGATATGGTTCTGCACCCCTGAGGAAGAACGGCAGCTGATTATAGAAACCGCTCCGGAGGATCGCGGCCACCGGAACGTCAACAGACACCACTTAATGGAATCAATCTGCTATTAACCGAAATAGCCGCCACGCAACCGTCCCCATCGTCTGCATCAGCGTGATGCTACTCCCGTACTGGTGATTGTAGACGATGGCCACCCCTGCCGCAAACATCTGGACATGGTTCGTTGTTGTATACACACTGTCATAAATAAAGTTGTTTCAACCAAAACTTTTTAATAATTATATATATTTTTGTAAAACCAATTACCGAAAGTTTAGTACACCATTTCCAACTCTGGTAATTCTTAGTAAACGAGGCTTTCAATTATTATCCTGTACATATAATTGAAATCCCCACAACTTAATATAAAATGACTTAACCACGGGTAATAGGTTCACTGTTAAAACAGAGTTGTTAAGGGAACTACAAGTCATTTTGAAAGATTGTAATTTCGGGGAGAGGAGGGAATTACGAACCAAACTAAACTGTGAGGACACTTTGTTCATATGTCACTGGAAGATTTAAAATTTTTATCCATTCGAATTCAACAAAAAGTCACGGGTCCTAGGAAAAGCGACTGCAATCGACGCTGTGTATCCTTCTAAAGCATGCAAATGTAGAAAGGCATTCAAACCGCATATCATAATTCACCAAAACAAGAGAAACACTGTGTTCAACTTTCCAAAAGTCTGTTATTCTACACACACGCACACGTTGTTTCGAAGGAAGTACTTTCGTACGCAACGTGTATCCCACCGGTTCAACTGCCCTAGAGTTTGTTTCGTTTAGAGAAGGTGGATTCGGGAATTTAAACCCCAGATTGTTAATCTTGAGATGAGTTATAGCCTCACCTGTGTCGACCCTCCACTTCTCCAGGTGACGGACACAACTTAGGAGATAAATATATAGCCGATAATATAGATAATTTGCTCAAAAACACCATTCAACCCAATCCAACCAAGTAGCCACGCTCGGTGGCGCAGTGGTCTAAGCGAAGGCCTGTGATCATTTGTCCGAAAATAGTTCGGGTTCGAATCTCTGTGAGGCATGAGTTTTGTGTGTGTCTTACGGCACTGTCTCACTTGCTTCCCTGTAAGGAGGGACCCTAAATTAGGGACGGGCGCCTGCTTATAGCCCATTGTGTTGCTCACGATGGTCGTTACATCTCAAACGGAAAAAAATACAACCAATAATCTTAAGAAACAAAACCACTCAAATCAATCCACACCCATTCCAACGAAAAACACGATTGGTTAATGCAGTGTCACATTTAAAATCCAAACAAGTTTAGATAGAAAGTTCTGCTGCGTATTAGAAGTCATCTGAATAAATGAGTAACGTTTTTTAACTTTCTAAGACTTAAATACTCGCGAGATTTCTTTGTGTTTCGTTGTGGTACTATCTGTATGTCGTAGTTTCACACAGAGTATCAGGACAGAAAATATAAACAAACGGTGTTGCACTTCGGAGGTAGAGACACCTACTAGCTGAACTGTCCCTCAGACTCTTTCACCCTGAAATCACGGGTCTGAACTTCCGAAAAGCTACGGGGCGACAATTAGTTTACTGTTTTATCTCTCCTTGCGCCATTGTGTGGTACTAATAGTTCCACGATGATATGCAAAACAATGAGAGTAGAATAACAATTGGCTTTTGAAAAGACAGAGAGAGTTCTTCAATTGATTTGTAGGTCTTACTACCCATATTAATGAACTGATAAATCTAATTAAAACCACTGAATGCTAGAAAAAGGCAAGTAGCTGTTATTTCAGGTATATCTAACGTTCTTTCTTTTGTATTTTTACTTGTTTATTTTAAACACATTTCCTAACTTTTTACAATAAGTTTTAATGACGTTTAGACAGACACTATTTTGTCCTATTCTTAGCTGTGTCGAAGAAGTTGGGTGAGGGTAAGGGGACACAACTGAGGATATAACTCATTTCAAATTTAATAAACCGTGATCTAAATCGTAACCAACCCCGTTCGTGAAGGCTGCGGTGGAATACACGTGACACTTATAAAGTCTAGCATGTGGAATACACGTCATCGTCGATGCGAAGGTCTGAAGCAACACGTTTTTACACCGGAACTCAATATTTACAAAACATCTGACGTTATTAATATATATATAAATCTTTCACGTTATTAATATATATATAAATCTTTCAATATAAATCTTTCACTTTGGCACTAAATATTCGTTATAATGCCTTACGCTTATGCCGTTTTAACACTTTTTATTCTAAAGATGTCATATTTGTAACGTTTACGTATTAAATCAAGTTAATAATATTGAGCATTAATTGCACTATTATTCACTTGACTTGATATGTAAACATCATGAATATGACACCAGTATAATTAAAACTGTTAGAAGGGCTAATGCATAAGTGCTAATAATTAACAATTTTATGCATAAATGAAAACGCAATATTAATAAATAGGCATGTTATGTAAATGTTAAGTTCCTAAGTAAAAGCGTAGCGTTATTAAAAATTCCAGCTTCGTCGTTCTTCTTCGAACATACTATGACTCCTGCTGTACTTCCATTTGTTCGTCAAACACCATAGTTTTAAAAATGCACTAAATCATTTACATTGTATACATGAATTAACTTTTATCTCTTCACATTAAAGTACAGCTCTCGCTTGGTTTATTTAGAAGGTTTTTTCGATTCAATTCTCATTAAAGGGCCAAGAAACTGCAATTTTTGTACCACACCTTATACCCTAATGGACAGTTTCCCCATTGTTGTTCAGCCAGAAAAGCGTTAAAATTCCTAATAATAGATCATCATCATCATCATCGTCAACCATTATCAATCTACTGCTGGACGAAGGTCTACCCAAGTTTCCTCCACAACGGTCTGTCATGTGCCAGTCTCCTCCATGTCACTCCCGCATACTTTCGAATTTCATCCACCCATCTCCCATGTGGTCTTTTCTGGGTCTTTTCCTGTCACTTGGAATCCAATCTAAAATTTCGGCTGTCCATCGATGATCTGTCCTTCTGGCAGTATGTCCAGCCCATTGCCATTTCAGGGATTTAACCCTTATCATGATGCCTACCATTCTTGTCATTTTTCGGATCCACGAGTTCCTCTTCTTATCTCTCCTGGTAACACCAAGCATGCACCTCTCCATGCTACTTTGAGTTGTCTGCAGCCTTTGTATGTGTCTTTTAGTTAAGGTCCACGTCTCTGCACCATACGTAAGCACTGGAAGGATGCATTGATTAAAGACTTTTCTTCTAAGACATAATGGCATATTGCTCTTGAAAATTATGTTGTTTCTTCCAAAAGCTCTCCAGCCAAGTTTTGTACGCCGATTAATTTCTTCGTCAATGTGATCCTCACTTGATATCTGCTGTACAAGATAAACGTACGTGTCTGTTATCTACAGCTTTTTCCATCAATCGATAAATCTTCATTTCTTGTAAAAGCATTGAACATCACTTTTGTCTTCTGAAAGTTCATTTTTAATCCCACTTCTTTACTCTTGTCAGCAAGTTCCTGGATCATAATCTGCAGCTCTGATTGGGTAGTTGGAAAAATGACTACGTCATCAGCAAAACGAAGGTGGGTTAGATAATCTCCATTAATCCTTATTCCTTTGTTTTCTCAGTTCAGTGATTGAAAGACATTTTTCAATATCGCATTAAAGAGCTTCGGAGATATGGTGTCACCTTGTCCCATTCCCTTTTCAATTTTTATGTGTGTTGTATTTTCAAACAGCCGAATCTTTGCACTTGCATTTTCATTGATGTTATTAATAATATTAATGTATGCATCTTCAATACCATAGGATTTCAGAGCCATTGTAACTGCTCATGGTTTCACCGAATCAAAGGCTTTTTTATAATCGATAAAAACAATGCACAATGGAAGTTCATATTCCCTCGTTCTTTCAATTAGTTCTCTCAATACGTGGATATGATCTATAGTGCTGTAGCCACTCCTGAATCCAACTTATTCTCTCGGT
The DNA here is from genome assembly GCA_039090855.1 of Macrothele yani. Taxonomy (NCBI): domain Eukaryota; kingdom Metazoa; phylum Arthropoda; class Arachnida; order Araneae; family Macrothelidae; genus Macrothele; species Macrothele yani. The sequence continues at coordinate 55,032,618 of CM077031.1, forward strand.
TGAGCCATGTCTAGTGTTACCTTCAAGCGGTGTGAAAGAACTTTAGTGAAGATTTTATAAACAACTGATAGGAGGCTGATAGGTCTGTAGTTCCTGAGATCCTATGTGTCACTTATTTTATGTAGCAGATCATTGTAGCGTTGTTCCAATGCTCAGGAATCTTCCCTTCATTAAGGCATCGAGTGAAAATTTGGGCGAGTACTGTTTCGATTTCTCCACTTGCTTCTTGTATGATGTCTACAGTAATTCCATCTTCTCCTGGAGCTTTTCCCCGCTTCATGTTCTTGATTGCATGTGCAACTTCTGCTGGAAGGACTGGAGGAACTCTGGTACTGGTATCTTTCATGATGTCTGGAGTGCATGTATCATCCCTTTCATATAATTTGGAGTAGAAATCTTTCACTCTTGTCAAAATTTCGCCTCTATTTCTTGTTACAGAACCATCTTTTCTCAGTGCCATAACTTGTTTTCTTTCCTTACTGAGATGACCCTTTGCTATTTTTAGGCTTTGGTTGTTTTAAATTGCTTTCCTCACTAGTTCACAGTTGAATTTCCTTACGTCTTCAGTGATACCTTTTCGTACTGTCTTGCATAGTTCTATATATTCCAATTTGGAAGTCACATCTTCTTTAGTTGTCCTCATCTCTCTTCTTTTTTGCATCAACATTTTGGTTTTTCCTGATAATTTGTTCACATGCAACTTGCTCTTAGACCCAGCTAATTTTGTTGCTGTTTCCATAAGAGCTTTCGTTACTTTTCTGTTAACTTCAGAAATATCCACTTCTTCCGATGTTAGGCCTCCTAAAGCAGATAATCTGTTCTTCAATTTTAATGATAGATATGAGGGGGAAAATTTTGAGCACCCAATTGCTCAAGTTGGGAGAAATATAGTAATCCTACACGGTCGCTTTAAATTTTTGTGACATCACCAGCTAATATCCAGAGTGTTCGGCTTCTGCAGCACGCTCAGCAACTAGATGCTACTGCAAGCAAATGATATTTATAAGTGCCACAGATATAGTAATCTAAACCCTACACAAAATTTAATGTTACACCCCCTCACATTTTTTTACAAAACTGACACAACAAGGATAAAGCAGTTTTGACTGGGAAACATAATGATATAAGGGTTTTTAAGAGACTTTAATAAAAATAATTATAATTGTATTCACCTGCGGTAAAAACTTGGAAAAATGGCACCAAATTCAGACCATTTTGGTCACCTGAAAACTTCGTTTCAGGGCCTCCTCTTTACAGTGGGCTATGGACACGCTTTAAGTGACTCAGTAAGCTGTTGGAAGGTGTTCACAGTTATGTCATGCCATGCTTACTGCAGGGCATCTGACAGCTGCTGGATGGTGCGTGGTGGAGAATCCGTAGAGCGTACAACACGATCGAGTACGTCCAACAGATGCTCAATTGGGTTTAAGCCTGGGGAATTAAGGGGCCAGGGAAGTACTTTGAAGTCATCATCGTACTCTTCCAACCGCTATCGGACATTTTTAGCATTGCGACACGTGGCATTTTCGTTCTGGTAGATCCGACCCGCCTCAGAGGAAACAATCAGCATACACGTGGATACGATGTCAGCAAGGATGGATTCAAAATGAATTCGGTCCATAGTACCTTCCACAGGTTTGATTGGACACAGAGAATAGCACAAAACCATTCCCCAGATCATATCGCTGCCCTCACTATCTCCATCTTGTGTTCTTCCAGAAATGGTCGAAGAGTGTTTGTTCTGCGATGTTTCTCGCTTTATACGCGAACGTTTATCCGTTCGATGAAGCAAAAGACGTGACTCATCGGAGAAGGCAATCGTTTGCCAGCCGGCGGAAATCCAATTAAGATACTGCCTTGCAAATGTAAGCTTTTTCTGCCGATGCACCTTCCTTAACATAGGTGCAGTGATCATCCGTCTGCATTGGAGCCCCATATGCAGTAGAGTTCGCCAAACTATCGTTTTAGACGGACTTCCGGTAGCGCTCTGGTTCATTAGGCCAGTGAGTTGCTTCACTATAACGTATCGATCAGCCTTCACGCATCTTCGCTGCCGACTTGCACATCTCACATCAATGGCATGTTGTGCTCCGCAGTTTTCACGTCGCTTATTCGCAATGGTGCCATTTCTACAATCACGATACACTTTAACCACAGCAGTACTCGAGCAGTTCACAGACTGCGCTGTTTCAGAAATGCTGCCACCCCTGGCCGGAAAGCAAATAAGCATCCTTTCCGAAAATCTGATAAATCGCTCATTTTACCCATGACAGCAACGGGTGATATGTTTTCAAAATGCATACAGCAAACCTTATATACCCTCTAAGCCAGCTCACGACACGTGCATCCTTTTATTGGCTCCGTGGTGTTGACGTCGAAAGTAGGAGGTGGTCACAATAATGTGACTCGACTGTGTATAATTCTTTATGCAGAGCATCTTCGTGGCTCTAAAACTGCATCCGACCATTTTCCTTGTGGTTAGTTGTCACTAACTCGGTTTGAAACATTTACACAATGCCAAGCCTAAACAATACCATAAAAATCGAGATCTGTATAGATCTCAATTTTATAAAAATTAAGATCTATTAGATCTCAATTTATATAAATAATATTAGTCTGTGCGTAGAGACAACTGAATAGTTGTCAATTCTGCGGATAAAACACGAACGTAGTATTAGTCTGTGCGTGTGGATAGGTGAGACTGTGGAGGCGGGCTTACATGGATCTTCTCCCTCGGCCTACGGAACACGTCATCAGGGACTTTAGAATTACTGGTAGGTTCTCGATGAAGGAAGTCTAGATGAGCATTTTGTCTACCGGGGTTGTCTCTAAGGATAGGATCCTCATGTGGAAACTAGCTCTTGACGTTTTTACCTACGAGGAACAGATAGTGTCGTAGAAGAGACCTCCCCTCGGATAGGTGTCTTTCGTCTTCGGTGTCGAGGATCGTTTCCATTTTTTCTGGGTTTGTCTCAAGGCTCAGGAGCTTTGGAGGTAGGTCTGCACCTGTGCTTGGGCAGGTCCTCCCATTGGTTTCAAGTTTTACACGGAGAACGTGTCTACCTGCATCCACTCTCGCTTGTGGGAGAAGATGTGTGGAGAAAATATCTACAAGACCTGGAGGGAGTGGAACAGAATTCTACGTTTAGGGAATGCAAGGGACTCTCTACTCTCTACTCTCTCCAATTGTGGTGATCTGGCAGGCCTATTGCTAGCTGCGCGACCTAGTGAATGCTGATGCGAGCACTCTTCCTGAGCATGCCTTCAGAGCCCGGTGGCGCCCCTGGTCCCAGTTCGTGATGGGGACCAGGAAGAAATTTTTCTTCCAATGGAGTGCCACTCCGTAATAGTTTAGGCTTTTGAAGCCCAGCCCCTTTCAGCCCGGGTTTACTTTGTGATTAGTGTTGTGAACTTAATGTAGTGTTTCCTAGTGTCCGAGATGAGGTGAGAGTTGGATGCCGTCCTATCACCCCCGTTCAGGAAATGTCTTTGTGTTCGTTTTTTTTATAATTTTGTGGCTTGTTGTTGAATTTTCATAGAGCGATTCTGTGGAATTCGGAAAGTTCACTCTGGGTGTGAATCGGAGAAGTGTTTGTTTTTGTTCATGTACGGTTTTTCGCTGTTTAGTGTAAGGACGGTTGGGTAACTGATGACTGTGGTGTACCGGTTCGGTGTGGATGTGTCCATGTTGCGGGGGTCCCTTAGTGTTTTCCACAGAGTGTAGTCGGGACATGTTCGCCAACCTGACGTCTCCTGTATTAGCACCACCTAAGGAATAACTTGCGAGGCTACACTGAATAACCTGCAAGCCTACTACTCGACCACGTCCAAAGGATCGTCTCCTCTTAATTGTACGTACCGAGTCCAACTGGTGACGAGCTCACCGTCCAAGGTGACTTCGTCGACCGTTTCGCAAGTGGATGCGTTAGAGTTCTTAGGCGTCACCAGGCTGTTTCGGGAGTATGAGTGTTTGTGTTTGCGGAACTGTGGTCTATGCGTCAATGGAACGGACAATGTGTTTGTTTGTACGCGTGGTAAGGGGAGAAAAGTGTGACGATGTTGCTGGACAAGAAACTTCAGGTATTTGGGGGGGGGCGATTATGGCGTCTCTCTTTTGCTTCCCGTATGGCGTCTTAGTCGAAGAAAAGGCTTTTCGGCATGAACAAAGATTAAAAGAAACATATTAAAAGTTTTCTTTTTGGTGTTTCCATCACACATTTACCTGTTGTATTTAACACAAATATAAACAAATAAACATACTACCACAGCGACAGAACATTTGGAATGAAAAAACATCTATTCAGACCTATTATAAACTTTTATGCCGATGCAATTGCAGTCAAATGAAAGTAGCCGTGTTTCCATAAATGACCAGTTAGTTCGAGATATAGAGCTGAGTATTCTATTAGTGTCACTGATACATTTGATTTTTCGGTGTTAATGTGTTGTCAGAAAGTATTTTGTTTTTGCCTACTGATGTGAACACAATTCCCAAAGATAATGTTTCCAAACATGAGACAGTTAGATCCTGCGATTCCTAAAAGATGACAGCACCGAAGCAAAGACTTGTTAGTCATGTAGCGGCTCAAATTTGAAAGTACAATAACAATTTCAGTTCCTTCTAGTGGTGTTACATGGAAATAATCAATTCAGACCTTTTTGTATCTCAAATATATATCCCATCCGCCATCTATAAAAGATGGTGGGAAATTTAATGATAAAACGACGCGATATTCTTACTTCTTGGAACTAATATCTGCTATTTCGATTTCAATATCACATGTTCGATAGGCTTTAAAAAATAACATGCCATGTCGTAATCTGATTGGTCTCTTCCACCTCAGCTCAGTCTATTCATAGCCCACTGGAAAAATGAGGCCCTGAATCGAACCGTTGTCATGTATGGTCTGAATTTGGTGCAATTTCTACACATTTTTACCGTAGGTGAATGCAGTTTTTATTCTTGTGATTAAAGTCTCTTAAAAACCCTTATTGCATTATGTTTTCCAGTCAAAACTGCTTTATCCTTCTGTCAGTTTAGAAAAAATGTAAGTGGGTGTAACATTAAATTTGGTGTAGGGTTCAGATTACTATATCTGTGGCACTTATAAATATCATTTGCTTGCAGTAGTAAAACATGATAAATAATTATTAATAATCAGCTGAAAACTCGGTGCAGCTTGGTCGCGTGACTGTTCGTTTCAGGGCTTGTTCTTTCCAGTGGGTTTGAGCCTAATGATATGACGATTTAGAGAGACCACAGGATTTGTTCAAGATTGCAGTGGGAGACAGCATCACACAGAAGGAGACGATTTACCAACCCTACCTAATTTGGACGGAAAGAAACGGAACTGCCGTGTAAGAAATATCTCTCATGGGTCACCAGATGATGGACTTCTAGAGTGCTGTGGGTTCGAAGTGTTCATTTTTTTCATCATCGTGACTTTCTGTTCGCCAAACCAAGATATAAATAGTTCCACAAAAAATACTAAAGAGCGCTTGAGATCGGCAATTGTTATTTCAGATATTTGGGCTAGGACCTCCTAGCACGCTGCAAGTTATTGGTTTCGTTTCCTTTCCATTATGGCTCTCGATAACAAACGTACATGGATAACTTAAGTCATACCAACATTGCTAACCTTAGGTGTTACTACTCGACGCATTTGCTTTTTGGATAATCTTTCATACGCCCTTGAACAGACTTTCTAAATTTCCTTTTAGTTTAGTAGGCAGAGAGTGAGGTTAAACTTCCGTAACGGGAATAGTATTAGCAAATACCTATAGGGTTTTATTTGGTTCATACAGTTTAATGAGTGTATAAATAAAAATAAAAGTATCTAGTAAAAGAGATAAGCAGTTACTTCGTATTTCAACTGTTTATAACATCTGTTCATTTTTTGAAGATGACAATCCGTTTTTTGGCGTAAATGTGACAAGGATGGTATGTCAGATAATATCCGAAAACTTGAAAACGCGGGTTCGAGTCCCACTCCAGGACGATGAAAATTTTAAAGTTTTCGGATATTATCTGACATACCATCCTTGTCACATTTACGCCAAAAAACGGATTTTCATCTTCAAAATTTGTATTATATAGCGTAATCCCGTATTTCTTTCATGATCTGTTCGTTGTTTTGCTTTTTTCTTTTGACTGAAATATTTTCATTTACTTTTTGAAAGAAGACAACTATGGGTGCGAATATTTGCAGACAGCCTGCACTGTGTCGTCATTCACAAAATAAAAGTATCTAATTAAAATATCCCGAAAGACACGGAGCAGCCGAAGATATCACTTAAAAGACCAAGTTCGGAAACGAAAATAAACACGTCGTCGAAATCCCCGGAGGGATATATTCAGCACTGGGAAAGTACTTCCCAATTGTGAGTAATTACTACAGGTTAACTGGTCCTGATATTCAAGAAACAGATTGTAAGCAGCAATTACACAGTGCAGAAGTGTTTACCAAGCATTTACACCAAAGATGCCATGATCAGAAACGTAAATAATAACCGCGTTTACAAAGCCGCGAAGGAATACATTCAACTTTTGGGGACTACTTCTGAATAGGGAATCACTCCTAAAGGTTATCCGGAAGATCATTACTAATTTGACAAAACATATTGTAACTAGCAATTAGGCATTCATTCATCCAAATGCAAGGAGGTGAAAAAATCTTTCAGTAGATTGAAATCGTTTTCAAAGGAAACGTCAAACAGTCGTGTTGGAGAAGAGTTTCAATTTACGAACTTTTGCCTGAGTCGGGAACAATTATCGTTTGCTGGTTTGCTTCTGCTCCAAGTTCACCTATGTAGGGACATTTACGGCTGAGTAGGGAACAATTATAGTTTGATGGTTTGCTCCCATACCAGTTGACCGCGGTGTGTGGTGGAATATTCATTTGTCACGTGCAAATGAAAACTTGCGCAGTGTTCCTTTCAGGACATTTTGGTCGGGATGCGGAGTGGCCAAAAGTAACCTTAGAGGGAACAAGTTTGACATTTGCCATATTTATATACATATAACTTTTAAGTATTTTATTTATATATCAGAGGCAAGTAACATATATATAGTAATTATTTCTTCCAACAAACACTTTCTCCAGCTAAACGGAGAGGGGGCAGGAAATTTCAATATATTGTAAATTAGATTCCAGCCACAAAATCTCATTCTCAAAAAAACACAAGCACTCAATTTTGTATATTAAAATCTTGATAAATTATTTGCAATCCGCTTAATTAATGAAGCCGTGCATAGGTTCCCATAATTCATTCGAAATAATGGAAATCTGCAACGTTATTTAAAATTTAGAATTTCTTGGATTCTATTTATTACTCGTGTGTACATTAAATTAAAGTGCATGTCCGACAATATTTTCTGGCACGCACCGAAAAAAATGTATGGCAAAGCGAAACAGTTATGCGAAAGAAATCTCTACAAACCTGTCACAAGAAAAAAAAAAAAACAGACCAGATTCCATGGGAATCACACTAACTCCGTTCCTTTTGGGATTAGGGGTGGTTATTAGGAATACACAGTGGCAGCTCGTGGTTAGAAAAATAGGTGAAGAGGTACAAGAGCAGTATGAAAATATATATACTGCCTACAATGAAAATCCCTTAATGAGGACTTACTTATTTTTTGTATATTAAGTCAATTTATCTTCCTTTTAAAGCTGGAAATTAGATGGTTAGATGGTTGTTTCATGTGAGCATCAATAAAATGTCTTCCCGAATAGAAATATTTGCCAGAGAAGCAAGTATATCATGGGAACTAGTGTTTCTTGAGCAAGTTTGTATTCTTTTAAGAAAACTTCTTTCCACTGGCACACTTGTAGATGGAATTGTTAAACTGAGGAAAACCAATTTATAATCTTCTGTAAGAATGTCTTTGTCTCCGTGAAACACTCGAAGGAGTTCTTGAGTCAATATATTCCTTAATTTTTCATCGGCATGTACGAGACTCAGTTCATTTTTATGGCGCTGGTGTTTAGTAAATATGTTTCCGTAAAAATGTATATTTTCAAGAGCGCGAGAGGGAAAGCATGCATTAAATTATTTGAATTTGGTTGTGTCAGCAAGTCAGACAAATTGAAGTTTCTTACAGTCTTGAAATCTTATATCCATTTCCATAAAAATGTGATCCAAAATTTCAAAATATAATTGCTTATAATTTTGAAAAATTGTTTCCTGTTAAAGAGCAGCATATTCCCGTGCTTATTTCTGGGATTTTGCTAGCTTTTCTATACTGTGTTTCAAATAACTCATCGTTCCTTTATGGCTCAAACAAAATTTCACGAGGTTTTTTTTTTCTTTTTTTTAAATTTGAGTTACACAGTAGTTTATGTTTAGTTATTTTTTCTTCAAAAGTTCGAATAATAGATCGGTGGAACCAAAAATGTAAATTCGAAAGTGTTCTTATCATTCAAGAACCCCTGGCAAGATGAATTGATTTTTTGTCTGATTATTCGCTATTCGTCAGAAGTCCGAACACTTCCTTCAATTTATCCCAATCTTCAACAACTACACTTACTAATTTCGAAGAGAAGGACCATCGAGTTTCTGTTATGGTTGGCCTGCATCTTGCGGTTGTTGATATAAGTGTATAAGATCGCTTCGTAGAATGGTGAACAAAAGAAGCAATTCCACTGAGGCTTGCAAAAAGTATTTGACACTTAGAAATTTTAGAAAAACTGTTGTAATACAAGATTCAAACGATGAACTAAGCATTGAACAAAAACAGCTTGAGGAGCTTTATCCATGACTTTTTTTTTTCTGTAGCCTATTTAAGTGTCCAGACATTATACTTGCCCCGTCGTAACATTGTCCTATTTATTTGTATTGGTAATCAGACTGTTCCAAAATTTTGTCTAGCATTTTGTATAAAGTTCCTCACGTTCTATCTTCATTCACATCATGGAAACCCAAAAATCCCTCAACCAATACACCTTCCGAATCAACAATCAAAAATTATTTAATTTTTGACGTGATCGTTTATATATTTAGAAATACATTCAATTAATTCATTTGATTAGTTTTTTTATCCTTTCGTATTAATTTTCAATTTCTAAAGAACTTCATATCAACAATGAAAGTAATTCAATGAAATTTACACCATTTATCGAGGCCACGCTGTCGTCATGGCCATGGAATGCTAGTTCTTGTTTGCTCAAATACAGTATAGACTAATACTGCATCGATCACTGTCTGCAAGAAAGTCTATTTAAACGAACATTTTCGTTAAAATGCGTTTTCAAAAGCCTAGCATTCTTATTCAGGGCAAGGGCAATGGTGTTTTGAATTTTTTCAAAATTCCTTAATAATAATCCGCATTTCAGGTGTTTGCTAGAGTCACGATGTTTATGAAGTGACCGTGTTACGCTTAATAAATCTGAGAATCCGTCTTTATTCCACGCCGAATGTTTATTACTAAAAGGTAAGCAGGGCCAAAAAAAAAATTAACACATAAGTGCTGCAAATCCATTAATATTCAGTAAACCAACATTTTTTAAAATTAATATTGTTAGATTTACCGCTCTTCTTGATTTCTTTCTTGGCAACAATTGTCAGTGAATCCGTTGGTCATCCTTGAAGCAAAATGTCTCTTTTATCTTCATCTTTCCACAGAGTAAATGGAGTTTGCAATAAATTACAAACAATGTCGTCCACAGGATGCATACTAAAACCTATCATTATCAGTTAAATTGTACACAAACCTAAAATATCAGTTAAAGCTTTCAACAAATAATCACAAAGCACGAAAGATCAAATTCCTTTCGGAAAATAATGTACCACAGCACCACAAGCCCTAGCAGATTGCAAGTTACCCTGGTAGTCCGCCCACTACGCTGTGATCTTTTACGACTTTACGCTCAAAAACTGAAAGATGCAGAGGTAAGGCGCGTGAAGCTGAAACACTTCACTTAAGCGAGCAGATTGGGGAGGGTGACGTAACGGTTACCATGGCAACTCAGCGGAACACTGCAGACTTCCAAGCATTCTCATTTTGGCTCTTCACTTGCACTGTTTTGCGTATAAGGATTTGTTTTCCGTATTGAGCGCGTCATGTGAATTAATATCTATTCAAAATGTTCAGTATTTTGGAACTGAATAAAGGCAAAAACCAAGATATTATAAAAAAAAATACTGAATAAAACTTTATTTTGAGTAAAATAGGTGAAGAGGCACATCACCTACTTCACCTGAAAAGCCGCCACTCGGAATACATTGAAGTAAGAAATTATTAGCAACACCCAATCGTAATCAGACAAGTGCAGTTCTCAGTTACCTAGGCAATTAGTAGATAACATGCTGAATTTACAAACGGGCGATGACTTGAGCCACGGGGGGGGGATTAGTGGTTAACGAACGTAACTGCTGTTGGGTGGGCCACCAGATTCGAGCCTCACTGACGACATTTGTTAAAAATCGCTCGCTGAATATCCGCCGTGCATCGGAAGAGAACGTTTTCACGTTAAGTGACGGCTCCCGGATAATGACCCAATGGTTACATATAATCGGGTCATTTTCCTAACAAAGTTTTAATTAATTCCTTCCCTTCTAAGGGTGCCAAAAGATTGTAGTCAACGGTTTGTACCGTGGCGACATCTACTGTGCTCTCAATCGCTTACAAACTGTTCTACGAAAGTCATTAGACTTGCTCTCATTCCATCCGTATCTGTGTCATGCCAGAAAGGCAAGGTTGTTCCTCTGTAGGTGGTTTGGGCCTAAAACCTTCTTTGAGGACGGAAGTCGTACCTGAAATTGGAGAGCTAACTCATAGTGCTTGAATGGCGCGTGCAGCACCACCTGAGGAAAAATAATACCAAATTGGGAATTAGCGGATAGTATAAATCTTCCCGTGAAGGACATCAACTCTCGTTGAGATAACGTATGATAGGCGAGAGCAGCGCCACCACAAGCTGGTAACTTTTTTTCTGATGACTATTTGCTTAGAGCAGGTTTTTTTTTCTTACATTCTTTTACAAAGCTCCTTTTTTACAAACGTCATTTATTTTGAAATTTTTTACAAACTTCCTTTATTTTGGTGTAACAAATATGCAATAACAATTAATATTACTGTTTAAATTAAATTTTAGTAGATAATATAGTTAGACCTAAGAATCTATACAAAATTCACACAAGCCGTAGTATTTGACATTTCTGAAAAACTGAAAAGCAAACAGAAGCCTTACCTAAAGGAATTGGCTCAAGAAAAGTTGTTATGCTACCAAGACGGTAACAATAACATGCTGTGAGTAGCTCTACGGACTGTTCTTTGCCAGAATTGAAGTCCAAAAAAAAAAAACATAAAGACGCATGCGCTGTCTGTATCTTAGTTTCTTTCATAGCCCACTGAAAAGAGGAGGCCCTGAAACGAACCGTTGTCATGTGACCAAAATGGTCTGAAATTGGTGCAGTTTCTCCAAGTTTTTACCGCAGGTGAATACAGTTATTACTCTAGTGATTAAAGTCTCTTAAAAACCCTTATTGCATTATGTTTTCCAGTCAAAACCACTCTATCCTTGTGTCAGTTTTGTAAAAAATGTAAGTGGGTGTAACATTAAATTTTGTGTAGGGTTTAGATTACTATATCTGTGGCACTTATAAATATCATTTGCTTGCAGTAGTAAAAATGATAAATAATTATTAATAATAAGCTGAAAATTCGGACAAAGTTGGTCACATGACCGTTCGTTTCAGTGCGTGTTCTTTCTAGTGGGATTTGGTTGCAGTGTACTGCATCGTGGGTCCCAGGATATGTCGGCGCTAATTACATCACACCGAGTCTTGACTTCTTACCTTCGGAATCGGTACAGCATTCATGGTATGTCGAGTACTAATGGCTTCAAGGCCTACGATGATTTGTATTGCGCCAATTAGGCGCTGCTCAGCCCACACATTTTCGGTTAGACAATCAGCTGCCAGAACATCCTTTAGATATTTTGGCGTTAGGACATAACACGTTACAAACTTGGGATGAATAACACATTGAAATGTAATTTTTTATTTATATATATATATATATCACCATCATCATCATTGTCAACCATTATCAATACACTGCTGGACGAAGGTCTCCCTAAGTTTCCTCCACAACGGTCTGTCTTGTGCCAGTCTCCTTCATGTCACTCCCGCATACTTTCGAATTTCATCCACCCATCTCCCATGTGGTCTTTTTCTGGGTCTTTTCCTGTCCCTTGGAATCCAATCTAAAATTTCGGATGTCCATCGATGGTCTGTCCTTCTGGCAGAATGCCAAGCTCATTGCCATGTCTGTTTTAGTTAAGGTCCACTTCTCTGCACCATACGTAAGCACTGGAAAGATGAATTGATTAAAGACTTTTCTTCTAAGACATAATGGCATATTGCTCTTGAAAATTATGTTGTTTCTTCCAAAAGCTCTCCAGGCAAGTTTTGTACGCCAATTAATTTCTTCATCAATGTGATCCTCACTTGAAATCTGCTGTCCAAGATAAATGTACGTGTCTGTTATCTCCAGCTTTTCTCCATCAATCGATAAATCTTCATTTCTTCTAAAAGCATTAAACACCACTTTTGTCTTCTGAAAGTTCATTTTTAATCCACTTCTTAACTCTTGTTAGCAAGTTCTTGAATCATGCTCTGCAGCTCTGATGGGGTAGTTGCAAAAATGACTATGTCATCAGCAAAACGAAGGTGGGTTAGATAATCTCCAATAACCTTTATCCCTTTGTTTTCAAATTTCAGTGATTGAAAGACATTTTCCAATGTGGCATTGAAGATCTTCGGAGATATGGTGTCACCTTGTCTCACTCCTTTTTCAATTTTTATGTGTATTGTTTTTTTAAACGGCCGAATCTTTGCACTTGCATTTTCATAGATGTTATTAATAATATTAATGTACGCATCTTCAATACCGCAGAATTTCAGCGCCATTGTAACTGCTGATGGTTTCACCGAATCAAAGGCTTTTTGATAATCGATAAAAGCCATGCACAATGGAAGTTCATATTCCCTCGCTCTTTCAATTAGTTCTCTCAGTACGTGGATATGATCTATTGTGCTGTAGCTACTCCTGAATTCAGCTTGTTCTCTCGGTTGAGCCATGTCCAGTGTCACCTTTAAGCGGTGCGAAAAAATTTTAGTGAAGATGTTATAAAACCACTAATAGAAGGCTGAAAGGTCTGTAGTTCCTGAAATCCTCAATGTCACCTTTTTTATGTAGCAAGATCATTGTAGCGTTGTTAAAATGCTCAGGAATCTTCCCTTCATTAAGGCATCGAGTGAAAATTAGGGCGAGTACTCTTTCGATTTCTCCACTTGCTTCTTGTATGATGTCTACAATAATTCCATCTTCTCCTGGAGCTTTTCCCCGCTTCATGTTCTTGATTGCATATGCAACTTCTGCTGGGAGGACTGGAAGAACTCTGGTACTGGTACCTTTCATGTCTGGAGTACATGTATCATCCCTTTCATATAATTTGGAGTAGAAATCTTTTACTCTTTTCAAAATTTTGCCTCTATTTCTTGTTACAGAACCATCTTCTTTTTTCAGTGCCATAATCTGTTTTCTTCCCTTACTGAGATGTCACTTTGCTATCTTTAGGCTTTGGTTGCTTTCAATTGCTTTCCTCACTAGTACACAGTTGAATTTCCTTACGTCTTCAGTGATACGTTTTCTTACTGTCTTGCATAGCTCTATATATTCCACTTTGGAAGTCACATCTTCTTTAGTTGTCCTCATCTCTCTCCTTTTTTGCATCAACATTATGGTTTTTCCTGATAATTTGTTCACATGCAACTTGTTCTTAGACCCAGCTAATTTTGTTGCTGTTTCCATAAGAGCTATGGTTACTTTTCTGTTAACTTTAGAAATATCCACTTCTTCCGATGTTAGGCCTTCTAAAGCAGAGAATCTGTTCTTCAGTTCCAACTTGAAGGTGTTATGGTGTTTTTTAAGGTTGGTTATGTCAATACATTTTGTTTGTCTTATGAGCTTGCTACGTTTGAGTTTAGTGTTGAGGTGCATCTTACATCTCTCCAATCAATGGTCACTACCTGTGTTGAACTTGTTTAGCACACTGCAGTCTTCTATGACGAATTTTTTGTTACACATAATAAAATCAATTTCCCTTGTCGTCCCATTTGGATGCCTCCATGTCTATTTCCCGTGCGGCTCTTTCTTGAAAAAGGAGTTTAAGATGAAAAACCCTTCTGCCTCTGCAAACTCAACGAGAGTATTTCCACGCTGGTTTCTGTTTCCGTGACCGAATTTACCTACTGAAGTTTCATTCTGTGCCGCTGCCCTATTTTTGCATTGAAATCTCCCATAATTATCTTCAAGTGATGCTTCGCTTTATTATTTAGATGACGAATTTCCTCATAAAATTCTTCAATTTCTTCTTCAGGATGACTTGTGGGGGATGCATAAGTTTGAATAATCTGAGTATGTTATCTTCTCGAGAGTTAGATAACGAGTCCTGCAGCTCTGTCAGAGGAACTTTCAACTTCTGCAAATTTATCCTTCAGTTTCTTGTTTATTATACATCCAACACCACTAGTTCTGCCAGTTTCAGTCTCACGATAGTAGAAGAGATGCCCACTTTTCCGTTCAATGAGATCTTCTCCTTTTCTCCTTACCTCACTTAGCCCGACGATGTCCCACTTGATGCCTTGTAGTTCCTCTTCCAATTCAAGAAGCCTTGAATCAGAAGATAGGGAGTGTCCATTATACGTAGCCAAGTTCAGCATCAGATGGCTGCCTAGTCCGGTTCTCCAGGGATTCTTAGCACCCTCTGGCTTGGCCAGGTACATTCCAGCTGCCGGAGACTGAGGGCCAAGATTTAAGTTGGGGTGTCATTTTGGATGGGTTTGGCCATATCTCACCACGCTGGCCAAGCGGGTCGGTGAGTGTGGGATAGCGTTTTCTCTAATCCTGATTTTATAGTTATACTGCTATTGGCGGTCGCCAGAGCCCCTTTAGTGGGAACAGGATGAACCACGAGAAGGCGGGGTTGATATTTGTCAAAGATAGGCTGTGATGTTACGAATCACCTGACCTTATATATATATATATAAGGGATGTAAGGTCAAGTGATGCGTAACATCACAGCCTCTCCTTGACAAATGTCAACCCCGACTTCTCGTGGTGCATCCTGTTCCTACTAAAGGGGCTCTGACGACCGCCAATAGCGGTATAACTATACCATCGGGATTAGAGGAAATTCTATCAAACACTCACCAACCCGCTTGGCCAGCGTGGTGAGTTATGGCCAAACCCTCCAAAATGACTCCACAACTTAAATCTTGGCCCTCAGTCTCCGGCAGCTGGAATGTACCTGGCCAAGGCAGCGGCCAGTGCGACATGAAGGCAGAGGGTGCTAAGAATCCCGGGAGGACCGGACTAGGCTGCCATCTGATGCTGACCTTGGCAACGTACAATGGACGCTCCCTGTGTTCTGATTCTAGGCTTCTTGAATTGGAAGAGGAACTACAAAGGATCAAGTGGGACATCGTGGGGCTAAGTGAGGTAAGGAGAAAAGGAGATCTCATCGAACTGAAAAGTGGACATCTCTTCTACTATCGTGGGACATATACTGGCAGAACTCGTGGTGTTGGATTTATAATAAACAAGAAACTGAAGGATAAAGTTGTAGAAGTTGAAAGTTCCTCTGACAGAGCTGCACGGCTTGTTATCCAACTCTCGAAAAGATACCAGGCTCAGATAATTCAAACTTATGCACCCACCACAAGTCATCCTGAAGAAGAAATTGAAGAATTTTATGAGGAAATTTGTCATCTAAATAATAAAGGTAAGCAACACTTGAAAATACTTATGGGAGATTTCAATGCAAAAATAGGGCAACGGCAACAGAATGAAACTTCAGTAGGTAAATTCGGTCACGGCAACAGAAACCAGCGTGGAAATACTCTCGTTGAGTTTGCAGAGGCAGAAGGGTTTTTCATCTTGAACTCCTTCTTCAAGAAAAAGCCACACAGGAAATGCACATGGAGACATCGAAATGGGACGACAAGTGAAATTGATTTTATTATGTGTAACAAAAAATTCGTCATAGAAGACTGCAGTGTGATAAACAAGTTCAACACAGGTAGTGACCATTGATTGGTGAGATGTAAGATGCACCTCAACACTAAACTTGAACGTGGCAAGCTCATAAGATAAACAAAATCTATTGACATAACCAACCTTAAAAAACACCATAATACCTTCAAGTTGGAACTGAAGAACAGGTTCTCTGCTTTTGAATGCCTAACATCGGAAGAAGTGGACATCTCTGAAGTTAACAGAAAAGTAACCAAAGCTCTTATGGAAACAGCAACAAAATTAGCTGGGTCTAAGAAAAAGTTGCATGTAAATAAATTATCAGGAAAAACGAAAATGTTGATGCAAAAAGAAGAAAGATGAGGACAACTAAAGAAGATGTGACTTCCAAAGTGGAATATATAGAGCTATGCAAGACAGTACGAAAAAGTATCACTGAAGACGTAAGAAAATTCAACTGTGAACTAGTGAGGAAAGCAATTGAAAACAACCAAAGCCTAAAGATAGCAAAGGGACATCTCAGTAAGGGAAGAAAACAGATTATGGCACTGAGAAAAGAAGATGGTTCTGTAACAAGAAATAGAGGCGAAATTTTGACAAGAGTGAAAGATTTCTATTCCAAATTATATGAAAGGTGATACATGCACTCCAGACATCATGAAAGATACCAGTACCAGAGTTCCTCCAGTCCTTCCAGCAGAAGTTGCACATGCAATCAAGAACATGAAGCGGGGAAAAGCTCCAGGAGAAGATGGAATTACTGTAGACATCATAAAAGAAGCAAGTGGAGAAATCGAAACAGTACTCGCCCAAATTTTCACTCGATGCCTTAATGAAGGAAAGATTCCTGAGGATTGGAACACCGCTACAATGATCCTGCTACATAAGAAAGGTGACATTGAGGATCTCGGAAACTACAGACCTATCAGCCTCCTATCAGTAGTTTATAAAATCTTCACTAAAGTTCTTTCACACCGCTTGAAGGTAACACTGGACATGGCTCAACCGAGAGAAGAAGCTGGATTCAGGAGTGGCTACAGCACAATAGATCATATCCATGTGCTGAGAGAACTAATTGAAAGAGCGAGGGAATATGAACTTCCATTGTGCATGGCTTTTATCGATTATGAAAAAGCCTTTGATTCGGTGAAACCATCAGCAGTTACAATGGCTCTGAAAACCTGCGGTATTGAAGATGCATACATTAATATTATTAATAACATCTATGAAAATGCAAGTGCAAAGATTAGGCTGTTTGAAAATACAACACACTTAAAAATTGAAAAGGGAGTGAGACAAGGTGACACCATATCTCCGAAGCTCTTTAATGCCACATTGGAGGGTGTTTTTCAGTCACTGAGCTGGGAAAACAAGGGGATAAAGATTAATGGAGATTATCTAACCCACCTTCGTTTTGCTGATGACGTAGTCATTTTTGCAACTAGCCCATCAGAGCTGCAGAGTATGATCCAGGAACTTGCAGACAAGAGTAAAGAAGTGGGGTTAAAAATGAACTTTCAGAAGACAAAAGTGATGTTCAATGCTTTTACAAGAAATGAAGATTTATCGATTGATGGAGAAAAGCTGGAGATAACAGACACGTACATTTATCTTGGACAGCAGATTTCAAGTGAGGATCACATTGATGAAGAAATTAATCTGCGTACAAAACTTGCCTGGAGAGCTTTTGGAAGAAACAGCATAATTTTCAAGAGCAATATGGCATTATGTCTTAAAAGAAAAGTGTTTGATCAATGCATCCTTCCAGTGCTTACGTATGGTGCAGAGACGTGGACCTTAACTAAAAGAGACATACAAAGGCTGCAGACAACTCAAAGCAGCATGGAGAGGTGCATACTTGGTGTAACCAGGAGAGATAAGAAGAGGAACTCGTGGATCCGAAAAATGACAAGAGTGGAAGACATCATGATCAGAGTTAAATCCCTGAAATGGCAATGGGCTGGACATACTGCCAGAAGGACAGATCATCGATGGACAGCCGAAATTTTAGATTGGATCCCAAGGGACAGGAAAAGACCCAGAAGAAGATGACATGGGAGATGGGTGGATGAATTTCGAAAGTATGCAGGGGTGACATGGAATAGACTGGCACAAGACAGACCGTTGTGGAGGAAACTTGGGTAGACCTTCGTCCAGCAGTGGATTGATAATGGTTGACAATGATGATGACGATGATATATATATATATATATAAGGTTAGCGATAATTTAATAATTCAAAAATACACATAACCTTTCTTCCATTTTTTTTACTTATCTTTCCATTGTTAGACACGTCCATCTCTCTCACTGCCCCGGGAAGCTAAAAGGCTTATCTTTCCGTGTTACATTCTCGTAAGTAGTAATACAAATAAACAGCTAAGAAATTAGTAATGACTCCGCTCAATAAATTACAATCCTTTCACCTCTTGCCGTGCTAACAAGAAATAGGCTTATACTAAGAATACGCAAGAGTGTAAAACAATTGAATTTCCATGTGCCTTCGGATACCATTTGGTTAAATTTACTAATGAGAAGTCACAAACCCCCTTCCTAAGAGAAAATACGCAAGGCAACACCATCAAAAACGCGAGACTCGCAATTGCTTGGAAAAGCCCAAATTATATTTAAACGAAGGAGACATATTGAAAATGTCGAATCATGACCTGTTCTGACGGCAGATTGAGCAACAAAATTTTGGTGTGGTCACGTCCCATCTTCGCACCACCTTGGCGACATGTACGGTGAGAGGATACCCTGTTTGTTTCATCTGGGTGATCTACTACCTAAGTAAACTTTTAAAACGCAAAGAATACATACCATTTGGGCTTACACTTTCTATTAACACATTTTGGCAGCTGGTGGCGACATGTTACCGTGCAGTGGCATGTTCAAAATTTTTGAATTGCGGTTTATATTAAATCAATTCGAATGCCAATTCATTATTTTTAACGGAGACTACATGTATTAATCAATGAACTGCTGCGAGCACGAAATCTTACTTTTAACCGGGCTTTAGGCGAAGGTCTTGTTCGTCGATCTAACGTAAAAACATTGTATTAGGAAGTGAAACGCTGTGCCCGGTCTTTTCGTGTTACTTGTTCGTCAGCAGGGCCACATGGTGTGGTTGCTACCTAAGCTTACATCACAACCACCGTGGGTGTTCTCAAGCAGTCCACAAAGGATTGGAGGGTGTTGAACCTCTCTGAGCATGCTCCAATGTCTTTCTCCTATTGAAACTGGGATCATAGCAAAGATTTACCCACAATTCCTACAGGATGCCGTAGTTGACAAAAACAGAAGGAAAGTTTATCTGATTGTTATTATCTACGATCAATCAGTTACATTCTTTTTATGCGCTTTTATTTTTTGTTCTCTGTAGTGAAATTTTCATAAACTTTTAACCTCTTGAATGGCGAATTCCGTTAGTTCAGTAGATTTTTATTGGAAGGATCATTTTATTGAAGAAATTCGGAGGGAAAATTGAAGTAAATCGATTAGAACCCGAAGTAAAATTTTTTGGTTTCATGATTCTTAGGGAGGGCTTAAAAATGAAACTTTATCCACATGCATTTATGTATACGTTTTAGCATTTCATAAGCTCTATATAATGTAACACCTAGGGTGATTTAGTTAACTCGTGTATAATTAATTCATATTAAGCTCTTCAGAAGCGCACTGAAAATCACAAATAATAAGATTAGAAAGTTTATTGTACATTGAACAAGGACACCTGAAAAATATTTCCGAATTAAAAATATGGAAATAAATAAAATTATATTTTTCAAAAAACTTGAGTAAATATATAATTATTTTAGATGATCCAGAGTTGAATGTTTTCTCCGCAACTAAAGTCGTCTCAGATTAATAAATCTGTGTATTCTTCAAAATATCAGGCTAAAGATTTTAGTTATAGCACAATGATGCTCACGGTACACTTATCTCTCCACGCATCCCCTCCCTCCTAAAAAAAGAACAAAGCCACATTTGCCCTGAATATGCCTTCAGCTGTCTTATATTTGTAAGCCAAATATGGCGTTATAACCTTTGTGTCGTTAAGCCCATCTTAGCTGCTCTTAATAGCATTTGTGCCCACTGTGTAAACTGGAATTTGGATTGCCGCACTGCAATGTTAGAGAAACGTACAAAATCCATTCTTTAAAAAAAATAAAAATACTGGGTGACAGAATTAGGCGCAAACGTTACTGTTGAAGCACCTGTTCTTTGCTCGAAATGACACGCACTGCTTTCCACGCCGTAATATTGCTGTGTTCTTCCGCTTCAGCAAAGAGTTCCTCCTCCTCGGCCCACTTTTCGTTGTTTTAATTTCACTTGTTTGAAATTCCTTTCTTCTCCAAATTCATAATTTTAAGTTTAATAAAAAGCATGGAATATGAATATCGCATATCCAGGATCTTCAGCATAACGACATGGCCCTATTCGATTTTTTTGGCTGAAGTTAGATTTATGCAGGGGATGTTTTGGAAGGGTGTATTTGACAATAGGACTTACACAATCCTAGCAATTAAGAGAATGTAAAGTAAGGCGACTGAAAGGAACAACCATTTGAACACAAAACAGCTATTAGATATTGCGGAGGACGCTGAACCTCCGTTAGAAACGCACTGGACGCGTTCAAGTCGGTAATCCCCAAGACAATAGTCAACGCATTCCACGCGTGCAAACCGCTTTCGGAGTGATTGAGGGAGAACGAGTCAAATACGTTTAACAGAGGTTTCAGCTCTAGTTATCTAGCAGTGGCGTGATAAAACATAACCATTTTTCTCAAAAAAACTACTCTAAAATCAGATCAAATCATATGTAGAGGATTTTAGGAAGGGAGAGTCTGTTAAACTTCACTTCCCCTGTTATAGTCCCACATTAGTAAAACCTGTAAATAGCTAAATAATTAGTAATAGCCTATTTCAAAGGATTGCTGTTCATTCGCCACTGACCTTACTAACATAAAAAGGTCTTGTCCTAAGAAGATGGAAGAGTGGAGAACAATTGAATATTCATGGCCCTTCGGATGCTATTTCGATTATACTCTACGGAGAAGAAAAAACATCATTTCTAGAAAAAATATGAGATCAGATATTTCCTACGGGAAACTAAAACTCAACTCGTGCATACCATCCTGACTTACTCTTTCGTTTAACATATATTGAGTGTGTTACTTTTTTAATAGGCGATACCGCCCTTTGGGATAATGGCATTGCATATATTCCTACATCAAATAGGGCAGAAATTGTAATTATATGCTGAAAAAGTTAACTTTCATAAAATTGAAACACAATATTTAACTTCCAATTCACATTTGACTTCTTCAACGAGATTTTCTATTCCTCCTCTTTTCAGACCGTGAAGACATTATTTCCTACTTCTGATGTGTAAGGGGGTCGTGAAGACATTATTTCCTACTTCTTATGTGTAAGGGGGTCGTGAAGACATTATTTCCTACTTCTGAAGTGTAAGGGGATCGTGAGGACATTAGTTCCTACCTCTGAAGTGTAAGTGAATCGTGAAGACATTATTTCCTCCTTCTGAAGTGTAAGGGGATCGTGAAGACATTATTTCCTACTTCTGAAGTGTAAGGGGATCTTAAAGACATTATTTCCTCCTTCTGAAGTATAAGGGGATCGTGAAGACATTTCCTACTTCTGAAGTGTAAGGGGATCGTGAAGACATTATTTCCTACTTCTGAAGCGCAAGGGATATCTCTTCGCATCACACGGCGTCACGTTTCTTTCGGTTTGGGGCAGTGGATTTTTCAATTTAAACCACGGATTATTAATTATGAGATGAGTTTTATCCTCTGTTGTGGCGTTCCATACCTGCGGAAAAATGGCTACACAACTGGGGATACAAAGAGGAAGCCGACAATGTAAATGTTTATGCAATTGAAGGAAACATTGGTGTTGGTTAACACTCTGTCTGGTTTCTATACCTAAAAACATGTATGAAGCAGGAGCGCAGCGTGGGGTGACCCAGCCCCCTTAGAAATATCCAAGGAACGTACAGGAAATTTTCGAAAAAAAAAGGTGAGCGTAAGAAAAACTAAATAGACAACAGGAGATATATAAATATCTCCTCAGCATCAACCATCATCAATCAACTGCTGGATGAAGGTGTCCCAAAGATATCTTCTAGAACGGTCACTTCAGCATGCTTTTCAGTTTCATCCACCCATCTCGTAAGTGGTCTCCGTCTGATCCTTTAAGTCAGTCAAAAATTTCGGTTATCGACTGCTGGTCCGTCTTTCTGACAATATTTGCAGCTCATTATCATTTCAAGCATATATATATATATATATATATATATATATATATTATCGTTAAAATATGAAATCAGTTAAAGCGTAAAACTCACTTGTATTCTATGGTTTAACTAGTTATTTCATAAACTACCCGAGTAAAGTAAATAAATCCCAAATTCAAAAGGCTGTAAAGTGTGAACCACTGGTCAAAATAGCACACCATTTTGAACCCACTACAAATTGTTATATAATAATAATGATATTAACTTACGAGTACTTCGTCTCAACCTGATAATGAAGAGCTGGTTGAAAAACAAGGTTAAATAATGCCATTAGTCAAGTATGTATAGTTTGTTCACAAGAATGAAGTGAGCCTGTCGACATGTCATGTTTAGAAGACTATCTTTTGGACGACAACGTTGTACAGAAGATCTGCAAATTGTGTTTTAATTAACTGAATGTTCAGAGGGAAAGAGAAAACTCTAAAGAATGTTTGGAAATTCAAGCTAAGAAGATGAAATTAATGTCGGATAAATCTCATTCTGAAGCTTCTGTAGGGCTTACAATCCGTATCCCAATGCCTGAAGTTGACAAAGGAAGGGGTGACGCCAGATCTATTTTAGCTGTAATAAAAATAACCGAAGAATGATTTTTTCAATTGGGAACAAGAAACGGCCGCATAAAATAGCTATATTTCCGATCCTAGTTCAGCGTCTGTGAAGAAAAACTAATTCAGATCGAAGAAGTGTCGGATATAGAGAAATCGCTCCGGTCGGTTGCTACAGCTCAAAGTTTAGGTACCGGTCAGGGATTTAAAAAATGTTCATGTAAAACGCAGTGTGTCAAGAAAAAATGTATTTGTTTTAGAAATAATGTTCTATGCAATTCCAAATGCAATTCCAAATGCAATTTTAGTAATCCCTGTTGTAAAAAAATTTTTTATTGTCTTTATATAAATACCATTATGTATGCTGTATGATTCGGTCAAATTGTCTATCATTAGTTAATTTATAGAATAACTAGTTAAAGTGCGGATTTATTTATTTAATACACGCTTTAACTAGCTTGATCAGTTATTATTATGAAATCAGTAGGTATTCTATGAAATAACTGAATTATACACTTTAACGGTAACATATATATTATATTCATACATCAGCTAGGATAAAATTATAATTAAAACATCGTGTTGGTTAACTTTCCAATCATCATGTCTTCCACTAATGTTGTAGATAGTAAAAGCACATAATTCAAAATCATGTCTCTAGAACCGTCGACGGAGAAATTGCTAGTTTTGATCATATGTAGAAGATTTTAGGAAGGGAGTGTTTGACTCCAGGTCTTAAACAACACTTAGAAATAGGAAGCTATGAAAGTGACACGGAAGCGAAATAGAAAGGAGGAGACAGTGCCCATCCGACCCACGGCGGATATTTAGTGGATCGAACCTGTGGTCCTTTTCGTGGCAGTCGCGAACGCTACCCCTAAGCCAACATCGGCCCATAATTAATTGCTAGTTTTAGAACTCTAAAGTGTTTATATAGAAGCTTGTTCAAAATCACGTTAATGCATTTCGTAGATCAATAATTCGCTCTGACTTCCAAGATAGCCTATAACTGTTGTAACATGTACTTCCCTTTCTGTCACTGTGTTAATTATGATCATTCATTTTTAAATGTTTTTGAATTCAGTACATAATAAATAGATTAACTCTTCATGTCATTGAGTTATTTTAAGAAAAAGCCGTTTTCTTGGATCGTACCTCAAATTGAAACAGCATCTTTATTACCAATACCTGCCGTAAAGAAAATCGTACTCCATACATTGCTAAGCTAAGTTCACCTGATAACTCACTGAATAAATACCTATTCCGTTAGGAAGGAAGTTTTCGAACGCGCGGTTGTGGATAGCAGAAAATGCGTTTTCGCTGCTGGATTTCAATTTTTTTGGAGGAAGTTTCCCCTTGCTGAAGTTCTATTTCGATTGAAGAACACCAATAGCCAGAGACAGAGCAAGTGCCGCAAATAAAGGAACAGCCTAGTTCTAATGCAACTCTAAAAAATCTTCGAATATAATCGGCCAAATAGTCTCATTCTGATTTTCTGTGAAAGCAGTGAAAAGTTACACGTCAAGCTTGGACGTAATCCTCAAATAGGGGTTTGCGGCACGTAATGCCATCTTTTGTCCACTGTTAAAATGCAGTGAGTGAGTTGTGTAACAATTCCATTTCATGACTAATTAGCTTGACTTTAAAAGGACTTTTATAAATATCATTTGTGTTCCTTCTCCGAAACATTTTAAATGACGTAAAGGTTTGGTTTCCTCATGAACGGAAGCTTTTCAATCTGGTACAACAACAAAATTGATTTCTTGAATTCAATATCAATCTACAATGTGAAGCGAAGAACTGTCGGTTGATGAGAATTAACACCGCAAAAAGGTGTTCTGAGTGAAAGGCACAATACCGTTGGAATAAATATTGTCTGCTAATTGAAATTTTTTATTCCTTTTATTAGTTTGTGTTTCTGTGGATTCCACTTTCTTTCCAGATCTTGAGTGTGAACTCTTGTAATGGGATCAACAAAATTAGGACTGTGATTGGCTGATTGATCATGAAATCCGTAGCTCGGCTGGTTACGGTAGGGCGGACATTGATCAACTGTGACTGTACTCAGTAAAAAAAGGCATCCGAAAGAACAATAATAATTTTTTTAGGCTCCTGCTAGAAAACATACTCTCGAGAATTACTGACAACTACTAAGCGTGTGCCAAAAAGAGAGCTCACGTGCTGCTATCTATCGTCTGATCTGCAATCACAATAATTCCAGGAGATCAGGCCATTGTGGCAAGTATAGCCTAGTGAAGACATCTTGTCTGAAAGTTTTAAAAGTTCGCGTAGGAAGTAAACAAAAAATGATATTGCATTATATATACAATTAAACTTTGAATAGTGGTCACACTGGAACTTCAAAATTTGTCTGCAATTCGGGAAGTTCACTGCTGAGAAAATAATCGTGTAATAACACGGACCACAATACAAAAACTTTATATTAGACATGTACGTTGGTGAATGAAAAAGTAAGTTACACTAGGCGCCATCTGCAGTGGGATTGCAGTTAGACCGTCTGTGCTTGGGAGCGAAGTAGACAGCACGTCAGAGCTGCCCACGGCAGTTATTTTCGTTTAGTAACTGGGTTAGACGTGCGCAAAAGGTAATTCGTAATGCCGTGTACTGCGCTCTTACTAAAAAAGTTAAGTGCCTCGAATATTTTCAGTTTTGTGGGCTTAGAGCCTAAACTGCACTGACATCCATTGTGAAATCTGCGCTGTATACGGGAAAGCGATATGTATCGCCCGGCCATTGTAAAGGGTGCCAACAATTAGAAAATGGTCGCACAAATTTAAAGGACGAATACCGCGAAGGCAGACCATCAACATCCAGCACTCCGGAGAATTTTACTGCTGTTGACGACATAACACGAGATAACAGGCGTAACAAAATCAAAGAAATTGCGAGTATTTTAGGGATTTGTGCGGGAGTGTGCATTCCATCATTCCTGGCAGCTGGGATTTCATGCGGGACTGTGCATTCCATCATTCCGAGCAGCTGGGAATTCAGAAATTGTGTGTCAAATGGGTGCCAGGTTTACTCTCCGACCAACACAGAAACCAATGTTTCTTTCCGTCTTTGACTCTTCCGCAAAGGTATTCTGCAGAGGGTCTTTCCGTCTTTGGCTCTTCCGCAAAGGTATTCTGCAGAGGTTCATAATTTTTCGCGTCGAATGATCACATGTGACGAAATGGTTTCACCTTTTCACCCCGGAAACCAAACGATAGTCCATGGAACGGAAGCATGTCACCTCTCCAACAAAGCAGAAGTGAAAAGTCCAACTTTTAGCGGGAAAGATCGTGACGACCGTTTTCTTTGACTGTGAATGTAATGTAACTATCCTCCCCCTTTCTCGCATAATTAATTGGCTAGAGGCGTGGCTAATGTATTTTATTTTAAACTCGATTGGGGGTTTAATTAACAGAGTGTTATAATTTAAACACTTGAAAGGGGCGTTATAAAAAGAAAAGGATTCTGGTACTTGGAATTCGAATGGCGAGATGGAAGACAAAGAGCGTATAATCGTAAATGGGACAGGTCAGGATTTAAAAGCTTTTTCCCATAGCTCAAAAGTTATTTGGACGGCAAGCACTTTATTGCGCTTTGTCTGTAAGCGAAGCCGCGCGAGAGACAATGGGAAAGGTTTTAGACTAAAAGCTTTTGGTAATAAACATGCCGTTATTTCAAGAAGGGAAATCTTGCAGACAAAAGATTTTTCGGCAAAGTCCGTTTGATAGCCGAGAGAGAGGATGGGAATTTCCTTGCGCTAGAAATTTGTTGCCGTCTGCTGGCGCTGTTGAAAACCTGAGCACTTGGAAAACATATTAAAACATACGCTGAAGAATCGCCACCTCTAGTTTCGCCTGGAAACTTCCACAAACTCGCCGGACGTCAGATACCAAAAGTTGCCGTAAAAAGGAGTTATTTCAGATGTGCCGCAGCTACGAGACACGGAACTGCCTCCCTTAAAGCATGAAGAGAGGGATGCCTGGTTTCGACGGAAGAGCTGAAGACGCCACTCTGCAGCCAGAGAGAGAAACCGAAGCTAATGGCCTCCTCTACGTGTTGTCGTAGGAGAGAAGAAAAACGCGTCTGTATGTGTGAGTACGCACAGCCCGCTGCCTCGAGCGACGACGACTTTGACAAACCGGAAAGAGAAAGTGCTGCAAGTTTAGGATCAACGTAGCCGTGTGTGTGTGTGTGTGTGCGTGTGTGCGTGTGTGTGTTCAACAGTTTCACCAGTACTTTGTCTAATCGAGGTTCATTACGCAACTACTTTATCAGTGTTTCTTTGTGGCCCATATTGAACGAACACACTTTTAGTTGCGTCATGCTTTCAGAAACACTGAAAAGGACCAAAGTTGGCAGGAAATTTTAGAGCATTTATTACTGCATGACATTCCAGTGTAAATTATGTCAGTGTCAAGTAAATCTCTGTTTCTAACTGTTATACTGTGACTTCTTGGATTTCTTGGTGTACTGTTAATGCTAATTGGATCACGAGGTATATTTTCAGATCCAGCGTTCGGATAAGTCTGGGAGAATTGGCATCCTGATAATCCGGGAGCCGATTGGGCCCGAGGTCGTAACAAAAGTGGTGATCAGCAGTGGAATCCGTAGTGTACCTCAGAAGCACAGTACAACCGGAGCCCAGTATTTATACCAACTTTTGCAATTTGCATAATAAATTGAGCATCGAGTTTCCAGCAGCTCCGTCTTTACTGCAAATGTATCAGAAGCAGAAAAAACCATTGCCTGGTGGCAAAACGATATTATACCAAAAGTTAGATATCATATGTAAAATATTTCTCATCTGGAGCTGTATACGATGCGAGAAACAATTTCCAAATCAGAGATTTAGCAGCAGGAATATCGTGGAAAAAGTAATTTAGATTTACGACCCCTAGTAGAAAATCTGTGCATTACTTTAAAAGGAGACGGCAGCTAAAATAGTCTTCGATATGTGCTATTGAAAGAAGAAATAATTTTTCAATGGGATATTTTGAAGCAAAAATATGTGGCATAAAATCAATTTTGAATTTGATATAATCTACATCATTTTTTTTAATTGGGGGTTTAACGACCATCGTTAGCATTTCAGTGGGCTATAAGCGGTCGCCTGTCTATAATTTAGGTCCACTGACTCAAGGGAAGGGAGAGAGACACCGCCGTATTACAAACACAACATCCATTCTTCACAGTAATTCGAACACGGACACATCTCGGACGAAAGATCAGAAGCCAGCACTTAGACCACTGCCCCACCGAGTGGCCGTAAGTTTTGAAATGTGATGGCAAAAACAAGATAAATATCTGGACTCCCTTTGACTGGAGCTTAATATCCTGCATTTAGCGCCCTCCCCTTAAACAAAATTTCCATGCAAAACAAGTAGATAAACATCGGGTAGGAGGCACTTTGGTTAAAAAATATTTTCACGATAAACCCTGTAAAATGTGTGGAGAACAGTGTAACATGAAAATTTGTCGACACTATCTCCGTGATCTACTTTAAGTCACACCTGTTCAGATCAGGTTATATGTTAATGATTTTAGGAAAGGAGTGTCTGACACCAGGTCTTAAACAACCCTTAAAAATAGGAAGCTAAGAGATTTGGGCTAGAGTACCCGATAAAAAAGTCATACGGAAACGAGGTAGCAAGGGGAGGAAGACACCTTTATTTATAACAGGGGGGCCAGTACCCAGGAACACCGATATCTCCACGTATATATTTCTGGTAGTGACTTTGCTAAATACCTCCCTGATGAATGGAGGTGTTTAGCTTTAAGCGGATATGATTGGCTGGGCGTTAATCCTCTTCTTTACTGTACGTAGAGTAGAGGATTAACGTAACTTAATCAAATCCCTCAGGAAATATTTTCCCTCACATTCTTTATTTTGTGATCAGTTCGTTGTGTGGACATTAGAAAAGACGACACATTTATTTTTTGTAGAAGACCCTCTCTAATTGAAACATTATTTTCGTCAACAGGAAACACCTGGATAACTAGTAGGTTTTTCTTTCTTAGTTTAACTTTATTTTAAATTTGTATTTTAATAATTAAATAAGGTTTTCCCAAATTAGTGTAAAGAAATTGCTTCCGATTCTAAGAAAATTCCTTTTTGTTGTTGTTGTTAAACAGGAAGAAGGAAGTTAAATGTTCTTTTACGAACTTCTAATTTCCATATAGGGAAGAAGATGAGTTTCAGGCCATTTCTTTTTACAAAGGAGACTTAACTATGTGAATAGGGTGTAGAGCCTTGATAAAATTTAATTGTATTAAAAAATATGTAATTTGCTCCTTCTTGGTTTACTTAGATGTGGGATGATCAGAAACAAGTAAATTCATGAAAAATTACGAAATATGTTCAGGAGAGCAGTTGAAAGAAAGTCCCTGATAAACTCTGAAAAAAATTTAATCTCTCGAATTCTAGTGATAAGATAACGATTATACCTTTTTTTATGTAAAATGTAAAACTCCGTGTTTTCCTTTGTTTACATCGATGACACTGGAGGAAGTTTCGGTTATGTGTTCTTATCAGTGTATTGAATAAGAATATAAATGTCAGGAACGCGTTGTTAAAACTAAGCACGAATGCTTTATCACTCAGGAATTCGAAACGTTTCAGTAGTCTCAGCGTTAGCTTATGACCATTTGTCCGTGAAGTGTCCGGGATCGAATCCCGTGAGGCATGGATGTTGTGCTTGTCTTATTGAACTGTTCTCTCCCTTCCCTGCATCCTGTGTCCCTAAATTCGGGACGGATGACTGCTCGCAGCTCATTCAGTTGCTTACGGTGGTTATTACACTCCCAAAAAAGAAAAACATTTCATTGCATGCAGGTTATTGACAAAATGAAAATTGCTGGAATCCGTACTCTAAAAAAAAAAAAGGAGGGGGGGGGCAAGTTGATGATAAAGTTTGTTTATTTACTTTATGTGTGCGTGCGTGTGATTATTATATTTCGAAGTTTGTAGAATAAAATTTAAGACGTACGTAGTGCAGCAGAGTCAGGACGCAAAATTCCAGATTTTCCAATAAAAATCTACAAATTAATAATACAATAATATGTTCAAAACATGAGCATACCTAAATAAATCTATAAATTGATAATACAATGTATGTTCATAATATGAACATTAATTGTATTATTATAAAATTTTAATAACATGAACATTAATTGCATTATTATAAAATGTTCATAATATGAACATACCATTCTATTGTTCATAATATGAACATACCATTGTACCACGCAGGGTTCCCACTGTCCTTCTGATCAGATCAGTTCATTCGTAGGGGATTTTTAGGAAGGGAGTGTCTGACCCCAGGTCTTAAACAACCCTTAGAAATAGGAAGCTAGCAGATTTGGGCTGCAGTGCTCGATAGGAAAGTGACACGGAAGCGTGGTAGAAAGGGGAAGGAAAATGCCCTTATTTTTAACCGGGGGGTCCAGTATCTGGGGCCCGATGGCTTAACGTGCCCATCTGACACACAGCGAGTATTTAGTGGTTCGAGCGTTCGTGCCTGCCTGAGATCGAATCCGAGGTCTTCTCAGTGGCAGTCACGAAAGTTGACCACTAGGCCACCCTGTGGTCCTTATGAATGCTGAACAGTCCTTAAAAAGTACTCAATTTTTCAGGGTGTTTAAAAGTCCTTAATTTTGTTCAGAAATTCCCCAAAGTGCTTAATTTTTTTCTTAACTGCCAGTGTGAAATTCAGCAGTTAAAATTTAGTGTGTACAACTTTTGCTGCTGCTTGACTGTGTTGATGATGACATTGTGTGATGTTGGCAGAAAGCCTGTCTGAGTCTATGGGGCAGGAGGAGCTCTCATAAGTGACTCATTTCAGACTTGACTTTGGATTTGCAATTCAAGCCTTGAAATAATTATGTGCCATATCTAGATCTTGTAACTTTAATTACAGTTTTATGATTTACAATCTTTTTGTTGCATATGTGATTTTTCTCTCATATGAAAACTGATTTCACCAGCAGAACTGTTTTTAATTGCATGATTTTATTACATCCAGAACTTGAATTCCATGAAATCTTCGTACTCAACTTTAATTTGTATAGTTAAATCATATGCAAAAGTATATTTGTATATATGTTATTTTTATCTGTGCAATCTGTAAAGTCCTTAAAAACATTTGTACGGTTCTTAAAAGTCC
This sequence comes from Macrothele yani, assembly GCA_039090855.1. Lineage (NCBI taxonomy): Eukaryota > Metazoa > Arthropoda > Arachnida > Araneae > Macrothelidae > Macrothele > Macrothele yani. The sequence goes on from CM077031.1 coordinate 55,063,696, forward strand.
TTAGGGGTTTTATTTTTTGGCAGAAAATGAGTGGGAACCCTGCATGGTTAGCTCATTTTTTTTTATTTATACATGTTTACTGATTCTTTGATGCGGTACAACTGACGCTTAAGCTTTAGGAAACAAATGATTTGATTTCGATATAACGCTATTATTGTTTACTTAGTTTTAGTTGGAAGCTGCCTTATTAAGCAAAATTTATTTGCTTATTTGTTTCCCAGTTTACTTTTATAAACAGATTGTCGTTTGTCAAAGCAAAGTATCTTTCTTATCAAAAAATTTGAAAATTTTTATTTAAAAGCTAGTGTGAAATGGGTCCCCAAGAAGGATCGGACTGAGGGTTCCGGATCGCGTTTAAATACCCCCCCCCCCAATTCTGTAGGTTTTTTTTGGAGATAAGAAAGGTTTCAATTGAACCTTGTGAAGGAAAGAAATAAAGATTCGTTGCACGAATTATTGATAAAATTCATTATACGGATAGTTATAATCACACATGAGTTATGGAAAAGTTGGAAAGGGTTCCTTGAGGAAGTGAGAAATTGTTGAAAAATAATTGGTAATGCTTAAAATTTTAAAACGATACTAAGACAAACACGATGCACGCTCATCAAAAATTACAGAATGCTATTTCATGGCTCGATCATAGATGGGAATAGGTCTCGGGTCAACGGATATGCAGTTTCTTGCGGGTCAAGGAGCTCCTAACCCGATTTCAGTCCCGGTTTTATTTGCATTCTATTTTTGAAGAGAAAAACGAATATTTGAAGAAAAAGGCGTACTGTGGTATTTTGTGCTCGATATTGATGCCAGCGGAGTGAAAAATTATTCGTCATACCAAAATATTTACGTCCCTTTCTTAATGCAACGAAGATCTACACAAATCAATGATAGGACCCGGATGACAGACTAATCGATACGATATCGTAAAACGATAACGATTATACCTTTTTTTAAGAGTTAACTATGTGAATACAGTGTAAAGTGAGAGTGTTGACAAAATTTAATTGTCTTGAAAAATATGTAATATGCACCTTCTTGACTTTAGATTTGGGATGATCAGAAACAAATGAATTCATATCAAATTATGAAATCAAGTCAGGAGAGCAGTTGAGAAAAGTCCACGGTGAGATCTTCGGGAAAAAATTGCATTTCTCGACTTCTAGCGATTAGATAACGATTACACGTTTCTTGATAAATACACAGTTGATGTGGACCTGGAACAGCAAACAGAAGTCATCGTTCTGTCCACGTTTATAATGATGACTTCTATTTGATGTTCCTGGTCCACGTCAACTGTTTATTTATCATGCATTCGCCTTCTAGTTATTTCCAAGGTTCTTTAACACACGAGGTTATGCCCGTAAGTATGTCTGATGACGTCACCGTCTTACAAAGACCCCGGACGTAATGTGACTTTCGAGCAGATGTCAAAGCAGTCGCAAATGTCATTTGACTCTTGTTCAAAGCTCGCTGTGTTTTCTTGTTTCTTGAATAATTTAGTGTACATGTACCATAAGTAGAATAGCTTGGTTTGTTTGCAAATAGTTTATTTTTTCGTGATGCCTTTAAGTTCCTGCGCTATTGCAGATTGCAAAGTTTTTTTGTTTTTTGTTTTGTTTTGAAAAATGTAAAGCTGCGTGTTTTCTTTTGTTTACATCGATGAGCACTGGACTAAGTTCTGGGTATGTGTTCATATCAGTATATTGAATAAGAATATAAATGTTAAAAACACGTTGTTAAAGCTAAGCACGAATGCTTTATCACTCGGGAATTCGAAATATTTGAAAACATTTCACTGGTATAAGAGCTGACTTACGACCATTCAACAGTGAAAGGTCCGGATTCGAATCCCGTTGAGGTATGAATGCTGTGTTTGTCTTAGGGAACTGCATCTCTCCATTCCCTGAAGCAAGTGGCCCTAAATTCGTGACGGACGACTGCATGTAACCAGGGACGTCGCTAGACTTCTAAGTCAGGGGGAGGCGAGTATTATTTTTAGTGGGGCAAATTGCATAGCAACTTCATTTGATAAACACTGAAAGAAAGAATATTGAATTCTTTTCACTATCGCCTACAAATGAATCTCTGGAATCCCTACCATTTCCTGTGGAGTCACACACATACACTGAACTCATTAGTGTAAGATACAAGTGTCGATAGAATGTCTCTTTTAACTTTTTTCTTGCTGTGGATGTATTGTCTTCATTGATTTTAGGAATTTGGATTTTTGCTTACGATAATTGATGGAATGGCTTGGCACAAATTTTCTGTGTTTAAATGTCGAAAAAACTAAAATTATGATTTCGAAAAAGGGAGATAGACAGGTTGTTGAGCCAGCATCTATCTGTGTGAAAAATTATACCCTTGAAATAGAAAATAATATTTAATACTTGGAAATAATAAGTGCGGATAATCTAAAATTGAATATTAATATTCAAAATATTATAAACAAAATTACGGGGGTATTGGGTTTAATTAGGAGAATTTCAAATAACTTAACAATAAAAACATTAAAAATGCTGTATTACAGTCTCGTTTATTCATGTTTCACTTATTATTTATTAGTATGAGGGAAAAACTACTAAGACTAATTTATATAAATTACAAAATAGGATGGCCAAAATTTAAAATAGTTTTAGGAGAATTAAGTTGGTTAGGGATTAATTATTATGGATTTCCAGATAATGAGAAATTATGGCAATGTTGTGTCTCTACCTTGGCCTGGTAATTCCCCAGACTTGAATCCAACAGAGAATTTGTGGCGCATTCTCAAAAGAAAGGTGCACGACAGGCACCCCATAGTTAAAGTGGGACTCATTAACGCCATTACTCACGTTTGAAACAACTGCATGCCATCCGAGATGTTGGGTAACTTGGTTGACTCCATGCCCAAGAGATGTGCAGCGGTCGTTAAATCCAAAGGTCATCCAATAAAATATTAGGGATGTTATTCCTTTTCATGTCATCCCGTTACTTTGCCATGATTTCTGTTTCGCAGCACAGTTCTGCGCATAACTTCCGTTCTATTTAAGCTATTCCCATTCTGTAACCTGATTTGGATTCTGCATAAAATATATTTTCCAATGATGTACATGTTGTCCATATTCTATGCATATTGACTTTCGTAGGAACACTCAAACCTCAAAACCCTCAAAAATGTCCAGATTTGCTATTAATTTTTCCCATACTGTATATGTATAAGTGAAGGCTGATACATATATAGGTGAAAATTTGACAAGAGTGAAAGATTTCAACTCAGAACTATATGAAAGGGATAATACATGTAGTCCAGTCATTACGAAAGGTACCAGTGCAAGAGTTCTTCCAGCAGAAGTTGCACATGCAATTAAAAACATGAAGCGCGGGAAAGCTCCAGGAGAAAATGGAATTACTATAGACATCATACAAGAAGCAAGTGGAGAAATTGAAATAATACTCTCCCAAGTTTTCACTCCATGCTTTAATGAAGGGAACATTCCCGAGGATTGGAACAATGCTAAAATAATCCTGCTACATAAAAACGGTGACATTGGGGATCTCAGGAACTATAGACCTATCAGCCTCCTATCAGTGGTTCATAAAATCTTCACTAAAGTTCTTTCACACCGCTTGAAGGTGACACTGGACATGGCTCAATCAAGAGAACAAGCTGGATTCAGGAGTGGCTACAGCACTATAGATCATATCCACGTACTGAGAGAATTACTTGAAAGAGCGAGGGAATATGAACTTCCATTATGCATGGCTTTTATCGATTATGAAAAGGCCTTTGATTCGGTGAAGCCATCAGCAGTTACAATGGCTTTGAAATCCTTCGGTATTGAAGATGCATACATTAATGTTATTAATTACACCTATGAAAATGCAAGTGCAAAGATTCGGCTATTTGAGAATACATAACCCATAAAAAATGGAAAGGCAGTCAGACAACGTAACACTATATCTCCCAAACCCTTTAATGCCACTTTGGAATATGTCTTTCAATCACTGAACTGGGAAAACAAAGTGATAAAGATTAATGGACATTATCTAACTCACCTTCGTTTTGCTGTTGACGTAGTCATTTTTGCAACTACCCTTCAGAACTCCAGAGTATGATACAGGAACGTGCTGACAAGAGTAAAGAAGTGGGATTAAAAATGAACTTTCAGATGACAAAAGTGATTTACAATGGTTTTCCAAAAAATTAAGATCTACAGATTGATGGGGAAAAGCTGGAAATAACAAATACCTATATTTATCTTGGACAGCTGATATCAAGTGAGGGTCACATTCATGAAGAAATTAAATGGCGTATAAAACTTGCCTGGAGGGCTTTTGGAAGAAACATTACAATTTTTAAGAGCAATATGCCATTATGTCTTAAAAGAAAAGTGTTTGATCAATGCACCTTACCATTGCTTACATATGGTGCAGAGACGTGGACCTCAACTAAAAGAGACATACAAAGACTGCAAACAACTCAAAGCAATATGGAGATATACATGCCTGGTGTAACCCGAAGAGATAAGAAGAGGAACTCGTGGATCAGAAAAATGCCACAGTGGAAGACATCACGATCAGAGTAAAATCCCTGAAATGGCAATGGGCTGGACATACTGCCAGAAGGACAGACCATCGATGGACAGCCGAAATTTTACACTGGATTCCAAGGGACAGGAAAAGAACCAGAAGAAGACCACACGTGAGAAGGGTGGATATATGTATATGTATATATATCATCAACCATTATCAACCATCTGCTTAATGCAGGTCTCCCAAAGTTTCCCCCCTCCACTACTGCCTGTCTTGAGCCACAATCCTCCATGTCACTCCAGCATACTTTCGAATTTCATTCATACATCTCCCATGGAGTCTTCTTCTGGGTCTTTTCCTGTCCCTCGGAATCCAGTCTAAAAATGTCGGTTGTCCATCGGTGGTCCGTTGTTCTGGCAACATTTCAGTAATTTCACATTTGTCATGATGTCGTTCACTCCTGTCATTTTCCTTATCAACAAGTTCCTCTTTTTATCTTACCTGGTTACACCAAGCATTCATCTCTCCCCGCCTCTTTCAGTTGTCTGCAACCTATGCATGTCTTTTTTGTTAAAAGGCCCATATCTCTCTTCCATACGCAAGCACTGGTAGGATGCTTTGATTAAACACTTTTTCTTTAAAGACATACAAAGATGGGATGCTGCTCTTAAAAACTGAGCTGATTTCTTCCAAATGCTCTCCATCCAAGTTTTATACGCCGATTAATTTCTTTATCAATGTGACCCGTACTTGATATCTGCTGCCCAAGATAAATGTAGGTATTGGTTGTCTCAAACTTTTCTCCATCAATCGATAAATCTTCGTTTCTTGTAAAAGCATTGTACATCACTTTTGTGTTCTGAAAGTTCATTTTTAATCCCACTTCTTTACTCTTGTAAGCAAGTTCTTGGATCATACTCTGTAGCTCTAAAGAGGTAGTTGCAAAGATTACTACGTTATCAGCAGAACCAAGGTGAGTTAAGTAATTTCCATTAATCTTTATCCTTTTGTTTTCCCAGTTCACTGATTGAAAGACATTCTGCATTGTGGCATTAAATAACTTAGTAGGTATGGTGTCATCTTTTCTGACTCCCTTTCCAATTCTTATTTGCGCTGCAGCTCAATTATCCGAATCTTTGCACTTGCATTTTCATATATATAGATATATACATATATGGGATGCAAGGTCACGTGATGCGTAAAATATCCCAGCCTCTCCGTGACAAACGTAAACTCCGCCTTATCGTGGTGCATCCTGTTCTCACTAGAGGGGCTCTGACGACCGATGAATAGCCGTATAACCATAATATCAGGATTAGAGGAAATGCTATCCACACTCACCAACCCGCTTGGCCAACGTGGTAAGTTATGGCCAACGTCCCCTCCTCCCCCATGATCATAATTTCAAACTCGGCCCTCAGTCTCCGGCAGCTGGAATATAACCAGGCAGGCTCAAGCAGCTGCCAGTGCGACTTGAAGTATGGACGTGGAGGAGACAGGCTCAAGAAAGACGATTGTGGATGAAACTTGGGGAGACCTTCACCTAGCAGTCGATTGATAAAGTTTGATGATGAGGATGATATATATATATATATAAACTATGAAAGCATATTCCACTAGAGCCTACTTTCTAATGATTTTGGATTTCAGGTGAGTGATAGACGTAAGAAATAAAGAAAAATCACTTAAAATTTGTTTCACATGATGTTTGTTTTCAAATTTCTCTAATATAGAACGTTAAAATAAAATTTTCTTTTCATTCTTTTCAGGTTATGTGTGATTACCTGGGAAACACAGAAGATGGGGATTTGTTTTGCCATGAAGTCCAGAACCTTACAAATCCTGAAAGAGGCAGAGAAGATCTGATGGCCAACTGCTTGAACATAAATTATTGCGCTCCTCCAAATGATTTTAAGGATTTTGAGAGTGGTATCGACAGAAATGCTCACATTGTTGACGAATCACAATATCTGGAGCTTTTAGAATCCTTGGCCTTGCATTCCGGAAATCAGAATTTAAATGTCTTCAAATGGAATAATGACTACATATGTCGATAAGTATTCCTCTGTTCCTCCTCAACTTCCATTCCCTTTGTATTTGCCTTCTAAAGGGGGTGATCTTAGAGATCCCTCTGTCAAAGAGAAACTCAACATGGAAGATGGTGCTACTGAAGGATGCTCTTACGATGAAGGAGCAGAGAATTTTCTTCGAGAAACTCCACCTTCTTTAGAGGAAATAAAAGTGTGTGTGCCTACGAAGGCAACTAAAAAAAATTAAATGACCAGAAAAGGAGAAGCAAGCGACCCTATCTTAACATTGAAGACTTTGAAAATTGGAAGCCAGAAAGGCAGCTGGAGGTGCTTAAAAAAATTAAGCAAAGTGCCAGGAAAAAATTTGAAATTCATCGTGATTTAAACAGCAGCTGCGTGTTATACCAACACTACGCAAAAACGAAACGCACAATTGAAAATCTTGAGAATATGCTTCATCTTGAGGAGGTTCTCCGTATTTTGTTCGTATATTTTATATATAACATTTTAATATTGTTGGTATAATATTGTTTATTATCTTCTCCATCTTGTGAATATGCGCTTAAATTCATTTCCTCAAGAGCTTATTATGCGCACATTGTAATTGCATTCAAGCAAGTTATGCGTACTAAAATGTAAAATTCTAAATGTAACTTATTTTATGGTGCTTATTGATATTAATACAACAGATTTTCTGGTTTCTTTCAACATGGCTATCCTGTTAAATAGTATATGATGTGTACGATATTTTCAAATAAATCTTTGTGTTTATTTATATTTCTCTGATTCATAGTTTTTAGCGTTTCCTCTTCATTCACTCTCTCTATACATAAACAGTCAAACCTCGATTTAACGAACTTCAAGAAACCAACAGTCTTGTAAGTGAAATCGCGGAATACGTTAAGTCGAGGAAGCCTTTCGAATGCAATATTCTACTAAAGTTAGTGTTCATAACAGAATACGTAAGCAACTAAGTTCTCATTCTTACTGTGAAATTTACATTATTCATAGTACTTCTATTTACAAAATTTATCATAAATTTTATAATACGTACACATTTACTTTGCATATTAAATATGTACATAATTCGTAGATATTAGATTTCAATATGTTGCATCAAATTTTGGGCATACTTTAAAAGTGCGAGAAAAATTCCATAGTTATTATTTTCTCGAGCGTTTAGCTTCTTAAATAATGATTTCAGTATTATAAGCAGCATAAAGAGATGCGTTGTTTAATTTCACCAGTAGATTTAACACTGAGAAGAAAAGAAGTAACGCAATTTGGGGAACAATTCAGGGGTTCATTGACGGGTACGTACAATGCGTGTCCCCTGAGTTCACAGAAACCTATTGTTCTGTGTAGCTGAAAACAAGAATCTCCCAGTGTTTCATAGATTTCCTCCCCCACACCGCTTTTCTTTCTCCTGCTTCCCACCCATGCAAGAAAACGTTGGTCTGCTTTGGAACTTGTTGGTCATTTGCTTCATCTTATAAGAAGCAGTGCCGTCTTAACACTTTTGAGGTCCCTGGGACGTCATATTTTAGGGGGACCCTGATCTTATATATACAGAACCAGTGGCGGTTCTAGGCCGAGGTACCCAGGCCCATCAAATATAACCCTTTTTTGGGGGGAATAATAAAGGTCTATCAAGAAAGTAATGAAACTCATTCAATAACAGACGTTTAATTAAAGTTATACTTACATAACATTAAAACTCCTCGAAATAACGTCCTTGAACAACAATACACCGCTGCCTGCGGTTCTGCCACGCCGCGTAGCTTGCCTGGAAGTCGGGAACAGCAATCGCTTTCAAAGCCCTCGTTGTGGCAGTTTGCACGTTTGTAACAGTCCCAAAATGGTGTCCTTTCAGGCTGGATTTGAGCCGGGGAAACAAAAAGAATTCAGCCGGGGCCAAGTCCGTTCTGTAGGAAGGTTGGGGCAGTGTCGCCATGTTGTGTTTCGCCAGAAACTCTCACTCTCAGTGACGCATGGCTTTGCGCATTATCGTGGTGAAGAACCCAAGTGTTGGTGATCTCCGGACGGACACGCGCAACTCTGTTCTTCAGCCGTTGAAGCACTTCCACGTAAAAGGCAGCTTTGACCGTTTGTCCGGGTGGTACGAACTCTTTATGGACAACACCTTTACAGTCAAGAAGACAATGAGCATCGATTTCATCTTGGATTTGCACATTCCAACCTTCTTTGGTCGAGGAGACCCGGGAGTGTGCCACTCTGAGCTCTGTCTTTTCATCTTCGGATGGTACTCAAAGACCCACGTTTCATCACCAGTTATCACTTTCTCCTGTAAACTAGGTTCACTCCTCACACGGTCCACAAGCTCACGAGAAATCGACACACGGTTGTTCCTCTGTTCATCGGTTAAAACCTTATTAACCGATATGGCGCAAACTTTCCGCATCTGCAATCCTTTGGTGATGCTTTCATGCACAATGGATTTCGTGAGTCTCACGTGCTCTGCTACCAATCTAACACTTAGACGTCGGTCAGAGTCCGAAACCGCTTTCACCTTTTCCACATTTTCGGAAGTGTGAGACGTTGAAGGGCGCCCTGAGCGTGGCTCATCCTCAACGCTGTCTCTTCCCTCTGTGAAAGTTTTGTGCCACCGAAACACTTGTGCTTTCGATAAAGCATATTTTCCATAGGCTTTCTTTATCATAGCAAGAGTCTCGGTCGCGGATTTTTCAAGTTTAACACAAAACTTTACCGCGTATCGCTGTTCGACACTCTCGGCATTTTGACCGTTACGCTGCGCTCACACAGCTGTCCACTTCGCAAGATATCCTCACTCTGTAAGAGCTCAGAGCCAACTGACGATCCTTCGTTTACCTAAAATACCCCGCCAGTCGTCACGCCCGGAGACTCGGCCCTCCGGCCCTTCTGATTGGGCCAGGAATAGTGGTTTCATTGCTTTCCGGACAAACCTTGTGTATTAATTTTGACTAATTAAGGGCACATGCAGGAATTTTGCCTCCCCCTCCAATTTTTTTGTCTAGAACCGCAACTGTAAGAGAACTTATACAACATATAGCATTATTACAATATATGTCTGTTTTTTGTACACATATGGCATTATTACATTATATACAACATATGAGAATTATTATATACACCACCATGACCATGTTACCCCTATGAGAACAAACATTCAATATCCAGTAACTTTTTAAATACCATTTGAATGACAAATGGAACATAACAGAAAGTGTAGAACTCCATGAAGTGTAGGATATGCATTTACATTTCGTTGCTTAGTAAATTACAAGAAAATGGGAGCTGAAATATATAATCTTTCTTCCCCGTTCTACAAATTATTCAACGAAAATAAAATTAAAACAGAAGAAAGAAATAAACCAACCAGCGCGGCTTCCAGAAAATATGACTCACCCGACAGATATGTCGATAAGGGGCCCCCGTCATTGTTATGTGTTTAAACAGCGACCATTGAAAGAAATTATGTACAAATAGCCCAAGTGGACAAACCCCCAGTGATAAACAAACGTGCACTTCCTGTGGGCAACACAAATGACTGTTTAAAAGGAAAAATTGCGATTTGTGCGTCGCCTTCATGGCCCTCGAAGCTCAATCCCCACAAACACTCGAGATCAGAAGGGAAAGGTCGGTTTTTTACGCTTTCCAACTGTAGGTTGAAGAAGCGTATATGCTCCAGCTTTGTCAGTCTGTCTGTCTGTCTGTCCACACGATAACTCGCGTAAAAATGATTCCAATTATATGAAATTTTAGTATGTGCTAAGGGACAACCGAGGACGATGAAATTTTAGTATGTGGTAAGGGAAAACGGACGAATTGAGGTCAAAGGTCAGAACATAGGAGTGGGGTTAATTCAATCGCCCTTATGCGTCATAACTTAAGTAAAAATGCTTCGATTCCTACAAAACTGTATCATGTTGTTAAGGAGGTATACTGAACCGGTTCTGTTGAATATCATTGAAATGGGGTCAAAGGTCAGTGCACAAGAGTGAGATTTATTCCACAGCCATTGTGTCCATCACTTGATAAATAACTTGACTAATGATTTCTGGAGCCGCCCCAGTCGCGCAGCGGTCTAAGCGACCACTTCTGATCATTCGTACGAGATGGGCCAACGCCCCCTAAAACAAGGCCCAATCACCTCCTGCTCTCTGACCTCACTACAGGAAGACCTGTTAAATCTGACGAACGACCGTAACCGTAGTTAGCGTCTGTGATCTTGTGTGATTATTGTAGCGTTGCTCCATGAGGTTGTTCGTTGTTCTTGCAGCTGACTGATTCATATTATTCCACTCTTTGTTATTTATTTCACAATGTTAAAAAAATATTTCTAGTTCTAATATGCCTTCACATTTTTGTGTACCAAACTGCCGTACAATTACGACACAGGTCCTAAAGCGTCCGTATTTAAATTTCCCGGAAATGAAGATTTATGCTCCAAATGATCGAGATTTGCAACTCACAGGAGCTTCAAGGGTATGTATGTTTTATTAGCTCTTTTATAATACAGTTTCTTTGTCATTTTATATTTAGTGTGAAATATAGTTTAGTTGACAGAACGATCTTTAACCTTAGTAAAGTACAGTAATAATGTGTTTATCTGAAGATGTTTGAACCGGCATTAAATCGCGTAGTATATATTGATTACCAATCTGTAAACTGGATTGTAATGTACTGTTAATAAAGTGAATTGTGTTTTTGTTAATTCTAGGGCTGTGCATTTTTCTATACACCAGAATTGCACAATTTCAAAATGATTGATTCCTTAAAATATGCTAAAAATTCTAGTTTTTATACATTATTTTGGCGCATATTTTTTTATTCTTTCAAAAAAGAATAAAAAATGTGAAAACCATGAAATGTTTCAGTATATGAAAATGACCTTAAAGTTCGCTTAATCAAATAAAAAAAAATCCTTTTTAAACATTAAAAAGAAACTTTTTGGCACGAATTAGTTTTCTAACTGTTAATGTTACATTTTTTGAAGGGCATACATGAAAATCTAGAGCAATTGGTAAAAATCCGCCAAATAAGTGGCGTCAGTGAATAAACAAGACATCGCTCTTTCCACGTTTTAGCAACACACAACCGAAAAAGTGTAATTTGGCCACTGCTGGAGAAACGAATCCCAAATCTCTCGGCTGGATATCGAGAGATCTGGGATTCGTTTCCTGAGCAGTGGCGAAATAACAATTTATCGGTTGCTGTGTGTTGCTAAAACGTGAAAAGAGCGATGTCTTTGTTTATTTATAGCAATTGGATTGATAATTTTTTTTCCACCAACAGGGTGTTAAAACTAAGTTTTATTACTTTTGAACTTCAATTCCCTGAGGTAATGCTACTATTTATGGTACACTGTTGTTACAAAAATGAGAACACTTTGAACTATTAAACTGACGATGCAAAAATATTTCTTAACTAAAGATAAACCACTTTTTCCATCTAACATATCCAGAATTTTTTTTTTAACTTAAATACCCTAGATAGCATGTGTTGTAACTTTGCAGTGGATGTAAGAATAAAGTTTTTGTGAATGTGAAAGTTGAATAAAACTGAAAATTATAAATTGTCAGACAGAAGCTAAAACCTATATCGATATTATATTTAACTTCTTGTTGGTAATATGTTGGAAAATTAAAAATATAAAATTAAATTCGATTTTGGAAATATGTAAAAGATTTCAACATTTTACTAACTAATATTATAATGCAGGTAGTGAGTTATTTAATCATAATGGAACGTTTGGCACCACTAAAATAAAAACAATTTGAATCCATTTTATGTTTTTTTATCTTCATCTTTTTGTATTTCCTGTACTATCGTGTTACACTACTTTCCCATTTCTTCATAATTTAAAAAGTTATTTTGTTTAGTCTAATGTTTTAATTTGAAATACCTTTGTCATGAACCTCTTACTAAGTATATGTAGAGTTCTAAAAGGTTGATTTTCAAATAAATTGTATACTTCCTGTTGCAAGCGGAAACTCTTGTGCAAGCTCCCACCCTCTCAGTTGGTTGTCTGATCTGTGTAGAAGCGGGTAAGGAGAACTGGCCACCGGAGAAGTGGCCACCCTTAGAACTGGACACATTGCAATTTCAGTGCCATAAAATTGTTCTGCATAAACAAATTTCGTGTGGCTATATTCCCCACTACTTGAGCAACTATTGTTCATATTTTTTTTTAATATTTCATTTTCAGTAAGAAATTTAGACATTTTCATGATTTTCGGAGCTAAGGCAAAGCGGAGAACTGGCCACAAAAATTTTAAAGGGCCGTATTAAAATTTCGTTCCGGGCTCCCCCGAGGCGACGTCTCCCCGGGATTGGTTATCTGACACACATAAAACGTCCGTAATCTCGTATTTTCTTATTTATGATATTTTTCTATAAACTATAACTAACCAAATTCTCTGCGAGTATGAGCAAACCCAGGAAACTTGTCGGGTGGGGTGGGTGGGAGGGCCTAAAACCTAAAATATGAAACATAAAGAATTTCTGGTCCGATCGGGAGATTTTCAGCCATTACAAGCTGCAAAGTAGTCGAATTGTCTGAGGGCATCTGCTGCCTCAGGAAACTTGACTTGTCGGAGAAGGGGAGGGATACAAAAAGCGTAAAATATCAAGAATTTCTCTTTCGAACGGGAGATCTTCAGGATTTACAGGCTGAAACTCGGCACATTTTCTGTTCTGAGCGCATTTGCATACGCGCAGCAAACCCGTCTGGGGGCGGGGAGGGGGTATTTTCAAAAGTGTAAAATATGAACAATTTCGTCCGATCGGGAGATTCTGAGCGTTTAGCAGCTACAACTCGACACATTATCTGAAGGCATGTGCCTACTCAAGAAACCTGCCGGTGTAGTTTGTAAATGCTGAAAATCTTCGGATCAGAAGAGAAAGTCTTCATATTTTACAGTTTTGGTATTAACACCCCCCTCCCCCCCTCCCAGACAGGTTTCCAGAGTAGGCACATACGCTCAGATAATATGTCGAGTTGTAACTTGTAAATGCTGAAAATCTCCCGATCAGACGAGAAATACTTCATATCTTACACTTTTGGTATTAACCCCCACACCCCCGCTCCCGACGGGTTTGCAGAGTAGGCACTTGCCCTCAGATAATGTGTCGAGTTGTACGTAGCTTGTAAATGCTGAAAATCTCCGGATTGGACGAGAAAATTTTCATATATTACAGTTTTGGCATAACCCCCTCCCCCGACAGTATGCTGAGTGGGCACATGCCGTCAGAAAATTTGCCCAGTTGTAGCTTATCAATGCTGAAAATCTTGCGATCGGACGAGAAATTTTTCATATGTTACACTTTTGATATTAACCCGCGCCCCCGGGCAGGTTTCCAGAGTAGGCACATACGCTCAGATAATGTGTCGAGTTGTAGTTTGTAAATGCTGAAAATTCGGATGCGTCGAGAAATGCTTTATATTTTACACTTTTGGTACCTCCCCGGACAAGTTTCCTGAGTCAGCACATGCGCTCAGATAATTTGAAGACTTGTAGTTTGAAAACCATGAAATCTGTATGAAGCGGTCAAAAATGCAATTTTTATACGACCCCTTAAATTTTGTATGGCCACTTCTCCGGTGGCCAGTTCTCCTACACCCGTATAGAAGGCAGTGAAAATGGCATTTTTAAAGAATACTTACTTTTTTTTTATATTTATTTGTTTAACTCTTACAATAGAATCATTGAATAAATTAGTTTACATAGTAACTTAAAGTTTGTAACAGTATGCGAAGCCTAAGAAAAGGCCTCTTTCAAGAGTCCTGACATAGCTCAGGCTTCCCAGTAAAATTTAAAGAAAATTTAAAGGCGTTAAAACAAAGTATCTGTTAAACATCTCGGTTTACTAAAAGAATGAAGGAATGAGTTTCCGCATGGAAAAATAAGGTAAAAGATTAATAGATTCCTTAACGTTTCCCCATGCGTCGAGCTTTTGTTAGAGTCGGACACGATTCTATAAATGAAAGAAACAGAAGAAAAATATATTTTTTTGCTAAATAAATATAACAAGATATCTAAACCGAGAGAACAAGCTAGATTCAGGAGTGGCTACAGCACAATAGATCATATCCACGTGCTGAGAGAACTAATTGAAAGAGCGAGGGAATATGAACTTCCATTGTGCATGGCTTTTATCGATTATGAAAAAGCCTTTGATTCGGTGAAAACATCAGCAGTTACAATGGCTCTGAAAACCTGCGGTATTGAAGATGCATACATTAATATTATTAATAACATCTATGAAAATGCAAGTGCAAGGATTAGGCTGTTTGAAAATACAACACACGTAAAAATTGGAAAGGGAGTGAGACAAGGTGACACCATATCTCCGAAGCTCTTTAATGCCACATTGGAGGGTGTTTTTCAGTCGCTGAGCTGGGAAAACAAGGGGATAAAGATTAATGGAGATTATCTAACCCACCTTCGTTTTGCTGATGACGTAGTCATTTTTGCAACTACCCCATCAGAGCTGCAGAGTATGATCCAGGAACTTGCTGACAAGAGTAAAGAAGTGGGATTAAAAATGAACTTTCAGAAGACAAAAGTGATGTTCAATGCTTTTACAAGAAATGAAGATTTATCGATTGATGGAGAAAAGCTGGAGATAACAGACACGTACGTTTATCTTGGACAGCAGATATCAAGTGAGGGTCACTTTGATGAAGAAATTAATCGGCGTACAAAACTTGCCTGGAGAGCTTTTGGGAGAAACAGCATAATTTTCAAGAGCAATATGCCATTATGTCTTAAAAGAAAAGTGTTTGATCAATGCATCCTTCCAGTGCTTACGTATGGTGCAGAGACGTGGACCTTAACTAAAAGAGACATACAAAGGCTGCAGACAACTCAAAGCAGCATGGAGAGGTGCATGCTTGGTGTAACAAGGAGAGATAAGAAGAGGAACTCGTGGATCCGAAAAATGACAAGAGTGGAAGACATCATGATCAGAGTTAAATCCCTGAAATGGCAGTGGGCTGGACATACTGCCAGAAGGACAGATCATCGATGGACAGCCGAAATTTTAGATTGGATTCCAAGGGACAGGAAAAGACCCAGAAGAAGACCACATGGGAGATGGGTGGATGAAATTCGAAAGTATGCAGGGGTGACATGGAGGAGACTGGCACAAGACAGATCGTTGTGGAGGAAACTTGGGGAGACCTTCGTCCAGCAGTGGATTGATAATGGTTGACAATGATGATGATGATGATCTAAACTCAATGCACCGAGGTTTTCTTATTTATTATTTTTTTATTTGGGAGGTGGGGAGGGAATCGTTCCAGTGCAAGTGGAAAAATTAAAACGGAATT
This sequence comes from Macrothele yani, assembly GCA_039090855.1. Classification (NCBI taxonomy): domain Eukaryota; kingdom Metazoa; phylum Arthropoda; class Arachnida; order Araneae; family Macrothelidae; genus Macrothele; species Macrothele yani. The sequence goes on from CM077031.1 coordinate 55,079,578, forward strand.
TCCGTTTTTATTTAGCCATCAAAATACCTTAAAATCGAGTTCCTAGACAAGTTCCCTAAACTCCATTGCATTTGTCTTTCACTAATAGAATCAACGTATTGTATCACTTGTCCTCGAAATCGCCCCCAACCCACCACCCCCTAAAATATTAATATACAGAAAAAACTTATAACACTGATTTTGCAGATCTTGTTCTATTTACTCAATATAAATACCTGTTTTTACCATCGCAAATATCTGTTTCAAATTGTTGGAAAGAACATAGTTTCAACTGTTATAGTTTCGTAAGAATCTAAGTACGGGAGATCACCGTCGCGTTAGATAGCACCATGATGACGTCAAGAACTGGTGCTGCGGGCTTGTTTCAGGGGGGGAGGGCGTTGCCACAGCGGACACGTAAACCACTTTCTTTTGTTGTTATAATAACAAGAACCGATTTTCAACATCTGCTGGGTGACGCCACTTCATCTAAATCAATCTGACATGCGTCAGGGAAGCATTACGTCACACGATTAACGTCATATAACCAACTCTTTTGAAATAAGAAAGCGTTACGTCAGATACTTTAGTTCTTCTTTATCGTTCATAAACGTCATATAGAATATTTATTTAGAATCCTATCGTCTGTTTGCCTGTCTGTTAACCGTTTTTATATGCAATTCGGGCAATAGGTATCTCTCAATTCTTTATTCGTGAGATGAATTGTTTAATTTCCCACGTTGACCAGACGGATTGGGAAATATATATTTCGGCCACTGACAGCATGATAATAAACAAATAAAGTGCATCCGGGACCCACTTGACAGGGAACCATCAACTCGTTGTCGTCCCCAAGCCCAGGGAGGCTGTGGAAATCCCCGGAAAAACCGCTGACTAGATGGCCGGCAGGTCCGAGATTCGAACACACGAACAAAATTCTGTCGTATGAAATTTAATTTTAAGATTTCCCTTGCGAACCTAAAATGTTTTTTTTGGATTGTCAAACCAGTTTCTTTTTTCGTTTAAGTCTAAAAATTGAAAGTTCCAATAAAGTAGGTAACAGTGTATTTTTCTTATTTCATGCGCATGCTGAAGTAACATGATTTAGGAACTTTCTTTCCCCTTTTTTTCTTAAACTACGAAATTCTCAGAATATAACTATTTTTTCTTATTGCGGAGTATAACCAGCTATTATTTTATTTATATTTGTAGAAGAAATGAAAAAGAAAACAAAAAAGAAAAGAAAAATGCAATTAGATCCGTATTAAACTACACTAAGTAAGCTTAATGCTCCAAACCCCATTAGTTACGGTTATTTTCTTAACCGGTTGTCGAAAACCACTAATGCCGAAGAGAAAATTTGCGTGCAGATCAAAGCTACACACGTAGATTCAGCTTCTGCATTGCAGCGAAAGGCAGTTCCGCTTTGTATATTACAGACAGTTTAAGAAGTATAACTACAATGGAATATATCAATGAATCAAAACGATATGCAATTACATGCGTATTATACCATAATTCGAGACATAATGGACACAACAGCAAATCTGCAATATAAAAAAATCAGACACACGGGTTCACTCGTGCAAGGAACAATGTGGAATTTTCATTTTAAAGACCAAGTTTCATAATTTAACGAAGCTGTAAAGGTATTTTTGTAAAAATATACAGAAGACACATACGAAGCTGTTGTTTTGTGGAACGTACAGTTTTTTTGAGTTTTTGAATTAAACAACAGACAAGAGTAACCAATAGGTAAAAATTATGTAACCAACAGGAAAAAATTAAATATGTAATTGCACGAACTATGTCGTAAGTTAAGTTTTTTTGTGCAAAACTATTAACTAAATTTGTTCATCATTAAAAGTTGCAATTCTGAATTTAAGGGTATAACATCATTACTGCTTCCTTTAACCAACTTCACATAGAAACACTTTCTCCTAGTCGTTTTACAGTAAGTAGAGGAAAATATGTTTTTTATGCACGGCCCCTTAATCGATGTATGGTTGAGTTTTCGCAAATATCTCAGCAACGTTTTATGCTACCACGCTGAAAAATTGAATTTAAGCGTTTAGTAATATTTGGCATTCAATGGAGTACTAACCAGATATGGTCATAATTCATTTTTTTTCATGATTGTATATCATAATTTATTATTACCTTAATATTCCCGTTCTGATCTTGTATAGCGGCCCATACTATCTTGGTCTCTTTGTGTTTTACTGTTGCAACACGGAATCACTGTATATGTTCCCGATTAAATGATACAAGTCAAAAACAACTTTTCCTGTTTAACATGAGCCGCATCTTTTTTCCGTAGCTCACTGTACACGTATTTATTGGTCGATTTGCATGAATTTGGAATTTAAGGGCTTTATTATGTGCTGAATAGAATGCTCGTAAAATAACATACCTTTTATATTGAAAAATTCTGAGATAGATAGCTAATTAGCATGTTAATTAGCATTTTCCTTCACATCACATAATAGTTCCCTTCAAGTGTTTTCCAACGGTACCTTATTTGTTTGCATGCGACAAACGGTTCGAAAGTTAAGGTGGTGGCTCGTTTTTGTTTTGTTTTTGAGGTCTGTGCATCAATGACGCAGTCTCTGCACGATGCAAAGCATAGTCGTGAATCAAGTGAACGATGAAAGACACTTTAATTTAACTATGAAATGATATTAAAAGTAAAAATATTGATTAAAACAATCATACTGGAAGAGTAGTTCGCACCTCATGACATCCAAAATTCTAGTCACACGGATAGGTCATGGAGGCTATAGCTACATACGATCTTGATGTAACTCGACAAGTAAAAAAATTAAAGGTGAAGAAAGCTCCTGAAAGAGATGGAGTTTCGGCCAGAGCTGTTCAACTGCTCCTTGAAAGCTGGATTCTGGTACTGGATCTTCAACGGGTCTCTCCGGCTGAAGTATTTCCCCAGGGACTGGAAAAAGGCAGTGATAGTGGTGTTACCCAAACCTGGATCCAATCATACCTTACCTAAGAACTAAGGCCCAATATCTCTCTTCCCCGTCCTCAGGAAGATCCTGGAGGGGATCATCCTCTCTAGAGTTCTGTGAAGCTAATGGTGTGATTCCTGACGACCAGGGTGGTTTCGGGCGAAGCATGCTACGACCCACCAGTTGATCAGACTTACTGCATTCCTTTATGAAGGACGAGATAAAAGCGAATATTCCACTGCTGTCTCCCTGGACATCTGCAAAGCTTATGACCGCGTTTGGCATGACGGACTCCTACATAAGTTGCAGAAATTTCAATGCTCTCGCCAACTTGTCGAGCTTATTGGCTCGTACCTCAACAGCCGCCGTTTCCCGGTTAACTTTATTGGTGTACTGTTCCTCGTTATAAAAGTTATAAATTCACTGTTAAGTTTAACGGTGAGCTTTCTTCGGAAAAGAACATTCGGGCAGGCGTTCCTCAGGGCTCGGTTCTTGAACCAACGCTGTTCTCCAATTATCTGCACCTACCCAAACACAAACAAGGGTAAGTCATGATGTACACAGATGATACAGCTGTTGTCATCAGGTCTCTGAACAAAAGTAGAGCAGTGAAGCTCCTCCAGAACTTTCTTTCTCAGCTGAAAACCTACTACACTGACTGGCAGATCAAGATCAATCCGTCTAAGAGCAATGCGCTGTTGTCTTTGGATCTCTCCAAGGAGTACCGAAACACGTTAGGTTTCAAGAGACAATCACCTGGGCTACCTCCACTAAGTACCTAGGGCTACAACTCGATTGTCGAATTTCGTGGGTTACAAATACCAGCTACCACAAGAATAAAGCTAGACAATGCCTTGGGCAGCTAGCTGCACTACTCTACCGGAGAAGATTCCTTACAACACGGTACAAAGTACTGCTGTAAAAGACGGTCGTCATGACGGTGCTTACCTACGCTTCATCCATCTGGATTGGTATTAGTAGGAATCAGCGAGAGAGAATCGAGAGGTGGCAGAGCCGAGCACTTCGAATGATCACTGGTGCATCCACTTGGACTCAACTTCGGAACCTGAGGAACACACATGGAATCGAGAAGATACATGAGTTTTCCTCCAGACTCGCCAAGAAGTTCTTCAAGAAAGCGGAAACCCACCCTAATGAACGTGTTAGGGGCGCGGTTGACTACAATTCCAGCGTAGTCTTTGCAAACAAGGGACAACAGAACAGGCTCCGATACTTTTTAAATCTGCACCCTCCATCCGCTCTCCGATCTTATCCTATATCTCGATCTGTGTATTACTGGACAAAAAGAACAGTTTTTAGGTATTAAAGTTCTATCCACATTCCTTGATTGAACCTCACTTTTGAGACACAGAACGATTGGCGACAAAGTGACAGCTCTGCAAAAAGGTTATTTGCAATCTTTTTGAAACAACGACATTCACAATCGTCCCTCATGGCACAAAGGTCAGGAGTATTGGGGACTTTCCCCCACAGCCATCCAAATTATCTACTCAATCATTTCTTGATGGATAAGTGTTTTACTGGTACTGTTGTTTTTCTGCACATTTTCTGACTTTCGGTGCCTACCATATCAATACCGGCATTTGAAGCTTTCCTTTTTATGATTTAGAATTTTATGATACTGAAAATCAGGTGGCAAACAAAACCATTGTTCTTACTATAAACAGTAGCAGCGGAAATAATTTGGAGATGACATTATCTCTCAAAAAGTTTCAAAAGATATGATTGAAAGCAGTTTAAGGACGATGCATGACATATTGCTGATGTCACTTTGATTTTTATGAATATTGATTTAAACGATTATATTTTAGTTGAACTCATTTGATAAATATTCGTGAAATATGCACCTAAAACGCAATTTAATGGAAATGAGTAGATCCCTGTTTATCACCCATATACAGTATTTCAAACCTGAAGTCACTATAATATTTAAAAATTGTACTTATAATTGAAATTACAAGAGATAAAGCTTTTGCTTGGTATTATTTCTATCAGGTAGTCTTGAACGAGCCTTTGGGTTCTAACCTAGTCTTAAGTTATTTGAGAGTATTTTAACTCCCGCAGCCTCAAGAAATGAGTGCTTCTGGAGATTGACAAGTGGCGAGGGTAGGTTCAGAGAGCTGTACATATATATGCTGCTGGCCACCCAAAATGCAACACCAAGAAAGGCACGAGATACCAAAGCCCGATTTACTGGACACATAACAACAGATACAAAGATGAAACGGTTGAGCTTACACGCCCGTGCGACTTGCGGAACACGCAGATATCAATAGTTCCTGTGGCTTCCATGGGTGGCAATAACGGCCGCTACACGCCGTGGCATCAAACGAAAGAGGCTTCGGATGTGGGCTTGGGGTATGTCGGTCCAGGCTGCTTCCAAACGTTGCCACAGTTCATCAGGCGTAGTCGTGGGTGGTGCTTGCCGGGCCACTCGGTTGCCGATCAGTGACCAGACGTGTTCGATGGGCGACATATTGGGAAAACAGGCGTGCCACGGCAGCAGTGAACCTGGTGGGCCGTGAAGAATTGTTGCACGATGGGTGCCACGTGCGGGCGCGTTGCCCTGTTGAAACGTGGGCGCTGGCAGGTCCTGCACGTAAAGGAGGACCACAGGCTCCAAAACATCCGAGATGTAGCGATGGCTGTTGAGTGTAGCGGCGATGCGTACCAGAAGGGTGCGGGTGTCATATCCAATTGCGCCCCAAACCATAACACCAGGTGACGGACTGGTCTGGCGATGCATAATGTAAGCGTCATACAGTGACCCGCCTCGGTGCCGCCACTAGCGGATCCGACAATCGTGGTGTTGCAGGCAGAAGCGGGATTCGTCGGAGAAGACAATGTCGTGCCATTCCGTAGTCCAGGTGCTGCGCTCAACGGCCCACTGCTGCCGCACTCGCCCTTGGTGTAACGTCAATGGTAATCGGAGCAATGGGCGCCGTACGACAAGTCCTCGCTTCTGCAGACGAAGTCGAACGGTACGTGCTGACACAGGTTGTTGCGCAACACACCCTATATCACGCCATATCACGAACGTTAGCGCAACATTCCTGCGCTAACGTTCGTGATATGGCGGTGCGAGCCGTCAATGACCGCCGCACAACATGCCGGTCCCCTCGTTCGGTGGTGAACTCCCGTGGCGGCAATCGCTGACGACGCTCCGTCCGTACATCCTGCACCCACCGAATACATACTCGCCTCACTGTGGCTAGATATCGTTCCACACGGGCGCCGATGTCTCGGTATGATAAACCGCTGTCGCGATAAGCCGCTATTCGACCTCTGATAAATTCCGGAAACGTGCTGGAATGACTGCCGCAGTCTGCGACGCGGCATCAGAAAGCTTCCCACGCACAGGTCCGGCAGCACAACACACTTCTGCTACTTACACCCCGCCTTCTGTGCACCCTTCTTATAGTGCTTCTGGGTGGCGTGCCTGGCGTACATGATTTGCATATGCACTGCAATGCTAATCGTTCCCATGTCCTCTCGCGGGCGACGCATGCTGCGAATTTTCGGCTAATTGAATGCTTCCTTCTAGGTGTTGCATTTTGGGCACTACCGGAGGACCGGCTTCCGGTTAGTAGAGTGTTGGGATTTAGAATGGGAAAAGCTGTTGATTAATCGGTGTTTGATAAATGACAAATTGTCATGGAACGGCTCCTCGGAACTAAGATCTCGGAAACAGCGCTGCTTGTGGGTTGTTCACGTGCCGCTGTAGAGAGTACGTATCAAAAGTGGTGCAAAGATGTCCAAACGACGAACCCTCGTGTTCCGTCCGCAGTTCATTGATTCCACAGGAAAGCGGAGACTATCGAGCCTTGTTCAAAGAGATAGCAGGGATAGAGTGCGACATATCACCCACAGCTATAGCAGTAGTGATCAGGGCAATGATTCACAACACACAGTTCATCGCAGGTTAATGCGCATGGGCCTGCATGGCCGAAGACCCAGGCGGGTCCTCTTGCTCACTGCATGTTCTCGCTAAGAACGCACGAAATGGAATCCTGGTCATCGAATCGGACCGTCGATGATAGGAAGAAAGTGGCCTCGTTTGATGAATCAAGATTCCTGGTGCATCACGTAGACCACGGAGCGCGGGTACGCCGATAGCCAACGGAGGTTGGGGAATCTGGATGCACTGTTGGACGGAAAAAAGACGGGCGGCGGCGGTGTTATGTTGCAGGCAATGTTCTCTTTGAACCCCATTATCCCAATAGCACAATGTCTGACAGCTGTCCTGTATCTGAACATTGTTGCGGACAAAGTTCTGTCATTCATGCGACATGTGTTTCCCGTTGTTGATGGCTATTACCAACAGGATAATGCGCAATCCACACTGCCAGAATCGTCAAGGAATGGTTCAAGGAGCCTGCTGGTGAATTTTTGTTAATGCCTTGGCCTCCATATTAACCTGACATGAACCCAATCGAACATTAGTTGTTCGACTTGGAAAGGCGGATTCTCCCTAAATCAGCACCACCTCGAAGTGTACGGGTACTGGGGGACATTGATGTTGACATTATGTGTACCAAATACTTCAGGATATTTATTGCCACCGCATCGAATCGATGTCCCGCAAAGTGGCTGCTGTCATGCGGGTTGCAGTGGTCCTACAGCTTATTAGGTAGGTGGTTATAACGTAATAGCTCATCGGTTTATAATTCCTCGTCCGCGGGGAACTGAAAGTTAATTACATGGGGCCACCTGTTATGCGTGTCGTCAGAATGCAATATCACGGCGTGGAAAATCCCCTATTTTGCGGCGATGCATTCTCTCAGCTGCAGTCGTCAGTACAGATTGAAACCCTTCTATTTGTACATTAGTAAAATTATGTTTATAAATAATAAATATGCGTAAGTTTCGTTGATTTTCAGTAAAGAGGAACATCATCTTTCCAGAACTTCATATGAACTACTTTTACTTTTGACATGTAGAACAGCAGTAAGTTTAAAGCCGGGGTCAAAATACTTTTCCACCGTAGAATAGATTTATGAAGAGAAAAATAAATTAATTTTTCTTCCTGCGTGTCCCCATTTACAATGTCGCAAAGTAAGCAACATACGCTTGCGCTAAAGCTGCATGTTAATACCAGATGTGCAACGTTATTCCACGTGATAGGCACAGAAGTGCCTATTGAATATTAATGCCAGATGTGCAACGGTATCCCACGTGATAGGCACAGAAGTGTCTATTCACGGAGAAAATCAGGTTTACCTTAATTCCAAGTAAAATGGTGTCCTTAAAAATATAATACTTTTGCACCGTCTTCCCGTAAGAAAGCACAACGTGTATGGTGCAACCAGCCGTAACTTACGAAAAGAGAAGGCTGTAATATCTAATTATTATTATTATATCAGATAATCCTGTATTTCTCTTTATAAAGACGGCGATTATGTTTACCATTGGTCATCGCAGTCTAGAATGTGCACCGCATTTGTTTCGTTATGTGTCGGTCACCAATGCCATTAAGCTTTCCACGATAATGCTTTGAGAATATCAGTTTGCAAAACATAGAAAACACCTTTCTATAGGATTTTCCCTGACAGGAAAGGCTCACAAGAAAATACTTATGTCGCATTTGGATTTTGTGCTGGGTATTGAAAACCGAGTTTCATTGGATTGAAAATAGAGGCTCAGATGCCACATAACAGAGACGTAGAAATATTTCTAGCAGGAAAGAACAGGGACAGAGTTTAATATTCCAGGACCGTAGACTAAACGTGCTCTTCGAACATACGTCGGATATTCACTGCAACTGAACTATCTGATTTTCAGGCGGGTGTTTTACGTACTAAGCAATTCTCGACTGAATGCAATCCACTTCTGAAATTCAGGGTTATATTTCTATTTTTTAAATACTTTTCTTACATTCTGTCATTTAGAATCTCAGTTGTGTCGCTCTGCATTGGGGCAGATATATGTGGATAATAACCGGTATGCAATTTTTCGTACAGGAGAAGTTCTTCTGCTCAAATCGAAATAAAGATTTTGAGAGATCTCTGTTCTACTCTTAAGACATTTTTGAAAACCATCACTTTTTCTTTCAGTAAATACTGTACGTGCACCGCAAGAAAAGAGAACAAGACAGCCTACTTCCTCTAAACAATGCCAAAGGCATTGTTTTAATACAATTCTGCCACCGGGGCTTTCAGTATTTTGATGCGTCGCTTCTTATTCTTTCGTAGTCTTTGCAAACAAGAGACAACAGAACTGGCTCGGATACTTTCGTAATCTGTACCTTCCATCCGCTCTCCGATCTCATCCTATATCTCGATCTGAGTATTACTGGACAAAAGAACAGTTTTTAGGTATTAAAGGTCTATCCACATTCCTTGATTGAACCTCACTTTTGAGACACAGAACGATTGGCGACAAAGTGACAGCTCTGCAAAAAGGTTATTTGCAATCTTTTTGAAACAACGGCATTCACAATCGTCCCTCATGGTACAAAGGTCAGGAGTATTGGGGACTTTCCCCCACAGCCATCCAAATTATCTACTCAATCATTTCTTGATGGATAAGTGTTTTACTGGTACTGTTGCTCTTCTGCACATTTTCTGACTTTCGGAGCACACCATATCAATATCGGAATTAGAAGCTTTCTTTTTTATGATTTAGAATTTTATGATACTGAAAATAAGGTGGCAAACAAAACCATTGTGCTTACTATAAACAGTAGCAGCGAAAATAATTTGGAGATGACATTATCTCTCAAAAAGTTTCAAAAGATATGATTGGAAACAGTTTAAGGACGATGCATGACATATTGCTGATGTCACTTTGATTTTTACGAATATTGATTTAAACGATTATATTTTAGTTGAACTCATTTTGATAAATATTCGTGAAGTATGCACCTAAAACGCAATTTAATGGAAATGAGTAGATCAGTGTTTATCACCTATATACAGTGTTTCAAACCTGAAGACACTATAATATTTAAAAATTGTATTTAAATTGATTACAAGAGATAAAGCTATTGCTTGACACTATTGCTAGTAGTTAGTCTTGAACGAGCCTTTGGGTTCTAGCTTTGACTTAAGTTATGTGAGAGTATTTTAACCACCGCAGCCTCAAGAAATAAGTGCTTCTGGAGATTGACAAGTGGCGCAGAGTAGGTTCATAGAGATGTACTTATTATACGCTGCTGGTCACCCAAAATGCAACACCAAGAAAGACACATAACAACAGATACAAAGATGAAACGGTTGAGCTTACACGCCCGTGCGACTTGCGGAACACGCAGATATCAATAGTTCGTGTGGCTTCCATGGGTGGTAATAACGGCCGCTACACGCCGTGGCATCAAACGAAAGAGGCTTCGGATGTGGGCTTGGGGTATGTCGGTCCAGGCTGCTTCCAAACGTTGCCACAGTTCATCAGGCGTAGTCGTGGGAGGTGCTTGCCAGGCCACTCGGTTGCCGATCAGTGACCAGACGTGTTCGATGGGCGACATATTGGGAAAACAGGCGTGCCACGGCAGCAGTGAACCTGGTGGGCCGTGAAGAATTGTTGCACGATGGGTGCCACGTGCGGGCGCGTTGCCTTGTTGAAACGTGGGCGCTGGCAGGTCCTGCACGTAAGGGAGGACCACAGGCTCCAAAACGTCCGAGATGTAGCGATGGCTGTTGAGTGTAGCGGCGATGCGTACCAGAAGGGTGCGGGTGTCATATCCAATTGCGCCCCAAACCATAACACCAGGTGACGGACTGGTATGGCAATGCATAATGTAAGCGTCATACAGTGTCCCGCCTCGGTACCGCCACTAGCGGATCCGACAATCGTGGTGTTGCAGGCAGAAGCGGGATTCGTCGGAGAAGACAATGTCGTGCCATTCCATAGTCCAGGTGCTGCGTTCAACGGCCCACTGCTGCCGCATTCGCCGTTGGTGTAACGTCAATGGTAATCGGAGCAATGGGCGCCGTGCGAGAAGTCCTCTCTTCTGCAGACGAAGTCGAACGGTACGTTCTGACACAGGTTGTTGCGCAACACACCCTATATAACGTCATATCACGAACGGTAGCGCAACATTCCTGCGCTAACGTTCGTGATATGGCGGTGCGAGCCGTCAATGCCCGCCTCACAACATGCCGGTCCCCTTGTTCGGTGGTGAACTCCCGTGGCGGCAATCGCTGACGACGCTCCGTCCGTACATCCTGCACCCACCGAATACATACTCGCCTCACTGTGGCTAGATATCGTCCCACACGGGCGCCGATGTCTCGGTATGATAAACCGCTGTCGCGATAAGCCGCTATTCGTCCTCTGATAAATTCCGAAATGTGCTGGAATGACTGCCGCAGTCTGAGACGCGGCATCAGAAAGCTTCCCACGCACAGGTCCGGCAGCACAACACACTTCTGCTACTTACACCCAGCCTTCTGTGCACCCTTCTTATAGTGCTTCTGGGTGGCGTGCCTGGCGTACATGATTTGCATATGCACTGCAATGCTAATCGTTCGCATGTCCTCTCGCGGGTGACGCATGCTGTGAATTTTCGGCTAATTGGATGCTTCCTTTTAGGTGTTGCATTTTGGGCACTACCGGAGGACCGGCTTCCGGTTAGTAGAGTGTTGGGAGTTAGAATGGGAAAAGCTGTTGATTAATCGGTGTTTGATAAATGACAAATTGTCATGGAACGGCTCCTCGGAACTAAGATCTCGGAAACAGCGCTGCTTGTGGGTTGTTCACGTGCCGCTGTAGAGAGTACGTATCAAAAGTGGTGCAAAGATGGCCAAACGACGAACCCTCGTGTTTCGTCCGCAGCTCATTGATTCCAGAGGAAAGCGGAGACTGTCGAGCCTTGTTCAAAGAGATAGCAGGGATACAGTGCGACATATCACCCACAGCTATAGCAGTGGTGATCAATGCAATGATTCACAACACACAGTTCATCGCAGGTTAATGTGCATGGGCCTGCATGGCCGAAGACCCAGGCGGGTCCTCTTGCTCACGGCATGTTCTCGTTAAGAACGCACGAAATGGAATCCTGGTCATCGCATCGGACCGTCGATGATAGGAAGAAAGTGGCCTCCTTTGATGAATCAAGATTCCTGGTGCATCACGTAGACCACGGAGCGCGGGTACGCCGATAGCCAACGGAGGTTGTGGAATCTGGATGCACTGTTGGACGGAAAAAAGACGGGCGGCGGCGGTGTTATGTTGTAGGCAATGTTCTCTTCGGACTCTTTGGACCCCATTATCCCAATAGCACAATGTCTGACAGCTGTTCTGTATCTGAACATTGTTGCGGACAAAGTTCTCCCATTCATGCGACATGTGTTTCTCGTTGTTGATGGATATTACCAACAGGATAATGCGCAATCCACACTGCCAGAATCGTCAAGGAGTGCTTCAAGGAGCCTGCTGGTGAATTTTTGTTAATGCCTTGGCCTCCATATTAACCTGACATGAACCCAATCGAACATTAGTTGTTCGACTTGGAAAGGCGGATTCTCTCTAAATCAGCACCACCTCGAAGTGTCCGGGTACTGGGGGACATTGATGTTGACATTATGTGTACCAAATACCTCAGGATATCTATTGCCACCGCATCGAATCGATGTCCCGCAAAGTGGCTGCTGTCGTGCGGGTTGCAGTGGTCCTACAGCTTATTAGGTAGGTGGTTATAACGTAATAGCTCATCGGTTTATAATTCCTCGTCCGCGGGGAACTGAAAGTTAATTACATGGGGCCACCTGTTATGTGTATCGTCAGAATGCAATTTCGGGTCAGACGCAGACGTTATACATATTTAGCCTTGGAAGTAATCTCCTGTTACTTAGAAATAAAATATTTATGATTTTTTTAGAGTGATTTGTGTGATACGGCTGTTTGACTTCTAAATATTTTTACAATACAATGTGAGTCTCGTGGAAAACACATGGAAATTTGACTAATCGGATAAGTATACGCATAGCAACCTGAAAAAGCTTGTCCTCCTGAATTTTCGTATAGCCTTTGAAATGCGAAAGTTCTTTCCGGCAATAGATAAGAATGAATTTTTAAAGTATGAGGAAAAGGAGTAATAAGCAGTGTTCAGTCAACGCCAAAAGTACTGTGTTATAAACAAGATACGAAAGACTTCTGTAATATTTTATTTTTATTACTTCATTGTGATTATTTAAATTCATATTGTAGTTCTCTGCTCAAAAGGCTTTCTTATATACCTCCAGCGAATTTTTGCTTTATAGTAGGGTCACGTGACTTCCGTTATGTCACTGTAATTTCAAGCTTTTTTTTTTACATGGATTATCCACACACATACTAGTACATACACCGAATATAAAGCACTAATTTTAACATCGATATCGTGGCCGTAAACTCCAATTAAATAACAAAAAATTAATATCAAACAGCTAAATCCCAATACCATTGAAAAGTCACAGAGACTCGTGGATTCCTGAAGTTGTTTAAGGGAATCGGAATATTTAATAAAACTTCGTATTCAATTCGATATACGTTGGGAACTTTTGCGTACCTTCTGCAGATGAAGCATAACATTGACCTTGGTGCTGAACAGTTTCACCAGACCTCCGTACGGAGATCATGTATTTCTTCAATTTCAGGCTTTTTGTTTTCAGTATCTGCACGAGCGCGAATATAATTTGGCTACCTACGGATTTTCACATTATAAATCCGCAAATGGGAGCGCTTAGTACTTTCTACATGCGCATAGTTAACTAGGTAAATGTGTACTTTAGCGTCCTAAATTATTTCGTCGGAAAAATTTCACTGTATGGGGAAAGTGCGAAGTACTATTTTTAAGCATGCAAAATAATGGGGAAAGGTGAAAAAATAATGTATTTTTAGATAAAAGGAAAGATATTTTCCGAAGTATTAACCTCGGAGAACGATGCCTTGCAGCAGTTGGTGCGGGAGGCAGACGCGATGCTAACAGCCACGACGTGAAGGTTCCGTGCGTCGAAAGGAGCGCGAGTTGGTAGTGAATGCGTGGAAAAATACAAGAGTGGGGTATTTTTTTCTGAAGATTGTGATATGTCGTGTAATCGTCCGCAAATAGAAGTAGTTCAAAACTGTTTTATTAATTTTTGAGAAAGAAATGTGCGGAATGTCGTTATTATTATTAATTTCACAACGTCTCCGAATGGAAAGAAATGCAGGAATGTAAATAATTTCGTGCACGACAAAAGTTCTGAGTAAGGAGTTTTGATTCCGGTTGATCCCTACGTTTTGGTTATAGTTTCGAAGATGTGCAGGGATAGGTGATTTCTTCAAGCACTTCATTTGTAGTTCTGTTGTTATTCCGTACATCGTAGCTCACATTTTTTCTCGTGAAACTGATATTTTTCAAAATAAACGATTTTATTCAATTCAGAAATTGTACTAGGGTAGGGAGACCAAGAGCTTTTTGTCGTATTGTGCCGGAAAATGAAAGTTTAAGCCCGGACGAAATCCGAAATGAAGTCTGGAGACTGACGACTTCGGAGAGAGCTACTAACACTATGGAAAACGCAACTAAATGGCTAGCGCGGCGACGGCTCCTTAGAAATTCGTGTATCTGTTCACGGGGTGGTATACAATGTAGGCAGGTCCGTTATTCACAAAGAATAGACCGGAAACGCAGTAGGTGTCAGTTCACAAAAAGTATCAGATTTTCGTCGTTTCCCGGACGAAGCCATTTCTCTTTGAAAATAATAGCAGTAATGGCGCACAGCTGGACCAAAGATTATTCCCAGAAATATTTTCACCACGAAGTTCTTGTGGGAAAGAAATCAATCGCACATTGGTGTAATTTCTGTTGGAAGTAGTGCGATAAATACCTCCGTCGCAATGTTGAACCCATTGGAGGTTTTGACGACAATGGCGAACCCATTATTGTGGAAATAGATGAAACTTAATTTTTCCACTGAAAGTACAACAGAGGACGGTACAAGAGAGAACACTTGGTTTTCGGTGGAATAGAAAGTAACACCGGGAAGTACTTCTTGTTGGAGGTTCGAAATCGTAAAGCCCTTACTCTTCAGCGGTTGATTACGGAGCACATCCTGCCTAGAAGTCACATTAATTCAGAATAATGGGCAGCTTATGCAGAGAAAAAGAACTTGAGAAATGGAATTTACACTCATTTCGTGGATGAATATATGTGGAAAATTTGTGAATGAGCTTAAGCAGGAAGCTACGACGACAGTTCGGAACCCAAAGAGGACTTTTCCGCTCCTACATTCGTGAATTCATGTTGAGGAGACTCTTCCCAGACGGAACAATTTTTGGCAATTTTGTACTTACGCGTTCACGAAATTGCCCTTGAAAAATCCTCACTTACAGTGCTGTCTAAAACAGACCTCTTTCCTTCAGCGTATTCCTACAAGACGCTTCTATGACTACGTTCTGCTGAACCACCTGCTGTTGTATTCCTCCGCCCATTACTTGCCCTTCTCAACGTAGTTTCCATTCACCGAACTCCAACTTGACGCAGTCGCCACTCCGTCGTCCTAGGCCTACCGCACGTATTCTTCCGAACCATCGTACGCCCAGGTAAAAATTTCTTCATTTTTTTCCTTTTATTTAAAAATACTATATTTTTGCACCTTTTACATTATTTTGCATGCTTAAAAAATTGTACGTCCCCCCTTCTCCTAAACAGTGAAATATTTTCGACGAAATAATTTAGGACGGTGAAGTACACATTTACTGTTAACTGATCTCCATATCTATGACAGAGAGACGATCCTTTGCAGAAATAGGGCTATCTGTCAGACTTTGCACCTCCCCAGCTCAATTTATAGTCAGCAACTTAAAATGGGAATGACGTGCAGTCCTATCGAAAAAGTTTTCGGAGCCAGAATACCTGAAGGTGTAAATATTTTAATGATAAACTCTGCTGAAAATCATAGAAATATTTCCAAGCTCAAAGAAATCAATCATAGACAGGGTTCGCCAAAGTTTTCGAGAAAAGTGGCAAATGGAAAGTTGGCTAAATCTCTGGATGCCGGATAAAAAAAGATTGGCAAACCGAAGATCAATCAATGCAGAGTGTGTAGATTTTAAATGAATTAATATTTGTCAAGCTATCATCATTTTCAACCAATATTAATCCAGTGCTGGATGAAGGTCTCCCCAAGTTTCTTCGAGAATGGTCTGTTCTGGGCCAGTCTCTTCCATATCACTCCCGTAAGCTTTCGAATTTCATCCACCCATCTGCTACGTAGTCTTCTTTTGGATCTTTTTACTGTCCCTTGGAATCCATTTTAAAATGTCGGTTGTTCGTTGGGGGTCCGTTCTCCTGGGAATATATCCAACCCATTGCCATTTTTGGGATTTTACTCTGATGATGATGTCTCCTGCTCTTGTCATTTTCCTTTTCCAAGAGTTGTTTTTTATCTTTCGTGGATACACAAAGAATGCATGTTTCCATACTTCTTTCAGTTGTCTACATCCTTTGTATGCCTTTTTTTATTAACCTCCACGTCTCTGCTCCAAATGTAAGAACTCGAAGAAGGCATTGATTAAACACTTTACTTTTGAGTGATAATAGCTTATTGCTCTTAAAAATTGTGCTATTTCTTCCAAAACACTCTCGAAACAAGTTTTTCACGCCGATCATATTCTTCGTTATTGTGACTTTCGCTTGATATCTGCTGTCCAAGGTGAATGTAGGAATCGGTTATCTTCAGCCTTTCCTTCAGTTAATCTACAGTTTTTGTAAAAGCATTTTTTGTAAAGCTCTTACATCAGTTTTGTCTTGTCTAAATGCAGGAGACTGACGGCGAAGTTTTGAGTTACGGAATTATTTTTGGGGGGTTTGCACTTAACTCACCACGTTGGTGTGCATGGTGCATGGTATTGATATACCGCTTTGGCGGTTGTCAAGAGCCTGTTTAGGGGAACTCGGTTATCATATTTGTCAAGGAGAGGAGATGAGAGGGGAGGACTTACTTCCACATTACCTAACCATGTCAATGTTTAACTAATTTAATATGTTCTTTTAACATGAAAGTTTTTTAACTAAGTATTTCAAAATATTCCTACACATCCAAAACAAATACAAAAATAAATTCAATAAATATTATAAAGTTTAGTCTTTAATAAATTGACTTCATGACATAAGCAAATTGACTTCATCATATATAAAACTGGAAAAAGTATCAATGATAGGAATGGTATTGTTTCTGGAATGATTTAACACCATTTTCTATATATGGTTTCATCTTGGAGAAAAAGGTCTGACAAGTAAGTAGTTGCCTGTCAATCGTGACCGAAACTTTTATTTCAAATATCTAACTTTGAGAAAGTTTGTTTACAAACATTTGTACAAAACACAGTGAAAGCGTTTTCATGGCAAAATTTTCAGATTTGTGAAACTATTACAAGGCAAAAGAGAATAAATGGTTATTGAACTTTCACTCTTAAACAAGGACTTCAAATTATTATTAGATTACAAATCGAACAGTTCCAACTGTATATTCTTCTCGGTAGAATCAACCGTAAGAAAAAGCTGGTCATTGAATAACTTTTCATGCTTGCAAAAATCACCAAAATGTCTTTCGAACTCAGCTTTCTACAAATTATGTGACAGTGCTCTACATCAGACATATCGGACATGTCCCAAATATATTTACAAGGAGCATCCTGAAAGTAATGCCTTCTCTTTAATAACTTTTGAAATTTTGAAGTGATTTTAATAAAACTTCACGGACATATACTATGATATGTTAATGTGGGAACAATTGTTGTTTTTGAGAATCCGAAATAAATGCCATGAATGATAAAGAAAAGCAGCGAGTCGTAATTGAATTCCTGGAAAATGAGGAATGTGAGACTCCAGAAATCCACAGAAGACTCCTGGCGATGTATGGAGCTTCCACAATCGATATCAGACATTCTTCTACGTTGAAGGAGCGGAACAGGGAATAGAGTTACATTAAGACGTTGGCTTGTTTGTTTGACTACTCTGTCCACCTCGTAAATAAGCTCATTAGACGGCAGGAAATGAAAAATATGGCAACACAACAGCGCTCACTAAGAACTATTAAGTATAGGAGTGCGATTCCGGTTTTTTGACCGTCGTAAATCCTCTTCGTACTATCTGCAGAAAATTGGGGTTGGGCTTTGGTGAATCAACTGAGAACATTTTCACATGCATAAGAAGGAATCGAGATGACACTGAGAAACTGAACAGATGCGGAGTTTATTCAATTAGGTTACTGCCAAGAGATGGAAGCTGTGCTCAACTCATGTATGTGGGATCCACTTCGAGAGCTTTGCGCTTACGCCTAGCGGAACATATATATAGTGTAAAAACTAAATCTTCTTCTACAGCCCTATCAGGACTGTGTAGAGATGGTGATTATTACCCTTCTTGGGAGGAAGTGGATATTTTGACTACCCGTTTGGTCATTTATGGGTTTTCAGGTTAATATTGAAATGATGAATAACCAGGCACGGTTTTCAACCCGTGAAAATTTGCTCTGGATTCTAATCAACATGAGTTTCAAAATCCGGCATCAGTGTGGCTTTTAACTCTCCTTGATGTGTTTGCAACCTGTTCGCAAATAGCTTTCAAAATCCATCTCATGAAGGCTGTACAGCTCAACTGAAATGGCTAATGCTTGAAGTCTTTTAATGAATTTTATATAGGGGTTTTACTGATTATTTTATAAAATCATCATTTTATTCTGTGTGTTTGGACGTATGTGACAGTCAGTGATAACTGCTTAGATATGATTAAAGCAACATTATTATCGTGACTAAGACGGCAGTGTTTCATTTTATTTAGACTTTTGGAACTATTTATATTGCGCTCTGGCACACTAAGAGTCGCAATGGCGAAAGTAAACAGCCCGCCAACAAGCAGCACCTTGGAAAGTCCAGTCCAGGCAATGTTCTTAAAGTTCTTAACACAGAAGAGAGATATAAGAAAGAACATTTTTGTAGTAAGACGTTTCATTGTTTCAGTAGGTGCGTTTCTTATTTCCTCTTTCCCTTTGTACCATTAACTTCTAAATTTCGTAGTGAGCAAGTGCTGCGGTTCAGGTCACCAGACAAAAGAATTCGGTATAACTTGTGTAGTGACCACAGCAGGACATAAACCGATGCTTTTAAATAATACTAATGAAAAAACTGATTTTGCAATCTTATCAGGATCACTTGTGGATCATCTTTCGTCAATTTTACGGAGGTAAGATGATTATACTGGCCATACTTGTTCCACACGTTATAGTGCTCGGTGATGACGAAATGTATATGGTTCTAGCTGGAGAAGCAAATCTCACATCATGACATTGTAAACTCTGCTGACTCAGGCAAAACCAGGGATGCATTAGGTACGTGTGATACTGATATCACCGATCAGGAAACCACTTCTGTCAGCCATTCCGAGATAGCTATTTACATTAAAACGCTAAAGGTAAAGAAAGTTACCTTAACAGATGGGACTACAGCAAAAACAGGTGATCTGCAACCGGACTGCTCTATCTATGTGCTGGCAAAGATACTGAACACAACCCTACGCTTGAAACAGTTTCCTAAAGACTCGAGAAAAGCAGTGCGAGCGTTGTTGCCGAAGGTTTGATTCAATGATACGTTACCGTAGGACTGTTGTCCAATCACTCTTCTATCCGTCCTGGAAAGCTCATAGAAATGGTCATCCTTCCCAGCTTTAATTCTTTCGGCGCGTACAAGGTATTTGTTCCTGATGAAAAGAGATGCTTCCTGGTGAAGCGTGTCACGACTAACTAGTTGATGACACTGGTGGAATTCGTCTCTGAAGGTTATGCAAAGAGTCATTATCCCCTAGCAGCACTCCTGGATATTAGTAAAACCCTGCACCGCGTTCCGCAAGCATGAACAGGATAAATGGAGATCCCATTGTTGCAAAGAGAGGAATTCTGGAAGGAACAGTGGAACTTCGCTAACATTGCTTAGCCATCTGACATTAAAATAAATGCCCTTGTACCAAGGTTAGTCAAAAGTTTCTCCCGTCTGCAGCCAAAACGCAAAATGATACCCGAAATCTATACACGCTCACCTCGTTCAGCAAAATACAGGCCGTTGTCTTCCTTCTCAATCTTAGTTTTACCCTCATCTGAGGATAAGTCTGAAAGAAGATCAGAAAGCTATCGCGTGCCACGTATGTCGTAAGGGCAGTCCAGGGTTTTACTAAAAAACACCAAATGCCGAAACTTTGGGCCATCAAAGCTTGGTACAGTTAATAGGACAAATGTAGCGTTCAGACGCACACCGCGGATCATGTGTCTACGAAATTTGATTGGACAGTGAGTGCTGACTTTTGGAAATAAAAACGCTAAAATATTGAGCTGATTTGGTGTGGGCACAGTTGGTAAGGTGGTTTTCATGAGGAATTTATCTTTCCGCTTAAGAACGACAGAAGGATACGAGGTGTATACCTTAGAGGTAGTGGAACGGGCCGCGACTGTGTCTCTGCTGTTCTACGGTTCTGTGGTTTTCTTTAGTTTTTCAATCCTGACTATCCGTGTGCTATACTACGCGATATTAGTATGTTCCACAACAGAATGCAAAAGAATGCGTACTTTCTTCCGAGCAGCAGGGATTAATTTTAGCCGAAACTAAACGGATCGCTGCTCCAATATTTCTTCATGATTTGTTAACATTTAAATAATAACCGAAGCTCAAGGGAGCTATAAAATTCACGTTGTTTTGCGCACCGGAACGCTTGAGGTAGAACTCTTTGTCGAAATTCACCCTCCTTTCGTTTCAAGGGTCATAACAAGACTTCTGCACAAGTTATTGCAAAATGGAAGCTGGTGATAACCGTCGGGAAAATGATTGAATCCTGTCAAGGTCAGACTTTTAGCAACGCAGTGGCGTCAGAAAGACGTGCTATCATTTGCTGTGTGGACGTGGGAGGGTCTGGAAATGGAAGTGCGCAGCTGTTGAGGTCAAGTCAAGGCGTTAGACCAGCGCACGTACGTGAAAATAGCAACTCTGCGGAAGGAAACACAGACACAGATCCACACTACGTTTCAAAAAGTTTTTGGAAAAGGAACTCTTGATCGAAGCACAATTTCTTTCTGAGGGCAAAGTTGAGACCGAAAATTCGTCAAAACCGCCCCAACTTTTTGGAAGCGCAAGGGATCTTTGTTGAATGACAACACATCGTGTCGCGGTGCAGCTTTGGTACGGGAACTTTTGTCGAAATATGGCTGCAAAACTTTATCCCATCCAACACACATCTCTGATCTCAGTCCAACACACATCCTGATCTCAGATATTTTAACTATGGGAAAATTTGATCTTTTCCCATAGTTAAAATATCAGCTCCGTAGCATCCGTTACCAATCGCTGGACGAACTGTCGTTGGACGTGACCCGTAATACGACAGCTGAACAAAGATGTGCTAAGGGACATCCATGACCTACTTCACCGCTGACAAGCTGCCACTAGCAGAGGAAAGGAGTACGTTGAACGGCTATAAGATAAGTCTTCTCTTTTACTTCATACTTTTCTCAATCATAATATGTGCAGAACCTTCGTTATGACTCAACTAGAAGCATTGAACACGCAATTTCATTCACTAATACCACCTCCAATAACAAATAGTGATGGGAAAGCTTTGCCGACTCGCGTAATTGTAGCTTCGTTGAGGTAGTGCTGCATATTGGTTATATCCCGCACTTAGAACTCCTGCACTTTATTTTGTTAGAAATTAAGTCCTGCTGAGTAGAATCATAGACGTCGCGTGAAAAGTCAGATAGGGTTATTACTTTGCATGGAAGGTTTTTAATAAGGATTTCAACTGACATTCCAAACTCTTTTTTGGTTTAGAAGGAGACATTGCATTAGCCAATAGCGTTTTTTGTTGGATTGGATTAGATGTTTTATTGTCGGCTGTTTCGTTACATCCTCAGGTGTAACCTCTCCCTCCTGCTGGACAGGTGGAACAGTGGAGGATATAATCCATCTGAAAATTAAAAATCATTTGTTTAAATTAGAAAAATCATAGTAACAGACCTAAAAAAACACGGCAGCAAACGCTGCTAAGGGATACATATTGCACATCGCAAGTACTTCCCGTGTCTCCTTTAGCAGCAAAAGAAAAGGTGGATTTCTGGTCAGTAAACACTCAGTGACTTTTTTTATTAATAAATCACCGGGCGAGTCCCATATTGATCCAGTATACGAACACTGATAAATCAGGAACGCACCACCTCGTCTGGCAATTACTGTCAGCCCATGAAGTGACATTCTATGGCGCCTAGAGGAGAAAAAAACTTTTCCAGTTGACAAAAACCGAAGGATCAGGAAGACCACACATCAAATGGAAATTACTGTCCGTCCATGAGGAGACATTCTATGATGCCTGCAGGGAAACCAATCTGATCCAATAGAAGAATACTGATGAATCAGGAACACGTCTGGCCATTACTATGAGTCCATGAAGGGACATTCAATGGCGTGTTGAGGAGAAACCAAACTGATCCAGTAGACGAACACTGATGGATCAGGAAGACCCCACCTCTGCTGGAAATTGCTGTCAGTGCATAAGACGACATTGTCTGGCGCCTGGAGATGAAACCAAACTAATCCATTAGACGAACCATGATGGATCAGGAAACCACACTTCAGCTTGCATTTATATTCAGTCCATGAGGAGCCATACCGTAGAATCGGGAGAATAAATAAAACTTATCGAGTAGACGAACACTGATGAATCAGGAAGACCCCACCTGTTACCGCTTTGACCAGGTTGGCAGTGTTGGTGGTCTTCGGACGTCTTGACCTCGTCTTTTCTTCGAGACTTGTGTCATTAGAGATAACAACCCCTGACCATTTCGTGCAGTGCTTCTCTCTATAGCTTTCCCCATTTCAATTGCACACATTTCTGATCTGCTGAGGAGTTTAACCCTTTTATTCAATAATGGAGTTGGAGTCCCCGAAATCTGCGTTTATCGTCTTTATCCTCTGCTCTCCTGAAAAGCACTGTGGCTCACCGTTAGACTGTGTGTTGTTCATTGAAACGTTACTCAGGTAATGCTGGTGCACCTTTCCCACAGAAATGTATGTCAAACAACATGTGCAGCTCAAAGAGGAAGAACATTTGACTCCCAATGGTACCAGCTTTTTGCAACCAAGTGCCTTCCACCTTGAGATTAACTCGGGCTTCGGCCTGTTTTGTTTCTTTTCCAGCAGAGTGAAGGAGTCTCTGTCTAACCAGTTGGTGTTATCACAAGCAATGCAAGTGTCCAGTGTTACAGCTGACATTTTAGCATTTTTTTCCACAGAACGTATCCCATAATCTCGCCTGCTAATTAATGGGAAAAGGAAAAGTTTGCAAGTGTCCAAGAGAAATCTAGATTCGTTAAACAAACATCAGTTTGAGTAAGGAAATTTTAGTTGGTAAAGCGGCAAGCTTAAAAAAAAGTGCATCGCCATCTGTTTGGAACACTGGCATGTACGATCACCCTTCGTGAAAAGCGAGGTATGGAGTGTTGGAGATTTTACCTTTAACAACCACCAAAATGTTCTGATGAATAATGTCTTGACGTACCGGGCGGTTATATATTATGTATTCCTACTCTTGGGTGTCTAGAGAAACGAGAAATGGAAATATTACGACAAACTTGATAGATTGCTGATTGAGAGCACAAAATAATGATTCAAAAGGGAAAGATAGTTCAAAATTGCGCCGCTCTAAAAACATGGCACCCAGATACGCAACAAAGGAACATACACACGAATGAAGTTACTGTTTTTTGAGAGCACAAAGGTTTCAAAACAAAATATGCGGACCATCAGAAAAGATCAAATGCTACAAACGAAGAACGACATGTGACCCGGCAGCTAGGAGCATGTCGCGGTTAATGTTGACACTTCACGTCTTACTCTCGTTTTCAGATCTCAGAACGAGCGTATGCCTTTGCAATGAACTCTGTCTAAGGTATCCTTAAAGATAGAAGACAAAAGGAGTGTGTATCCATACAAAATTTCATTAAAATGTGTCCATTAGTTTTTCAGAAATTCGATAAAATGTGCAAGTTCTCTAAATGTTGAACATCAATGTAGTACTCTGTTGAGTAGAGGATGTTCATGGAAGAGTATCTTCGACACGAGTGCTATGCGTTATTCCGTTATCATGTCAGACAATCGGCAGGGTAATGACTCTTTTGCTCACCTCGCCGTCTAATCTTCTTAATCCCAGCTTATTGTCTTACTGCAAATTTAGATTCAAAAAGAACTTTAGTTTTATTACATCTAATTACACAATGAATTTGGTTTTAAATTGCTTTTATTTAAAAGAAATCACTTGTAAAGTTCCTTTTTCTTTAAATAAAACATCAAAATAACATTGACGTGTTGAACCTTAAATCTTAATGTCATATACAATGAGATGCCGAAATAAGTGGGAGGGGAGCTACTATTTCCATTACATGAAACCACCCACTTGCGCTAAATGGTATAGCCCACAAACGACGAATGTATAGAAGCAGATATCTCCGCAAGCTCAAGGAGTAGCATTCGCAATTCAGATGGCAGCTTATCAGGATTTAAGCAATTTCGAACGCAGTACGAGAGTCGGCGTTCTGGAGATAGGTCACTCAATCACGGAAATTACCAGGAAATTTGGATTTACGCGCTTAAAAATTTCAAGGGTGTACATGGATAACACAAGCTTAGGAGGAATATCCAAAATTCCGTCCGTAGAAAAACGTTGGATGATTGTGGACAGTGGTGTCTGGCACGCATCGTAACATCCTCCAGGTGTGCAACATTACCGCAAATCACAGCTAAATTCAATGCTGGGGTCAGTAGTAGAGTCAGAATTCGGACAGTGTGACGTTCCCTGTGTTCTCAGTTCAGGAGCCGACTGCCTACCCGGGTTTCATTACTGACCTAACGACACAAGGCTGCGTGCCTCGCCTGGGCTCAATGACACCGCCATTAGACCCAAGAGGACTGGGAACAGGTAACCTGGTCATGTGAGAAGCCCATGAGGCAATGGATCCCGCATACCTACGAGGGAGAGGGCAAGACGGCGGTTACTCTGTTTTGGTGTCCTGTACATTTAGCTGACCCGCATTAGGACCCCTCACGCATCTGCAGACCGTTATGAGAGGTGGAGGCTACGTAGTTATCCTTATGGATCATTTGCACCAGTTCATGTCATCATGCAACCACTCCGGCTAGTGCGACTTCTTTCAACATGATGCGCCTCCGCGCACGTCCACGGTCGTCCGATCATGTCTGGAGGAACATTCCACGGAGTTTGGCATCATGAAATGGCCTCCTCGTTTGCCGGATTTAAGCGTAATCGAACACATTTGAGAAGCTGTTCAACGTGCCGTCAATGCAGGAATCCTCTACCGGTGAATGTTACGGAATTGTAGGACGCTCTTCAGGAAGCATGGTGTGCACTGTCTCCACAGTACCATAGAGGATTTAAACACCATTGAACACATCTGGGATGCTGTTCAACGTGCCTTCAATGCCACGAATCCCCCACTTGCGAATATTACAGAATTGTGGGACGCTCGTCAGGAAGCATGGTAGGCATTGTCTCCACAGTACTAATGAGGATTTAAGCACCATTGAATCTATCTGGGAAACTGTTCAACGTGCTGTCAATGCCAGGAATCATCCACCGGCGAATATTACGGAATTGTGGGACGCTCTTGAGGAAGCATGGTGTGCAGTGTCTCCATAATACTACAGAGGATTTAAACGCCATCGAACACATTTGGGATGGTGTGCAACGTGCCGTCAATGCCAGGAATTCTCCACTGGTAGAATTCTCCACTGGTAGTATGAAATAGTATGAAATTTTAAGACGCTCTTCAGGAAGCATGGTGTGCACTGTTACCACAGTACAACAGAGAGCTTGGGAGTTCATTCCCTGTTGTGTTGCTGCCGTTATCCGATATCTAAGAGAACCAACGCGGTATAAGAGAGGTATTCCACTTTTTGGCAACTCAGTGTACTAGTACTGCCCCCGCAGTACAGAAAAGAATTATGCAACGAGAAATGAATTAAGAGCTCACACCTAGCGGGAAAATGACACGAATAATTTTGATACATTAAAATATTTTGCAATACTCACTGAAACCTTTTTTGTTTCTACACTTGCGCAGCAGTTAAGAATGAAAACGTCACTTGAACGAGAAACATGCTGGGCTAATTTCATAGTAGGCAGCAATTTGTGAACACCTACATTAGAATTGTAAACCGTAATGGCTTTCACTACATTGGGAGGAGCTCGGAAATTTTAGTACGGTAATTTGCCTGATTTCTTTTCAAATTGTTTAGACATTTTATAATATGGCCAATTTTCCAATTTCTTTACTGCAAGTAAAGAGTTTACCGCGCAGTTTGAAAACGAGCCTTCCACCATGTTAGGGCAATTATCCGTTTTGTAATGACGTCAATTTAGATCGTACTTTTTTTAATAATTGATGCAGTAAGCTTTGTACGAATGAATGTTGTAAAGAATTTAAAGAATGTTCTGTGGGATACAAGGTCACAAATAACCCTTAGAAGTAAGATTTTAGGAGAGCTGTAGGAACAGGGAAGAAAAAGGTATAGTTCCACTAAGAAAACCAGAATGAGTTGTATAAGCAAAGTTTTGTCAGGTATATCTCAGCTGGGCAAGGTAATAATGATGTTATATGAATGAAAAAGAAATTGTGCAGTTTTTTCTGTCTCAGGTTTAACGATCTTAGCGAAAGTCGGAATAAGGCATGTTCTACTTATAAAAATCTTCGTACGTGAGTGCATTTGCCGTTTCGCAATTGACGTATAATTCAGTTTAACCTTACCATTTATTTAATATCTTCTTCTGCAAATTTGGGTTTGTTTTTCTTAACAGCTTCTTAATCTATACGCCAAATTTTCCACTCTCGACGAAATATTGTTTACCAATCCTGGACACAAGTCAAAGTATAATTATGTATGTTAAAGCTCGTAAGAGTTGCTCTTTTGAAATGTATGAAGTAACGTTTCTGAAAATTTGATTTGATTTCAAGGGGATTCAAGAATTTACTACATTGAGCAGTCGCTCACGTTCGCACTCACTTTCTACGTTCCTTTGTTTTAGAGTCTGGCTTGTTTGTCGGATGAAGCCGATATTCTACTTTATGCTGTCCTTAGCCAAACAGTTTGGATTATGCTAATCATGAATTCATCAAAGCAAAGGATGATTGTGTCTAAAGTGATATATTCTGTCGCCAAGCAATACATACCACACACTGAATTCAAAACTTTTATTCCGACCCGGGTTGAACCTCCTTTAACCAAAATTACATGGTGGATTATGCTAATTACGAATGCATCAAAGCAAAAGGATGATTGTGTCTAAGGAGATATGTTCTGTCGCCAAGCAACACATACCACACACTGAATTAGAAACTGTTATAAAATACCGGGTTGAACTTCCTTTACCCAAAATTACATTATGGATTATGCTGATCATGAATTCATCAAAGCAAAGTATGATTGTGTCTAAGATGAGATGTTCTGTCGCCAAGCAACACATACCACACACTGAATTCGAAACTTTTATTCAATCCCGGGTTGAACCTACTTTAACCAAAATTACATTGTGGATTATGCTAATCACGAATGTACCAAAGCAAATGATGATTGTGTCTTAGGTGATACGTTCTGTCACCAAGCAACACATACCACACACTGAATTAGAGACTTTTATTCAAAATCAGGTTGAACCTCCTTTAACCCAGTTTACACCACATAAGCGTATTGGCATTGATTCCCCAAGGTTTTGGATTACATCTACGTCTACTGCATATCAGTCGTTATCCACAGTCCTTTACCTGCCTCACATTTCACAGAAAAACACTTTACACTCTTGTTTTGAAACATGTTCCATATACTCTCAGTGCAGTTCAGATCCGGGCTGTGTGGTGGCTACATAAGATGAAAAACGCTGTTATGTTAGCTGAACCACGGCTGAACACGTCTTACGCTACTGACCGTAGCATTGTCGTCCATGAAACAGCCGTTACGTGCCGGATAAATATTCAACCTGCAGCATGGACTTTATCGTCAGCAATGATCTGATAATCCTTGGAGGACACGGACATTCCAGTGATATCAGATGAACATTTTCGTGGCAACAGAACGTGTCCCACACTATGACACTAATCCAGAACCTTGAGTTGTGTCTGCAAGCCGAGCTGGGTCCATTGCTTAACGAGAATCCTTGGAGGACACGCAAATTCCAGCAATATCAGAGGAACGTTTCTCTACCAACCGAATGTTCGCACAATATGACCTCACATTCAGAACCGTGAGTTGTACTTACAAGCTTAGCTGGATTCATTGCTTCATGGGGATCCCGACAAACGCTTTGCCTACCAGAACATGGTGCACCGCGACTCGTCGGACCACATCATTTATTCAGTCTAACGGCGTTTCTGACGCCACTGCAGACGAACTCTCCGATTCTTTACATAAATCAGTGGTTTCCGAATGAGCATGCGACTGCCAATATCGACCTTTTTTAATTCCTTACACATAGAGATACATGAGGTATTTGTCAGAAACAGCGTTTCTTGAATGCTTCGGTCAATTGCAGTCCATAAGAAGTCCTGTTTTTTCGTAAAAGCGTTATCAGACGACGGCGCTCTCCTTCTTCACAGACTGTCGTCGAGCCACAAGTATGCATCTAAGACAAACAGTGTGGACTAATTTTCCTCTGATTTAAGAAATGGAATACATGATCTGCGGACAAACCATTCAGTTATGCAGTTTTCAAAAACGGCGCTCCAGCGAGACGGGAACCCACGTAAGCACTCTATCGAACACCGATGATCTATTGTTTTTCCAAATGTGATCAACACTACGACAGGCAGCTATCTCAAATAGCTGCCTAGATCACGTGGAGACGACTGTGTTTACGTACATCTGCATAAAAGTTTGTAATTCAGTTTTAGGTGTATGTATTTGATTAAGGAAAGGCTAAGTACAAGCCATATTTTTAAAACTATAGTCCATTGGCGACGTTCCACAATAACCACGATCCCACGGCGGAACCACACGGAGGTTTTGAAGACGAAAAATTTCTGATGCCAGATTTAATCACTGAAATAAAGTATCTTCCTTGAAGGAAACCCTCCATTGAAGAAAACAGGTGGTAGTCAGATGGGGCCATGTTTCGGTTTATATATAGGATGAGATAGGAGTTTTACCCCTTCTCCAATTTCGGCAGAATTCGGCGGACCACTCTGGATGGATAATTTGTGGCATTATTCACTTGCGGAAACACTCATTCGCTATTGAAGACCGCGCTACATAGTTTTGATAATAACATCATGAGCCCACTGCTGTTCTGTTTGGAGGTTCTTGTTCACAGGTTCATCATCTCTCTAATGTTCCCAGTGAACAGTACCCTCATATTTCCATCAAACGCACATCACAAAGTTTTACAGGAACCACTCTCTTTACTTTATTTGCTGTGCTTCTTAGCCATTGGATCCCAGAGTAAAGGTAACGTAGCAGTATACACTTTTTTCACCTGTGAATATACGAAACCAAGACGTACGAACTTTTGAATTTGACAACAGTCTGTGAAAGAGAGTGAAACGTTGTTCCTCCTGCCAGAGTTTCGATTAACGGGGGACCATTCGATAGAGTTTGAAGGAGAGCATATGTTGATGCAGGTGACAAACGAAGGTGGATTAAGAAGTCCCCACCGTAAATGCGAATTTTCCTATACGGGAACTAGGGTTCACTATCAACTCTTCGACCAGGAGGTCAGTATTTCCGGTCGTTTCACGTCCTGATCTCGTCTTGTTTTCGGGACTGCAATCAAACACCTTAGCTGCCAATTGTCCTGTACTGAAACCGGGATTCGATATGAAAGCCTAGACCAGGGAGTCTGTGTTTCTGGCAGTTGGACGCCCTGACTGCCTCTAGTTTTCGAGACTGGTGCCAAACACCTCAGCTGCCAAATGTCGTGTACTGGTACTGGAGTTCGCTATCAAAGCTTCGACCAGGAAGTCAGTGTTTGTTTTTGTTGAACGTCCGGACATTGTTCGTACGGGATTTCCTATCAAAGTTCCGACCAGGACGTCGGTATTTCTGGTCGTTGGACTCCCTGATCTTGTCTTGGGAACGAAACTACCATCAAACATCGGAGCCATTTTCGAGCACTACTCGGCTGTCCGTTCTTTCCTCTTCTTCAACTCTTTAGGATGAAAAAAACTAAAGAACTTCTGTTTAGGATACGCAACAGATTCCGTATTTAATTACCATCGAAGTCAAAATTTTGGCTTTGTAGCTTTTGTATTTAAAGAAGGGAGAGGGTGAACATTGGATCGTAACATTATCTGCGTGCTTCTATCTGGATGATCTGGTATATTAGGGAAGCGATGCCATGGGGCGCCATGCTTCCAAGAAAGACAGAGCAGTATAATTTAGGGAATATTTAGAGTAATAAAGAGAGAGAGAGAGACACACATCCCTGTACAGGAAGTCTGGACCTGTAACACCAAATTTAGGGTACGATATATCAAGTCTCTGCGCGTCCAATTGATGTTCACGTCTACCATTCTTGTACTATGTTGCCAACTCTTGAAAAAGATCTCCGCAATAACTTAAAAAATAGAAACTGCATTTCACACCCGAAGATCCTTCGATAATAACCTTAAATATGATGTGAATTTTTCCGCGTCCTACGGTAAGAAGTAATAACTAAATGTTAATTTGTAATTTTTTTATTGCTTATTTCTTTATTTGTTGACGATTGATTTAAAATGAATGATAATATTCCAAAATTAGTAAAGGTCTAGATTTTTTAAACCTTAACGACATCATTATTTCGATTGTTGTGGTAGAGGTGGGGGTGACGCTGATACGTTGAAACGGCCTTCATCCCCTTTGAAATATTAAGCGACGCCCTTGTAAGCGTAGACTAGACTGTTCAATGACTGTTGCAACATTAGAGGTTTCTCGCAGCTCGCGTTTTGTAAACCATTTGAGATACATTTCATAAAAACACAAATGTCTGGTTTAGGTGTCGCGATGTTCATTTGGATTTCATGTATCATATTATTTTTTACTTAGCTGAAGCAATGTCCTTCATTTACAGTTACGCTAAAATCTGCCTTTTATTTTCCTTTCTTAAAGTACAAATAAAATTAAAGGCTTCTGATCTTTGAATTTGTCTCTCGCTGATGTACATTTACCAGAGGATTTCTGGTAAACTCTCCTTAGAGTGCTGAAGAAACATTCATTCGGTATCGAAAACTACACTCATCTGCGGTACATTTGCGTTTGAACACTGAAAACCAACGCGATTTCGTCATGAACTAAAAACCTCATTTCAAAACTCCGAAGTATTTCTTAAGAGCAAATTCATTTAATCTCTGTATCTCGAGTGCTTTGATAATGTTCGAAGTTCTGGGAGTTACCGAAGCTCTTCTTGAATATCCTTCTCTTAAAGATTAAACCACACTCAAACATGAAGGTAATAATTCTCAAACATGAAGGTAATAATTCTGTAAAGGGAGTTTGGAAAAGGTCGTTTTCGGAGCCCATTGGCTCAAACAGTATGGTTGCTTCTTGTGACCGCACAAGTGTAGAGGAATCTCGGGTCTTTTGCCAAGAAAATTGTAAATGATTTTCTTATTTTCCTGTTGGTTAAAAGTCCTGGAAAAGAGTTTTGCTGTGTGTGTTGAAATTTTTCTTGGAAATGAATCAGAAACCATACTACATGTTAAGATAGAAATTGCAATGTAGAATACAATACGTAGCATTAATATACCACCGTTAAAATATTCGAAACATTGTGTAAAAGAATAAATTCCTTTAACGCATTTTAAGATGCAGCTCCGCACTGCATGGTGTTAAAATGTCGAAAACGACTACCTGTCTCCTTAAAGAGATTAGCGTTACTATGCGCATTGTATTTCTTAATTTCTTCGCTGCCGTGTAAACCTTGTTGCTCTTTGCCTGCAAAGGGATATTTGAATTAGTGGTATTTTCCGCATGTAATATTTACTAACTCTTGTATGATCTATGTATGTAAATTGGTTTATGAAGGTTTCAGTTTCTGGTGTAAAACTGATAGTTAATTATACAGAAACTGACGCACTGAAACTACTTCAGTTTCTGAATCGGAAGAGTTAAGGGCTTTCTGACTAGTAAATACGTTTTGAAAGATAATTTCAGTATTTTCAGAATCTCCCAATAAGATTTCATATCACGTTCTTATGTTATTTCCAATGTACAGCCAAATTCCATCTACTGTGTCTGGAACACATTCGAGCAGCCCGTTTAAAGATTACTGTTCAACTTGCTGCTCTCCTTTGAAGCTTTCTCCCGTGCACGATGTGTGACAGTAAGGAGATACAACTGAACACTCAGTGAACAATTACAAATTAGGATCGCTAATGTCGTGCTCGCCAGAAGGCGTGCAGGAGTTGTGGGTCGACGGTTTACAGTAATCATCGTAGAAATACGAGGGTCAAAACAAAAGTTCTGCACACGTTAATCCAAAACGAAAACAGATGATGTAATGAGAAAAATGATTGCGTCATGTCAAGGTGAGACTCTTCGCAACGTAGTTTTGTCAGAACGACGCGCTATCATTTGCTGTCTGAACGTGGGAGGGTTTGGAAGTGGAAGCGTGCAGCCCCTCAGGTTGAGTCACGGCGTTCGACCAGCTCTCGTACGTGAAAATAGAAATTGTGCTGGGGAAAACTCCGACACAGATCCATATTGGCTTGTAAGAGGTTTGTCGGCCAGGAACTCTTGATCCTAGCACCAGTTCGTGTTGAGAACAGAGCTGAGACCGAAAATTCGACAAAATGGCCCCAAACGTTTTGGAAGCGGGAGAGATCTTGCTGCATGACAACGTATGGTGTCATTGTGCAACGAATGTACCGGGACCTTTGTCGAAATATGGCTGGGAAATTTTATCCCAACCACCATGCAGGCTTGATCTAAATCTACTCGAATTTGATATTTTCCCAAATTAAAAAAAACGGCTCCATGGCATCTTCTACGTATCGCTGGACGAACTGTCATTCGACGTGACCGAGTAATATAACAGCTGAACAAAGATCACCCAGGTACTACCTCACCGCTGGTAAGCAGTCATTAGTAGCGGAGAGGAGTACATTGAACGGCAACAGAGTAAGTTTTCTCCGTTACTTCACACTTGTTCTGAAAACTGGACAGTGTGCAGAACTTTTTATGACCCCCTACATAGCGTTTATGGTTTCATCACTGTTATACTAAAGTTTTGGTCAATTTTTAGTCATGTTATTAGGATAATGGCTGT
The DNA here is from genome assembly GCA_039090855.1 of Macrothele yani. Taxonomy (NCBI): domain Eukaryota; kingdom Metazoa; phylum Arthropoda; class Arachnida; order Araneae; family Macrothelidae; genus Macrothele; species Macrothele yani. Next base: position 55,112,788 of record CM077031.1, read on the forward strand.
GGAATAAATCTGGTTCCTGTGTCCTGACATTTGACCCCATTTCGATGATATTCGGATAAACCGGTTCAGTGTACCTCTGAAACAACATGATAAAGTTTTTTCGCAATCGAAGCATTTTTACGCAAGTTATGAGGCATAAGGGCGATGGAATGGATTCCACTCCCATGTCCTGACCATTGACCCCATTTTCCAATTTTTAAAAGAATTCATTCCAAGGTGGTACCCTACCACATACTAAAATTTCATTGAAATCGAACCATTTTTACGCGAGTTATCGTGTGGACAGACAGACGGACAAAGCTGGAGCATATTCGCTTCTTCAACCTACGGTAGGAAAGCGTAGACAAAGTATACTTCTGCCTCTTTTTCCCGAAAGAAATCATAAGGTTGTGTAAAGTCATTGGCTCACATGTTTGTTGCGCCATCTAGTGACAAGTGATGTTAACTGCCGGTTTTTTGTTCCCAGACATGTACCACCTGACTATCATACAGCGTGGTCCAGTGTGGCCACATGCATTTGTGTACGTCAAACGGATTTTAAATGTAAGTGAAAGTATTGTATCTTAAGACAGCCTGCAATTGAAACGAACTGAATCAAAACCGAACTGAAAAATTTAGGCTTCATTTTTAAATTTGCAATGCATCTACAAACAACGGTTCTCCCAACCGGATGGCCAATTCCATACCTGTAATAACCGAACATTAGCCACAGATGGTTGAGAGCCACGAATTCGGTTCTGTTCGCGCCACGTGCAGCTCTCTCTCGGTGTTCTGTCGTTTCTCTCAGTCGTCCACTGTCGACGTGCACCTTGGACGTGTCCTCCTCGATCCATTGGCGCCAAAGTCGCTCGATTGCCGCTTTGCTCTGATTCAAATGTCTGGCGATAGGGCGACTTGACCATACGGCCTCTCACAGCCCCGCTCTTAAACTCACTCAACTACTCATATTGTGCACGTATCCGAGGTCAATGAACCCTCGCAGTCCATGGAGGCTTTTTTTTGGAGGTTTAACGACCACCGTGAGGAACTCAATGGGCTATAAGCAGTCGCCCATCCCTAATTTAGGGTCACTGGTTCCAGGAAAGGGAGAGAGCCAGTGCCGTAAGACAAACACAACATCCATGCCAGACCGGGATTCGAACCCGGACCCCTTACGGACGAATGATCAGAGGCCAGCGCTTTAGACCACTGCGCCACCGGGTCGGCCCATGGAGGCTAATTCAACCGCAAACGGATGTCACAATTGCATCTGCATTCGAGCTTTGCTCTTGATGTACCCTTCGCGGTGTGCTGTTCTTAGGCGCTATGGAGGGGAACTGTTTCGTTATTGGTCGTTATGTTTTTATCAGGATCGAAATAATTTCTCGGCGGTTTTCAGTTTTGGGGCAAAGCGTTTTGAGCTAATCCATCATCATTAACATGTGCATCATTAGACTGACTTGCAGTAAATAGTTAGGAAAGTAAATGTATTATAAAAATTATCAAGGCGTAGCGTTAATGTTTTGAATGAAAAAATTCGTGGTAAGCTCTCCTGTTTGTTGGGACTAAACTGTTATTTTCTTCACTTACAGGCTCCTTCGCTGGCAGTGTCCATTCAGAAGGAATTACTTTAAGCGCACTTGGTCCTACCCAGTGGGTCATCGCCGACACGGTCTCTGAGTTATCTCTGCAGGAAGATCTTCTACGTTCCAAGCACACTGCTGGTACAGTTTTGCCTGCCAAGATGACTCCACTGTCGAAGAACGAGCCTTTTCAGAGTTCCCCTGAGAGACCTGGAATTTGGTGGTTGTGGAACCATGGTGTGTGCTTTGCGAGAGCGCATGTTTATACATATGGTAAGGAGAAACATTTGTGTTGGTAATGCCCGGCAACCAAATTTCGTATGCTGGAGAGCGGTCGTTGTGCGAAAGCTCATTATGACGTCCCTCTCTCTCGGTTTTAATCGTGGCTTTCATACGAAACGCAGAGAAACAGAAGCAACAGTTGGCCAATAAATTTTGGTATCCAGCATCACTTAACAGTATTTCTGGTTTTCATCGTCCATCATACTCCGTGTGAACAGGAAAGCTAGATTGATCCCACATACCACTGTCAGTCTTCTGTACTGTTGCACCCGTCAATCACCAAATTTCTGTTAAGCCTTGAGAGGATGACCCTTTCTATGAGCTTATCCAAGACGGGGGTAAGAGATATCGGACGGTAGTTCTACGGTAACATATCCAAGCCCAGAATGACGGCCATTCGGAAGTTTTCGAATCAGCACGCCAGTAACCAATTATCATGCCACGTTGAAAATCACTTAGACCACTCGGTTTGTCCATTCCGACTTTCTCTTACGCTAGCTGATGCTCGTTGAGTACGTCTGCCGTATTTATATCGACAACCTTGCCCGAGTATCATTTTACGTTTCGGAGTGATCCATTTGTGGGTCAGGTGCAGGCGTATCAAATAAATTGGAATCTCTGTGTACATGACTTACATCTTCCTTGGAGAGGCCCAACTGCGCTTCATATTTAACTATTTGCCACATCAAATTATTTCAGATAACACATTTCTTTTCATGGCCGCCAGAAGTAAACAAAATGATGAAAAAGTTACGAAATATTTTGAAACACGCTCTTTCTTTATAAAGGCAACATACAAGTCTTTACAGCTATGCTTCTGTTATTTTCAGCCTATGTTAGCTCGCTCTTTCCTGCCTATCCATGTTCTGGTGATGCAAAATATTCTTCAGTTTTGACGTGCAATACGTTTACGAAACGGTTGATAGTCTTTCGAAAAGTTGATGTGCCTCATGCTACGCTGCTGAAAACTATCTAAGATACAACCTGTTTAAAAAATAAAGGTTTAGTGGAGAAACTTAAAATCATTGAAGTCACTAAATTATGCAAGCACTATGCTTGGTAGAAGTGCACTTTTGAAATTGGATTACGCACAAAAAGAAATAAAAGAAAACAAGGAAACAGAAAGAAACAGCAAGATGTCAAAGTGAAGGGCAAAACCAGTTGTCAGTTTAACTATCATCGCCATGATTGCTGAACTGACTTTTTGACGACAGCGTGAGCATAAATCCATGTAAAATAATTTGTACGGTTTGGTATCCTAAAAATAATTAAGCATATGTTGTGGAGCAACCAGTGACTGGGCTTTAAAATGAGAATACCACATATAAATTGTAGAAGCTAAAGTTCCACTTTAGCAGGATTCTTTTCTATTGTAGTAGACTGAGAGAATAAAAAACCGTAAGAAAAAAAACTTGTTCTGTAGATGGAGAGATTCTATTTGTTGCATAAAAATAAATCAATAGTCACCGCGTCGCCCGCAAATGGCAATTTGTTAATCTCCGCGTTTTTACGCGGAGATTAACAAATTCAGACATTTAATCTCTACAAGAAATTAATTAGTGATTGATGAACAATTAATGAACAATTTTTAATTTATGACATTAATTAGCAATTGCTAATTTATGAGATTAATTAGCAATTTTTAATTTATGACATTAATTAGCAATTCTTAATTAATGACATTAATTAGTAATTAATACATTCTGGTGATGCAAAATATCTGGTAGAGGGTATCAATGTCTTGTAGAGGGCATCTTTGTTCTCAACTTATGTTGAAAACAAAGATACCCTCCCAAGACATTAAGGAAATTAATTTAGGGAAATTTTTGAGATCAGAGTTATTCAATATGACATTTACGGTTTCTGCATTCCTTCACAGACGTTTGATTTTAAACACGAAAGGCGAATTTAAAATAAAAACTGCGGCTACATTCTTTTATGCAGTACATTGCTACATAATTAAATTGTATATATTTTAGAATGTCGGACTCCGTGTCTGTGCGGATTCTAATCCATTATCTAGACATGCTGGAAAGATTACCAGCGAATCAAATATGTCTGAAGTAGTTATTAGTGAGGTGGGAGAGATGAGAAATATATCACAGCTGGCAACCAATGCGCCATTGTCGTTTCAAAGATACACAGGTAGATGAAGTTCGGTGTTGTGTCCATATAATCGTTATTAGTGGGGTGGGAGAGATGAGAAAAATATCACAGCTGACAACCAATGCGCCACTGTCGTTTCAAAGAGTACATAGGTAGATGAAGTCAGGTGTTGTGTCCGTGTAATCGTTATTAGTGGGGTGGGAAAGATGAGAAATATATCACAGCTGACAACCAATGCGCCACTGTCGTTTCAAAGAGTACATAGGTCGATGAAGTCAGGTGTTGTGTCCATATAATCGTTATTAGTGGGGTGGGAGAGATGAGAAATATATCACAGCTGGCAACCAATGCGCCAATGTCGTTTTAAAGATAAATAGGTAGATGAAGTCAGGTGTTGTGTCCGTATAATCGTTATTAGTGGGGTGGGAGAGATGAGAAATATATCACAGCAAACAACCAATGCGCCACTGTCGTTTCAAAGATACATAGGTAGATGAAGTCAGGTGTTGTGTCCGTGTAATCGTTATTAGTGGGGTGGGAAAGATGAGAAATATATCACAGCTGACAACCAATGCGCCACTGTCGTTTCAAAGATACATAGGTAGATGAAGTCAGGTGTTGTGTCCCTATAATCGTTATTAGTGGGGTGGGAGAGATGAGAAATATATCACAGCTGGCAACCAATGCGCCAATGTCGTTTTAAAGATAAATAGGTAGATGAAGTCAGGTGTTGTGTCCGTATAATCGTTATTAGTGGGGTGGGAGAGATGAGAAATATTTCACAGCTGACAACCAATGCGCCACTGTCGTTTCAAAGATACATAGGTAGATGAAGTCAGGTGTTGTGTCCGTGTAATCGTTATTAGTGGGGTGGGAAAGATGAGAAATATATCACAGCTGACAACCAATGCGCCACTGTCGTTTCAAAGATACATAGGTAGATGAAGTCAGGTGTTGTGTCCGTATAATCGTTGTTAGTGGGGTGGGAGAGATGAGAAATATATCACAGCTGGCAACCAATGCGCCACTGTCGTTTCAAAGATACATAGGTAGATGAAGTCAGGTGTTGTGTCCGTGTAATCGTTATTAGTGGGGTGGGAAAGATGAGAAATATATCACAGCTGACAACCAATGCGCCACTGTCGTTTCAAAGATACATAGGTAGAGGAAGTCAGGTGTTGTGTCCGTGTAATCGTTATTAGTGGGGTGGGAAAGATGAGAAATATATCACAGCTGACAACCAATGCGCCACTGTCGTTTCAAAGAGTACATAGGTCGATGAAGTCAGGTGTTGTGTCCCTATAATCGTTATTAGTGGGGTGGGAGAGATGAGAAATATATCACAGCTGACAACCAATGCGCCACTGTCGTTTCAAAGATACATAGGTAGATGAAGTCAGGTGTTGTGTCCGTGTAATCGTTATTAGTGGGGTGGGAAAGATGAGAAATATATCACAGCTGACAACCAATGCGCCACTGTCGTTTCAAAGATACATAGGTAGATGAAGTCAGGTGTTGTGTCCATATAATCGTTATTAGTGGGGTGGGAGAGATGAGAAATATATCACAGCTGGCAACCAATGCGCCACTGTCGTTTCAAAGATACATAGGTAGATGAAGTCAGGTGTTGTGTCCATATAATCGTTATTAGTGGGGTGGGAGAGATGAGAAATATATCACAGCTGGCAACCAATGCGCCACTGTCGTTTCAAAGATACATAGGTAGATGAAGTCAAGTGTTGTATCCGTGTAATCGTTATTAGTGGGGTGGGAGAGATGAGAAATATATCACAGCTGACAACCAATGCGCCACTGTCGTTTCAAAGATACATAGGTAGATGAAGTCAGGTGTTGTGTCCATATAATCGTTATTAGTGGGGTGGGAGAGATGAGAAATATATCACAGCTGGCAACCAATGTGCCACTGTCGTTTCAAAGATACATAGGTAGATGAAGTCAGGTGTTGTTTCCGTATAATCGTTATTAGTGGGGTGGGAGAGATGAGAAATATATCACAGCTGGCAACCAATGTGCCACTGTCGTTTCAAAGATACATAGGTTGATGAAGTCAGGTGTTGTGTCCATATAATCGTTATTAGTGGGGTGGGAGAGATGAGAAAAATATCACAGCTGACAACCAGCGCGCCACTGTCGTTTCAAAGATACATAGGTAGATAAAGTCAAGTGTTGTATCCGTATAATCGTTATTAGTGGGGTGGGAGAGATGAGAAATATATCACAGCTGACAACTAATGCGCCACATTCGTTTCAAAGAGTACATAGGTCGATGAAGTCAGGTGTTGTGTCCATATAATCGTTATTAGTGGGGTGGGAGAGATGAGAAATATATCACAGCTGACAACCAATGCGCCACTGTCGTTTCAAAGATACATAGGTAGATGAAGTCAGGTGTTGTGTCCGTATAAACGTTGTTAGTGGGGTGGGAGAGATGAGAAATACATCACAGCTGACAACTAATGCGCCACTGTCGTTTCAAAGATACATAGGTAGATGAAGTCAGGTGTTGTGTCCATATAATCGTTATTAGTGGGGTGGGAGAGATGAGAAATATATCACAGCTGGCAACCAATGCGCCACTGTCGTTTCAAAGATACATAGGTAGATGAAGTCAGGTGTTGTGTCCGTATAATCGTTATTAGTGGGGTGGGAGAGATGAGAAATATATCACAGCTGGCAACCAATGCGCCACTGTCGTTTCAAAGATACATAGGTAGATGAAGTCAGGTGTTGTGTCCATATAATCGTTATTAGTGGGGTGGGAGAGATGAGAAATATATCACAGCTGGCAACCAATGCGCCACTGTCGTTTCAAAGATACATAGGTAGATGAAGTCAGGTGTTGTGTCCGTATAATCGTTATTAGTGGGGTGGGAGAGATGAGAAATATATCACAGCTGGCAACCAATGCGCCACTGTCGTTTCAAAGATACATAGGTAGATGAAGTCAGGTGTTGTTTCCGTATAATCGTTATTAGTGGGGTGGGAGAGATGAGAAATATATCACAGCTGGCAACCAATGCGCCACTGTCGTTTCAAAGATACATAGGTAGATGAAGTCAGGTGTTGTGTCCGTATAATTGTTATTAGTGAGGTGGGAGAAATGAGAAATATATCACAGCTGGCAACCAATACGCCACTGTCGTTTCGAAGAGTAACACATTTTTTTATCTTAAAAGTGTATCGTGCAGGAGACTGCATTTGTTTTCGATTTAATAGCTTTTGATGCACGAGTTAATTTCTTCATATCAGAACTCTAAGGTTTCCAATACAGAGATGAATTGATTGAAAGTTGGAAAGGGGAGGAAATAAAAAATAGCATTTTCCCAAGAGATGTATGCTTGGTAAGGGTCGGAAAAGGTGCGCGAGGTAGTAATAAAGCAAGTAAAACGTTCCTATCTTCATTCGAACTAACCCATCTGGAATCATAATAAATTGTCGATAGCATATAAGTTTTTGATTTCCAGTGAGAGGGGAAGGTTTATTAGCACGGTAAAATTGAAATTAATTTTGTGTCCTTTAAACTGGGAAACGGTTTTGTAATTATTTTAAAATAAGAAAACAACGTTTTTGAAACAGTTCTATGTATATAAACATTTCCCAAATTTCCGTAACAAATAAAAAAATTAACACGTTTCCTCCATTTTGTGTACTTTTCCATAAAAATACACCGGAATTAAAAACTCAGCGAAAAAATGAGAAGCCAGAATAGTGTAACGAATATGTCGAATTTATGCCACCGTTTCAATTCACGAAGACTACCATCGCTTTGGCTAATGACGTCTTCTTTTCTTGCTCGGAGAAGTGAAAACGGAAATGATCCCATATTCACGATGGCTTAGGTAACACAAAAGTAGGTCTCATAAACAAACTCGGAGAGTATATATACTTCGATGGCGTTGAAATCATTCTTGTGCCACCCAGTAGTCAACGTTCGTGTCTCTCACGGAAATGTCTAAAGATCAATCCCTGTCTGATACGAACACAAGAACCACTAAATATCCGTTGTGAGTCGGGTGGGCACGTTAAGACGTCGGAACCAGGGTACTGGCCTCCCGGTAATAAATAAGGGCGAAATCTTCCTCCTTGCTATCTCGCTTCCGTGAGACCTTTCTGTCTGGGACCCTCGTCGAAATATTACTACTTTCTTACTTCTAAGGGTTGTTTAAGATTTAATATCATTTATTCATTTAATATTATTCCTTCCGTTTCTTGTTCAATCATTCCTTCCGTGAAATGCTCTACACAAATCTCTTAAGTCAAGAGAACTGTTGTAAAGGATTTGAATTCTTCATGATTTTCAAATTTTTTAATCAGATTAAAGGAAAATAAAGTTGTAATTCAATAATTGTATGATAGTGTTATTTACTGTGCTTGAAAAAGGATAGTGAGGAAATGCTACTGAAAGCGGAAATGAGAGAATGCCACCCTTCAAATTTTAATTACACTGCTGGCCACCCAAAATGCAACACCAAGAAGGAAGCATCCGATAGGCCTGAAATTCGCAGCATTCGTCGCCCGCGAGAGGACATGCAAACGATTAGCATTACAGGGCATATGCAAATCATGTCGCCCGGCACGCCATCCAGAAGCACTATAAGAATGGTGCACAGAAGGCGGGGTGTAAGTAGTGGAAGTGTGAAGTGCTGCCGGACCTGTGCGTGGGAAGTTTCCTGATGCCTCGTCGCAGAACACGGAAGTTTTTCAACACGTTTCTGAGTTCGACAGAGGAAGAATAGTGGCTTATCGCGACAGCAGTTTATCGTACCGAGACATCAGCGCCCGTGTGGGACGAAATCCAGCCACAGTGAGGCGAGTATGGATTCGTTGGGAGCAGGAGTGACGGACGGACCGACGTGAGTGATTGCCGCAGCCGCTGCACACCACCGAACGAGAGGACCGACAGGCATGTTGTGCGGCTGCCATTGACGGCTCACACCACCACATCACGAACGTTAGCGCAGGAATTAGGATGTGTTGCGCAAGATCTTGTTTAGCACGTACCGTTCGACGTCGTCTGCAGGAGCTGGGACTTGTCGCACGGCGCCCATTGCTCCAATTACCATTGACGTTACACCACCAGTGAGTGCGGCGGCCGTTGGCCGTTGAACGCCGCACCTGTACTACTGAATGGCACGACATTGTCTTCTCCGACGAATCCCGCTTCTGCCTGCAACACCACGATGGTCGGATCCCTGTGTGATGGTACAGCGGCGAGAGACTGCATTATGCATCGCCATACCGGTCCGTCGCCTGGCGTTATGTTTTGGGGCGCAATTGGATATGACACCCGCACCTCTCTGGTACGCATCGCCGGTACACTCAACAGCCACCGCTACATCTCCGACCTTTTGGAGCCTGTAGTCCTCCCTTACCTGCAGGACCTTCCAGGGGTCACGTTTCAACAGGAAAATGCGCGCCCGCACGTGGCACGCATAGTGCAACAAATATTCACGTAATATCAGGTGTCACTGCTACTGCGGCCCATCAGGTGTCACTGTTACTGCGGCCTGCCTGTTCTCCCGATATGTCGCCCATCGAACACGTCTGGTCGCTGATCCGCAACCTAGTGGCCCGGCAAGCAGCACCCGTGGCTACACCTGATGAACTGTGGCAACGTGTGGAAGCAGCCTGGACCGACATACCCCAAGCCCACATCCAAAGCCTCTTTCGTTCGATGCCACGGCGTGTAGCGGCCGTTATTCCAGCCATGGGGTCACTCGAACTATTGATGTCTGAGTGTTCCGCAAGTCGCGCGAACCTGTAAGCTCAATCGTTTCATCTTTGTATCTGTTGTTATGTTTCCAATAAATCTGGCTTTGCTATCTCGTGTCTTTCTTGGTGTTGCATTTTGGGTGGCCAGCAGTGCTTATAGAAATACCGAAGACAAAGAAAAGACAAAATATAGTGCAACAAAAGTTATCAAATATTTAAAATACAAATAACATTGTGACGTTATATTATCAAATGACAGGTTAACGAAAATATTTTTCATGTGATGTTAGACTATCCATTTTCGCATTCAGTTTCTTGACGTCTGGTTCATAGTTATACGAAGACTGAGACACGAGTCCAAATTTTCATCATAGTCTGCTCCTCTTTCGCTTTGTATAAATTTCATGTTAGAAAATGTTGACTCGCAGAGGTCTGTCGAGAAGAATAATGCTTTCTTTTTCAGAGCTACATTGAATAACACTCGTTGGGCATAAATGACCAAATCGTTTCTACTGTTCCTTGTTCAATGACACTTTTCAAACACAAGTTCAGTGGTATCAGCGTCTCAAATCCAGCCGTGGGTGCAATTTAATTGAACTGGTTTTCAATGGCGTGAGACAGGTTTTCAGCTTCAAGACACGTACCGGTTGCGAAATGAATTGAGCTGGTGACTCGATTTCTTTGAAGTCACAGAACCTGCTTTGAAAATGATCTCCAAGTTTTGATAACATTTCTACGTGTCTTCCATCTCTTGTATAACTTTGGAACTTTTGTACTTTTTTAACTTGTTCTTTCAAACCAGTAACACATTTCACATCAGTTTGCCTCAGATTCGTTACTAACAGTTCAAGTTTTGCAGAAAATCAGTTTGTCTTCGAAATCATTTGAAAAATACCTTATTCCTTCCCGTGAAGTAACAGTTTCATCTTGGTGAATTTTTCAGTGGTGTCAATTACTTATGTCTTTCAACCATCAGAAAAAAAATTGAACAGTTTTTATCGTGTTCTTTGGGAAAAGAGAACATAGGTAACAAAAGCTTATGGAAGCGACAAAGAATCCTCCTTTTGCTAAGACATCGGCCCTACGTATAGAGAAGCAGTTCTCCGTACGCGAGATTAATTTTCTCAGTCACTGTTGTAAACTTCGTAAAGAAGCGACGGGGAATACTCCTTTTGCCAAACCATCGCCCCAACGTATACAGAAGCAGTTGAACGTACACGAGATTCATTTCCTCAATCAGGATTTTAAAGTCTTCTCAGTAAAGAAGCGACGGAGAATCTTCTTTTTGTGAAGCCATCGGCCCTACGTATAGAGAAGCAGTTCAAAATGCACGATATTCATTTCCTCAATCACTCTTTTAAACAGGTTTTCTTAGTACAGAAGCGACCAGGCCATTACCCCTACATATAGAGAAGTAGTCCTCCTTACACGAGATTAATTTTCCCAATCAGTGTTTTAAACAGTCTTCTTAGCAAAGAAGCAACGGAGAATTCTCCTTTTGCCAAGCAATCGCCCCTACGTACACAGAAGCGGGTCTTTGTACACGAGATTCATTTTCTCAATCAGTGTTGTAAACAATTTTCTTTGTAAAAACTGATATCGTGCGTGGTTTATAAGTGTCATCACAACCTTCATGACATTGCCCACTTGCAGAATTTACCACAAAGAGCGTGTTGATTAATGGTACATTGGTAGAGAAAATCTGTACACATGACATCATTGTGGCAGGGCACAATGAATCCGTTTCCAACCTCTATGGAAGGAGGATCTTACTCAGTTGCAATGTGAACTAATTTTCGCATCAGAAATTTTTGGATGTGAGTTTTCTTTAGCACCAATAAAGAATATATTTTCACCTAATATACTGCCTTGTTTGGAAATAAAATTTAAAGAACTCTTCTTTCACTGTGAGGTCATTAAAAACATTATAACGAAAAAGGATAAATGGGATGTGTCACCTATATCAGTCGATTCATCAAATTACAATGAGGAAAATGTACTATGTTCCAAAGATCTTTTCCAATGAGGAATGGCATCATCTGACAAAGTTTATTTCGTCTTGTAACTGTTCGATCTGAAAACTAAAGAAAATTTACGGCTGACATCATCTCAGATTACCTTTTAAAATTATGCTAGTCAACATTTTTAAACTTTGTTTTCATAACGTGGGTGAAATAAGGTATTTTTAACTAATTTTTAGGGAGCTGCATTTAAATACGACAAACAACGCTCCATCACGCACAGGTTGTTTTGAATGAGCATCTGCTGTATTTTCAGATACATATATACAATGCCCGATGTACACATTACAGCTTCACACTGTAATGTATTCCAGCATTTATGTGTCTTGTAAGCTATAGAATTTGAGTTACAATGTATAAATACCATATTCACGTATCACTGCATATGAGAAAGGAAACGAAATAGAGTAAACAATATTAACGCAAATGTAAATGTATACATACGTACTCTTACACCCGTACGAGTAGTTAATATTTTTTCTCTTATGGGTTGTATTGTCCTCCATCTGCTAAAACGAGCAGTACTCACTCACCATTGAGGGATCCCACATGCGTTGATACCTCTCCTGCATCGTTCGGATATCTTCGCGGAAAATTTTTCCTTGTTAATGGCTGACTGCTCCTAGGTTGTCAGGAAAAAAGCCGAGATGAGAATGGAGAAAATGTATTTTTTCGTGCTGTTTAGGTTTTAGGTAAAAACAGAGTTACGTAGTAGTTTTTGTATCTGAGGACCAAAGAAGATGCTTTCTTTTTGTTTTGCATCCCTTAATTGCGGAAAAGTTTCTTTCAAGTGCATGAAACCTGGCCAGAATCTTTTCATAGCCTTTACAAAGTTTTTCATGTCACAGTTTTAATGTGAAGTGGTGGAAGCATCACAACAGAGGGATTAACTAGGAGCTTGTGACGAACCTTTCCTACAGGGACGCAAGCATTGGACAACCAACATGTTTAAGGGTTGTTCGATAAATACTGACACTTTCTGCCTAGAAGTCAAAACATGACATACCTAAAAATAATCGCCGCCAGCATTTAAACAGCGGTCCCATCGTTAGACAAGTCCTTGTATTCCTGCTTAATGAAAGGAGGCAGGCTGCTACTACAACCGGTTATCTACATCTTCACGCACCTGACCATCTGAAGTGAAACATTTGCCCTTGAGAAATTTCCAGAAATGTGAAATTTGCAGGTCGATAGATCAGGGCTCGATGTTGAAAGACTTTCCCGCAAAAGCTCTGCAATGTCCTTTGCGTGATAAATTTCGTATGCTCTATGACGGGAGTTTTCGTTCAGCAGCACAATACCCTGAGCGATGTTGCTATGTCTCTTGTTTTTGATGGCTCGTCAAATCTTCATAAAATTTTTGAAATATCGTTTGGCATTGACGGTTGATGCTTTTGTTAGCCACTCAAGAAGCAACGGTCCTCGATGGTCAAAAAAGCAGGGGTAACATCACCTTGACTGCGGAAATTGTGGACAGCGATTTTCTCAGTGGTGGCGACGATGCATGTTTCCACTGAATGCTCCAGCTTTTCCGCTCTGGCTCTAAACAATGAAACAAGCTTTCGTCCCAAGCAACAATGCGAAGCAGGAATTCTTCCCCTCCTTCATGGTACCCACGTGGTGCAGACCTTGCGATATTCGAGGTGCGAATGGATGATCGTATTGGTAGTTCAGATGCTCGCACCGACACTCTTCTCCAGTTCTCTGATCGCGATTCTTTAACTAACCTTTACTGCAACATCAAATCGTGCAATTGTCGCCGCTGAAACAGCACGACATAGTGCTCCTTATCTTGGCTGATGTGCAGTGCTGTTCATCCACCACTAAAGAGCTGGCACCACGCATTACAATACTGCCAATCAGGTCCATACACCGCATTCATTCGTCTGTGAATATCACTTTAAAGCGTTTTCTGTGCTTTTAGAAACTGAAATACAGAACGTTGAGCAACTTTGAACGTAACTATTTCCTAAGTGAGAATAATAAAATTAGTCCATCATGTTACACGGTTCCGTAACAAACAAGCTGCAATGCAGTTGTATAGCCTTTAAATCGTATGTACACTAGCTCTAACGATTAACAAAATTAGGGAGCGTAAACACACTACAGCCAAAGATTCTCATTACTTATTGAGCAAACCTTATGTATCCATAATAATTGGATATACCTGAAAGATTTAATTAATTGCATTAGTACTATAGCTAATTAATGAAACCTTTCAAGTATACTCAACTTCTGACGGCCACGTGAGACCGACCGTAGTTTTAACTACACAACATAAATTAAACAAATTTAGAACTGATTCTCCCAATGCAACGCTCACTTGGAGGAAGATAGGGATGTCCAGGAATTGTTATCCCCATTCCATTACTCTCTTATCCCTCAATGCAACTGTCCACTCGAAATCCAATTTAACGTGCGTGAGCCCCCACCCGATAATTTTTTCCAACGAATAGGTGGCCTGTTTTCATCTCTGTTAACTCTATACACCTTAGCTACATCCCCTTAGAGTGTGCAGCAGGGAGAGTCTCTTGTACAAAACACTTCTTCAGCTGCAACTGTCCACGAGAAGTAAACTTTAGAATGGGTGAGCCTCTCCCATCCTTTTTCCCCACAAATTGATGGCCTTCTTTTATATTTGCTGACTCGATACACCTAAGCTGCACGCCCTTAGAGTGTGCAGCAGGGAGAAGTCTCTTGTACAAAACACTTCTTCAGCTGCAACTGTCCACCAGAAGTCCACGTTAGAATGCGTGAGCCTCTCCCATCCTTTTTCCCCACAAATTGATGGCCTTCTTTTATATTTGCTGACTCGATACACCTAAGCTGCACGCCCTCAGAGTGTGTAGCAGGGAGAGTATCTTGCACAGCACACTTCTTGAGCTTTTGATGCAATGCGTGCTTATGTTTCATTTACTAATATTCTCCTTCTAATATATATCTATTGCTTTGTGCTGTTGTAGTTTTATATGGTAGGCCTCCATTGCCATTCTTCAATTTCAGACTACTGCCGAGCAGGTTGCCCGTGCCTCGTTGAATACATAATTTCATTAAATTTGTTACTTTGCTTGTTAAACTGATCATCTTCGCTCTTCTCGCCTTTTTTTAAATCTGAGACATCATGAAATTTTTTTGTTAAAACCGATTAACCTAGCCCTGAATTAACATAATACGAAACAAGACTTACATTTTAGCTCGTTAAATTGGAGATCTCGCTAACTATGGGCACGTTTCAAGCACTTTCTACTGTGTTTCTCCAGAAACAGAACAGAAAGTCACGTTTCACACTTTGTTTGGATGGCTACCCCAAATTTCGAAAATGACTGATGTTACCCTTACGTGGGTGGTTTTAAAAGGGCAAGCAAAGCACTTGCAAAGTTTCTGTTCGGAAGTTCGGGGCTCTAAATAATTTAATTTTCTGTTTTAAATTGAGTAAAAATTCACTTTGAGTATAAAATGATCAAATCATCAAAATGATACCACCATTTTCCCTTTGTTATTGAAGTCTGACGTTGTTTATCTATGCAAAGTTATCGAAATAATTTTAAATTAGCCAGTTGTCAATTAACAACTGCAAGTTTTTATACCCATTCCATTCGCTGGAAATGCGTAGTCTTTTCATCTGATTAAATGCTGTTTTTTTTTATTCCGACCTGCGTACTTTGTGATGAAAACTTTCATTCAATAATTTGAATATCTTTACAAATTTAATATGAGAAAATTGTTTTGCATTTGTCATCAAAGAAACTTTTAATTGGCAATATCGCTTTGACACGCAAAGCAATAATTTTCGGTCAACAGCGACCCATTTCATAGCTTCGAAGAAATCCTTAGTATAATCCCCATTGGGACGAACTCAAAATGTTTTCATTCAAAACAAAAAAAGGTAGGTCATGATAATTTCTGAGATTTTTAATAAAATATAATTTTCCAAACACATTACTGAGCACCACAATTATTAACGTATGCAGCTTATAGCCTGCACAATTAAAGTACATGATTTCCACTGCATAAAATCAGATTACCAAGTTATTAATGAAATGGGATTAGCTTCACTTTCAACTCTGGAGCACTCTACTTTTTAGAAGAGTGAGAGCTGCTACATATCTCCAGTGGAGGAATGAGCGATAAAGAAAGTTATTTCTTTTTAAATGGGCAAGATATAAGAAATAATGTACTGACGTACTTAGTTTTGCAAAATTACAGTAATAAATACTTGTTGTAAATTTGGAAATAAAGTGTTATGTTCTAGCTTCAGCTAAAGAAGATAAAAAGTTAAGTCCAGAATTGACAGGGAAAGTTCGCAGAGGAAGTGAAAAGTGCCATTGTTCATAAAAAGCAATGCGTGCGCTTTGTTCTGATCTTAGTATCTTTTGGTATCATTAGTGAATGGAAACAGGGAATGCAATTGCGGTTCCTTGGATATATTTGCACGTGTTTTCATTCTGAACAAAGATTTCCCTCTGTGTTTCTACAGTTTTTCAAGTCTCATTAGGGGGCAGGTAGAAGTGCAAGCTCTTTGAACATCGATATGTTGAGATGATATGCTCAGCTATGTGGTACACCTTCGCTATGTAATTTTTATTATACTTTTTGTTTGTCTGTTGTAATTTCTAAAGTTCACGGAAGCAGCTCAAACAAAGGTGATCGGATTTTCTCAATTTTTACTTTAATCAGATTTCACATTCAAAACTTTAGTTTTTCTAAAATCATTGTCCAGCAACTTTGTTTTCTGTAAATTCATTTTTAAACACGATTAGTTAGTCATGAGTTAAAAAAGTGATTAAAACTACAGTAAAATATCGGGAATATCGCAAAATTATATAAATCATTGCAAAACGCATAAAATTTCCCGTATGTGTGTGTGTTAAAAAATCCGACATTGCTTGGCATTTCAATGTGGAACTGTTTTTATTACATAGTGGCAGACGAAGATAGATGATATGTAATGTAAACCATCCTGACAGCAAATGCCCCGGAGTGATACACGTGATACTCCTGACATTCTTTTGCACCGACAATTATTTTTCCGGAGACTTGAATATTATTATCTATTTTAAAAGCTATATCTTATTGGTTTGATTTTCATAAAAAGCTCTTTATCAATTATGACTTTTGGTGAGACGTAGTGGTAAGAGGAATTACCATACCCAGGAAAGGTTTGAAAAGAAATGCAGACCAACTTGTAAAGCAGCATCGTCAGAGAAACATCGGTGCAAAGTTCCATTTAAAAACTTATTTTGCTTTCGCCAATCCTTCGTTGCCTGTTGCCTAACACCTCCTCATTCTTCTGTTAAAAACTAATAATGAAGGAAGAAAGGGCGCCTGCGAACTTTCTCTCCTCCAGGAGAAGAATGTTGATTTCTGTGAACAGAGAGACTGACGAATGTGGCTAAACGTGCAAAAGTTTGTTTCGAGCAGCTGGAATTTTAAGAGCAGAAACCAGTAATCCAATAAATACAAATGAATGTACACAGAAATAAAGACATATTTCAGAAATCGTTATTCTGATCACAGAAATAATTTCGTAAGCTATACTTTCCCTTCTATTCCAAGATAAAATCTAATGGTGGAATTTTTCTGAGAAATTCTTTTGAAATGCTAGCAGCTTTATCCCTCCGCTGTGTTAACCGACGCGTTTATTTAGACATGAAATCGCGCGTTTTCATATTTAAAGCACAGATTGTTAATTTTGTGATGAGTTACATCATTGGTTATGACTCCCTTTGCCTGGAAGGGGTTATATATTGCTGGGTTACGCCCTGCCGGGAAGAGGGCGACAGAGCACAATATAACTAAGGAGCTGAATTATAAATAAATTCACAATAAAGCCATCGAATCGTATCCAACGAAAAACGATATTGGCTGGAGACATATCTCCTTCCAAACCCAAGCAAGTTTAGAAAGTCAGTTCAGCCGAGTTTTATCAGATAAACACCAAAGTATTTGCCGTTTCCAGAGACTGAGACAAAGTGTAATACATACCGAGTAGAAAAACAATTTATTCATCAAAATAACTATCATAGACATCAAAAACGTTCTGCTAACGGGTTAAGAACTTATATATATGTTACTGCTAAAGTGCAGAAATCAGTTAAACCTTGCCCAGTACCAATGGATTGTTTTATTGCTGTTTGACGTAAAGATATTTCTACAGCAGGGATATCTTCTTTCGTTAAAAATCTCTCTTTGCAAACACTGAATTCAGATTTTGCATTCAATTGTTTTAAAATACCCGTTTTAGTACCAAGTTTATAAAAGCCATCCTCTGTTTTACTAAGAACCACAGCTAAAATCGAGCGGGCATCAGTTTTTGCTCTGTCTACTTCGGGAACTTTAATCCTCACAGTGACACCTTCATTGACATTTGGGTGCTTTGCATTAGAAACTGCTAACATTTTCTTTGCTTGCTTTTCTAAACCTTTCTTGGCTTCATCACGCTGTATTTTCTGATCCATATTCTTTTTACAGATGTTGCACAATACATTCTTACCATACCCTTTCTTTTTAGGATCTATTTCACTACAAATTACGTGAACAAACATATCACACGATTTACACTTGTGAGCACCTAATGTTGCTTTTGAGCAAACAATACAGACCATGTCTTGTATAGTCCTCCTTACAGGCTCTGTACGAAACTGTAATGGCGATTCTGCTGAAGTTAAGGGTAACTCAGTGATGACTTCTTCAACATGCAAAGGTGATTATTTCGAGGTGCAGGGTAGCTGAATATTCTTTATAACTGTATCCTCAATCAACGGTGTAGAAGGCAGTTTAAGATTACCATCGATGAATTCTTGTATTTCTATAGGTGATTCTGTAGAAGCAGGGGATAACGGAATGTCCTCTTGAGTAAGATTTGACTGTGATCCCATAATCACAGTCTCTTGGGAATCTTCTAATTTTTCAAGGTCTTCTTCAGTATTAATCGAATGTAATGCACTTTGTGGTATAATAGAAGAAGATAATCCCACTTTTGCGGGACAACCGAACATGACTTCGTATGGACTTCTTTTAATTGCAGAATGATAGGCACGATTCTTCATGAATTGTACAAATCGTACGTTCTCACTCCACTTGTTAGTTTGGTTATCGGCCATCCAAGTAGTGAGCATGTTTTCAATGTCTTGCTTCGCTCGTTCTACACTTCCTTGACTTTGGCTGTGTCTAGGTTTGCCATTAACCATTTTGATTTCTGGCCACAACTGCGTTACACTTTCTAAGATTTTATTAGAAAATTCGCGTCCGTTATCAGAATGCAAAATACTTGGAGCGCCAAAAAGGAGAAAAATATCAAGCAAGTTATAGTCTACTTCATCCGCGCGTTTTGATGTGAGCGGCTTCAATACAACAAATTTTGTTAAGTGGTCTTGGTATACGAAAAGAAACTTAACCTTTCCATCTGGTTGAGATTGGTAATCGATGAGATCCACCTGGCATCGGCTTTACAACAATCCCTTTTTTTGCACTTTTTTCGTTTTTTGTTGACAAGGTTCGCATAAATCCAAAAACGTTTTTATTTGGGCTTGGGTTATGTTTTTATAAAGTGTATTTAATTGTTTGATCATTCTGTCTCTTCCACCGTGGCCAATTGACAAATGAGTAGAATACAATATGTCAAACAATTCTTCGTCATGGACAAACTTTTTCACACTTTCTCGCGCATATGACAACGGCTCAATGAGTTTTTCACAGCCTTGTACAGTCAACACATCATACCTTTGAATTATTCGATAATCTCGAGATGATTCTTTGTTCTTGGAAACTTTTATGCGCTTTACATCTTCAATTATGCAATCATACTTTCGTTTTGTCATTAAAACACTATTATATTTTGAATCTTCGCTAAAGAGGTTTTCGAAGAACCTTTTCTTCATTTTACTCACCAATTCGGTGCTTGCTTGCATACTAGGGGTTAAATTTATCTGCTTTAAAAAAATCACGACACAAATTCACGCGCTAACAGGCAGAAACGAATTTGAAAACAGAACTAGCTATGCTACGCACAGGCAGCCGACGCCAATTATGAGAAATGAAAACAACCGGCGACGACTAGACGCTGGCGAAACGAAGCTAAAAGTGGAGGGAGAGGGGGAAGGTGTAGGGAAAGGAAATGAGAGAAACAGGCGAAACCAAACTAAAAGTGGAAAGAGAGGGGGAAGGTGTAGGGAAAGGAAATGAGAGAAACAGGCGAAACCAAACTAAAAAGTGGAAGGAGAG
The DNA here is from genome assembly GCA_039090855.1 of Macrothele yani. Taxonomy (NCBI): domain Eukaryota; kingdom Metazoa; phylum Arthropoda; class Arachnida; order Araneae; family Macrothelidae; genus Macrothele; species Macrothele yani. Next base: position 55,132,715 of record CM077031.1, read on the forward strand.
GGGCAAGGTGTAGGGAAAGGAAATGAGAGAAACAAACTTTTGAACTTTAACGATACGGAAGCCGTTAATGTGCACATTACCTAGGTAAAATGCGGAAAACTCTTGATTCCGCACGTTAGCGGAGCAAATCAGTTAATCTGCAGATTAGCTAGGTAATGTGCACATTAACGGCTTTCGAGCAAATGCTGGGTAGTGAGAAGAGCAAACATTTTGGAAGGCAGCGCGCAACTCACCAAAACTAGCGAAGTTGTGCCCACGTAAATTATCGTCCAGTGAAAGAAACAAATGATAATCTGAAGGAGAGATTTCTCGTGAGTAAGCTTGAAAATTTAAAAGCTCCCACCGTAGGTCTTTGATAGTGTTTCTGGTCAATACAGCCGAATGCGCATCAGCGTTTTCTAAAAGGAGCAGTACTGTATTTCTGTTGACCAGTGCTTCTTCCTTTTTTTAAGGTCCTGGCGCACACGTTTCAATTGTTCACAGCACATTGCAGTGATGATCTCCCAGCCGTCTTGAAGAAGTTCATAATAAAAAACACCACGTGATGTCCACCATGCACTCAACATAACTTTACGGTGATGCAGTGCTGGCTTCGATGTGTGAATAATTGAGTCACTGCTGGACAACCAATATGTAAAACGTTTTGGGGTGTTGTTTTGGACCCACTTCTCCTCCGATGTCAATATCCTATCCAAAAATGGTTCTTGTCATAGCGAGACGGCAATGCAAGACCAACTGAGACATGTTTCTCTTTGTTAACAAGCAGACAACTTGTGCCGGACACACTTACACAATTTGTATACCCCACCTATTGCATGCAGATGTCTTCGGATGACTTGATCACTAACACTAAATGACTGGGCGAGAGTTCGAAATGTTTGGCTATTGCGCTGGTCATTAGAAACTTGCAGTGCTTCTGTGTCAGTTCTGATAGGACTACCACTCCGGTTGTCTTGAAGGGATCCATCTGCATATCTAAACTTTCGAAACCAATCCCGACTTGTGCGTTCCTTTAGAACATCTGCCCGAATGCTAAGCAAATGCGAAGAGTTGTTTCTGCAACAGATGAACCAAGACTACATTTGTATAACAGACATCTACAAATAAACTCCACTGATGCCGCCATTGTAATCGCACGTCTTTTCACTACCAAACTGTTGACTCATGCGGTTTATGCGCTCAAGGCATCTTGGGATATCAGCTGAAAATATATTTAGGGCGGGACGCCGTCTTTTCACAAATTCAATCATTACACAGTGATTCTTCGCTCCCTTCAAAAACTGAAACTACTTTTTGTGGTTACCTGATAAAAACTGTCCAATAAAAATAGCAGTGCATTTAATTTTATTAAAACCGATTACCATTCTACTCGCAAGCAATCACTTTTTGTTTAGCAATTCGTTCTGGAATTCTTTGTATCACGTACACTCAGGATAGGAAACGTAAACATGCCTGCCAACCTGCGTCACTCTGAAAAAGTTAACAAGTACATCTTATGCCGCGGATAATTACCTCCTGATGGATTTGGCTAATATCGTGTGACCAAATTTACCTCAGAAACAATTTTCTCTAATAAAATACAAAAGTTCTGGTGAACTTCAAAGAGACAACTCAGACAGTTCTTCGTTATTTTGGTAAGCAGTCCCAAATTATTCGTTTCATTACAGCAAGTTTTGCCGTTCTACTATATTACAATATTCACTAAACTTCAATCATCATGATGGTTTAAAGTACTTTATTTTCGAATTTTAAAACCCCGTCTACAGCTGAGTAAGTCACAATGTCTTCAAAGCAGCAAAATTTCAAGAATGTCGACATCCTCTTCCTCGTAGAAACCAAATACAGCAGAGTCAGCTCATGAGAAGGAGCTCGGGAGCCTTATTAAATACCGTCTCCAGCTGATTAAGTCAAAATGTCTTCAGAAAAGCGATATTTCTAAAATGTCGACGTTCTCTCCCTCGTGAAAATGAAGTACAGTAGAGTCAGCTCATGATATAGAGCTCGGGCAGCTTTGTTAAATCCTGTCTTCAGCTGATAAACTTAGAATGTTTTCACAGAAGCGATATTTCTAGAATGTCGACATCATCTCCCTTGTAAAAAACAAATACAATACAATCAGTTCATGACATAGTGCTTGGGGACCCTTATTAAATTCCTTCCCCAGCTGAAAAACCAGAATGTCTTCAAAGAAGCGAAATTGCAGAATGCCGACGTCCTCCCTCTTATGAAAACGATGTACAGTAGCGTCAGCACATGGCAATGAGCTCTGGAACCCTTGTTAAATATTGCCTTCAGCAAAGTATGTTTTTGGGTAAATATTCTCAAAATGTAAAAAACATCCATACGTGATAACATGCATGCACGTTTATATTTTTACGCGGGCCTTTTTTCTAGGCCCCTTGGTATACGAATATCTCTTAAATAAAAAACAAAAACTGGTCAGAGAAATATTTTCGAGCGTTGCATCCCTGTGAAATAAGAACACGGAAAACGTGTTAGAACTGATACGCTCCGGAAATAGGACAACACAGGCACATGTAGTTATTTACAAAAATTTACATATTATTTACACAGTACATTTACTTTCGCACCTTTGCCTCGGACAGACGAGGGCGGTAACATGACAACCCCCTCCCCAAAGCAATGGCGATTCTAAAAGTCAAATCTGTGCTCCTTAAATTGGATTGTAGTCTGGTCAGCCTAGAGCACAGTTCTGGTGGCCAGAGTTGGAATGCGAAAGGCAAAATATACTTACAATTTTATATCCGTTCCTTTTCTACGACAATCCACTTGTTTGTGTAATTCACCATAGCGCTTCATACTATGAAGCGCTGTCTAGAAATAGCCGTCCTACAGGTGACACACACGGGCACACACACACACACACACACATACTTGCCGACGACGGTCAGCTGCAAATTCACGGAACAGGGAGTGGGTTGGGGGTCATATCGGCTGGAGAATACAGAGCTTCCCGAAATTTTCTTCCCTGGCGAGGCAAAATTTTTCTGCCCTAACTTGGTTGCTGTCGTTTGTACACTTTGAGCTTCCGTTTATCTTCAATACAAAAATGAAGAAAAAAGAAAAGAAAAAAATATTTTCAAGGGTAGGTGGGAGTCAATAATCTGTTCCCAGTAGTCCAGAACAAGTTATTATATTTGTGTAGTCAACCAAACAGATGTTCTTTTCTTTCCACAGACCTCAGTTTCACACTCCTGTTAAGTTTACTTTTGCCCGTCACTTCTTGACACCTTTCGCTCTTTCGGGGGTGTTAGGTACCCTCAGCCAGGTCCAAACATTTATCTCCCTCCCCTGCTGTAAACAGACAGTTCAATATATTTTTAAGCAATTACCAACGAGACTTAAAGGTGCACATTTGGTGAGTTTCAGCTTCAAGCGATTGTAACAAATTCAAACCGGTTCTTTTCAAATTCAGCTCGAATATCAAAGAATATTCGACTTCATGTAACAACATTATTCAGCTGTAAAAATTGAATATACCGGGAAGATGAATTAACTACATTAGTAATGCAGCTAATTAATAAAACCCTTCAAGCACATTCAACTTCTGTCAGCCTCGTGACACCAACCGCAGTTTCTACTACACTAGGGGCTGCGCCTCTAGGATCGCTACGCTTGTTTCTAGAGTAGCGCTCGTGCCCTTAAGTCCGATCTCCAAGTATATCACATGAAATAAAAACGGGAAAATTCATATAAATTTCAATTTTTATTGCATGTCTAAGCAAATAAAGCTTCGTATTCCAAAGTTTCAGAGTTTTCTTTACTGTCGTTAATGTTTGGAAGGTCAGACTTTTGTCGTTTGAACTTATAGCACTTACTAAATTTACCACTAAGGAAAATAAAAGCGCTTAAAAAAGCATTTCCGTAAACCGTAAACCGTTATGCTAAACCGTTAAGGTGGACGTCAAGTAATTTTGCTTCCTATACTTCCAATTGAAAAACTTTTGTACACATTTCCTTCACAATTAATGTGTTCCGAAGGATGCAAATTTGAACATCGATTAAAATAACTTCATATTATAACTTGAAATACTTAATATTTTCTAAAACTTAACCATAATTATATTAAAAATCAATAATTTCTCCTTTGATGGTGTTGGAACCAGAAAAAAAATGGAGCGACCTGTACTTTGATGACGTCAGTAGACAAACAAATGTTGGATTGCATAATTATGGTTATGTTTTAGAAAATATTTAGTATTCGAAGTTATAAAATGAAGCTATTTTCATCGATGTTAGAAATTTCATCCTTGGGTACGCATTAATTGCGAAGAAAATGTGTACAGAAGTTTTTCCATTGGAAGTATAGGAAGCAATATTACTTGACGTCCACCTTAAAAAACTGAGATAGCTTTACCAACAAAGCATATCCATAACAAAATCTCTGCGTCACAATGGAAGCAGGTCACGTGACCAGAACGTTCCTCTGTGGTTATCGTGAAGACAGACAAGCCGTTCGTTTCTTTCCTTTGCGTCTGTAAAAAAAATGTTTTTTTCCTGTGAATTTATCGTCTGCGTTAGTGGTTCGTGTTGACTGCGTTGAGTTTTCACCGTTTTGCCTCACTTCAAGTGAGTGTGTGTGCCTTCTGTTTCGTTATTTTGTGTTTCTTCTGTGTGACGCAGTTGCAGCACACGGTGTTGTGTTGTTCGGCTAAGCGGCCATGATGGCTGCTTCCCAAGTACAAATGCAAGTTCCGTCTGCTGATTTTATCTCCACTGGATTTTCTTTGGCTACATCGACCGCTTGTGAGACAACTATGCCCTCTTCAAGTGTGGATTTGTCTACTTCTTATTGTGTTTCTGCTTCTAATGTGCTTCGTCCTAATATTTCTGCATCGAATGTTCTTCGTCCTAATTTGCATATCCTGTGTGCCGAGTCACGTTCTGCTGCCACGGCTGCTACTCCTCCACGCTCGTATGCTGCGACTGCTTGTCCAAACCAATCTCATGCACCTCTTTCAATGCAACCAGAATTTTCTAGAAAAGATAAAGTTCTCAAGATTCGGATTTCTGACGACTCACCAGCAGGTAAAGAACTTTCCTCAGCTTTGTTATTAAGTGTGTATTTTCCGTCTCTTCGTGACATCCCCCTCTATTTGGAGGCCTTGGTTAAAGTTGTTCCCAAGGAAAGCATCGTTTCAATTATTCGCATTGGAGGGGAGTTGTCGTTCATTTTGTTCACCAAAAAGCCACCGTCACCGTTCTTGCTACAGGCATTGATATTGGCTCTTTTCACTTGCAACCTGTTGCTTCTGCACAGCGCCCGGTCACAGTGACATTATCTCCTGTGCCTACTGCTATTCCTGACAACGTACTTGTTGCTGCACTCGGCACTCTTGGTCGAGTAGTGGGAGAGACTAAATTTCTCCCAGCTGCTGCCAGAGACTCTCCATTCAAATTTGTGCAAGGAGGACGTCGAGAATATCATGTTATTTTCCCCACTGACCAAGCCATTTCTAACCGCCCCACATCTCTGCAACTTCTTGCTGACACACGAACATACGTTTTCAACTTATTTGCTGGTATCCAGTGTTTCCGGTGTAGAGCTGAGGGACACCTGGCTTATGAGTGCCCTCAGCGCACACTTGCGCAAGGTGCTGTCCCTTCGTTGAAGGTTCGTGACACACCTTCATCATACACTTCCTCCGCCCTTACTACTGAACAAACTGTTTCCCCAATGTCAACCACGTCACCATCTCTGCTACTTGCTCCTTCAACGACTGCAGATATTTCGTTGTCTTCACTTGTTTCAGTTCCGCCACTGCCATTCAACTCCGAGCAGCCGCTGTCTTTCAAAACTCCTACGCAGTTATTGCCAAGCACTAAACAGCCATTACCATACAACTCCGAGCAGGCGCTTTCTTTCAAAACAACTACGCAGTTATTGCCAAACACTGAACTGCCATTTCCATTCAACTCCGAGCAGCCGCTTTCTTCCGAAACTACTGCGTCATCATTGCCCAGCTCTCACGCGCCACCACCAAGCAACAAATTGCCTCCCGTTTCACAGCCTGTTTCGCAAGTGCAAACACCTGCTTCTCAACTGTTCAAATCTGCTCTCATTGTTGACATGTCATTTCCACCTCTTCCTACTTCGGTGGGCTCCTCTGGACCCAAAACTGCCGGGAAACGCCCACATTCTGCCGAGTCTTCTCCTAGGCCTTCGCGTCGCACTAGACGCTTTCGGACCAAATCTTCTGCCACTTCCTCTGGAACCTCACCTGGCGTAGAAAATTTTTCTTCTCCACTTCGTACAACAAACGGATTCGCTTGCCTCCCTACTGATGATGATATAGATGTTGCTGCTAATTTAAGTGAATCAGCATCGATTGCTTCGGATGTTGTTGGAGATGATTCTTCTCTTCCCACCATTCCCAAACTTTCCGCTCTGTTCAAAGACTGTTCTGTTCCAATGCAACCGCTCACATTTACTGAACTTCTTGAACTAATTCAACGCCCTAGGATTGACAAATTTCTAACAATCCCGTGTATTCAATCTACGTTAAATTGGTTACCTGAAATGCTTCAACAACTGCAATTGCTTGATGAATTTTTGATTAACGTTTCCGTTCCCCCTGAAGATGCCCAGCTTCAGCATCGTCTGTGGTACATGCTGAAGTTGCTCACAGCTGAACTCGAAAACAATCAACAGCCTGTTCATGATTTCCCAACTGACTGAGTTTTTTTTTCTTCTGAATAAACGTTTTGTTTTTGAAATTGCTTACCTTTGAACTTGTACTGCTTTACCGTCTGTTTTTGTTTAGTTTTCGGCGAACTCTTTGACACAGTTTAATACTATTGTTATCAACGGACTAATAGACTTTTATTTTTACTGCTGTTCAACTGGGCAGCCTCTCAGCGCCCTCTTTTTCACGCCTTTTACACTGTTGTTATTGTTTTTTTTAAATGCTTGCGTATACCTTGTTCTCTCCCACATCTTGTTACTGTTTTGTATTCTGTACTTGTTCATATTTTGTAGAGGCATTTTTATACCTAACATTTTTAGCAATAAATACCTTATGAAGACAAGCCGTTCGTTTCTTTCCTTTGCGTTTGTAAAAAAAATGTTTTTTTCCTGTGAATTTATCGTCTGCGTTAGTGGTTCGTGTTGACTGCGTTGAGTTTTCACCGTTTTGCCTCACTTGAAGTGAGTGTGTGTGACTTCTGTTTCGTTATTTTGTGTTTCTTCTGTGTGACGCAGTTGCAGCACACAGTGTTGTGTTGTTCGGCTTAGCGGCCATGATGGCTGCTTCCCAAGTACAAATGCAAGTTCCGTCTACTGATTTTATCTCCACTGGATTTTCTTTGGCTACATCGACCGCTTGTGAGACAACTATGACCTCTTCAAATGTGGATTTGTCTACTTCTAATTGTGTTTCTGCTTCTAATGTGCTTCGTCCTAATGTTTCTGCATCGAAAGTTCTTCGTCCTAATTTGCATATCCTGGATGCCGAGTCAGGTTCTGCTGCCACGGCTGCTACTCCTCCACGCTCGTATGCTGCGACTGCTCGTCCAAACCAATCTCATGCACCTCTTTCAATGCAACCAGAATTTTCTAGAGAAGATAAAGTTCTCAAGATTCGGATTTCTGACGACTCACCAGCAGGTAAAGAACTTTCCTCAGCTTTGTTATTAAGTGTGTATTTTCCGTCTCTTCGTGACACCCCCTCCCCCTCTATTTGGAGGCCTTGGTTAAAGTTGTTCCCAAGGAAAGCATCATTTCAATTATTCGCATTGGAGGGGGTGTTGTCGTTCATTTTGTTCACCAAAAAGCCACCGACACCGTTCTTGTTACAGGCATTGATATTGGCTCCTTTCACTTGCAACCTGTTGCTTCTGCACAGAGCCCGGTCACAGTGACATTATCTCCTGTGCCTACTACTATTCCTGACAACTTACTTGTTGCTGCACTCAGCACTCTTGGTCGAGTAGTGGAAGAGACTAAATTTCTCCCAGCAGCTGCCAGAGACTCTCCTTTCAACTTTGTGCAAGGGGGTTGTCGCCAATATCGTGTTATTTTCCCCACTGACCAAGCCATTTCTTACCGCCCCACAACTCTGCAACTTGTTACGGACACACGAACATACGTGTTCAACGTATTTGCTGGTGTCCAGTGCTTCCGGTGTCGAGCTGAGGGACACCTGGTTTCTGAGTGCCCTCACCGCACACGTGCACCTGGTGCTGTCCCTTCGCAGAAGGTTCCCGATACACATCCATCTTCCACTTCTTCCTCCCTTACTACTGAACAAACTGTTGCTTCTATGACAAACACGTCTCCTTCTTTGCTGATTGCTCCTACCATGACTGCAGAGATTTCGCTGTCTTCACCTGTTTCAGAACTGCCATTACCATCCAACTCCGAGAAGGCGCTATCTTTCAAAACAACTTCACAGTTATTGCCAAACACTGAACCTTCTTTACCATTCAATTTCGAACAGCTGCTTTCTTTCCAAACTTCTGCGTCTTCATTGCCCAGCACTCTAGCGCCACCACCGTGCAACAAATTGGCACCCGTTTTACAGCCTGTTTCTCAAATTCCAACGTCTGCTTCTGAACCGTTCAAATGTGCTCTCATTGATGACATCTCATTTCCACCTCTTCCTTCTTCTGTGGGCTCCTCTGGACCCAAAACTTCCGGGAAACGCCCAAATTCTGCGGAGTCTTCTCCAAAGCGTTCGCGACGCTCAAGGCGTTCTCGGACCAAATCTTCTGCCACTTCCTCTGGAACCTCACCTGGCGTGGAGAATTTTTCTTCTCCACTTCGTACAACAAACAGATTCGCATGCCTCCCTACTGAAGATGATATGGATGTTGCTGCTGATTTAAGTGAATCAGCATCGGTTGCTTCGAATGTTGAAGATGATTTTTCTTTTCCCACCATAACCAAACTTTCAACTCTTTTCAAAGACTGTACTGTTCCAGGTCAACCGCTCACATACACCGAACTTCTTGAACTAATTCAACACCTAAAAAACGTAAATTGATAACAATCCCATGTATTCAATCCAAGTTAAATAGGTTACCTGAAATGCTTCAACAACTTCAATTACTTGATGAATTTTTGAGAAATATAACTCTTCCTCCTGATGCTGCCCAGTTTCAGCGGCGTCTTTCATACCTGTTGAAGAAGCTCTCAGCTGAACTCGAAAACCATCTACAGCCTGTTCATGATATCCCAACTGATTTGTGTTAGTTTCAACTGCCCTAGCTTTGCTGCGTCGGCAACTAATGCTCTTGTCTTCGAAGATATTCGTTATCTCAAAGCTAACATCATTCTCCTGCAGGAAACAAACTGTTCTCCTTTGACAGACATTTCCCGCTGGCGAAGCTGGCCTTTTGTCTTTTTTCACAATTTCCGCGCCCATTTGTGGTCCGGCACCGCAATTGGCATTCATAATCGTTTTCTTCCGTTTCTGTCTGACGTTGTTGAGTCACAGAGCCTGCTTGGGATTTTTCAATATCTTTCTTTTCGCTTCCTTTCTACATGTTTTCATTTGTTAAATTTGCACGTTCCTCGTAGTGATTCAGAAGCTACATCCCTCTTTCTTCATGTTACTACAATTCTCGCTGAGATTCCGTCTTCTGAAATTGTGATCATGGCTGGTGACTTTAACTGTACGCTGCAACCTCTTTACGATCGTGATGGGTCTCAAGATGTCCGCTCTTCTCCAGGTTTCGCAACTCACTCAACTGGTCTTTAATTTTGATCGCCAAGATGCATTTCGCCTTCTCCATCCTGTGACCCGTGATTTCACCTGGTTTCCTCCTGCAGGATCCTCCAACGCTGCTGCACGTTTGGACCGATTTTATGTTTCCAGTTTTTTGCGTTCTTCCCTTGTTTCTGTTTCACATGCTCCAGCTGTTTCCTCCGACCATCATCCATTCGTTCTACAATTTCATCTTCCCTCCACTGGTGTCCCTCACCCAATGGTTTGGACCCTTGATGATTTCTGCCTGCAAGATCCAACTTTTATTTCTCATGTCAATTCCATTATTGCGCAATCAGTCAATCAACTTCCCTCCACTGTTGAAACGGCAGCTCTGTGGCTCTCCACCAAACATTCCATTTCTGCGTTTGCTAAACGCTTTTGTTTTTCTGTTCGCACCAATCGTCTTATGGACATAGATTCAATCCGCCGTGCTCTTCAGTCTACCTCGCACACCGTTCCTAACTTTGAAATCCTGCAAGCCCGGCTTCATCATCACCTCCAATCATCGGCTAAATCTGCTCTGACTCGCTTGAAGTTCACCCTTCTTCACTTTCATGATGATCCCCTTCAGAGTCTTCGTCATCTTGAAGAACATCGAACTAAATAAAATACCATCGCTTATCTTTCCTTTCCGGATGGATCTACCACGGCAGACCCCTCCCTCATCTGCCAACATACTCATTCATACTTTTCTGGTCGTTTTCAACCTACTCAGATGTCTCCAGCTGATTCCTCTCCACTTCTTCACGGTCTTCCTCAAGTCCCTCAATGTTTCTTTTCTTCGCTCAGTGCTCCAATCTCACCAGCCGAAATTCGTTCTTCTGTTTTCAGTCTTAATGATCGTTCCTCACCAGGTGAAGACGGTCTTCCTCTTTCCTCTTATAAGGCTTTTTCTTCCACCTCTTCTTCCTCTTCTGGTTGCCTGTTTTAACTTCGTTTTATCTTCTTCTTCCTTTTCTCCATCAGCTTTTTCCTTTGCTCTACTTCGCCTTATTCCAAAATCTGGCAACCTTGGACTTTTGACAAACTGGCGGCCTATTTCCATTCTAAATACCGATTACAAAATCTTTGCCAAAATTCTTGCTCTTCGCCTTAATCCAGTTCTTTCGCACATCATCCATCCTGATCAGACCTACACTGTTCCTTCTCGCTCAATCGCTTCTAACATCACTGTCATTCGTAACTTATACTCTCTCACTTCTCGACTCTCTGAACCTCTCGCAATTTTCAATATCGACCAGCATCAAGCTTTTGATTCAATTAACCACTCATATCTCTTCACTATTCTTCGCCAGTTGGGTTTTCCTTCCTCCTTCCGTTTGGCGCTTTCCAATCTTTACTCTCACTCCTTCTTTCGTGTTCGTACTTCAGCATTTCTCATCTCTGCTATTCCTTTCGCTAGTGGGATCCGGCAGGGCTGCCCCCTGTCAGGTCAACTCTTTGCTCTCTCTTTTGAACCGCTTTTTGATTTGTCTCCGTTCTCGTTTGTTTTCCTCCAGTTCCGCGAGGAGTTGCGTGCACCCGTCACCACCACACAGTTCTTTCGGCATACGCAGATGACTTAACAGTCTTCATCCGTTCTGAGGGAGCATTCGGAACTCTTCGAAATACCTATCTTCAATATGCTGCGATTTCTGGTTCTTCACTCAACATAGATAAATGCTCTGGACTATGGGCTGGGTCGTGGACGATGCGCGCTGACCGCCCATGGGGTGCCCACTGGTCTTCAAGTGTTGCCAAATTTCTCGGAGTCTACATTGGAGACCCCTCTGCGGTCGCCGCTGCTACCTGGAATCCCCTGGTTCAGAGGGTCAATCGCCGCCTAGCACCTTTTTACCGTCTCAAGCCTTTTCTGTCGTTTCTCAGCCGTGCCTACCTCCTCAACACCTTTCTCCAACCTTCTTTTTTTCATGCTTGGATTGCGCACCTTCCTCCGCCGTTTTTGCTTCGCGAACTTCAACGTACCTTCACTAATTTCGTCTGGAATGTCATTCATTGGGTTCAGCACTCCACTCTCGTTCTTCCTATTTCATTTGGTGGTCTCTCTCTCTCTCTCCGATATCTCTCTGAAGTTCAAAGCTTTCCACCTTCAAAATTTCCTTCGGACTTTCTCTCTCCAACCTTCTTCTTCTCAAACCATTGTCGACTCGCTTCTCTTTCCCCGAAGTCCCCACCTCATTGTCTCAACTTTTCCCCACATGGACCTCTTTGCTCTCCTTCCGAGCCATTTCTCTGAGTTTTACAGATCCGCTCTTACCCTCTGGCGTTCCTTATATCCTTTTCGTCTTCCCCCTGCCTCTACTAACGATCTCCTTGCGGAACCTCTCTTCTTTTCTTCTGCTATCCGTTCCTCTGCTTCTTCATATTTGCACTTCTCCACCTGGTTCACCAGTGGCGTGGTGCGAGTCTCTCAACTCGTGATTCCAACCTTCGCTGGAAATCGCTCTCCCAGATCACTCGTCCTCTTTCGGATTCGCCCATTCATCGTTCTCAGCTTCGATTACTTCAAGTCAGTATTCGTCGACTCTATCCTCTCCTCGCAGATCAACATGGACTTATCTCGCAACCCTCAGCGCCTCATAGCCTTCCTTTTCTTGTGTATCTCAATGTTATTCCTTTCCTTCCTCATCAGGTTACTGTCAAGCTTCTTTATCAGCATTTTTTAACACATTTTCTTGAACCAATGCCTATTCCCAATGTACCATCTTCAGATTTGCCAGCCACCTGGACAGACTCTCATACTTCTCTCGCCTCTCCAAAAGCTTGTGACATTCATTGGTTACATATTCATCGCCGCCTACTGACTCCTCGAACTCTTCACGGTTTCCGTCATCTGACTTCACCTCTTTGTTTTTTTTGTTCAACCCTCGGAGATGTTCATCATGCATACGTCTTGTGTCTGATGTTACAGCCCTTGTTCTCACTGATGTTCTCTCTCCTTCAAAACGTTTGTGCTCACCTTCACACCATGTCACATTATCTTGTGTTACGTCACCACTTTCCGTCGGCTCCCACGCATAATCATGTATGCTCCTTCCTAATTCTACAAGCGAAGTATACAATCTATCTGTACTATCATCGCAGCGTCGATCAACCTTCCCTCCGCCGTTATCACACAGCTCGTCGTTTCCTCTGCCGCAGATATCGTCACTCCGTTACAGCCAGATTACAACTCGAATTTGACATTGCACAAGCCAATAACACTGTTCCAAACTTCATGTCTATATGGTCACCACATCAGCCTTGGTTCCAAGTCGTTGAAAATGTCGTGGAACTGCTGGCTTAACTTTCGGCTCTCCACTACAGTGTTTTATTCCATCATCAGTGTTCTTCATTAGTGTTCTGTGTCTACTTTTCTGCCCAAGTGCGAGACTCACTTTTACTACCGAATTCGCGTTTTCTTTTGAAATTGTTTACCTTTGAACACTTACTGCTTTACCGTCTGTTTTTTTTCGTTTTCGGTGGACTCACAGACACATTTTATTACTATTGTCACCAATGGACTCATTGACTTATATTTTTTACTACTGTTAAACAGGGAAGTATGCGAGCGCCCGCTTTTTCACACCTTTTATATTGTATTTATATGTTTTTTAATGCTGGCGATCACCTTGTTCTCTCCCATTTCTTGTTACTATATTTATTTTGTACTTGTATATATTTTGTTCGGGGTTCTTTTCCCAACATTTTGAGCAATAAAGACCTTATGAAGACGAGCCGTTCGTTTTTTCCTTTGCGTCTTAAAAAAAAGCTTAAAAATCAGAAAATAAATTTTTCTTAAATTTTTTTTTGGTAAAAATGGGATGATAGTTGCAGGTTTATGCTGTACAAATTGCAAAGCGTTATGATTTATAGTTTGCCATATATCAGTTTTTTAAATGGATCCCATCGCGAAATAGAGAATTTTGTGAAATTTAGAAATTTAATTTCTCGTAAACTAAATCCAAATTTAAGAAAAGGGTGACGAGATGCACAAAATAGCTCTTGAAGTATCGCCAGAATAGAGAAACGGTTTTTTCAGGGTGTTCTCCAAACAATTATCTACAAACGATGTAAAGTTCGTATTTTTGTGTACAATACGTTTTGCGCTGCGAGCTAGGAAAGCAAGAGTGTCGCGAAATTTCTAAAACAGCGGCAGCAGCAGCGCAGGCGGCAGTTACTTTTTTTAGAATAGAGATACAAAAGACATAAAACAAAACTAAAACTTATGCTCCCAATGCAACGCTGACTTGGAGGATAAAAGGGTCAATGGGCACAATCCCAGGAATTGTTATCCTCATTTCTTACTCTCCTATTCCTCTATGAAACTGTCCACCAGAAATCTACTTTAACGTGAGTGAGCTCAACACACTTTCTATTTGGCCACGAATTGGTGACCTGTTTTCATCTCTGTTCATTCGATATACCTAAGCTATACCGCCCTGGAATGTGTAGCGGAGCGTGTAATGTACAACACCCATCTTGAGCTGCATTTATTAATATTTATTTATGTTTCTTGTTCCATTTATTAATATTCGCTCACTAATACATAGGGATTGCTTTGTCCTGTTTCAGTGTCTACCAGAAATCCACATTAGAATGCCTGAGCACTACCCATTCTCTGTTTGCCCACAAATTGGTGACCTGTGTTCATGTATGCTGACTCGATACACCTAAGCTATAACCTCTTGAAGTGTGTAGCAGGGAGAGTCTCTTGTATGACGCAATTCCTGAACTGCAACTGTGCAGCAGATATCCACGTTAGAATGCGTGAGCCCCACCCATCCTCTTTCTTTCACGAATCTGTAGCCGTTTTTTCTTGTCTGTTGAATCGATACACCTAAGCTATACCTCCTTGGATTGCGTAGCAGGGAGAGTCTCTTGTACAACACACTTCTTCTGCTTTTGATGCATTTCGTGCCCGTTGTTCCATTTAATAACATTTTCCCACTAATACATATGGATTGCTGTGTGCTGTTTCAAATTTTTATTGCATGCAGCTATTTCCATTCTTTTATTTCAGAATATTAAAGAACAGGCTTTCCTTGTCTATTTAACTATGTATTTTCATTAAATTTGTTACTTTGTTTGTAAAACTGATTATCCTAGATCTTCTCTCACTCTTTAAATCCGGGGCATTCACCAGTTTCGTTTGTTAAAAACGGTGAAATTAGCTTTGAGTTTACATTATACGAAACAAGAGTTATTTTTTAGCTCGTTAAATTCGAGGTCTGGCTAAAAGGAGTTCGTGATAAGCACTTTCTACCGTGTTTCTACAGAAACAGAACGGAAATTAACTTTTCACCCTTTTACTAGGATTATGACGCTGGGCCCACAGATTTAGAAAATGAGTGATATTGTCCTTTAATGCGCATTTCTGAACGGTAAGCAAAGCACTTGTAAAATTCTGGGCCTCTTAAGGAGTTAGTTTTCCATTTTAACTTCTGTAAAAACATTTTGAGAATAAAATTGGCAAAATAACAACCACCATTTTCGTTTTGTTATTAAAGCGTCAAATTGTCTCTCAAACCAGAACCGTGCAAATTTCCTTTAACTTAGACAATTTTCAATTAACAAGCTCAAGTTTCTATACTCATTAGTTGGAAACGCTCATGCGCATATTTTCGTCAGATCGATTTTAGGATGTTTATTTCTGTATTATTTGTTGCTCCTTCTTTAAATTGGGACCTCGTACTTCCTGATGAAAACCCGCATTCAATAATTTCAATATCATTGTAATATTAGTATGCGAAAAATTTATTTGCAGTTACCAAATATACGTTTACTTTCATTGGCGCTTTCTCTTGTGAGGAAAGCTACACGCAACTTACTTCCGGAATTTGCCAACCTGCATGAAGTTTTTCTGATTGTTCCCATCGGAACGAAATAGAAGACATCATTAGTGAACAAAAAATTAAGCGTTAATTATTTTTTATTTTACAAAATTTTCCGAGAAAAATTCTGACTATCTTAATTATTTACATATCCAAAACTTAGCACAATTAAAATATATTCTTTAGGCTGCATTAAAACACACTGCCAAGTTATTAATTAAATGGGATTGGCTATACTTTCCCTTCTGAGCTACTCTACTTGATAGAGGATTAGCAGCTGCTATATGGTTGAAGTGGAGGAATCAGCCAGAAAGCAAATCCTTTGTTTATAAATGAACAAAATAAAAAAGATGATATACTTAGTTTTGGAAAATTACAGTAATAAATACTTGACTGTGAATTTGGAAATGTTGTGCTCACTTCTAGCTTCAGCGAAAAGAAGATCAAGAAGATAAAAACAGAGGTCCAGGAACAGCGAAAGTTCACAGCGGAAGCGAAAAGTTTCTTATACTGCCCATGAAGAGCAATGGATGCGCTTGTTCTGTTCTTAGTATTATCACGGTATCATTCGTTTTGGAAACATATAAAGTAATCGCGGTTCCTGGGATGCAATATTTGTCACATGTTTGTATTCTGAGCATAAGATGTTCCTCTGTGTTTCGACCTTCCCTCGAGTTGCATCCTAGCGCATGTAGAAGCGCCAGCTCTAAGAACATTAATAAGTTGCGATGATATGCTCAGCTGGGTTGTACACCTCCGCTATGAACTTTTATTATGCTTTTTGTTTGTCCGTTATAGTTTCTAAATTTCATGGATGCAGCTCAAACGAAATCATCGGATTTTCTCAGTTTTTACTTCAATTTGACTTCATGTTCAAAACTTCAGTTCTTCTAAATCGTTGTCCATCAACTTTCTTTTCTGTAAATTAAATTTGAACACACTTCTTTAATGATGACAACAAGTTTTCTAGATCGTACTCTGCATTTTTGAAAAAGAACTTCGAAAAATAAATATGTATTGAGCAAAAATAATTGTTTTGAACAATCACTAATAATTTTATCCCCTTGTCTCTACCCCGGCTGAATGATTGAAGGATATTTTTCAGTGTGGCATTTTAAAGTTTGGAAGAAATCAAGATGCTACCAGCCAATGTGCTCGCTAAGTTAGGAAGAACACTTTATCCCCTTGTCTACCTTCCCTGATTTAAAGATTGAAGGACGTTCTGTAATGTGGCATTGGAGAGTATGAAAAGATACCTTTATCCCCTTGTCCCTCTCCCCCCACTTCATGGATTGGAGGTCATTCTGCAATGCTTCGGATAGTTTCTAATATATCTTTATACCTTTGTCTCTTCCTCTGGGAGAGATTGAATATCTTTATACCCTTGTCTCTTTGCCTGTTCAGTGATTGAAGGACATTCTGCAATGTAGCACTGGACAGTTTGCAATAAATCTTTATCCACTTGTCTCTCTTCTCCAGTTCACTGATTGGAGGCCATTCTGCAATGTTGCATTGGATAGTTTGGAAAATATTTTTATTCCGATGTCCCTTCCTCTGTTCATTTATTGAAGGATATTCTGCAGTGTGGCATTGGAGGGTTTGGACGATATCGTGCCGCCTTTCCTAACTCTGTTTCCAATTTGTATAAGTTCCGTTTCCTCGAACACGTATTTTTTATTCCCTTGTCTCTTCCCCGGTTCAGTTATTAATGGATATTCTGCAGTGTGGCATTGGAGGGTTTGGAAGATATGGTGTCGCCTTTCCTAACTCTGTTTCCAATTTGTATAAGTTCCGTGCCCTCGAACATGTATTTTTATTCCCTTGTCTCTTCCCCGGTTCAGTTACTGAAGGATATTCTGCAGTGTGGCATTGAGGGTTTGGAAGATATGGTGTCGACTTTCCAAACTCTGTTTCCAATTTGTATAAGTTCCGTGTCCTCGAACATGTATTTTTATTCCCTTGTATCTTCCCCGGTTCAGTTACTGAAGGATATTCTGCAGTGTGGCATTGGAGGGTTTGGAAGATATGTTGTCGCCTTTCCAAACTCTGTTTCCAATTTGTATAAGTTCCGTGTCCTCGAACATGCATTTTTTATTCCCTTGTCTCTTCCCCGGTTCAGTTACTGAAGGATATTCTGCAGTACGGCGTGGGAGGGTTTGGAAGATATGTTGTCGCCTTTCCAAACTCTGTTTCCAATTTGTATAAGTTCCGTGTCCTCGAACATGCATTTTTTATTCCCTTGTCTCTTCCCCGGTTCAGTTACTGAAGGATATTCTGCAGTACGGCGTGGGAGGGTTTGGAAGATATGGTGTCGCCTTTCCTAACTCTGTTTCCAATTTGTATAAGTTCCGTGTCCTCGAACATGTATTTTTATTCCCTTGTCTCTTCCCCGGTTCAGTTACTGAAGGATATTCTGCAGTGTGGCATTGAGGTTTGGAAGATATGGTTTCGCCTTTCCAAACTCTGTTTCGAATTTGTATAAGTTCCGTGTCCTCGAACATGTATTTTTATTCCCTCGTCCCCTCCCCGGCTCCAGTTATTGAAGGATATTCTGCAGCGTGGCATTGGAGGGTTTGGAAGATATGGTGTCGCCTTTCCAAACTCTGTTTCCAATTTGTATAAGTTCCGTGTCCTCGAACATGTATTTTTATTCCCTTGTCCCCTCCCCGGCTCAGTTATTGAAGGATATTCTGCAGCGTGGCATTGGAGGGTTTGGAAGATATGGTGTCGCCTTTCCAAACTCTGTTTCCAATTTGTATAAGTTCCGTGTCCTTGAACATGTATTTTTATTCCCTTGTCTCTTCCCCGGTTCAGTTATTGAAGGACATTCTGCAGTATGGCATTGGAGATTTTGGAAGACACGGTGCCGCCTTTTCTAACTGTGTTTCTAATTTGTACAAGTTCCGTGTCTCGAACAGTTTTATACTTTGTAACCGCATTTTCATATACCTTATTTATAATATAGATGTATTTATCTTCAGGTATTTATCTTCAGGGCCGCAGAATTTCAAACACATTAAACTGCTGAAAGGTTTCACGTAAGCAAAACGCCTTTTCATAATCAATAAAAAACCACAAATTGCAGAAGTTAAAGTTAATTTGTTCTATCAATTAGTTCTCTCGATTAGATATGATCTATAGTGCTGTATCCGCTATTTAAACCAGCTTGCTCTATTGAATGAGCCAAGTCCATTATTTTCTACAAGCAATGCGCAAGTACCTTAGTGAAGATTTTGGAAAAAATTCATAGGAGGCTGATGTGGCTGCAGTTTCTGAGGTAATGAAGGTCACTTTTATTCATGTAACAGAATGTTTGGAGCATGGTTCCGGTCAACAGGAATTTTCCCTTCGGTAAGGCATTTCGTGAACACTTGCGGCAAACACAGTTTCTATATCTTCATTGGCTTCCTGTAAAATGTCCAGGGTAATTCCATTTTCCTTTGGAGTCATTCCTTCCCGTTTCAGGATATAAACTATCAGTGCGGCTCCTCTCTGACATTGCATGGCTCTTTATATTGTGATAATGAGAACTGCTATTTTTAAGTTTTGGTTGCTGTATAATATAACCACTTAAATACACCGAAGGCTAAAAACATTAAAATATGCGCTGTGCATGAAAGTTGACGCCACTACAAATAAATGATGGTGCCTGTGAAGGTCATGAAACGATGTATATAACACCTGATACTGAGCTCTGTTCGTAAGTGTTATTCTTTTTCGTTAAATGGGAAAGTGGATTAATTTCCGAGACGGCAAAACTGGTCCAAGTATAGAAGAAACGGAGGATCGCCGACACGATGTGGGCTGATCACTGGTCATCAATGCTAGACGTAAGTGAAGGCTTTCGCGGATGGTAGGAGCCAAAAGAAGAGATACTGTGGGGCAACATGCCGGTGATTTGAATTTTGTCGAAGGGAGTAAAGTGTCACAACACATAATACATGGCACCTTGCTGAAAATAAGGCTGCGTAGATGCAGGCTGCTCCGAATACTTATGCTAACCTCGTTTCATCGTCGGAAGTGCTGACAATGACCATGCGAGCATAAAAACTGTACCTTTAATGATTGGAACAGAGCTATCTGATCCAATGATTCTAGGTTCGTGTTGCACCATTTTGATAGCCGGGCATATGTGCTTCGCTTTCTTGTGGAAAGGCTGGGACCAGGATGCCCCGTGCGAGAGAAATAGGCCGGAGGCGGGAATGCAACGCTTTAAGCAATGTTCTGCTAAGAAACTCTTGTTACAATCATTCATGTGCAAGAAATTATAACGACAGCCGCTTACTAAGCATCATTGAAGATCAGGTACTTTTTTTCATGGAACGGTATTGACTTCTTTCAGAAGGAAAATGTGCCATGATACACTGCCCATAATTTTTTAAATGGTTCTGCAAACATAAGGAAGACTTCCGTACATAGAACCAATCGTATACCGTGTGATATGCGTTGGGACAGCAAATCCCATCTGAAGCAGCTCTACCATAAAGGAGTTAAAGGCTCTGCTAGTAACATGCTGGAAACAGATAAAAGAAGAAATTTTTTAGAAATGCTGGAGACACGTGAACAGATAACCTTCAAAAATACTGTTTCGCCCATTTTTAGGCCAGATAGGAGCTGGAGGCTATAGATAATATTCGTCAAGGGGTCATAATGTTTTGACCATTCGGGGTAAAGGGGACCAAAGACAAAAACTCACAAAACAAAATGCTAGAGTTTTGTTGTCTCGTAAGGTAATGACAACATTCAAAATGTTTTTAATCATTGGTATGATATGTTGCCAATTAATATTCTTTATCTGAAATTTATAATGTTTCTAGCACAGCATGCTCATGATCAGTGCAATCTATTAAGGAAAAAATAATGTATTAAGAAAATAAAGCGTTTGTCACTAATATTTTCTTCTTTGAAGTCGACAAAGGTTTCGTTGGATTCTCACTTAACTTCATCAGGATGAATGGCTCGTAAATATTCAAATTGTAAGTGACATTATAAACGGTCTTTATGATCACTGGTTTTGATAAGTTGCTTCCACGCGCTTGATTGAAATGGTGTGTCCTTAACAAGTTGCGAATAATTCTCATAATATATGGGAAACTTCCAAAATAAATTTGGTGGTGGAATCTGGCTTGTTGATTAGTTTCGCTTCTTCAAAGGTAAACTTATGGTCATTTTTGTAACAGTGCTTAGCCGTCGATGACTTCTTTGCGTCACAGTTCTGAATACAGTTCTTGTGCTCCTTCAGTCGAAAACGCAAGGCTCTATGGGTCTGTCCTTATACCAAGCATCACATTGACATGGAAGTTGATAAATTCCACAGGAGTTTTTATCTTCCACATAATTCTTTGATCCTTAAAAGTTCATTTTGTTTATGGGTTTAAGAATCACTTTAAAATTAAAGGTTTTGTGAATTTTTGAAATTTTGAAAGCAGCATCAAGGGAAAGCGGAATAATTGCAAAGTTCTCTCGTAATGGGAGAATCACAGGAGTTAACGTGGAGATAGTGTTCGGTTTTCGGAATAAATCTGGCGCTTCTTATGCAGGACAGACGTGTTGAGCCTGGTATGAAGCAGCCCAAGACTTCAATCATTCTGAACTGTGACATAAAGAAGTAAACGATGACTAAACACTGTTGCAAAAAGGACCATAAATTTCTCTTTGAAGAAGCAAAACTAATCGAACAGCCAGATTCAATCACCAAACTTGATATTTGGAAGCTTTCCATATATATCAGGATACTTCACAACTTGTTGATGACATGGCATCCACACCATTTTTACCAACCACGTGACAGCGAATAACCAAAACCCGTGATTGTAAACACCATTTATGATGTCACTTACAATTTGAATATTTACGTGGCATTCGTCCTGATGAAGCTAGGCCAGAGCCCAGGAAAATTTTGGTCGACTTGAAAAAAAATGAAATATTTGCGACAAACGTTGCATTTTTGTGGTTTCTGATTTCAAAACAATAAAATAAAATAAAATAAAAACTGATCAATGTGTCTTCTTTAGTTCAAATAGGCTACTGCGAAACAGTGATAACTTGCTGGGGATGTTTTATTTTATTTTATTTTATTGTGGGTTTAATTTGAGCTACATTATTTATTTGCCCTATGGGATAGATACCGTTAAGGTACATACAGACAGATACAGTAGTACAGGTTATGAAGTCAGACATATAGGGTGTAGTCATTTTACACCAGCAATGTGCAGAGGTGACATTGGATACAGTAGACCAAGTGATCAAGTAGCCCAGAAAGAGCCAGTGCCGAAAGACAAGCACACACATCCAATGCCTATCCCAGGTTTCGAACCAGAACCAGTCTCGGATAAATGGGCATCTGTCAGCTCTTAGAACACTGCGTCACTAGAGAGGCTTAGGGGATGTGTGCGTATCTTTTACTTTTAATGCAACTAAATTATCTTTAAGCAGCTGTTGGCGCGAGAGAGCTGAATATTTTATTTTCGAACTCTAACCCATTCATGTTGCAGGCAGGTGCTGTATATTTGTTTTGTTGATGAAAATCACAAGTGCGAGACTTTTACCATATATAGTGATAGACCACGCACTGGTAATGGCTGCCACTGATCCGTCGTGGTCCCAAGATGTGAGCGGCCAAGTCACGTGACATAAGGCAGAAGTGGTTGCTTGCTATCAATTTTCAGTCCTTTCGCATGGCCTAACAGACTACTTTTAAATATTTGCGTTTAGTAAAATACGTATATTGCAAGTGTAGTTTTTAGAAATAATACTCCTATCCTTATATTCTATCATTAGTAAAATTAATTACACCGGTTTTGAAGTTACATGATGAGTCATGTAGTTATCATTTAACTCAATTTAATTGCAACCGTTTTGAAGTTACATGATGAGTCGTTAGGTCGAAATTGGTTATTAGTTTCGTGCGTGTCCTTCTGGGAATTGGATGCGTTTTTGTGTCCCTGATACTTCGTGCAATCTTTAATAACTTGTGATACAGAGTTGCAGAACTTTCAGTGTATTGTAATGTGAAAATTTCCATTATAAACATTTAAACACGTACAAATATAAGGCAATGACATTGCTGGACTCTCAGTAACGTTTCTGAAAATATGTATGTGCATAGATAGGACATGTAAATTTATTTTTTTATCTCGACTTACTGAGTATGTTATTTTGTTTACAGGATACGTTTTCTAAATTAGAAGTGAACCTCAATATTGATAAATCTTCTTCTGAAATATGATAACCATTAAATAAAATGTGCAAAACTCATGTGGAACGATCGCCTTTCCTCTCAGTAATGAAAGATTACAGAAAATTGGAATCGCAATAACTTTTCTGCTACATGATGATCGAAATCAAAAGCGTAACCATGGAAAGGTGGGTCGGGTCCGGCGTCCCTTGACAGAGTAATGAGTACGCATTTAAAGCTATATAAATGTATATAAATGTATATATACGAACCAATAAACCATATCCATAGCCACCTTCCTTTAAGAAATTTTAGCTACAAAACTGTTAAAAATTACAAGTTTGCTGATGAATTAAAAACATGAAGATAAGAACAATGCTTTTACAAGTGTTATACTTTCAATACTTGATTCAAAGTGAAATATAAATTATTTTACCATCCGCAATAACAGAGTTAAGTCCTTCGCTTTTAAGGCAACGAGACATAATTACCTTGTTGCTTAGGCTTTAGGAAAACACATAATTCGTGAAAGAAATGTATCAAATATTAAACAGTCTATCCCTATTCATACGATTTTCTCCATAAAACAAAGGCGTTAAATTTGAGGATGATGACATCGAAATACTGTATTCAAATTAATATACACGCACGGAATCTATTTTATCATTTATATCGCTAATCACCCGTGAATTTACGTTCAACGTTTTTACCTAATGTCCCGTGACATTTCGATGTTGGAGCCAGAAATTGTAACGTCATTTGCAGGCTACGTGTGTGTACGGTGAAGAGCGAGCTTAATATTAATGCTAAATAAAAACTTCCTAATTAAAAAAGAAATATTTTGTGTAAAACAAATGAAGGCGTGGCCATGTGCTCTTCTGAAAGCTAACGTAGCTAACGTACTCTGACGGATAATATCGTCACCAAAAGCATTGAGCAATTTTCCAAGTACTTCCGTAACTTCCACGCCATTCAGATATTCATAGAGCAGTGTTGTACGCTCACCTTCCTCCGGTATCGCCATTCTATCGTCTGCACGTGCAACTAATCTTCACCACTACGCGGCGTACGCTTTGTCCTTAGAATTTATTCTTTTGCGCACAGCATTGTGGGATGCCAGGTCACCGCTGGCCCTTAGTATCTTGCATTGTACTCCGAAAATACGATTTCTTCCGGAAACTTTCATTACAACCTGATATTAATAAAACAACTGAGAAAAAGCCTAATACAACATCTCGCAGTCGTTTTTCTTCCTTGACACAACCCTCTCTGATCCTCCGTTTAGAACGTACCAGGGACTGCTGTTAATAAAGACACAAATTCAGTTTTCCTCGTCCCTAACGTGATATGGTATTAATCAACATACTAAAATCGAGCAAATTACAAAAGATCGGGAAATTATTTTTTTCACAATAAAGGTTATTTATTTATTTCGGTAAAAATCTCGGTCCTCTACCTTGTTTCAGAATAAAATAGCAACGTTTTTTCACAGTTAAATATTTATTTTAACGTCTACTATAATTTCCCAGAGTGCTTGACTCGGCTTTTTTCAGAACAAATGGAGAGTAAACACTCAAATCATTGTGACATCATCAGAGTTCTGACGATCACGGATTTTGGTAAGTTGTTTCCATTAGCTTCAAAGAAATGGAGATGTTTAGTAGTCACAAAATATATCTCCAACTTGTTCTTTCAGAATCGTGTATGGCAAATGGTAAACATCCCATTTCGTCAGTAACTTCCTGAAGAAGTGCTACATTCGAAGTAAAAGTAATTTATCTTTTACTGACTTTACCTGTAGGCAACACATTAGCGTACAACAAAAGACAATGAACGCTGATATCGACTCATAAGCAAACTAGCCTAAGAGGTTTAAATACATTACCAAAGATGTCTATTTACTGCTTACAGGAGTGTGAAATATTTAATACTTATACAAAATATTTCTAAGGAAATACTGATCCATAAAATTTGAATTCTATATATAAGAAAAAACGTATACTGGTATCAAAAATTAAAGCACAGAAGGCAATAGCGGGCAGTAATCCAAAGAGCTAAATAAAAAGTTAGGATGTTCACAGAACATATGCAAATTTACCAGACAAACAAATGCTCGGATCAAAATTTGCATGACAGTGAGCAAAATGCTATTCAATATGGAAATTGAGTTAGATATTTAGTGCCAACAGGGTAAGGCAGCCGCATTTATCGTTGACTATGCGTGTAAGAGCGCTTCGATGGCTGTATGTGCTTCCCTTATGTATCACGTACTTGTGTCCGATGGTGGCGAGCGATGGTTCGACCAAACGCTGGCAAGTCTCATGTCAGTTAAAGACATTAAAATGTTATGACAGCAATTCAACAAACTGGTGGGGTGTAATGAAGGCCTAGTCAAGGTCGATCAAGGCGTACGACATATCGTGAGGACCGTTATATTGCTTTAACCAAACGGCCTCTTGGTGCTACAGGTAATGCCAATTGACTTCGAAGCTCTCCGCTGCTACTGGGACTAGGGTATGAAGGCAAGTAATATATAGAAGACTTAGTGTAATTGTTCTTTATGCCAGGACAACGGTGGTTTGAGCTCGTCTGACATCTTTTCACAGCAGATTTTACGTGATCTTGGGCAGGCAAAATCGGTCCTGGAACCGAACAAGTGGGCGAGAGTTCTTTTTAGGAACGAGTCAAGATTCAGCGTACAACCGATCTTCTTCAGCACTTCATTTGTAGGAACAGGAACCCGTGGTGGTCCTGCAAATGTCTGCGAACGATACTCTTTTGTATCAAAAATTTGAGGTGGCATTGTGTTCAAAGCATGCACATCTCTCCATGTGTTCGCAGGAAGTTATAAGAATGTAGAGAGTTGTAGAGACAACACCTTATATATGTATATCAGACACCCTCGTGGATTTGTTGGCCCTCACTTTCCGTTTAATGTATGATAACGCTTGCTCTCACAGTGCTCATATTGTCGATGATTTCCTATAAATCTAATACTTTCGGCAAATGAACTGGCCAGCCAGGTCTCCGAAACTTGCAAAACATGCCTGGGATGGCACGTAGCAACTCGCCATTCCCTTCCAGAAGTTTGTCCGATCTACGCACCGTTCTTAGCGAAGAGTGAAATTCCTTTTCTCTAGAGTTTATCAACAATCTAGTGATGTGTATGTATCGTCGTTGTGAGAGCTGTCTGTCTGTAGGATGTAATCACATTCCTCATTAAGACACTTTTACCTAACATTCTTACATCCCACATTTGCGAAAGTGACCCTGAAAACGCAAAATTAGTACGTATTCGTCATTTGTTTTGAAGTATTTATTACACTTTATGGTGTGTCTCTTCACATGCCAAATGCCCCTGTAACCGCAAAATGTGTACATATATGTCTGTTGTAAGAAAAGGTTTATTACTCTTATGATTGTGTCTCTTTACATGTCAAATCCTGTATACGCAAAATGTGTACATTTTTGTCTGTTGTTAGAAAATGCTTATTATACTTATGATTATGTCTCTTTACATGTCAAATAACCCTGTATACGCAAAATGTGTACATTTTGTTCTGTTATTAGAAAATGTTTATTACACTTCTGATTGTGTTTCTGTACATGTCAAATAACACTGTAAACTCAAAATCGATACACATTTGTCAGTTGTTATAAAATATTTTGTATCCTTATGAATGTGTCCCTTTACGCGCCAAGCGTCTCTACCTGCTGTTAACTGCTGTTTTTGCACTTGAGAATGTTTTCCGGACTTCAATTTAGACACCAATTTGATGTAAAAAACGCAAATTTCATTGTTATGAGAGCAGGCAATCGAAATTCCTTTATTTAAATTTTGTCTGCTTTGAGGATAACAAATTATCTAAATTTGTTTTAACATCTACTAAAAATAGGTTGTTTAATAGTGCAAGAGAAAAGTGTGGATAAGACGATGATTAGCTTCCTGTCGTGTGGTGGCATGTGCAATCCCAGACAGACAGAATTATTTTGGACTTTCGAATTCTCACTCTTCTCGTTCTATGAGTCAGTAGGACATTTTGTTCCGTCAGTCACTTGGGATTTTACTCCCGTTAGAAGTAAGGTCATATAGTCCCTCCCCCTGTCCTCTTTTTCACACTCCGTGAAAATGAGTGTTGTGACGTCATGATCTGAAATATCTAAAAACATGTAGATTCCCCTTCCAATCTACCACTACTACTTGGCTGTCCTGTCTTCACACTTTCGTACCTATCCCTAGCATCTGCGAAAATTTAAATTTTTTTCTCAGGATTGTTATAGTTTTGAAGAAATCTATACGCGAATAGTAAGCCAATAATTTGCATCCAATATTGATTTATTATTGATATATTAGGATAAAGAATTTTTGCACAAATTAGTCATCATCATCTTTGTCAAATATTAGCAATCCTCTACAGTATGAAGATCTGCCCAAGTTTCCTCCAAAAAGGCCTGTTTTAAGCTCATTTCCTCCATGTTACTCCGGCATGTTTTAGAATTATATCCATCCATTTCCCATGTGGTCTTCTTCTGGGTTTTTGCTGTCACTTTGTATCCAGTCTAAAATTTCGGTCGTCCATCGGTGGTCCGTCATTCTAGCAATATGTTCAGCCCATCGCCATTTCAGGAATTTTATTCTTATCATCATGTCTTCCGCTTTTGCCAGTTTCCTTATCCACGAGTTTCTCTACTTATCTTTCCTGGCAACACCTATTCTGCATCTCTCCAGGCCTCTTTCAGTTGTCCGCAGTATCTGTATATCTTTTTTAGTTAAGGTCCATTTCTCTGCTCCGTACGTAAGCACTGGAAGGATGCATTGATTAAACACTTTTCTTTTAAGATATAATCGCATATTGCTCTTGAAAATTGTACATTTTCTTAAAATTTCTCCCCAGCCAAGTATTATACGTCGGCTAATTTCCACATCAATGTGACATTTGCTTGATATGTGCTATCCAAGGTAAATGTAGGTATCCGTTACCTCGAGCTTTTCCCCATGAATCGCAAGAATTTCATTCCTTGTGAAAGCATTGTAAATCAGTTTCTTCTTCTAAAAGTTCATTTTTTAAAACCAGTTCTTTATTGTTGTCAGCTAGTTACTGAATCATACTCTGCACTTCTGAAAGGGTAGTTGCACTAATGCACGTTCGTTAACACAGCAAAGGTGAGTTAAATAATTTTCATTAATCTTTATCTCTTTGTTTTCCCAGTTTAATGACTGAAAGACATTTTGCAATGTGGTATTAAAGAGTTTGGGAGATATGGTGTCGCTTTGCCTAATTTTCTTTCCAAATTTTATTTGTGCCGTATCATGAAATATCCGAACCTTTGCACTTGGATAATCATAGATGTAGTTAATAATGCTAATATAAGCATCTTCAATACCACAAGAAACATTGTGCAACTGCTGATGGTTTCACAGAATCAAAGGACTTTAATAATCAACAAAATACATACATATTGGGAGTTCATACTCCCTCTGTCTTTCAATTAGTTATTTCAGTATGTGGACATGCCCTATTGTGCTGTAGCAACTCCTGAATCCAATGTCCAATGTTGTCTTCTTACGATGTGAAAGAATCTTTGTGAATCTTTAATCTTTGTCCAATGTTGTCTTCCTACGATGTGAAAGAATCTTTATAAACCACTGAAAGGGAGCTGACGGGCATGTTCTTCCTGAGGTCCTCAATATCATCATTTTTAAGTAGCAGGATCATTGCAATCACTAGACATTTCAATAATTTCATAAACAAAAATACCATTATTGAGTGAATAAAACACAGAAATTAAAAACGAAATTTATAATAAGGACGCGAAAAACTAATTTAATTAGGAATAATCATGTAAAAGCAATGCAAGAACGTTTTCGTAAACTACAACATAAAGCAATACAGTAAAATAAATGTGTATTAACGACAAAAAGGCTGCGTTTTACTTTTATTGTTCAATGTGGTATGCTTCGCTGAATGCCAAATATTATTTCCGGAAAAGGAGGAATGCCTGTCAAAAACTTTGAAGCTGGACCGCAGACATCCACTTTGCAGAATGAATTTCAGTGATGAGTCGACTGTAAGAGAAAGTCCCTTCATGCTACCATACCAAGTTAGACCAGCTTAGGGTACTGAATTATATCAGCCTTGACCATGTCTAAGTCGCAATGGGTTATATGGGGAGTGCAAGCAATCGAGTAAATGTGTTGTCTCTGTTTTAAGTTCCAGTTATAGGAGTGAAGTCTGACAAAGGGGGAACGTATAATATGTGCGATTTGTCTTAGGAGTGCTCAGTAAAGATGAAATAGGAATCAAACTGATAGAGAGACGTAGTATTTTGCAAAATAGGTCTGCTAATGTGAATCGGTAAAAAATTACATGCTGTCTGGAGTTTTAAATTTTAAATTTAAATCGTAGTACGGTCCTTGGTGAATAGGATTCATCCAACATAACACTGTTGCTAATATGCTGCGCGAAATGTCCCATGGGATATAAGTAGTTGCGAGCTTATCTCCCCTCTGGGTTTGAATCTTACGTGAAACTGGCGAAATACTCATTTTTCATATTAACAAATACATATAACGAGTCAATTATGACTTGCGAGAACCAGGTTACAAGCACAGAAATTTCTGACCTTCACTTTCTCCTCTTCCGACCGAATAAGAGAATTCGTTTTAGATATTCGTTCCAAATTCCGCATACACTCTCGACACATTCAGCTCATTGCTTTTCAGTTAGTGGATTAATACGGTCCTGTGTGGGAGAGACATTTTTTATCCCAAAGTAGTCGCTACTGCGGTTAATGTTGAAACCCGTAGTTTATGCGAACACTGCTAGTTTGACTTCACCTTTGGAAATGGGACGAGAGCTTCCTATTTTGTGCACTTTCATGCTGAACTATTTTCCTTGACCAGTTAAAGATAAAAATTCCAATTGTACGTGCCTCCTTTGATGTCTCCTAACCACTGATTGTTCGAGGAAGGGAACACATCGTGATTTTATAAGTCGCCCACTATGATCTGGTATTTGGAATGTTATTCAATTACAATCCAGTTTGAGTGTACATGAATTCGCATGCTTAGCAATGGGACCATTTGAAGAGATCGAGACATCAAAATCTGAACTACTCGCTTTTTAGCACGTCATTTGTAGAAAAAGATCGTGCTTCTGTTATCGGTTTGTCCGTCCGTCCGTCCGCCTGTACCCACGGTATCTCTGCAACTATCAGTCCGATTTGAAATTTTTTTTGCATTCAGGCTTGAAATATGCGAATGATGATCCTTTATTTCGTTTTTTTACGATGTACATTTTTGCCGCTAGGAGGCGTAAATGCAAGATGATGTCAAATTCAAAATTACGTTTTTAATCCATACATATGTTGCTTTTAAACATCCGATTGAAAAATAATTTGCATATCTTTCGATTCCATTTATGTCGAAGAAAATTTTAGATATAGTTACTTTTTCAAATTACGCATAGATTTTCCTCTAAGAGGGCGTAAAATTAAATTACATTTTTAACCGATAACTCTTCTTCTAAAAATCAGATTTGAAAAAAAATTTCTTCAGCGGATACGCCTCTCCTGGTAGAAAATCTTTTGCATATAATTTCAAATTTTTGGTAAATAATACTTTGGCCACCAGGGGGTGTAAGCGTTAATTTTTGCTTCTGATGCTTATTCTGCCATAAAATCGGAGCTTCTAAAATATCCATAAAGAAATTCTTTCGTTGGACTGTATGCCACTCACATCGGTAAACCTTTTCGGAATATTTTCTTCCTAAAATATTCTACAGTTTACGCCGCCAAGGGGCGTAGATGTACATCTTATTTTTTGTCAATGTCTCTACTTCTATGAGTCCGATTTACGAAAAATTCCTTCTTTGTTGGATGGGGGTTTCCGTGTGACATGTTTTTCATATAATTTCAAAATTTTCAAGTAATTCATAGACTTTCCGCTAGGAGGCGCTTAGCGGTTAAATTTGCGTTTCCACTTTATATCCTCTGCTTCTAAATCTCCGATGTGAAAAATTCTTTCTGCACCGGATACAGCTCCTGGTGAGAAATTTTTTTGCACGAAATTTCTAATTTTTGTAAAAAATTAGTTTGGCCACGCAGGGGGCGTAAATCTTAGTTTCTGGCTTCCTGTTCTATTTGCAGCAAAATATAAGCTTCTAAATTCTCGATTGAAAAAAACGTCGTTTGTTGACCAATGCTACTCCATGTCGAGCAAACTTTTGAGGAAAAATATTCTTCTTATAATAGTGCATGGTTTCTACGCCACGGGCCGTAGATATATATCTTATTTTTGTCAATATCTCTACCTCTAAGAGGACGATTTGAAAAATTCCTTCTTTGTTGGATAGTGTTTCCGATGCGAAATGTTTTTCCTATAAATTCAAGAATTTTCAAGTAAATCATACACTCTCCGCTAAAGGGAGCACAAAAGTAGAATTGCGTTTTCTCCTTTATTTCTGCTCCTAAAGATCTCCTTTGAAGAAGATTCGTCCTGTATCGCATACAAGATCTGATGGGAAAATATTATTCACATAATTTCTAATGTTTGGTAAAGAATGGTTTAGACACCAAAGGAGTCATTATGTGTTAATTTCTCAGCTTCTGAAGTATTTGTTGCAAAATCTGGGATCCTGAAAACTCGACTAAGTTTTTTTTCTTCTGACCGAAACTACCGCTTATACGGATAAACCTTTTGAGGAGATACTTTCTTCCCTACAAAATAATGCATGGTTTTCGCACCAAGAGGACGTAAAGTCACATCTCATTTTTGTCGACATCTCTGTTTCTAAGAGTTTGCTTAAGCTCACGATTTCGTTTACAGCAATATCTGAGGGCTTAAAAACCTGACTGAAAATCTTCTTTCTTTGGTCAAGATCTATTATTCTCCATACCGGTTCCATTGACTTTGAATAGCTTTGATAAATTTAATTTGTGTCAGAACAGATTCAAAAGACGTGCTTTATTACACCCGAAAATTCGGTGTCAACTTTCATCTTATTATAGTTGCCTTCGATGTAGGCAGAAAATAAATAATTAGAATAGCTCGATAATGTGGAATTGCACGATAGAAAAAATGTTTTCTACGAATAAATTTCTTTCAAGCTTATCCATCGAAGTCATGCATAAAGCTTGACCATGCAAAATGTCTGTTGATAAGCTTTATCATGCAAAACAAATGAATAAGCTTGATCATACAAAAAAAAAGTGGATTAGCTTGATCATACCATAAATAAATGGATGTGCTTGATCCATGGAGACTGTGAAAGAAACATTATTTGCAAATAAATAGAACAAATGCAAAATATTTAAGGCGGCTAACAGATTACCATTACCTTCTTTACTGTTCAACATGTAATTTTTACATCAGAAATCTTAAAAATATACATCGTTACGGAATCGAAACCCCCTCTCTCGATTTTCGTTCAATAATCGTTTGAATTCAATAGTTTTTAATCGACCGGAAATATAGAGAGATGGGTTTTCGATTCCCTTTGCAGGGCTGATGTGATATTCAAGTATTTTGACGTTACATTTGCAATTGAAAAATTAAACAAAGGTAATTCGTTGTTCTATTTGTCGCCGTAAAAGTCCTGAAACTTGATGATGCTTGTAAGCCAGATTTTAGCAGATAATAAAAATAAATGACATAATGGGAAAAAAAAAATTTTTGCAAAGAAGTTGAAGCAGTGACAACAATTCATCATGAAGAAATTACTAAACTCATGATCCGTTGTTATGATGCCGTAAACAAACCCAATGACATTAAAATACGCATAAAATGCACCGGTTACAAGAAGTTAGGATATTGCAGTTTCAAAGAAGAAAACGTGGTTCTATGAGAATTTAGAGATTACTGGAGATCGGTTATAAGAGTGGGTAGCTACGTCATATGTAAATTAGCATCATAAAAACACAACACGTGTCGTGCGAGCTCCAATAAGAGTGCGGTACGAGAAGATTACAAGACGGATCTTTTCATCACTTGGCTTAAAACTTTGCTGTCTATATTGCTCTTAGTGTGGGGAGTAGCATGGAATGATGTGGAGTCAATGCTTAAGGACTGACAAGACAAGTTAGAGATGTTGCCATGTTGCAGGTAGGTGTCACGACAGATAGATGGGCCATGGTTGCTACACTCGGAGTTTTACGAAATGAATTATGTCAACTACACACACAAGATTGCTATGATATGGAAATGTAGCAGATCAACCCAGGAGTGGTCACCCGATAATAACATCCAGTACGCAAGATCCCTAACTGATAGTAAGTGCTCGCAGAAGATCCAGTATCACCAGTAACTCACTCCGAGAGTCACTTTGAGCTGGTTCTAATGTCACTGTATGTACTCAAATGGTACAAGAAACCGTCTTCACCCTAGGTAGCACACTTACATTGGCCCTACGCAAAACACAAAACGTTGGTGAAACGTACGGTTGCTACGATGGGCCTCCTTCATAAGAAGTCTCGCTGGCCACTTACCAGTGTCCTGTAGGCCAAGTGTACCGGCCAACAATGATCCAACCCTAAATATGGATGTTTATATAACATTGTGCCAGCATCAAACCAGCGTTTCATACAACATAACTCCATCAATCTTTCAACATTTGAGCCACTCTTACAACATTGAGCCATATGTGGAATAACATTACGCCAACACAGCACACAACGTCAAACCATCGCTTGGATTAACCTTGTGCCAACATCATTTACAACATTGAGCTATCGCTCATATAGCATTGTGAAACTATCGGAACAACGAGCCAACGTCTTTATAACGCATTGAGCCAGCGTATAACACTATGTTAAACCATCATTTTGAACATTGTACCAAGATCTTTTACAACATTAAGCCATCACTCCCGCCAACATGGAACCACTGTTATAACGTTGAGCCATCAGTGTTATGAAATTTAGCCAGTGTATTACACACAACATTCAGCCGTCACTCTTAACACAGTGAGCCAACTTTTTTCAAGGCAAGAATAGTACATGTAATCAGTGTTCTCACCAGTTTGTATGTTACATCCTTTATGTTTGAAGCTGTACATTTTCACTTGGAAGTATCGCAATGTAGTCTTTTTGTTCCATATTGTATATGTTCCTGTATATGAAGGAAATGCATGCTTTGGCCACAAAAACAGGTGAGTCTGAAATCAGCTACATATAGTTTACATAAATTTTTACTTTTATGTATGTAAAGTAAAAAATGTTATACTTTTTTATTAACTCACGGATACAGCGATTTTTGTTTTAATGATGCATGCCGCGATGTTTGCAATATAGTAAAACCATCGCTATAGCAAATTATCTTTATAAAAATTCCTTGACAACTTACCATCCCATTTTTCTGGTAAAAAAACAACAACTTCTGGAAGTAATTATCAACCGGTTATGAGGAAACCTGAATACAACAAAAGCATAATTCACACACATTTACACTAAGTTGATGTACAGATTTCACTGTACTTCCAAGCATTTGAAAGTTCTTAAAAAATTAGAAAAGTAATGGTTTCCGTTCATGCAGTTTGTGAGGCCCCTCCTTCCTCCTTTATTCTTTTTCTTATGAATATAAAAAAATGAAAGTACGGGAAGTCAAAAATGGAACAGT